>CM042157.1:81579649-81612149 GCA_023376005.1 Doryteuthis pealeii
AACAGCATTGTTAAGATCAGTTAAGTTAATTGTTAAGTACTAAGGGTTATTATTATCAGTTACTTGAAACCATATAACTATGTGTAAATTATTTTCATTAAGAATGCTTACTTGAAACTATATATATATTCTTTTTTTACTAAGGATTATTATTTGTTACTTGAAACCATATAACTATATGCAAATTATTTGTATTAAGAATAGTTACATGAAGCTATAATTGTTTAATAAGGATTTTTTATCATTTATTTGAAACCATATAATTGGTTAAAATTATAGGCGATAGATAGGAATACTTGAAACCATAAAAATGTGAGGAGGAATTGGAAATCAAGAGGAAGAACAGGGATCATCCAGATAATAGAATTATTAAGATCAGTTTGAATACTCAGCAGAGTCCTGGTGACCTCAGTAGATTTGTTATCATTCAGACTCCAGTGAAAGATTCACATAATAATACCCCTTCTGTTGCATGCCCTTCTTATTACTTCTTCTCTTCTTCTTCTGTTCTTCTTTTCTATCTTACGTCTTCTTCTAGGTCAGTCTCTTCTAGCGTCTGGACTTCTCTTGGGGACTTCGTGTCTGGCGTCTCTTCTAATGTCTCTTCTAGCGTCTGGACTTCGTCTTGGGGACTTCGGGTCTGGTCTTTCATTGGGGATTTCTCTTTATCAGAAGCCCTGTGTCATTGGTAGATTTTAGATAATAACACAAGACTTCGATTTACTTAGATCACATTTTATTCTCGAAATCCCCCACCAGACCACCTGCGCAGATCGAGCCGGAGCGTGTATAACACGACTCATCACCGTCGTAGTTTCTCGCCGACTGACTAAAATCTATTTCTAATCTAAACCGGAAGAGGGTCTTCTCCACCGATTCTCACGGTATGCACCGGAAGGAAGGATCAGGACAGGTCAAGCCTTGTCATTCAAATCTTTCAAGGCCGTGGGCTGCAGCTTATAACGGCCATTTTGATTTTTACACTATTGCACATAAATATTAGGTACCTAATAATTATGTAACACTTCAAATCCATGTCTTTCACGATTAGCTTTTGCTATCTGTAAACAGTCTAAATTTATCTCATATTTCAGATTGACGTTATATAAACTAGCAAGAATATGCGCCTGCCGGGCGTAAGTGTTTAAGTTTTAATGTAATTAAATATATTAAATCAGAAAGACTAACGAAACTAAATAAGGACGAATATAAAAATATTACACTTATTTGAATGTTATGTTAATTGATTTCTATATAGAATTATATATAGGATTGCTTTTAATACATTTGAGAATAACATGATAATATTAGAAAACCAATAACAGCGAATAATCATTTATTAAACCCAGTTTTGTTAAAATCATTATGCAAATTATTCCCACCATATACTATGTAAATCTTTATTTCTTAGAGATATATGACACATATTTCAGGGTGTTAAATGCATTAATAACCCGCTCCTTCGGGCCCGGGGTCTGTTAATGAAATTAACGGCACGATCCCAGGGGGCCGTCACCACAGGCAATACCTGTCCCTTTGATTTAAAGGGACAGGGCAGGGTTTATTGCCCAGTGCCTGAGGCGCTCCCTTGAGGGGGAATGCCGAGGGTATCCACACAATCCCATCAGCTACGGTTCGTAGGTGCGTCCCACATTAATAGGACCTTGTTCCTGACTCGCATATGTTGGATGTATGATAAATACCGCACTAATAACACGGGCCTTTCGGGGCTTGTGGGTTCGGTTGCTTCGGCCACTGGATTATTAATGAAATTAGCGGCGTCATCCCAGCCCACCCCCAGGAAACACCTGTCCTCTTGATTTAAAGAGACAGGGCTGGGTTTATTGCCCAGTGCCTGAGGCGGCCCCTAGAGGGGCAATGCTGATGGGATCCACGCATTTTTTGTGCCCGCCATCCCATAAGCTTCGGTTCGTGGATGGCCCCACATTAAGAGGACCTTGTGTCTGATCCGTATAAGTAAGATACGTAGTAAATTTTGCATTAATAATATGGGCAGTTTTGAGGCAAATCAAACCCAACTACACTTTAATATAAACATCATTAATAGATAAGATGCTAATTAAGATTAAATAAGGGCTATTTCATAATCGTTGAGAATATAGCTTAAATAACTAAGGAAATCGTGATGTCAGTTGTGACGGAGTCTCGCTTACAGACAGAAAATTTGTAACAGTAGCTTCACTTAAATAACTGTAAACTAATAAGCCGATTGGGCTCAAAATTTGACACGTGACATTTGAAGGTTGGTACTTTATAAAAATCATATAGATTTTATAATATATTATGATTTATAATATAGTATGAAAAATAAAAACAAAAAGATGTTTTTTTTTGTGTTATCGATTTCGAAGCATGAGCTTCATCATCAGAGTTTATTTTCAGAAATGGACGTTCTTATGTTTTTATTTGTGTGGTTACAATTTCTCTTCTTATTTCCTTTTCCTGTCCTTTTTTTTCTTCTCTTTCTTCTTCTCCTCCTTTATGAATGAAAGGGGCGAATAACTGTAATTTCATATAGATTTTTTTTTATTAGTGGCGCCCTCTATATGTCAGGTCCGGGAATTATTGTGTGATGTGTTACGTAATCTCCATTATAATAAGATGTACATTTTATGAACACGTTTATTGTCACTAGCGCTAATACCCTTGGGAAAGGTATGAATCCTATTCTCCCTCCAGCTATGGGTAAATAGTAGGGCAGACTGGGCTCTTTAACCTCGGTTAGGCAACCGGTCTAGGAGAAGGAAAAATCTGAATTCAAACCTGTTAAACTCCGCTTAAGAAATTGACCTTGTGTCGCATCCTGCTCGTGCGGAGGGGTTGGTAAATATATATAACACAAAATCTCAACAATCTTGTATAACATCCTATCCATGGTGAACGGGTCATGTAAAAAAGAGACGTTCCATCGTGGTGTAATGGTTAGCATGCTAGTCTAGCTGGCTCATTATTACTAAATAGCGAGTTCGATCCTCGATGGATACCCACAACTTGCGTGTGCCGGTAATTTAGAATTTAGTAGATAGACTAGGGATGCTGGTGATGGGATTAACATTTGCGGGCAGAACCTTTGTAAGAAAAGAGGATTGCATCTTAAAATCTTCTGCAAACCAGAAAATATAATATCATTATAATACTCGTGTTCCTTAATTGTACGACAGTTATTATCTTGCAACACCGCTTAAGAAATTGACCTTGTGTCACATCCTGCTCGTGTGGAGGGGTTGGTAAATATATATTTACTGTCACTACACGTATGTGTGTTTTATTTATTTATTTATTTATTTATTTGTTTGTTTTGATTATTCGTATACGTTTAAGTCTTTCTTGTGTTTAACCGCAGATAGATAAAACGTATACGAAGACAAGACATAACTGTGTAGAGTGATATTGCAGCGCATGTATGGTTTCCTTGTCTTGGCCAAACTTCCTCTTTTCATCCTGAGATGATCACGCATGCGCAGATGAAACGTTACGAGCACCTTATCTTTTCTTTTTTTTTTAATGGTTTTGCTTGTACGTGCTTATAGTAATGTCAACAAGTCAGGATTTGGGAGCACGTGCGTGATTGCGTGCAAAAGTGCGTTTTTGCAACTACTAATACGCTTTTTAAACTGCGTATAATGGTGAAGTTCCTATTCTGGATCTCTGGGGCATGCGGAGTACACCCTATTCATCTCCAATTACTTCCAGGTCCACTCTGACTCGAATTACTCTAACCCTTATTCATGGATTCTTAAGAAATGCAGAAAGAGGAAAGTTGTGAGGTCTGATGGTCAAGAGTGCATATATATATATATATATATATATATATATATAAGTTAAAAGAAAGGAAATGAATCCGACAATATGAGTATGAAAAGCTGGAATGTTTCTCTTTAACAGCATTGTGTGATGTTTTCATTCCACCTTTCATATATATATATATATATATATATATATATATATATATATATAAGAGTAAGTTTTTGGTATGTACGTGTCGATCTATAACACAGAAAAGAGAAGTCACTCAGATTTGAAATCTTGCATATAGATTAATATCCTTCTAACTAAGAAACACGTCAAATTTGGTTATTGATTTTTACTAATTAAGGGATATAATTAATTAATTAAGCCAAAATCACCCAATTTGCAGAGCTATCCATATACCAGAACCTGTTGATAATAAAATATTGTCCGCTGGCTGACTTTTTTTTTACAGCGATTTATAGCGATTTACAGCAGAAATTTATCAGTTTAGCGAATAAATTGTGAGGTCTGATGGCCAAGAGTGCATATGTTTATTCTCTATTCTACGGCTATTTTAACCCCTTATTCATGGATCCCAAGAAAGGCAACAGAGATACGACCGGAAAGGGGAAGAGGAAAGGGTAATTTATGAGGAAGTGCGTCCCGGTCCCCTGCCTCCGAAATTGCTGCCCGGTGAATTTTAAAATAACGACCCCAAGCTTCTGCAAGTTTCATTGTGTTAAATATAGGAGGGAGGTAAATTTCACGGGGTAAAATAGGTGTTACCTATTGTTTATCTATCTATCTATCTCAGTCTATTCAAAACTATCCATCTTCATATATCTATCTATCTATTAAATACTAAGATTTTCTTTTATTACGATAAATAAACAAGAATTACGATAAATGAACAAGAATTACGATAAATAAACAAGAATTATGACAAATTACGGTAAATAAACCAGAATTACGACAAATTACGATAAATAAACACGAATTACGACAACTTTCTATAAATAAACAAGAATTAAGACAAAAAGGGACCCCCCCCCTAAAATACATTTAACGCCCTAAGTTAGTTGTTTTCTTTCAAGTAAAACGGATGTGGCGCCGAAGCTTGGGGTCGTTTTTTTTTAAATTCACCGGGCAGCAATTTCGGAGGCAGGGGACCGGGACGCACTTCCTCATAAATTACCGAGGAAAGTTATGAGAACAACGATAGAATTGAACAAGGAGTTTGAGAATGGTATTCAATGTGTCTGATCTTGAAACCCAATATAGCATGGCGAAACTGACGATTTCAACTTTTCTGAAGAATAAAGATGCGATGAAAGCAGCTGAAGTTGCAAAAGGAGTCATAAGTATTTTTTTAATAAGCAAAGTTGAGATAATAATAATAATAATAATAATAATAATAATAATAATAATAATAATAATAATAATATCTTTTCAGCTAGTATATTAAGTCTGAGACCTGTCAGCTGTTCCTTATAAATATTAATTCCATAGAATATTTAATATCATTCCACAGATTATCCAACTTTGCCTCGAAGGAGTTTAGAGATGGGGCATTCACTACTGATGAAGGTAGTTTATTCCATGTATTCACCACTCTGTAGCTAAAATAATTTTGTCTTGCGTTTTTAAGGAGTTTTAGTTTATGTCCCCTTGCATAAGTATTTTGAGCAATGTTTAGTAGGTCAGAGTTCGTTGAATAAAAACGATGCGTGTATTTTTAGGCTTCAATCATATCCCCTCTCATACGTCGGAAAACCAGACTTGGTAAGTCAATGTTTCTAAGTCTTTCTTCGTATGAAAGGGATTTTAAATTATTTACTAATTTAGTAACTCTCCTCTGGACTCCCTCAATGAGTTTTGTGTCCTTGATGAATCTTGGGCTCCAAACCACATTAACAAACTCCAAATGTAGTCTTACCAATGCAGTGAACATGGAAAAAGTTGAGAACCTAATGCTAATATCTATTAAAGAAAAAGAATTAGGTTAAATATTACTTTTATTATGCTTTTCTTTTTTTGTATTTACATTTTTATGTGTCAGCAATTGTTTTAATACACGTCTTTTCATAACTATAAGCGTATTAATAAGCATTCATTGATGGTGAAGAATACATAAATCCACTTTACATTATTTATTATGGGAAATATTGTTTCAGTGTTCAAACAAATCGGTTCTCGATAAAACATAATTTTATAACGAATGATGTTCGTGAACCGAGGTTCCACTATATAAATTTTGCATATATACATATAAATAAAATAAAAAGGAATTTTAAAAATAATATCGTTGAAAAGCGAAAATCATATTCAAATTAACCTGATATGTAATTCTTGTCCATTATGGAATCAGACCTAATCAGAGGCAAAGATGGCTGAATAAGCCTCAGTAATTAAATCATTGACACTTACTCGTCCTTTCTTAATTGTAACGTAATTTCCCCATCTTGTTAAACATTGCCGAACTGCAATAAAGCAGGTTATCAATGATGTCACACCAGCTTCATTACAGATTTCGGGTTTCACATCATCAGATCTGTTCCACAGGTAACCCTAACCTGTTTCTAGGCCACTTCCACTTACTATTTGCTCTGTGTGATCTAAAGAATGATCCAGGGATACACAACAGACAATCATGGACTGGCTCGGTATAGGAGATTCTATTCACAAGCACTTTCGTTTTTGCTACTACCTCTGCGTTTGCATCAATACTTAGGCAAGATGTTTCCTTTTCATTAACAACCCCACAAATGACTTTAAATGTTTTAAAAAAGAAATTCCATTTTTACTTTTTGATATAGAATTGGTTTTCTTTAAAGAATCAATTAATTTTAAAGTGAAAACTTTTTCTTTCTCTTTAAAAAAGTGACAAGTGTTGTTAGTAAGTAAAGGTCACAGACAATGAACAAGAACGCATAAATCCACTTAACACTATATCTTATAAGAAATGAAGGTCCGATCTCCCTGACAAGCTAAAACGACAGTTCTTCCAGGCTGTGGTTGTATCAGTGCTGCTATATGGCTGCACCACCTTGACCCTAACAAAGCGTCTTGAGAATAAGCTAGATGGGAGCTGCACAAGAATGCTGCGCGTAGTCTTGAACAAGTCGTGGAAGCAGCACCCCACGAGGAAACAGCTGTACGGTCACCTGCCCTCCATCTCACAAACTATCCGAGTGAAACGGACAAGGCATGCAGGCCACTGCTGGAGAAGCAAGGATGAACTCATAAGTGACGTTCTCCTGTGGAAGCCAACACATGGACATGCAAGTGTGGGGCGCTCAGCAAGGACCTACATTGACCAGCTATGTGAAGATGCTGGCTGCTCCGCAGAGGAGCTTCCAGGTGCAATGAATGATAGGGAAGGTTGGCGAAAGATTGTCATCGATACCCGTGCTACATGCGCGACATGATGATGATAAGTGTTATAGGTGATACACCCTATAATACTAATGGAATGCGCCGACAAGTTACTATAAATAACAGAGATAATTGTGGCTTAGCAGTAAGCCAATGCGAGTGCCAATAACTCTGTTCGTCGGACGTAATTTCCACATCTCTCTATTGTATTTGTCTACTTTCTGTTAATACATTTTTCTACATTTGTTACCCGTCATTTTGTTCTTATTTGACCCCTTAAAACCTCACAACAATAAGAAGTATTGTTTCAGTTTTCGAACAAATCGGTTAATTTTTGGAACGAATTATGTTCGAGAACCGAGGGTTCAGACTTATCCCTTTCAAGTTGCACATAGTTTGACATTAAAGACGTATCGTCGTCTTTTAACTTAATATCATTAAATGTTTGGGGAATATCTTTATCATTTGTTTCTCCCCACTGACACACACTTAATATTTTCACCCTGTTGGCTGAAGCAGTAGAATACACCGACTGCACCTCTGCAGAGGGGTAAAATCTCCCCAATGAGGCCGCCTATTGCTTGTAAGTGGCAACTCGTGATACTTGTGGCTGAGCATTCCATGGCATGTAATGATCTACTTTGACTTTTACTTAGGCTTGATAGATGACAAGAGAGCTCCCGATTAATCAGCTGGTCATATCAAGCCCTTGCGCCTATATGATTGTCCCAACCCTAATGCCCTTATGCCATTCCCCCAGCTCTTTGTTCTCCTGTTGTCCGTGGGTGGCAATGCATGAGGATAGGATTATAGTGGCTGAACGGTCCGTGATTCGAGTACTAAGTTGTCCCTTGACATGAAACTCTTCACTTTGACCCTTACTTGGGCTGGACGGGCGGTTGGAGAGGCCCGTTTCAATCAATCGATTGGTCACGCCTATCCCTAGACATACATGATTAATTCCCGACCGTCTTCTTCAAATTCCTCTTATAGCAAACACAGAACCCTTTTTATCATATATGCCGCCAACTCAAGCATAAACGCAACGCTCTTCTAAGGAATGGAGCACTCTGTGCCGGCCTTTACACACAAAAGCGATGTGTGTATTAAAACAGTTAAAATCCCCTTCCCATTCTGTAAGTGAAGACAGCCTAATGTTTAAGGTGCCGGACTGACACCCAACCGATCGGATTTCAATTCCGGCTGTATGTAGCTTACAAAATGTTCTAGCCACACTGAAGAGACTTGATAAGTCGAAACACGTGTCTGTGGATGACCCTATATATATATATAAGTATATAAGTAAAAGTAAAGTCAACGGGGCGGCCTAAAGTCGGTATCAGCCAGTCAGCGAGGGAGTCTATCCCCTTTTCAATAGCGCTAGACCAAGGAGATTGTTTTTGCATCTGAGGTGGAGCGCCACACCTACCGTCAGCTCCTTACTTTACCGCACAGATCCCTGTGCTACTCATACGCTGAGTTGGCGAGGGCCGGTATCGAACTAGGAACCTTCTGGTTTCTAGCCGAACGCTCTACGACTGAGCTAACCCGGCCCCTAATATATATATTCCCCAACCACTCCGCACGAGCAGGATGTGACACAAAGGTCGATTTTTTAAGCGGAGTTTAACAGGTTTGAATTCAGGGTTTTCCTTCTCCCAAACTGGTTTCCTGCAGGAGATACAGTCCGCGTATTCTGAGTCTCCCCAACAGAGCGACCGAGAAATTGTTAATGTTATTATGATAATAATAAAAATGAGGATACTCGTTTGAGGCTGTGTATAATGGATTTGGAAGTAAAGGCAATGAATGAATAACCCACACTCTCCAGATATCTGGAAATGGAGCCTCACCATCAGAGGCAAATAAGTCTCATACTTACTCGGGGCTCTCCATTTTTAAGGGGATCACTCTTCTACAGGGGATACGGTCAGCGTATTCTAAGCCCCGATGTCTCGGTTGGTTAGTTGTATTTTACGGCATGTCAACCCTTGTTGGGTTATTTTATGCCTAAAACATTTTGTTTTATTTATTATTGATGGGTATTAAAAAAATCTTTTGACTCAATTTTTTAAAAAAACACATTCTAAACTCATTTTTTCTATTTAACCCATAGATGGGACCCTAATAGGTACTACCGCTCCGGGTCAGAGTGGACCTGAGATTAACGGCGATGAAGGGGTACTCCACACTCTCCAGAGCTCCAGAACTGGAACTTCACTACTAGTTACCCTGGAAAACCGGTGTCCAGGTAAATACAAATTCTAAAAGGGGTGAATAAAAAGAGTTCATTACTATTTAGGCCGAGAACTTTTCAGCAAGTTAAAGTTTTGAATCTATGAAAACAGATGTTTGCGTATCTATTTTGATATGCCTGGCATTGTAGATATAGAAGCATGTGCACTCATTGGTATATCTGCGTGTGTGTGAGTGTATGTGAGTGTGTGTGTGTGTGTGTGTATGTATGTTTACGCATGCCCGGGCTTGTATAAACATAATTGTGTGTATGTGTGTATGTGTGTGCGTGTGTGTTTATGCATGCCTGGGCTTGTATAGACATAATTGTATGTGTGTGTGTATGTGTGTGTATGTGTGGATGTGAGTGTGTGTGTGTGTGTGTTTATGCATACCTGTCCTTGTGTACACATGATTGTGTGTGTGTGTGTGTGTGTGTGTGTATGTGTGTGTGTATGTATGTGAGTTTATGTGTATGTGAGTATATGTGTTTATACATGCGCGGGCTTGTATAGACATAATTGTGTGTGTGTGTGTATGTGTGTATGTGTGTATGTGAGTGTGTGTGTGTATTTATGCATGCCTGGCCTTGTATACACATGATTGTGTGTATGTGTGTGTATGTGTGTGTGTATGTATGTGAGTATGTCTGTTTATACATGCGCGGGCTTGTATAGACATGATTGTGTGTGTGTGTGTGTGTGTATGTGTGTGTGTATGTATGTATGTGAGTATGTGTGTTTATACATGCGCAGGCTTGTATAGACATGATTGTGTGTATGTGAGTGTGTGTGAATGTGTATGTGTGTGTGTGTGTATGTGTGTTTATGCATGCCTGACCTTGTATACACATGATTGTATGTGTGTGTGTGTGTGTGTATGTGTGTGTGTATGTGTGTGTATAAGGAATATCTATTTTGAAGTGCATGTCATTGTAGATATGGAAACATGAACGCTCATTGGTATATTTGTATATTTGTGTGTGCGTGTGCATGTGTGTGTGTGTGTGTACGTGTGTGTGTGTGTGTGTACGTGTGTGTGTGTGTACGTGTGTGTGTGTGTGTGTGCCTTTTTGTGTGTGCTTATACATGCCGGGCTTGTGTGCACATGATTGCGCACGTGTGATTGTGTGTATGCGTGTGTGTGTGTGTGTCGCCATGTGTAAGTGCACTTTACTTCCGTATCCATTGCATTTAATAGTTTTAACATTTTATTCCCGCGCTCGTTTCCTGTCGAAACGCCCAAGGTGGATGAAATAAACGACAAAACGACAAAAATGCCTACACAGCACAAAACAGACATAAAACATATCAGAACTCACCAAGAAAATCCGATAGAAATACAAGCGTACATATATTATATATATATATATATATATATATATATATATATATATATATATATGTGTGTGTGTGTGTGTGTGTGTGTTGAAAAAATGAATAAAGGAAAAGAAAGTATAAAATGGATAATATAGGATATTTTAATCAATATTACTTACACGTGTTTCGGTCAGGAGTTTATCCATGTTTACATTATTCAAACTATTATTATTTTTAAATAACCAAATCAAATGAAATAATAATGATAGAAAAAATGTAGAAATGTTCCGCACACAAAGAAAATTCGACCTTCATCAGAGTAAATCCTTATTTGAAATTGCCTCTGATGAAGGTCGAATTTTCTTTGTGTGCGGAACATTTCTACATTTTTTCTATCATTATTATTAACTAATATTAAACATATATGCCCACCTAAATTCATTAATTATTGACTAATTAATTTTCAAAATTAGGTATGACTTCAATTAAGCACATATCCTCCAAAAATTGTCGGCTAAAAGCCATATCAAATAAACACATTGTTCATTTACTCTCATACTATCGTGTAGCAAGTCAATAAAAAGTGGAATATAAATAAGTTCAAAACAGACGAAGAATCTGGGAATGGCCAGCTGATGTAGTGGTTAGAATCCCTGCCTGTCAGCTCGGCAGTCGAGGTTTCGAGTCACACACGGAGCAGTCTCCCATGTCTATAACCTTGCTGATGAGACCTAATAGGTCAAAATGTGCATTCAGGGATTGACATTTTCTCGATCTGTTTAGCCTTACATTTGAACATATATACCCGCCTAAATTCATTAATTATTAACTAATTAATTCTCAAAATTAGGTATGACTTCAATTAAGCACATATCCCCAAAAATTGTCGGCTAAAAGCCATATCAAATAAACACATTGTTTATTTACTTACTCTCATATATATATATATATATATATATATATATATATGTGTGTGTGTGTGTGTGTGTGTGTGTGTGTGTGTGTGCGCGCGCGTCTGTGTGCATGAATGTATTTACACATATGCACGTATTATCATGTAAGTGTGTATAGAATGGTCTGAACTTGGCGTAACGGATACCAACACGGGAAGCGGAATCGGCACTCCGAGTTTGAATTTCGGCTGAAGATTCGGTCTGATGATCACATAGGCGAGAAACTGACAGTCACCAAGCGTCGGTGGATCTGTGCTTAAGCTATCCTAACTATTACAACTGATTTTTTTTAATGTTCAGTCGAATCTATCTGACGTCAGACGTCAGACGCCTGAAGATCGTCAAAGTGAAACTCAGAGTCGTGAGTTGTTCTTTTTTTCCTGTTATTATTATTATTATTATCCCTTTTTTATACTTGTAAAATATTGTTATATTGCTCTGCATTTTTATACACAGAGCATTATAAATATTTTACTTATTAAAACATTTTTAGCGTTAGATTTTAATCATGACACACACACACACACACACACACACACACACGTATATATATAATATATATATATATATATATATATATGAGGTTAAGTAAACAAACAAATGTGTTTATTTCTTATATGGCTTTAAGCCGACAATTTTTGGAGGATATGTGCTTAATTGAAGTCATACCTAATGGGAGACTGCTCCGTGTGTGACTCGAAACCTCGACTGTCAAGCTGACAGGTGAAGTCTCTAACCGTTAAACTAGCTTGCCATTCCCACATTCTTCGTTCGTTTTGAAACTTATTTATATTCCACTTATTCCAACTTATTTATATTCCACTTTTTATTGACTTGCTACACGACAGTAAACAAACAAATGTGTTTATTTTTTATATGGCTTTAAGCCGACAATTTTTGGAGGATATGTGCTTAATTGAAGTCATACCTAATTTTTGAAAATTAATTAGTTAATAATTAATGAATTTAGGCGGGCATATATGTTCAAATGTAAAGCTAAACAAATCGAGAAAATGTCAATCCCTGAATGTACATTTCGACCTATTAGGTCTCATCAGCAAGGTTATAGACATGTGTGTGTGTGTGTGTGTGTGTGTGTGTGTGTGTGTGTGTGTGATTTAAATAGATCGAACAATTTTTATTCAAAATCATATTTACCTAACCTGTAAGATAAATTTAAAAGATAAACCGCCAGCGTCATTTAGCATCACCTTAGTGATAAAAACAAAACAATAGTTTAGACAAATAATAAACATTAATTTAATAAATGGTTCAGAGAAGAACGAAAAGTACAAGGTTTACTAATGATAACTTTTGGACAACTCATTAACGCCTTTCAAGATGATGGCATTAAAAAAAATTCAAAACAATAGGGATTACATTATCTTTAATCAAATTTGTTTAAATCTAATATATATATATATATATATATATATATATATATATATATTAGCAAATATATGCACCCTCCGGGTGCAAGTATTTAAGTTTTAATGTAATAAAATATCATATTAAATTAGAAAGACTAATGATACTAAATAAGAATGCAGATAAAAAGATTTGAAACAGAGGTGGGTATAATCGAAAAATAGAACAACTGAAACTTACTGTTCCATCACTCTCGTCTTTCATTGTTATTTTTTTTTCTAATTTAAGTATTTAGTTTAAGTATTAGGAAGTAAAGAATAAAATTACACTTATTTTTTCTTGTTAATGGATTTCATTTAAGATTCATTTAAGAGATTTTTGCTTATATTCATTAAAATAAAACCAAACAGTTAGAAATCAATAACACTGAGCAAATATTTATTAAATTCGATTTTTTAATAACAATATGCAAATTAGCCTTCCCGTTCACACTGTAAGCCAATACTTTGTTGTATTCATAAATACAATTGCATGTTGTTAGTATGTAGATATGTAGTATGTAGATATGGCTAACAGTATTAATAATGTAAAACAATTTTATTAATACTTGAGGTTTAGATAAAAATAAAATCATTGACAATGTGATGTCAATAACTAAGGGAATTGTGACTTGAGTAGTAATATAGTTTCGGTTACAGACAGAAAACACACAATCTCCATTATAATAAATATATATATATATATATATATATATATATATATATATATGTATATATATATTAAGAAATTTGAAAAAACAAGTGTTCCAAAAATGAGATGAATTTATTTATCGACGTTTAAAAGTTTCGGTTTCTTTAAACCTTCATCAGGATGTATTAAGGGGTGAAGAAATTGATGGATGTTTTATAGATGACAGGAGATAAAAAATCTTTATAAATTTTGTTGTTGTTGTGTAACTGTATTTGTTTAGCGTTATATTTTACAGTTACACAACAACAAAAAATGTTGTAAAGATTTTTTTATCTCCTGTCATCTATAAAACATCCATCAATTTATTCACCCCTTAATACATCCTGATGAAGGATTAAAGAAACCGAAACGTTTAAGCGTCGATAAATAAATTCATCTCATTTTTGGAACACTTGTTTTTTTCAAATTTCTTAATATTGTCGGATTTATTTCCCATATATATATATATATATATATATATATATATATATATATATATATAATATATATAACTTATATTTTTTTGCTTGAAGGCAATTACAATGCGTATATCATATAAAATTCGATAATTATTGAAAATAATCATGACAATATATCTATTGGACCCATACATAGGACCCCAATAGGTACTACCACTCCGGTCAGAGTAGACTTGGGAGTAATGCCAATGGAGAGGAAACTCCACGCTCCCCAAACCTCCAGATGTGGTTTAGTGACATTCTCAGGACACCTCTTCTCTGGGAGTGGGGGTATTACTTCTCTGCAGGAGGCGACCGCGGTGTAATGGTTATTTTTGTAGGAAATGGACGCAGTGACTCTAGTTCAAATCCTGGACGAGCCTGTTAGTACTTGATCGTGCTAATACATTTGGGAAATGTATGTGTAAATAGCAGGGCAGACAAGGCTCTTTAACCTTCGTAGTTATTTACTAAGTTTAGCTTAGTTATTTACTAATTTATTTACAACTTAGTTGTGGCGCAAGGCCATAAGTGTGGAACACACAGTGAGAATCGAACTCATTTACAATGGACTGCTTATCTAACTTACTAACCATTACACACCCTGTCTCTTTAACCTTGGTATGATAACCGATCTAGATGGAAAATTTTGAATTAAAACCAGCTGTACTCCGCTTTAGAAAAAATGACCTTGTATCACATACTGCCCGTGATGGAGAGGTTGGGTAAATATATACCTTCTGCAGGGGATACGGTAGGGGTTTTCTAAGCCCCATTGACAGGATGGGGGTGGTATGGGATAATTGAAAGAACGGAATATAAAGACGAAATAGGATTTTCATTAGACTTAACACAGATAACATTGAAAAAAAAAAAAAAAAAACAACCATTTTAATTGAAAAGATTAGAGTTCATTAAGTTTAGAAGGTAAATGATTTATATATATATATATATATATATATATATATATATATATATATACAATACAATATCTATGTGCATATATATATATATATATATATATATATTCCAACTATTATATATATATATATATATATATATATATATATATATATATATATTATATATATTATTATTTTTAGATGCTTCGTAATAACGCCCAACAAAAACATAAAAATATGTACCGAGAGAAGCCTACGGAGACCCCTAAAATACAATATATATATATATATATATATATATATATATATATATAAACTTATTTATTTACCTTCTAAACTTAAAGAACTCTAAGCTTTTCAAGGAAATTTGATTTTTTTCAAAGATATCTTTGTTAAGTCTAATGTAGATCCTCTTCCGTTTTATATTCCGTGTTTGGTGTAATGGCTATAATCATACTAAATGGACGTGACTAGACGATTTCAAATCCTGGACGAGGCTGTTTGCATTTCACATATCGCTCTTGATCAGATAACCATTCTAGTGGAGGGAAAACTGTTAAATTCCACTAAAGATATAGTTCTTGTTTCGCATCCTGCTCGTGCGGAGGGGCTGGTTATTATATATATATATATATTCTTGCCCAGATGAGCTACAAAGCGAAACTATTAGTAGGTATATCTGACTCATTAGGTTTAACTTTATATATATATATATATATATATATATATATATATATATATTATTTGTATTTTAAAGACAATTACAATGCGTATAAAATAGTGTCCATTGTCTAATTAATTTCGAAGTATCTTCATCTTCAGAGACTGTTTTTGAAATGGACGCGGTCTTGTGTTTATCTATATATATATATATATTTTTGGACGTTATAAACACGCGTCACGTGAGTTGTTAGAACGCCATACAGAAGAGACGTGATTTCAGTTGTTCAATCAATTTCAATTTCATTCTTTTTTTTTAAATATTTATTTGTGTATGTTAATTAATTAAATATTCGGTGTTTAATTCAAACCTACTGTTTATGCGACGGTGTAACTTAGCTATTAATAAACCTTCTCTAATTCTGACATTGCGTATTATTGTCTCTATTTTAATTGAAAAATTATTGTCCTTATTTTTGCATTTGATTAAATGTTTATGGAATGAGGATGCACGTGTGTGGAGATGTTCTTTATTTCTAATGTGGACGGGTCTGATTGTACTTCCTATATAGAAATTAAGACATTTAGAGCAAGTTAAACGATAAATGGTGTACGTTTTGTGGCATATATTTGGATCACTTATTGGGCAGTTGGCTAGTGTGCATGCTGTAATAGTATTGTTATGTTTTTTCGTTACGTGTTGGCGTAGTGAGGGTCCAGAGTGGGCTAGTTGGATATCTAGCCCCTCTTTATAAATAACCCTGCGTATTTCTTTGGTGATAGTCTCGCTAAAATGTGGTAGTTTCAGTAAACAGGTGTTAGAGGGTGTGTGTTGTGTCTGTGATTTTTTTAATTATTTAAATTGCGTATGTATGACGTTGGGTATCCATTGTTTCTGAGGGTGTTCATAAAGTGTGCTGTGTGTGTGTAATTTTATCTTTCTCTTTACATATATTGTGGATTCGTTTAATTTCATTTTTAATGTAACTTGTTTTGGCACTGAGTGGAAGTGCTGATTTGAAATGCACAAAGAGATCCTTAGTGGTGTTTTTTTTTTTAATGGAAACTAGTGTAGATTTTACCTATTGGTGATATTTGTATTCTTAATCTGTTTGAAATTTGAAATCAAACCATTGACTGAGCAGTTATAGATTAATAATTAACATTTGATTTTATGAGTATGAACTATTTAATAAAAAAATAAAATTTTTCCTTTGATCGTAACATCCTGTGTCTGTTATATTTTTGAAAACATTTTCTTCACATATTGTCGGATTAACTTCCTCATCGTATATACACATATATATAATATATATATATATATTATATTATATATATATATAACATATAATATATATATATATATATATATACCATTTTACACAAGCAGGATGCAACACAAAGTCAATTTTTATAAGCTGAGTTTAAACAGGTTGAATTCAGAGTTTTTCTTCTCCTAGACTGGTTACTATAAGGACCAAGTTTTATCTGGATGTTCTATTCTAAATTGAATATGGCTATCTATATTTTGGAACTTCTCAGATATGGCATTGGCTTCTTCGCTGGATGAATATATATATATATATATATATATATATAATATATATAATATATTATATATATATATATATGGAGGATATGTGCTTAATTGAAGTCATACCTAATTTTGAAACTTAATTAGGTAATAATTAATGAATTTAGGCGGGCATATATGTTCAAATGTAAGGCTAAACAAATCGAGAAAATGTCAATCCCTGAATGTACATTTCGACCTATTAGGTCTCATCAGCAAGGTTATAGACATTAAGCACATATCATCCAAAGATTGTCTGCTTAAAGCCATATAAAAATAAACACATTTGTTTTTTACTTAACCATATATATATATATATATATATATATATATATATATATATATATATATATGAATGGAATTTGATAATTTGCTTTTGAAGCATTGTTATGTAAAGTATATTATTATCTATATTTTTTAAGGCAATTACAATGCGTATATCGTATAAAATTCGATAATTATTGAAAATAATCATGGCATATACATAGAAATAATATTGGCCCTGAGGTAGAGTTTCTAACGTTGCGTGCTGGGTTCCCGATTTCAATCTCTATCGGAGGGAGTTCGCAGGTATACACCGCTGATGAGACTTAATAAAGTTGAAACAGCTGTTCCACGTCGCACTCGTTATTCGCCGGGTTTGCTTGTCATGATTATTTTCAATGATTATCGAATTTTATACGATATACGCATTGTAATTGCCTTCAAAAATATAAATAGTATATATATATATATAACAGTTAATTGCCAATCCATGAAGCAAACAAATATATTTACTTAGGATTAATTAAAATCGATTTAAGAACTGGTCAATATATATATATTATATATATATATATATATATATATATATATATATATATTAAGGTAGCATGGACATGGAGTCAACAAAGCCTAGTTGCTGACAGCCTATGCAATCTTCAGACCAAGTCTGTGTGAGTTTAAAAATCGCACAGGCGGAAAACTGTCAGTAACCATGCGATGTTGACACCATGTCCTTTACCTAAACTTAGATATAACTGCTATCTATGATACTGTTCACTTAAAAAAACATAGCACCTATCTCAAGCACTCCATCCTGAAGCGGGCTTTAAGCAAGTGGCACATAACGGACGCTCTGGACACATTTCCTACATTTAAGCCTGACCATATATGTGATATATGTGGCAAGGCTTGCCTGTCGATGGCTAGACTTCTCAGTCACGTACGGTCCCATACGAGAGGAAGCCGAGGGGCTCACGTGTCATATGTGCGACAAGGCACGTTAAAGCAAAGCTGGCCACCTGAGCCATCTACGTGCTCACAACCGAACTGCTTGCTTGTAGAAATGGCCTTCTTCAGTGAAGAAGTGGCAATCACCATATATATATATATATATATATATATATAATATATATATATATATATATATATATGGTAGAGATGTGAGGAGCACAAGGACAAAACTCAGACAAACGTATGTAGGATATATTTCGCTAGAGCTTTGAGCTCGGCATCAGCAGTCGCTTTATTGATTATCAAGGTATCATACAAGTGTTTTATAGAGGGGGAAATGGACGGGAGGGGGTGGATGGGAGAAGACGTCAAGTGGGTGGATTAGTGTTTGTGAGGATAGTAGAATCACTATAGTGGGTTAGTTTAAAAAAGAGCCCAGTATTCATTGGCCTGGGATTGAAGGGTAATATCAGTTCCGAGTCTTCAGGATATACAAATGATAATAATAAAATCAGGAAATTCAAAAATTAAAGTAATTAAAGTAAAACGGGCCGGTTTAGCTCAGTCGGTAGCTCATCCGCTTAGGAATCACAAGATCCCAGGTTCGATACTAACACTCACCAACTTATCTTATGAGTAGCACCGATTTGGTAAAGTGTGAGGTTGACGGTAGGTGTAGCGCTCCACCTCAGAAAAAAATCTACCTGGTCTAGCGCTACCGAAAAGGGGATAGACTCCCTCGCTGTCCGGCTGATACCGACAATAGACCACTTCCCCAACTTTACTTACTTCACATTTATAAAATCCTGACTTACAGTTTGTAATTAAAAAAATATTCAAAATTGGTCTAAAGATGAACTCTTTGCCTACTTTAAACCGCTCACAGCGGCTCTCCCACCACTGCTATCCTGCCGCACGTGTCTCTTGTTTATACTGAAAAATCCCTACGTGAACACCCAGCCATCTTTTGTTTTATCTGAGAACCAACTACTGACTGGTACTTGATCCTTGAAATATCCCATCATACAGGTAAAAAGAAAAAAAAAATACGAAGGAGATTCGGTACAGCTGTTGTGAAAATTTGGTAGGCAAAGAGTTAATAATAATACAGAAAACGACAACAAAAATAAATAAATATTGAAATAGGATTCTTAGGTTTATTTGTTTTATATTTATATTGATGTTAAGTTTAAATTCTGTTAGTTTTGAAGCTGAAAAACGAAGCTTTTTGCAATGCATTATTAACCTGGTCTGCCTTCATATTAATGAGAAATTCAGCTTTGATAATAACACGGGCGATGTTCGCTGTTGGTATTGACTCGTGTTATAATAATAGGATTCTTATTACTCTGCAGTGACACCAGGTTATTAATAGATTGCAAAAAACAAAAAAACAAAAAACAAACAAAAAAAACAACAACAAAAAAAACTTCGTTTTCAGTTCCAAAACTAATAGAACAATACAAAACATTCCTATTACCAAGCTGTGTCGCACACACACACACACACACACACACGTCAACTCTTTGGTTATTTAATGCTAAAGATATTTTTCTGTGTTTGTTTGTGTGTGTGTGTATGTATGTTGTATCATGCATCTTGGTAATAATATTATCTCTCTCTCTCTCTCTCTCTCTCTATATATATATATATATATATATATATATAGCACCGTTGACTGCCCCCCTCTCTCTCTCTCTCTCTCTCTCTCTCTCTATATATATATATATATATATATATATGAATATTTATTTATATATCTATCTATTTATTTACATTTCTCCTGCATCTGAATGATTAATCCCTTTTCACTATTCACCTCCCCCGGGGATTGTGTTATACACGTGAAACTTGAGTAACGGTAATATAGAATTATATTTTAAGTTTTAAACCTGCTCAGGTATTATAGTATATACTTTTCTTATTTGCTGCCCTTCATTATATATATATATATATATATATATATATATATATATATATATATATATATATATATATGTGTGTGTGTGTGTGTGTGTGTGTGTGTGTGTGTATGTGTGTGTGTGTGTGTGTGTGTGTGTGTTGTGGAGAAAGGTAGACAAACACGGGAAACCTGACTGACTTTTCAGCAGACGGATAACTTTCGCTCGGTCGTACATAGCTGTCTCTAAGAGGCGAACATTTTAACTGATAAATACATACATCGGTAGATATATGTTACGATCACCTAGAGAACTCGAGTTTGTAAGCAGCAGACGAGTAATGCCACAACACACACCACACATTTGTTTGTTTACTTAACCTCATACTGTCGTGTAAGAAGTCAATAAAAAGTGGAATATAAATAAGTTTCCAAATGAACGAAGAATGTGGGAATGGCAAGCTAGTGTAACGGTTAGAGACTTCGCCTGTCAACTTGACAGTCGAGGTTTCGAGTCACACACGGAGCAGTCTCCCATGTCTATAACCTCGCAGATGAGACCTAATAGGTTGAAATGTACATTCAGGGATTGACATTTTCTCGGTCCGTTTAGCCTTACATTTGAACATATATGCCCGCCTAAAAATTCATATATATATATATATATATATATATATATATATATATATATATGCGTGTGTGTGTGTGTTATATGTATTCACCCAACCCCTCTGTTATGGATGTGACACAAGCCCAGATTATTAATCGGTGCACTGTTGGTTTGGATTTCAGAGATTTTCCATTTCTTAGATCGTTCACCCCGATCGGCTAAATCCCCACTATCTGACCTACTATTTACCCATAGCTGGGGAGAGCCAGATGAATTCATGCCTTTCCTAATGATATTAGTACGAAGTTAAATGCAAACGTTTAGGAATTGAATTAGGTTCACAGATTCAGTTTCCAATGAGGTTAAAAGTTACGCAATCACACATCGATCTGTTTTCAATTTTGTTTTGAAGGAATATAAATCGTTTCGTAAGTGCGCAGAGGAAAAAAGGGCGAAGCTTTTGAAGAAATGAAAACAACAGCCATTTACTATTACAATCAGTTTTCTGTATAGAATAGGCACTGGCAAAAAAATCGGCTGCTACGAGTTTTAAAAGCGAATTAAAAATAATTCAATTTATTATTAAAGGTCAGACTTTGTCTAAATCGTTGAAATTGACCAAAACAAATCGTTTTAAATGTATTAAAAATAAACTGCATATGTAATGATATTTTTCTTTTTTTTAATAATGGTCATTATTTTACTACTTATCGATTTTGACAAAGTTTGACCTTAAATATGGCGATTATTTTGAATGATTTCCGACATGTGCTGTTAAGAAATACGAAGAAATGCAAACAGAATGAAAAATGTTGTACAAAGCTGATCTGACTTTTAATGTTTTATATAAGGAAATATTTTTTTGTTGTTGCAATAATGTTACTTAAAATGTTAGAAGAAATTAAACGCTAAAAAAAAAAATCGGTAAAATTTGACTTAAACTCTGTCTAGTATTATTTGGATTATTCGGACTATTGTTCTCATCTATATTGTTATCTGTACAACGCTTCGGCCGGTAACAATACGAACAACGTGCAGCCGATTTTTTTTGGTATACCTATTATAGACCAACTCAGAAAAATGTTACGCCCCCGAACATAAGGGGGCGGGGGTCAAAATTAAGTGACCTGAAAAAATGAGAAGGTTTTGAAATAAAATAGATAATGCATTATAAAGATCATTCATTGATAAATAAACAGTGAAAATTTAATTAAAATCCGATAATTCCCTGATTTTTGGTAAATTATTTTCTGTAGGGGGCGCTAAAGTCATTTTGTCAAAAACGCATTTTAGGCTCATTTTGCCAGTAGCTAGTATGGAATAGCTCAAGGGTATACAAATTAGGTAAAAACAAGGTATAAAGATAAGCAATAATAGTTCAATGTCCGGTGTTGAAAGGTTTTACCAGGTTACGTTTACAAATAATATGATTGCGGAAACTTATCTGTTAGTTGAATTTCCAAAAAGCTCATTCCCACGTAGACCGGTTCAAATGATATGACTGACGAGTGACCATTGACCATTAACTGTATCCCCTCAATGTTATTGTCCTCAATGTAAGCTCTGAGTAGTCTGGCCGTAAGTAAGTAAAGTCAACGGGGCGGCCTAAAGTCGGTAACAGCCAGTCAGCGAGGGAGTTTATCCCCTTTTCAATAGCGCTAGACCAAGGAGATTGTTTTTGCATCTGAGGTGGAGCGCCACACCTACCATCAGCTCCTTACTTTACCGCACAGATCCCTGTGCTACTCATACGCTGAGTTGGCGAGGACCGGTATCGAACTAGGAACCTTGTGGTTTCTAGCCGAACCGTACGTTACCACAAAACTGCCCAAATAAGTAATGCGTTATTTTTCCGCATCCCACCATGCAGGTCAGACACAAGGGTCAATGTTTGTGAGGACCACCCACAAACCAATGCTCATGGAGTGGTTGGCACAAAAAATTCGTAGATCTCCTCGATATTCCCTCTTAAGAGGGTGCCTCTAGGCAATAAACCCATCTCTGCCCCCTTAGATCAAGGGGACAGGTGTTGCCTAGGGGGATAGCCCCTGGTATCACGCCATTAGTTTCATTAATAGTCCAGTGGCCGAAACCACCTGACCCACAGGCCCATGTTATTAATGCATTTAACATCCTGAAATGTGTTATATATCTCTACGAAATAAAGATTTACATAGTATATGGCGGGAATAATTTGCATAATGATTTTAACAAAATTGGGTTTAATAAGTAATTATTTGCTGTTACTGATTTCTAATACTATCTCAAACGTATTAAAAGCAATCCTATCTTATTATAATGGAGATTGTGTGTTTGTCTGTCTGTAACCGAAACTATATTACTATACAAGTCACAATTCCCTTTGTTATTTACATGACATTCTCCATGATTTTATTTTTAATTTAAACTTCAATTATTAATAAAATTGTTATACATCATTAAGACTGTTGACCATATCTACATACTAATAACATGCAATTGTATTTATATATACAACAAAATAGCGGTTTACAGTGTGAATGGGAAAGCTAATTTACATATTGATCTTAAAAATTTGATTTTAATAAATATATGCTTAGTATTATTGATTTCTAATTTTTTGGTTTATTCTTATTTGAATATAAGCAAAAATCTCTGGATAAATCTTAAAAGAAATCCATTAACAAGAATAAATAAACTGTAATTTTATTCTTTACTTCCTATTTTAACTAAAGAGTTAAATTAGGAAAATTTACCAATGAAAGACAGGAGTAATGGAAAATGATGGAAGAGTTGCTTTCAAAGTTGTTCTATTTTTCAATCATACCCCCTCTGATTCAAATGTTTTTATCTGCATTCTTATTCAGTTTCATTAGCCTTTCTAATTTAATATGATATTTCATTATATTAAAACTTAAATACTTGCACCAGGAGGGTGCATATATTTGCTAGTATATATAATTTTATAGAGAAATCAATTAAAAAACAATAGAATAAGTATAATATATTTATATTCGTTCTTATTTAGTTTTTCTAATTTAATATATTACATTAAAACTTAAATACTTGCGTCCAAGGGTCTCACTCTTTTGCTAGTATGAGTAATTACCTTTATAAAATACGATAAACGGGTAGCTTTTGCCGATATATAAGCTGAAACCAGGAAACTCTACCCTTTTAATGCGATGTGGGGGGTGGGGCATCTGTTACCCGCCCTTCTTCTGATGAAACGCCGACAGTGAAACATTAAAAATGTCAAATTTTTATTCATCAGTCTATAAAGATTTTAAGCACTTTTTCAAGCTCAAACCGACATGCTTTTACTATTTCTTAACCAAACACGAATCTATCTATCAATCTATCTACCTATCTTTTTATAACATTCTGTACATATCTATCTATCTATCTATCTATCTATCTATCTATCTATCTATATGTCTATATATATCTATATATCTATCACTCCCCACCACCACCACCCCTCTCTCTCTCTCTCTCTCTGTCTCTGTCTCTGTCTGTCTCTCTCTCTCTCTCTATATATATATATACATCTAGTTGTCTATTCATATCTATCTATATCTATTTATATATCTCTCTCCTCTCTCTCAGTCTGTTGTCTCTCGCTCTCTCTCTCTCCTCTCTCTCCTCTCTCTCTCTCTCTCTATATTTATATATATATATATATATATATATATATATATATATATATATATCCATCTAGTTGTCTATTCATATCTATCTATCTATCTATATTTTTCATAACATTCTGTACATATCTATCTATCTATCCATCTATCTATCTATCTATCTATCTATCTATCTATCTATATATATATATATATATATATATATATATATATATATATATATATATATATATATATATATATATCAAACCATCTAGTTGTCTATTCATATCTATCTATCAATCTTTTCATAACGTTCTGTACATATCTATTTATCTCTCTCTCTCTCTCTCTCTCTCTCTCTCTCTCTATATATATATATATATATATATATATATATATATATATATCCATCTAGTTGTCTATTCATATTTATCTATCTATCTATCATTTTATAACATTCTATTCATATCTATATATCTATTTCAATATATCTCATATATATGTATCTATCTCAACCTGTTGACATTTACCCCAGTTTCTTAATATCTATCTAACCCAATCAATTCTTATCTATCTATCTATCTATCTATCTATCTATCTGGAGCATCTGTTATAATGCTAACCCATTATGTTAATATCTAGCCCATTGTCCATATCTATCTATCTATCTATCTATCTATCTATCTATCTATCTATCCCATTATATTCATATCTATCTATCTATCTATCTATCTATCTATCTATCTATTTGTTTGGCTATTTTATTTCATGGCAAATAAACTTTGTGGGAGGGGTAATTTAATGTCGAATCAAGTCATTTTGATTCAGGTTGCTTGCTCTACCTGCTTTTGTTAAAAGTGGTCACCCAACTAAATACTGAACAGGCTCACCGTTGCTTAACTTCGATGAGGCATATTTTGGTGATAACATCTGAAAAAAAAAAAAAAGATGGCGTAAAAAAGAAGAACAAAATTAACCATCTGGATACTAAATTCGCTTCCTTGGTATTCGGGGAAGAAAATGACAGGTGTGAATCTCGGAAAATGTTTGGACAGCCGGAATTGACCTGGTCAAGTCATTGACATGGTCAAGTCATTGACCGCCTACGATACCGGCCTGCTAAGCTGATAGGGTCAGAGAGAGAGAGAGAGAAGAGAGAGAGAGGGAGAGAGAGAGAGAGAGAGAGAGAGAGAGGGGGGGGTCTACTTGCTTTTAAGGATCTCGAATGCTACACTGGGGTGCCATTATTTTTGTTCCTATTTTTAGTTACACTTGAATGATATGATAATTTTTTTTATATCAATGTCAGTCGTTTTAATGTTGCCGATCAAATGACAGTGAACCTGTCAGAGAGATCTCAACTTGTGATCCTTTGTAAGTGAAGTAGGGTAACTCCCGCAGTCCTAGGGGTCAGACCCAACAGGCAGCATATATATATATATATATATATATATATATATATATATATATATTAGGGACTGGCAAACTGAGCCTAAAATGCGTTTTTGACAAAATTACTTTAGCCCCTCTACAGAAAATAATTTACCAAAAATCAGGAAATTATCGGATTTTAATGAAATTTTCAGTGTTTATTTATATTATTTATTTTATTTCAAAACTTTCTCATTTTTTTTCAGGTCACTTAATTTTGACCCCCTTATGTTGGGGGCGTAAAATGTTTTTTCAAGTTGGTCATATATTGTACTAATTACAGTATAAATAATGAGATAAAAGACTGAACTTATGAATAGAAACAAAAAATTTTTTTTACGGTTGCGCTTCTATGAGAAAATAAGTAACGAAAATCGAAAAATAAAATGTAAAAAATAATAAATAATTAATTTTTTGGATTTTTTTTTTTACTCATTTCGATAATTAATTAATTGGCTATTATTTTATAAAAGAAAAAATTATACATCGATATTTTTTCTGCTTAAAAAGGGGAGAGGGTACATTTTCAATCGAGTTTTTCTTTAAAACTTATTACTTTTGGCACCTAAAATAAGGTTTGCATTAAGTAGATATTTATTTTTAGAATCTAAAAATCTATTAATTTTTCATAGCAAAAATACTAAATTAAAGTTTTGCAATAAAATAACTCATGCATTATAAAATTCATTAATTGTTAAATCAATACTGAAAATTTCATTAAAAATCGAATAATTACCTGATTTTTTGTAATTTTTTTTGCAATCGCGAATGTTACAGTAAAATTGTAAACAAACACTTAAAACCATCGAAAAAGAGGCTGAATGGCGGATATCGTCGAAATTGACCAAAACAAATAGTTTTAAATCTTTTTAAAATAAACTGCATATGTAATTATATTTTTATTTTTTTAATGATGGTTATTATGCTACTACTTATCGATTTAGACAAAGTTTAACCTTAAATAATAGATTTAATTATTCTTAATTCGCTTTTAAAACTCGTAGTATCCGATTTTTTTTTGCTACTCCCTAATATATACGTATAAAAATGCTACTACTACAACTACTAGTACTAGTACTACTACCGCATACGCACGCACACGCTCGTGCGTACACGAGCATACACATGTACACGCATACGAGTACACACACATACATTTGGTTATTTATCTGATGTATATCATAAATCTTTTGTCATATTAGTGACTTCTCGTTTTACCACAAAAGTCGAAAATGACTGAAAATGAGATGATAATAAATAACCCATAAAATGAGCTGAACAAACTCAAGTGCTTCAACATCTAAGAAATAATACTTTATACTAATATATATATATATATATATATATATATATAATATATATATATATGTGTGTGTGTGTGTGTGTGTGTGTGTGTGTGTGTGTAGAGGTTAGAATTAATAACTCAGATATGTATATGTTATTAACAGTTTAAAATGTGATTTACGCCTGTTTTCTTGTTAATGTCGGTAAAAAAACCATGTAATGAATCTTTGAAGTCAAGGAATTAATGTTAATACGATTTGCCAAGTGTAAGTTTTTGATGCGGGCATATATTTCGATTAGAAAAGAGAGTTGTATAAAAGTATTTACAAAATGGGATAGAGATAGATAGAAACGGAATAGAAAGACAGGTAGATATGAACAGAATGGGATATACCGCCTTGTGCGTGATTCGAACCCAAGATCTACGGCTTTTGACTCCCAATTGCCCTACAATTGGCTGAGAAATCTTTAGATTTTACGTTTTGTTTAGAAGTAGGTTTCTATTCCTCTTATAGTGACTTCTTCTACACGACAGTATGAGAAGTAAATACACAGGCGATGTGTTTATGATATGTATATATATATTATATATATATATATAATATATATATATATATATAGAGAGAGAGAAGAGAGAGAGAGGATAGATATAGATATAGATATAAATAAACTGGCCAGATATATGCATAGATAATTAGATATAGATACGTAGATACATAGGTAGATATGAATATATATATATATATATATATATATATATATATATATATATATATTGGTTATTGATCTTTCCTGATTAAGGGATATAATTAATTAATTAAGCCAAAATCAACCGATTTGCGAAATTGGCCGTATACCAGCTCCTGCTGATAATAAAATATTGTCACTGCCTGCTTTTTGTTGCAGCGATATCAGCAGTGAAGTATAATTTTAGTGAATAAATTTCGCAGTCTATGCCGTTCAGCTCGGAATCTCTCGCCTATTTATGGTCAAATCTTTAAAATATCTATATGGTCAGAAAGAAAAGAAAATAATCTTTCTGAATATGTAATTTGTATGAGTTTTTATCAATTGAATTATTTTTTACAGCGAGTTAGAACAAAATATTTTGCTTCGGGCTGCCTATTCGAAGTATGATTTTTTTTCATACTAAATTTTAACCAAAAATCAAATCTTATCTTTTTTAATTCCTGTCTTAAAAATATTGATTTGGTTAGAAATAAAATAAAATAATCTTTCAAAATATGTCATTTGTATGTGTTTACATACATTGACTTATATTTTTTTTTTTTACAGCGAATTGAATAACAAATCAAACGAAAACTTTTAACGATAACTTTTTTCTTAATACTTTCATTTTAGAATAATCAGTATAACTAAAATCTTTTTTGTAAGAAACTATTCATGAAATAAGCATTATTAAATAAATACACGAAATGAGGTAATGTTTACTTATTAGCTACTTTTCGGGGTTAAAGAAGGAAATAAATCAAACTGATAAATTCGTATGTACAAAAGAGTTTTAGAAAATAAATAAATAAATAAAACACTATTATACCCCCCCCCAAAAAAAATGGAATACGGACAATTGTAAATATTTAATTCTTACTCATCAACAGAGGTACAGTGGGCGTATTATACAGTCCCAGCCGACAGACCTAAATAAATAAGGAAGTTTAATACAGAGCTCCTTTAAATTGTTACTTTTTTAGGGGTAAAAAAGAAAATAAACTAAACGAATTTATTTTTATCACTTTAACGCAACAAGCAATTGAATTTAAGTTTTTGTCATATACAAAATTTTTTGAAAAAAAAAAAGAAGGAATTTCAAAACACTCAAAAATGATATTTTAAATGTAAACAAAAAGAAAAATATTTCCTAAAAATAAACAAACATTGTACTATACGAATTATCAGCGATTTTTAAAATTTGATTAATCATTTTCCTCTCTTTTTTTAAAAATTTGATAAATCATATTCTCTCTCTTACTCCCGTTTTCTCTTTCTCCCTCCCTCTCTGGTGTTCCTAATTTTTTTTAAAAAGTCCGGTCATGGACCGGGTACTTTTGCTAGTGTATATATACCAGGGAGGGACGTGGTGTAATGGTCGAAGGAAATGGACTCGTCGACCCGAGTTAAAATCCTGGACGAGGCTGTTTGCATTTCGCATAGCGTTAATACCTTGGGAAATGTATACATTCAACTATTCTCTCTCCCCCCCTCTCTCTCTCTCTCTCTCTCTCTCTCTCTCTCTCTCTCTCGCTATGGTTAAATAGTAGGATTGACTGGGCTCTTTAACCTTGGCTAGGTAACCACTCTAGAAGGAGAACTCTGAATTTAAACCTGTTAAACCCTGCTTAAGAAATTGACCTAGTGTCACATCCTACTCGTGCGGAGGGTTTGGGTAAATATAGGGATATTTTAAGGCCTCATTCGGGGGTGGGTGGGGGGTGACGCCCTGGTGTACTGGATAATGTGTTGGACTGCGACATTGTAGTAAGCGAGTTCGAACTCCAGTCACGCTAAAACTTTCACTTTCGGAATAATACCCTTGGGAAAGGTAAGAACCCCTTGATCTTCCAGCTATGGGTTAAATAGAAATACTACTGTTATTCTCTAATGATGGCTATGATATTTATTTATGTACCAACCCCTCCGCACGGACAGGATGTGACACAAGGTTATTTTTTAAGCGGAGTTCAACAGATTTGAATTCAGAGTTTTCCTTCTCCTAGACCGGTTGCCTAACCAAGGTTAAAGAGCCCAGTCTGCCCTACTATTTATCCATAGTTGGAGGGAGCGTAGGATTCATACCTTTCCCAAGGGTATCAGCGCCAAGTGAAATGCAATTACCATGTCCAGGATTTGAACTCGGGGCGACAAGTCCATTTCCCATGACTTTAACCATTACACCACGCGCTTCTACCACGATGGCTATGACATTAAATAACCCACGAAGGTTTATATGGCATTAAGTAGAGGAAGAAAAACAAAGCCTTATTCCTTCACCAAACACCAAATCTCTGAATCATCTCTAAACATGGCACCAGTTTCAGCGCCATTTTCTTTCAAAAGAAAAGAAAAAAACAAAAACAAAAACAAACTTCGTCTTAATCAACCATCACGGGGTTTATTTCGCTTGATTCACCGAAACACAAGGTTAGCCGGGTCACACTGGTGTCACAAAACTAGCAGCTGAGGAAGAGGCTGGTGAATGTTATACATGCCAGGTGCCAAGGGGGCACATTCCACTTGAATCCGGGTTACATTTATGTGCCATAGCACAGTTGATGAAGAGGGGCGGTGGAACTTGTAGGTGTAAAGCGGTAAGACGAGGAGGGGGCGCTAATTCTTTATGAGGCCGTGTCACATCACAGAAAATATATTTATTCAGTAGATTAACAGTGCCGTCGTGAGATTTGCGAGGGAAGTGTCTTCTACCGATAAATTCTAAAAACCATGTCAGGCATAAACAAGGGTATCACTCCCATTCCTCATTAAAAAAGGTGACGACAAGTTCATTAACATCGACACGTATAACCTAGTATAACAATGTGCAACTACTTCCAGTTCTGGAGCCACATTAGATGAATCAAAAGACGTTGTACTAAGCATTGCTGTATAACCGTTGAGAGGCGGTCAGAAACATGATTTGTTGCTGAGTAAAGCATCCTGTGTCTTTCTAAACGTTTTAATCAACCATCGCGACACGTATAACCTAGTAGGACAATGCGCAACTACTTCCGTTCGTGAGCCACATTGGATGAATAAAAAGACAATGTACGAAGCATAGATGTTGTAACCGTTTGAGCCGTCGTCAAAAGATGAGTTGTTGCTGAGTAAGGTATCCTTGTGTCTTTCTCACGTTTATCACCAAGTAGCACAATATGCTACTACTTCCACTTCGTGAGCCACATTAGATGAATAAAAAGCCGTTGTACGAAGCATAGATGGTATAACCGTTTGAGCCGTCGTCAAAAGATGAGTTGTTGTTGAGTAAGGTATCCTTGTGTCTTTCTCACGTGTATCACCAAGTAGCACAATATGCTACTACTTCCACTTCGTGAGCCACATTAGATGAATAAAAAGACGTTGTACGAAGCATCGCTGGTATAACCGTTTGAGCCGTCGTCAAAAGATGAGTTGTTGCTGAGTAAGGTATCCTTGTGTCTTTCTCAGCCAATTGTGGGGCAATTGGGAGTCAAAAGCCGTAGATCTTCAGCTCTGATGAGTTTTCAAGACGTTAATTATCGGGGCCCTTTCTTGCAAAACCCTTCATCATTCATAAACAGATACCTCGCGGGGATTCACTTTTTTTTTTCTAAAGAGGCGCGCTGTTCCATCAAATAATAATGATACATAAATTAAAAGGGACGGGAATTCTTTGGTTGGTTGGATTTTTATGGCATGTCAACCCATGTTGGGTTAGTTCATGTCGAAGACGTTTTGTTTTATTTATTCTTGATGGGTATTTAACTTTAAAAAAAATTAAACTCAATGTTATAATATATTAATATTTTGAAGGCCAATACAATGCGTATGAAAAATAAAAACAAAAAGATGTTATTTTTGTCTTATCGATTTCGAAGCATGAACTTCATCATCAGAGTTTATTTTCAGAAATGACGTGCTTATGTTTTTATTTGTGTGGTTATAATTTCTCTTCTTATTTCCTTTTCCTCTCCTTTTTTTTCTCTTTCTTCTTCTTCTCCTCCTTTATGAATGAAATGGGCGAATAACTGTAATTACTTATTTCTCTCTTTTTTTTAAAACTCAATTTTTTTGTACATATCTTAAAACTTACTTTTTTCTATTTAACCCATAGATGTGACCTTAACCAGTACTACCACTACGGGTCGGAGTGGATCTGGGAGTAATAGTGATGAAGGGGTACTCCACATTCCCCAGAGCTCTAGAATTGGAACCTAACCATCAGGTAGAGTTTAACACCCAGTACATGAAGACCCTCAGCCACCACCTTCTATCACATGTATGATAAAAAGGGTTGGGGGTTGCCATAAGGGCAATATGGTTGGGACAATCATATAGGTGCTAGGGGTTAATGTGACCAGCCGATTGATCGGAAGGGGTCATTCTGGCCTATTGACTTGCCTAAATAAAGGTCAA
>CM042157.1:81622149-81624649 GCA_023376005.1 Doryteuthis pealeii
CTGAGATTATTGCTCATATTCATTAAGACAAAACCAAACAATTAGAAGTCAATAATACTAAGCACATATTTATTAAAATCAAATTTTTAATATCAATATGCAAATTAGCCTTCCCATTCACACTGTAATACGCTATTTTGTTGTATATATAAATACAATTGCATGTTGTTAGTATGTAGATATGGTCAACAGTCTTAATGATGTAAAACAATTTTATTAATACTTGAGATTTAAATAAAAATAAAATCATGGAGAACGTGATGTAAATAACAAAGGGAATTGTGACTTGAGTAGTGATATAGTTTCGGTTACAGACATAAACGACACACAATCTCCATTATAATAAGAGATGTGTAAAAGACGAAATAATTTTTTACATTTTTCTACAAAGTAATTAAAAAAAATTAGTTACAGAAATAACTTAGGATTTCTTACTTTCTTTTTTCAAAAAAAGAAGTCTTAACTGCTTTTTGAATACTCTAATTTAATAGTAGTAGTAATAATTAAGGTCGACGGGGCGAATAGGAAAGGTATTAACTGCTATAGATAGATTATCGATCATATGGAAATCTGATCTTTCGGATAAGCTAATCCGAGCATTTTTTCAATCTGTAGCCGTTTCACTGTTTCTATTGGCGGTACATTGGGGTGTTAGTTTATATTGATGATAGATTTTTGTAGTAAATAAATCTAATTTTAAGATGCCCGTATAAAAAGTAAAGTAAAGTCGTCGGGGCGGCCTAAAGTCGGTATCAGCCAGTCAGCGAGGGAGTCTATCCCCTTTTCAATAGCGCTAGACCAAGGAGGTTGTTTTAGCATCTGAGGTGGGGCGCCACACCTACCATCAGCTCCTTACTTTACCGCACAGATCCCTGTGCTACTCATACGCTGAGTTGGCGGGGACCGGTATCGAACTAAGAACCTTGTGGTTTCTAATACACAACTATAGCTCAATCGGTAGAGGGTCCACCTGGGAATCATTCCGGGTTTGATACCGGCCCTCACCAACTCAGCGTATGAGTAGCACAAGGGTCTGTGCGATAAAGTGAGGAGCTTATGGTAGGTGTGATACTCTACCCCCAGACGCTAAAATAATATCCTTTGTATAGCGCTTGTGAAAAGGGGATAGACTCCCTCGCTGTCTGGCTGATGCCGACTTTAAATATTCAACTGTATTTATTTATTTATTTAAAAAAAAAATCTTCCTTTTTTAATTCAAGAAACTTTTATTAAATTCGTCTCATAGATTTTTTTTCACTATAGTACAAAAAATAAATAAACGGTGTTTCATCATATATTGTCCTTATTATTTAGTATTATTTAGTTGAAAAGAAAAACATACTGAGAAGAGTCAGAATCATGACAAGACTTTGGTTTGGTTTGTTTTGTTTTACGGCATATCAACCTCAGTGGGTCATTTAATGCCGATAAAGTTTTGAAATAAATCAATTCTTAATGGATAATACATTTTTTTTATAAATACATTTTTCTATTTAACCCATAGATGGGACCCTAACAAGTACTACCACTCCGGGTCAGAGTGGACCAGGGAGCAATGGTGATGAAGGGGTGCTTCACATTCCTCAAACCTCCAAAACTGGAACCTCACCATCAGATAGAGTTTAAAGTCATTCCCAGGATATGAAGATCCGCAGCCACCGCCTTCTAGCACCAATATGATAAAAAGGGGTTGGGGCTTGCCATAAGGGCAATAGGGTTGAGAAAATCATATAGGTGCTAGGGCTTGACGTGACCAGCCGATTGATCGGAGGGGGCCTCTCCGACCGCCCGTCTAGCACAAGATAGGGCCAAAGTGGAGTATTGCATGTCATGAACTGCTCATCCACCTAGGCTATATCCTTAAGCATCACGGGTCGCCACCTACGGCCAACAGGTGGCCCCATTGGGGGAGTCTTACCCCTCTGCAGAGGTGCAGTCGGTGCATTCTAACGCCACAGCCGACAGGGCGGTCATGACAAGAAATATTCAGACTATTGACACCCCCCCTCTTTTTATATTTAAGATACCTTCTAAGATCTGAATGTGTCTACTTGACTTCAAATAGGGATTTTTCAGTCAAGAATATTTCGATGAGAGATGTATTCTTTCAATTTGAACATTTACATCAATTACTCATGACAAGACGAAGTGTGTTGATTTGACAAAATCTTTAGAGGCAGGTGTATTACCTGTGCCCCTCTTCTTGCAACTGTCAATGTATGACCTTTCAAGGTTCAATTTGAATATTTTTTATAACTGTTTAAACTTCGTCGGATGGTGAGTTATGTCATTTTAATATCTTTGTCAAATTCAGTACAGCCGAACATCACAATATATATATATATATATATATATATATATATATATATATATATATATATATATATATATATATATTTCTTTATTAAATTTGCTCTACTTTGTATTGAGCACTTTGTATTTGTTTTATCACGGACTTAACCCCTGGATCCTGTGCACCTCCAACGATCGTGCCCATATT
>CM042157.1:81629649-81632673 GCA_023376005.1 Doryteuthis pealeii
ATATATATATATTTGTATGTATTTATGTACGTATATATATATGTATTAATTTTCTGCTGATACCCCTTATATATATATATAATATATATACATATATATATATATATATATATATATATATATATATATATATATATATATATATATATTGCTGTTCTGGTTCCAACGGGAGAAAATTCAATATTTTATAAAAAAAGAAGGTCCGCAAAATGTATTTTGTTCTCAGAAAAAAATTTTAAATTCTTTTTGTTTTACATATGCAACACGTGTTTAGATCTTCTGGTATCTCTTCAGGCTTGATTGAAAATATTATCAATCAAAGCCTGAAGAAGATACCAGAAGATCTGAAACACGTGTTGCATATGTAAAACAAAAGAATTAAACATTTTTTTTCTGAGAACAAAATACATTTTGCGGACCTTCCTTTTTTAATAATATATATATATATATATATATATATATATGTATGTATGTATGTATGTATGTATGTACGTTATATATAATATTTGTATATATATATATATATATATATATATATATATATATTATATACATACACCATGAAATATATATATATATATTTCATATATATAGATACATTTGACGGCAGTAAGGGTAACGAACTTGTCAGATAAAAATTCTGTCGGGTTTCGCTTCCGGCTAGAGGAGCTGTTAAAAATGTCGAGCCACATGCATTGATGAAACGTAAACGTTGAAACACGTGTCCGTGGATGACGGACATATATATATATATATATATTATATATATATATTATATATATATATATATATATTACACTCATAACTTGAAGTTTCATGGTAATCCAATCATCAGATGAGTTCAATGGTTGAGATCTTAAAAGCCAGTCGTAAAATGGTTGAGATTTTAAAAAACCAGATCTCATCTGATGATTGGATATTATATATATATATATATATATATATATATATATATATATATATATATACTGGGTACCTCTCGTTTTCTTATTATCTGGTCACATGTCGAGTTCCGGTCATTTTTATTGTGACTATCATTTATCATGATTTATAATCATTTTCCAGTTGGAAAATTCTTTTCAAACGAGAATCCTTGACAACTCAAGCCAATCATTGGGATTTTAGCAGAACTAGAATAAATCGCTTAAGGCGAATTATTTGTGTTGTCAAATCAGATTGATGAATGGGATTCTGTTGGGACTGAAGGAGAGGGGGGAGGAAAATGCGGGGGGGGGGCTGAATACATCGCTCATTCATCTGTAAAATGAGGAGGGAGCCTATATATATATATATATATATATATATTATTATATATATATATATATATATATATCCAATTATCAGATGAGTTCAATGGTTGAGATCTGGTTTTTAAAATCTCAAACCATTTCACGACTGGTTTTAAGATCTCAACCATTGAACTCATCTGATGATTGGATTACCATGAAACTTCAAGTTGATGAGTGTAAAACCATAATATTACCATTGATTATAAATCTGCTCTGCTTTTATTAGCATTGAGCACCTTTTCATGCCAATACTTTTCTCATTTTTCATTCATCTCTCTCTCTCTCTCTCTATATATATATATATATATGTGTGTGTGTGTGTTTGTTGTATGTGTGTGTAGAAACAAACACATTGTCATAAACAATGGAAACTCTTTATGTTGATACTTGAGTATTTCGTTTTTAAAAAAATTAAAACCTTCTTCAGGACATTGAATATTTGTATGAGTAAAAGATGAAAGATGTTCAGTGTATGTTGAATGTGTGATAAAAGGTTATTTACCGTTATCTTATTATAATGGAGATTGTGTGTTTTCTGTCTGTAACCGAAACTATATTCCTACTCAAGTCACAATTCTCTTAGTTATTGACATCACATTCTCCATGATTTTATTTTTATCTAAACCTCAATTATTAATAAAATTGTCTTACATTATTAATACTGTTAACTATGTCTACGTACTGATAACATGCAATTATATTTATATATACAACAAAATAGCGGTTTACAGTGTAAACGGGAAGGCTAATTTGTTATATTAATATTTAAAAATCGAATTTAATAAATATGTGCTTAGTATTATTGATTCTAACTGTTTAGTTTTATTTTAATGAATATAAGCAAAAATCTCTTCAATGAATCTTAAATGAAATCCATTAACTAGATAAAATAACTGTCATTTTATTCTTTACTTCCTCTTATAACTAAATACTTAAATTAGAAAAAATAACAATGAAAGACGAGAGTGATGGAAGAGTAAGTTTCAGTTTTTCCATTTTTTATTATACTCCCTCTGTTTCAAATCTTTTATTATACTCCCTCTGTTTCAAATCTTTTTATCTGTATTCTTATTATTTTCATTAGCCTTTCTAATTTAATACAATATTTTATTACATTAAAACTTAAATACTTGCACCCGGAGGGTGCATATATTTGCTAGTTCACTTAATTAATTTCCTCATCGTACTTTCCTCATCGTACTCAGATATCTGGGAAGGACAAAATATCAAGCTGGCCGGTAGCCTGCGGCTGGTGACTGTTCACATAACAGAATGAAAACAAGAAAACATTACAACAAACCTAGGGCTAACAATAGCCACCTGAAATTTTCGGACATCTGAACTGTAGCCGCGTCAAAGAACTCTCGATATGGGGCAGACATCTTAAGTCTTACGGAAGTCCGCTTCAGCGAGGAAGACCAATTGACAGAGATGGGTCCGGTACACATTCTTTTGTATAAGCAGGTTCATGTAGCTGTATGGAATTGAGGTAAGATAAACAAACGAAATAATATAGATAGGTATGAACAAATGAAGATAGATAGATATTTTCGACAAGTAAATATATTTGGGGGAGGAGGGTCGCTTCTTTTTTTTGTCGTAATAATTCTTGTTTATTTAAACTAAAAACAAGACATTAAACAAACATGAATAAAATAATCTTTAGTTTTAAAGTAATATAGATAAATATGAACAAATTGAGATAGATAGATATGAAGATGGATATCTCTCCTCG
>CM042157.1:81632683-81637683 GCA_023376005.1 Doryteuthis pealeii
AATCTACATTTACTGATTTGTGGGTCTATCATTGTCCTCCTGATTAGTTTGTCCCCTTAGGCATTTTTGGCGCAAATTATAAGTGATTCAGTTTCTCTTTGAGTTTCCTTTCTTAATCAGTCCAAGTTCTTTCATGTCAAACCTGCTTCTATTTCTGTTTGAGGTCGCATATAATTTGTTTTTCTTCCCAGTTTTTGTTTTTAGTCTTGTTTTCCTGGCTTGTCATCTGTCTCTTCTACTATTGTTGGCCCGCCATAACTAGTTGTCTTTGTGTAATAATGGATTTTGTTTCTAACGCGATTCCTCTCATGTTGGCAAAGCTCTCCACTATCCTTCGTGAATCACATAAATCTTCATCGATCAATGCTCTAGGGTGAGTGCTTTTGTGCATGGTCATTTAATTTTCCCGTCCCTTCTGGTCAAGTCTGTCTGAGCTTCTTTTGTCCATTTTAAGAATGGTTCTGAGTATCTATAATGGGGGAAGCCGGTATGATTCCTTTAATCAATTCTGCTGTTAAGTTGGTTTCTAGAAGTTTCTAGTTCATCCTAAGATCTTTTTAACTGTTTCCTTTTCTTTGCTTGCATGATATTAGTGCTTCTAAAATTCTACAGTATTTGTATGACGTTTCATATTTTCATGGCAAGAGATTTTGTGAGTAGTGTTCTTTTAGTTTGGCAGGTTCTATCCTTCTATGTTAATTTTATTTCAACCCTGTTTCATTAACTGTAGCATAGCACATTTTTTCATTCAAATTCCCATATCTATTTGGCTATATATTCTATATAGTTTGTACTCAGGGTTTTAATTCTTTTCCTTATATTAATTTTATATTATTAATGATTATTATTTATTCAGTATTATTATTATTAACGTATAAAGCCTGTGTGTAAATTCACACAACCCGTCGCCTCATTGTACGTTATTTTTTCGCTGATCCAAAACATAAATCGAAGACGCCCTGTTGGTGGGGCTTTAGAGACACACCGACTGCACCTCGTGCACGAGGATAATACCTCCAATCCTCCACGGGAGCCACCCGTTGGCCGTGGGTGCGACCGTGAGTGCGCTAAAGGGAGAAGCCTGGTGGATAAGTCAGTCCTTCGCATATGCAACAGTCACCTCTGTTGACCTTTATTATTAGTGCAAGTCAATAGGCCAGATGACCTTCCGATCAATCGGCTTGTTCACATTAACACCTAGCACCTATATGATTTGTCCAACCATAATTGCCTTATGCACCCCCAACCTTTTTCACTCATCACATGTGATAGAAGGTGGTGGCTGAAGGTCCTTCATGTACTGGGTGTTAAAACTCTCACCTAATGGTCAGGTTCCAATTCTAAAGCTCTGGGGAATGTGGGAACCCGTGTCCATTCACAATTACTCCGATCCACTCCGAACCCGTGTGGTAGTTACTGGTTTAAGGTCACATTATGGGTTAATAGAAAAGTAAGTTTTAAGGAATTATGAAAAAAATTGAGTTTTAAAAAAAAGAGAAGAAATACAGTAATTAAGTATATCGCCATTCTCATTCATAAAGGAGGAGAAACGAAGAAAGGAGAAATAAGGAGAGGACAAAGGAAATAAGAAGAGAAATTATAACCAACATCAAATAAAAACATAAAAAGCACGTCATTTCTGAAAATAAACTCTTGATGATGAAGTTCATGCTTGAATCGTAAGACAAAAATACATCTTTTTTGTTTTTTTATTTTCATACGCATTGTTTGGCCTTCAAAATATTAATATATTATAACATTGCTTTAATTTTTTTTTTTAAAGTAAATACCCATGCAAGAATATAATAAAACAAAACGTCTTCGACATGTAACTAACCCCAACATTGGGTTGACATGCCATAAAAATCAACCAACCAAAGATTCCCGTCCTTTTAAATATATGTAATCATGTATTATTTGATGGAGACAGCGCGCCTCATTAGATAAAAAAAAAGTGAATCCCCGCGAGGGTTCTGTTTATCGAATTGATGAAGGTTTTGGGCAAGAAAGGGCCTCCGATAATAACGTCTTGAAAACTCAGTCAGAGCCGAAGAATCTACGGCTTTTGACTCCAATTGCCCACATTGGCTGAGAACGACACCAGGATACCTTACTCAGCAACAATCAATCTTTTGACGACGGCTCAACACGGTTATTATCCATACTAATTGCTTATGTACAAGTCTTTTTAATTCATCTTAACGTGGCTCACGAAGTGGAAGAGAGCATATTGTGCTAATTGGCGATGACACTGAAGAAAGACAACAAGGATACCTTACACAGTAACAACTCATCTTTTGAACGACGACTCAAACGGTTATACCATCTATTGCTTCGTACACGTCTTTTTTAATTCATCTCATGTGCTCACGAAGGGAAGTAGTAGCCATATTTGTGCTACTTTGGTGATAACGTGAGAAGACACAATGGATATTCTCTTACTCAGACAATCAATCATAATTTTGCACGACGGCTCAAACGTTTATGACCATCTATAACCATGCTATTTTCGTACATACGTCTTTATTCATCTAATGTGGCTCACGAAGTGGAAGTAGTAGCATATTTGTGCTACATTGGTGATACCAACGTGAAAGACACAAGGATACTTAGTCAGCAACCAACTCATCTTTTGACGACGGCTCAAACGGTTAACCATCTATGTTTCGTACAACGTCTTTTTATTCATCTAATGTGGCTCACGAAAGTGGAATAGTATTAGCATCATTGTGCTAACTTGCTGATACGTGAGAAAGACAAAGGATACCTTACTCAACAACACTCATCTTTTGACGACGCTCAAACGCTTACAACATCTATGCTTCGTACATTGTCTTTTTATTCATCCCAATGTGGCACGAACGGGAAGTAGTTGCACATTGTTATAACTAGGTTATACGTGTCGATGTTAATGAACTTGTCGTCACTTTTTAATGAGGAATGGGGAGTGATACCATTGTTTATGCCTGACATGGTTTTTAGAATTTAACGGTAGAAGACACTTCCTCGCAAATCCCTTGACGACACTGTTAATCTACTGAATAAATACATTTTCTGTGATGTGACACGGCCTCATAAGAAATTAGCCGCCCCCCCTCGCCTTACCGCTTTACACCTACCATTCTACCGCCCCTCTTCACCAACTGTGCTATGGCATCATAAATGTAACCGGATTCAAGTGGAATGTGCCCCTTGGCACCTGGCATGTATAACACATCACCAGCCTCTTCCTCAGCTACGAGTTTTGGTGACAGCCAGTGTGAACCCGGCTAACCTTGTGTTTCGGTGAATGAGGTGAATAAACCCCGTGATGGTGATTAAGACGAAGTTTTTTTTTTATTTTTGGTTGTTGTTTTTTTTTTTTTTTCTTTGAGAGAAAAGGCCGCTGAAACTGGTGCCATGTTTAGCGATTGATTCAAAGATTTGGTGTTTGGTGAAGGAATAACTTTGTTTTCTTCCTCTAACTTAATGCCATAAAACCTTCGTGGGTTATTTAATGTCATAGCCATCGTGGTAGAAGCGCGTGGTGTAATGGTTAAAGTCATGGGAAATGGACTTGTCGCCCCGAGTTCAAATCCTGGACATGGTAATTGCATTTCACTTGGCGCTGAATACCCTTGGGAAAGGTATGAACCTACTCTCCCCTCCAGCTATGGATGAAAATAGTAGGGTAAACTGGGCTCTTTAACCTTGGTTAGGCAACCGGTCTAAGGAGAACGGAACCTCTGAAATCTCAAATCTGTTGAACTCCGCTTTAAAAATTAACCTTGTGTCACATCCGTCCGTGCGGGAGGGGTTGGTACATAAAAATATCATAGCCATCATTAGAGAATACAGTAGTATTTCTATTTAACCCATAGCTGGGAAATCAAGGGTTCTTACCTTTCCCAAGGGTATTATTCCGAAAGTGAAAGTTTTAGCGTGACTGGAGTTCGAACTCGCTTACTACAATGTCGCAGTCCACAACATTATCCAGTACACCAGGGCGTCTCCCCCACCACCCCGAATGAGGCTTAAATATTTACCCCAAACCCTCCGCACGAGTAGGATTGGACACTAGTGAATTTCTTAAGCAGGGTTTAACAGGTTTAAAATTCAGAGTTCTCCTTCTAGAGTGGTTACCTAGCCAAGGTTAAAGAGCCCAGTCAATCCTACTATTTAACCATAGCGTAGAGAGAGAGAGAGAGAAGAGAGAGAGGAGAGGAGAGAGAGAGAGAGAGAGAGAGAGAGATAGTTGAAATGTATACATTTCCCAAGGGTATTAACGCTATGCGAATTAGTTCCATTTCCTTCGACCATTACACCACGTACCTCCCTGGTATATATACCTAGCAAAGTACCCGTCCATGACCGGACTTTTAAAAAAAAATTAGGAACACCAGAGAGGGAGGGAGAAAAGAGAAAACGGGAGTAAGAGAGAGAATATGATTATCAAATTTTTAAAAAAAGAGAGAAAATGATTAATCAATATTTTAAAAATCGCTGATAATTCGTATAGTACAATGTTTGTTTATTTTAGGAAATATTTTCTTTTTGTTTACATTTAAAATATCATTTTTGAGTGTTTTGAAATTCCTTCTTTTTTTTTTTGCAAAAAATTTGTATATGACAAAAACTTAAATTCAATTGCTTGTTCGTTAAAGTGATAAAAATAAATTCGTTTAGTTTATTTTCTTTTTTACCCTAAAAAAAGTAACAATTTAAAGGAGCTCTGTATAACTTCCTTATTTATTTAGGTCTGTCGTCTGGGACTGTATAATACGCCCGACTGCACCTCTGTTGAGGAGTAAGAAATTAAATATTTACAATTGTCCGTATTCCATTTTTTTTTGGGGGGGGGTTATAAGTGTTTTATTTATTTATTTATTTTCTAAAACTCTTTTGTACATCGAATTTATCAGTTTGATTTATTCCTTCTTTAAACCCGAAAAGTAGCTAATAAGTAAACATTACCTCATTTCGTGTATTTATTTAATAATGCTTATTTCATGAATAGTTTC
>CM042157.1:81642683-81666820 GCA_023376005.1 Doryteuthis pealeii
TATAAAATTATATATATAGGATTGCTTTTAATACGTTTGAGATCAGGTAACAGCAAATAATTACTTATTAAACCCAATGTTGTTAAAATCATTATGCAAATTATTCCCACCATATACTATGTAAATCTTTATTTCGTAGAGATATATAACACATATTTCAGGCGTTAAACTCTATCTGATGGTGAGGTTCCAGTTTTGGAGGTTTGGGCAATGTGGAGCACCCCTTCATCACCATTGCTCCCTGGTCCACTCTGACCCGGAGTGGTAGTACCTGTTAGGGTCCCATCTATGGGTTAAATAGTAAAAATGTATTTATAAAAAAATCGTATTATCCATTAAGAATTGATTTATTTGAAAACTTCATCGGCATTAAATGACCCACTGAAGTTGATATGCCGTAAAACAAAACAAACCAAAAAAAAAACATATTTCAGGATGTTAAATGCATTAATAATATGGGCTTGTGGGTCAGGTGGTTTTCGGCCACTGGACTATTAATGAAACTAATGGTGTGATACCAGTGGCTATTCCCCTAGGCAACACCTGTCCCCTTGATCTAAGGGGGCAGAGATGGGTTTATTGCCTAGAGGCACTCTCTTAAGAGGGAATACCGAGGATATCCACGCATATATATATATATATATATATATATATATATATATATATATATATATATATATATATATATATATATATATATATAGACTGCAACGGATAGATAGATAGATAGATACGAACCGACTGAGATAGGGCCGGGTTAGCTCAGTCGGTAGAGCGATTGGCTAGAAACCACAAGGTTCCTAGTTCGATACCCGCCCTCGCCAACTCAACGTATGAATAGCACAGGGGTGCTGATGGTAGGTGTGGCGCTCCACCTCATACGCAAAAATAATCTCCATGGTCTAGCGCAATTGAAAAGGGGATAGACTCCCTCGCTGACTGGCTGTTACCGACTTTAGGCCGCCCCGTTGACTTTACTTACTTACGGCCAGACTACTCAGAGCTTACATTGAGGACAATAACATTGAGAGGATAGAGTTAATGCTCAATGGTCACTCGACAGTCATATCATTTGAAACTACGTGGGAATTAGTTTTTGGAAATTCAACCAACAGATAAGTTTCCGCAATCATATTATCTGTAAACGTAACCTGGTCAAACCTTTCAACACCGGACATTGAACTATTATTGCTTATCTTTATACCTTGTTTTTACCTAATCTGTATACCCTTGAGCTATTCCATACTAGCTACTGGCAAAATGAACCTAAAAATGCGTTTTTGACAAAATGACTTTAGCGCCCCCTACAGAAAATAATTTACCAAAAATCAGGGAATTATCGGATTTTAATTAAATTTTCAGTGTTTATTTATCAATGAATGATCTTTATAATGCATTATCTATTTTATTTCAAAACCTTCTCATTTTTTCAGGTCACTTAATTTTGACCCCCCCCCCTTATGTTGGGGGGCGTAACATTTTTCTGAGTTGGTCTATAATAGGTATACCCAAAAAAATCGTCTGCTCGTTGTTCGTATTGTTACTGGCCGAAGCGTTGTACAGATAACAATATAGATGAGTACAATAGTCCGAATAATCCAAATAATACTAGACAGAGTTTAAGTCAAATTTTACCGATTTTTTTAGCGTTTAATTTCCTCTAACATTTTAAGTAACATTATTGCAACAACAAAAAAATATTTCCTTATATAAAACATTAAAAGTCAGATCAGCTTTGTACAACATTTTTCATTCTGTTTGCATTTTTTTCGTATTTCTTAACAGCACATGTCGAAAATCATTCAAAATAATCGCCATATTTAAGGTCAAACTTTGTATAAATCGATAAGTAGTAACATAATGACCATTATTAAAAAAAGAAAAATATCATTACATATGCAGTTTATTTTTAATACATTTAAAACGATTTGTTTTGGTCAATTTCGACGATTTAGACAAAGTCTGACCTTTAATAATAAATTGAATTATTTTTAATTCGCTTTTAAAACTCGTAGCAGCCGATTTTTTTGCCAGTGCCTATTCTATACAGAAAACTGATTGTAATAGCAAATGGCTGTTGTTTTCATTTCTTCAAAAGCTTCGCCCTTTTTTCTCTGCGCCCTTACGAAACGATTTATATTCCTTCAAAACAAAATTGAAAACAGATCGAAGTGTGATTGCGTAACTTTTAACCTCATTGGAAACTGAATCTGTGAACCTAATTCAATTCCTAAACGTTTGCATTTAACTTCGTACTAATATCATTAGGAAAGGCGTGAATTCATCTGGCTCTCCTCAGCTATGGGTAAATAGTAGGTCAGATAGTGGGGATTTAGCCGATCGGGGTGAACGATCTAAGAAATGGAAAATCTCTGAAATCCAAACCAACAGTGCACCGATTAATAATCTGGGCTTGTGTCACATCCATAACAGAGGGGTTGGGTGAATACATATAACACACACACACACGCATATATATATATATATATATATATATATATATATATATATATGAAATTTTTAGGTGGGCATATATGTTCAGTAAGGATCTAAACGGATCGAGAAAATGTCAATCCCTGAATGTACATTTCAACCTATTAGGTCTCATCTGCAAGGTTATAGACATGGGAGACTGCTCCATGTGTGACTCGAAACCTCGACTGTCAAGCTGACAGGCGAAGTCTCTAACCGTTACACTAGCTTGCCATTCCCACATTCTTCGTTCGTTTTGAAACTTATTTATATTCCACTTTTTATTGACTTCTTACACGACAGTATGAGGTTAAGTAAACAAACAAATGTGTGTGTGTGTGTGTGTGTGTGTGGCATTACTCGTCTGCTGCTTACAAACTCGAGTTCTCTAGGTGATCGTAACATATATCTACCGATGTATGTATTTATCAGTTAAAATGTTCGCCTCTTAAAGACAGCTATGTTCGACCGAGCGGAAAGGTATCCGTCTGCTGAAAAGTCAGTCAGGTTTCTCGTGTTTGTCTACCTTTCTCCACACACACACACACACACACACACACACACACACACAACACATATATAATATATATATATGAAGGGCAGCAAATAAGAAAAGTATATACTATAATACCTGAGCAGGTTTAAAACTTAAAATATAATTCTATATTACCGTTACTCAAGTTTCACGTGTATAACACAATCCCCGGGGGAGGTGAATAGTGAAAAAGGGATTAATCATTCAGATGCAGGAGAAAATGTAAATAAATAGATAGATATATATAAATAAATATTCATAATATATATATATATATATATATATATATATATATATATATAGAGAGAGAGAGAGAGAGAGAGAGATAATATTATTACCAAGATGCATGATACAACATACACACACACACACACACACACACACACACAAACAAACACACAAAAATATCTTTAGCATTAAATAACCAAAGAGTTGACGTGTGTGTGTGTGTGTGTGTGTGTGTGTGTGTGTGTGTGTGTGTGCGGCACAGCTTGGTAATAGGAATGTTTTGTATTGTTCTATTAGTTTTGGAACTGAAAACGAAGTTTTTTTGTTGTTGTTTTTTTGTTTGTTTTTTGTTTTTTTGTTTTTTGCAATCTATTAATAACCTGGTGTCACTGCAGAGTAATAAGAATCCTATTATTATAACACGAGTCAATATCCAACAGCGAACATCGCCCGTGTTATTATCAAAGCTGAATTTCTCATTAATATGAAGGCAGACCAGGTTAATAATGCATTGCAAAAAGCTTCGTTTTCAGCTTCAAAACTAACAGAATTTAAACTTAACATCAATATAAATATAAAACAAATAAACTTAAGAATCCTATTTCAATATTTATTTATTTTTGTTGTCGTTTTCTGTATTATTATTAACTCTTTGCCTGCCAAATTTTCACAACGGCTGTACCGAATCTCCCTCGTATTTTTTTTTCCTTTTTACCTGTATGATGGGATATTTCAAGGATCAAGTACCAGTCAGTAGTTGGTTCTCAGATAAAACAAAAGATGGCTGGGTGTTCACATAGGGATTTTTCAGTATAAACAAGAGACACGTGCGGTAGGATAGCAGTGGTGGGAGAGCCGCTGTGAGCGGTTTAAAGTAGGCAAAGAGTTAATCTTTAGACCAATTTTGAATATCTTTTTAATTACAAACTGTAAGTCCTGATTTTATAAATGTGAAGTAAGTAAAGTTGGGGAAGTGGTCTATTGTCGGTATCAGCCGGACATCGAGGGGGTCTATCCCCTTTTCGGTAGCGCTAGACCAGGTAGATTTTTTTCTGAGTTGGAGCGCTACACCTACCGTCAACCTCACACTTTACCAAAGCGGTGCTACTCATAAGATAAGTTGGTGAGTGTTTGTATCGAACCTGGGATCTTGTGATTCCTAAGCGGATGAGCTACCGACTGAGCTAAACCGGCCCGTTTTACTTTTATAATTTTTGAATTTCCTGATTTTATTATTATCATTTGTATATCCTGAATACTTAGAACTGATACTACCCTTCAATCCCAGGCCAATGAATACTGGGCTATTTTTTAAACTAACCCACTATAGTGATTCTACTATCCTCACAAACACTAATCCACCCACTTGACGTCTTCTCCCATCCACCCCCTCCCGTCCATTTCCCCCTCTATAAAACACTTGTATGATACCTTGATAATCAATAAAGCGACTGATGATACTGAGCTCAAAGCTCTAGCGAAATATATCCTACATACGTTTTGTCCTTGTGTTCCTCATATCTCTACACACACACACACACACACACACACACATATATAATATATATATATATATATATATATATGGTGATTGCCACTTCTTCACCGAAGAAGGCCATTTCTACAAGCAAGCAGTTCGTTCCTCCGATAGAGATCGAAATCGGGAACCCAGCACGCAGAGTCAGAAACTCTACCTCTGGGCCAATATTATTTCTATGTATATGTCATGATTATTTTCAATAATTATCGAATTTTATACGATATACGCATTGTAATTGCCTTAAAAAATATAGATAATAATATACTTTACATAACAATGCTTCAAAAGCTAATTATCAAATTCCATTTATATATAATATATATATATATATATATATATATATATATATATAATATATAATATTATATGAGGTTAAGTAAACAAAACAAATGTGTTTATTTTTATATGGCTTTAAGCAGACAATCTTTGGATGATATGTGCTTAATGTCTATAACCTTGCTGATGAGACCTGATAGGTCGAAATGTACATTCAGGGATTGACATTTTTTCGATTTGTTTAGCCTTACATTTGAACATATATGCCCGCCTAAATTCATTAATTAATTATTACCTAATTAAGTTTCAAAATTAGGCATGACTTCAATTAAGCACATATCCTCCAAATATATATATTATATATATATATATATATATATATATATATATATATATATCATCCAGCGAAGAAGCCAATGCCATATCTGAGAAGTTCCAAAATATAGATAGCCATATTCAATTTAGAATAGAACATCCAGATAACACTTGGTCCTTATAGTAAACAGTCTAGGAGAAGAAAAACTCTGAATTCAAACCTGTTAAACTCAGCTTATGAAATTGACTTTGTGTTGCATCCTGCTTGTGTAAAATGGTATATATATATATATATATATATATATATATATATATATATATATATATATATATATATTATACGATGAGGAAGTTAATCCGACAATATGTGAAGAAAATGTTTTCAAAATATAACAGACACAGGATGTTACGATCAAAGGAAAAATTTTATTTTTTTATTAAATAGTTCATACTCATAAAATCAAATGTTAATTATTAATCTATAACTGTTCAGTCAATGGTTTGATTTTCAAATTTCAAACAGATTAAGAATACAAATATCACCAATAGGTAAAATCTACACTAGTTTCCATTAAAAAAAAAACACCACTAAGGATCTCTTTGTGCATTTCAAATCAGCACTTCCACTCAGTGCCAAAACAAATTACATTAAGAATGAAATTAAACGAATCCACAATAGATGTAGTGAAGAAAAAGATAAAATTACACACACGGCACACTTTATGAACACCCTCAGAAACAATGGATACCCAACGTCATACACACACCATTTAAATAATAAAAAATCACAGACACAACACACACCCTCTAACACCTGTTTACTGAAACTACCACATTTTTAGCGAGACTATCACCAAAGAAATACGCAGGGTTATTTATAAAGAGGGGCTAGATATCCAACTAGCCCACTCTGGACCCTCACTACGCCAACACCTAACGAAAAAACATAACAATACTATTACAGCATGCACGCTAACCAACTACCCAATAAGTGATCCAAATATATGCCACAAAACGTGCACCATTTATCGTTTAACTTGCTCTAAATGTCTTAATTTCTATATAGGAAGTACAATCAATAAAGAACATCTCCACACACGTGCATCCTCATTCCATAAACATTTAATCAAATGCAAAAATAAGGACAATAATTTTTCAATTAAAATAGAGACGATAATACGCAATGTATATGTCAGAATTAGGGAAGGTTTATTAATAGCTAAGTTACACAGTTGCATAAACAGTAGGTTTGAATTAAACACCGAATATTTAATTAATTAACATACACAAATAAATATTTAAAAAAAAGAATGAAATTGAAATTGATTGAACAACTGAAATCACGTCTCTTCCGTATGGCGTTCTAACAACTCACGTGACGCGTGTTTAAAACGTCCAAAAATATATATATAGATAAACACACAAGACCGCGTCCATTTCAAAAACAGTCTCTGAAGATGAAGATACTTCGAAATTAATTAGACAATGGACACTATTTTATACGCATTGTAATTGCCTTTAAAATACAAATAATTATATATATATATATATATATATATATATATATATATATATATAATATATATATATATATAAAGTTAAACCTAATGAGTCAAATATATCTACTAATAGTTCGCTTAGTAGCTCATCAGGGCAAGAATATATATATATATATATATATATATATATATATATATATATTTGGAGGATATGTGTTTAATTGAAGTCATACCTAATTTTGAAAATTAATTAGTTAATAATTAATGAATTTAGGGGGGCATATATGTTCAAAATGTAAGGCTAAACGAATCGAGAAAATGTCTTAGATTTGAACATATGCCTGCCTAAATTCATTAATTATTAACTAATTAACTTTCAAAATTAGGTATGACTTCAATTAAGCACATATCCTCCAAAAACTGTCGGCTTGAAGCCATATAAAAATAGACACATTTGTTTGTTTACTTAACTTCATATATATATATATATATATATATATATATATATTAACCAACCCCTCCGCACGAGCAGGATGCGAAACAAGGACAATATCTTTAGTGGAATTTAACAGTTTTTTATACAGTTTTCCCTCCCTTAGAATGGTTATCTGATCAAGATTAAAGAACTACTATTTTACCCTATTAGCGATATGTGAAATGCAAACAGCCTCGTCCAGGATTTGAACTCGTCTAGTCACGCCAAATTTAGTATGCCGATAACCATTACACCAAACACGGAATATAAAACGGAAGAGGATCTACATTAGACTTAACAAAGATATCTTTGAAAAAAATCAAATTTCCTTGAAAAGCTTAGAGTTCTTTAAGTTTAGAAGATAAATAAATAAGTTTATATATATATATATATATATATATATATATATATATTTCATGTTGTATTTTAGGGGTCTCCGTAGGCTTCTCTCGGTACATATTTTTATGTTTTTTTTAAGTTGCGAGTTATTACGAAGCATCTAAAAATAAATAGTTGGTAATATATATATATATATATATATATATATATATATATATATATATATATATATATATATATATATATATATATGCACATAGATATTGTATATATATATATATATATATATATATATATATATATATATATATATAAATCATTTACCTTCTAAACTTAATGAACTCTAATCTTTTCAATTAAAATGGTTGTTATTTTTTTTTTTTTTTTCAATGTTATCTGTGTTAAGTCTAATGAAAATCCTATTTCGTCTTTATATTCCGTTCTTTCAATTATCCCATACCACCCCCATCCTGTCACTGGGGCTTAGAAAACCCCTAACGTATCCCCTGCAGAAGGTATATATTTACCCAACCTCTCCATCACGGGCAGTATGTGATACAAGGTCATTTTTTTATAGCGGAGTACAGCTGGTTTTAATTCAAAATTTTCCATCTAGATCGGTTATCATACCAAGGTTAAAGAGACAGGGTGTGTAATGGTTAGTAAGTTAGATAAGCAGTCCATTGTAAATGAGTTCGATTCTCACTGTGTGTTCCATACTTATGGCCTTGTGCCACAACTAAGTTGTAAATAAATTAGTAAATAACTAAGCTAAACTTAGTAAATAACTACGAAGGTTAAAGAGCCTTGTCTGCCCTGCTATTTACACATACATTTCCCAAATGTATTAGCACGATCAAGTACTAACAGGCTCGTCCAGGATTTGAACTAGAGTCACTGCGTCCATTTCCTACAAAAATAACCATTACACCGCGGTCGCCTCCTGCAGAGAAGTAATACCCCCACTCCCAGAGAAGAGGTGTCCTGAGAATGTCACTAAACCACATCTGATTGTACAGCTCCAGTTCTGGAGATTTGGGGAGCGTGGAGTTTCCTCTCCATTGGCATTACTCCCATGTCTACTCTGACCGGAGTGGTAGTACCTATTGGGGTCCTATGTATGGGTCCAATAGATATATTGTCATGATTATTTTCAATAATTATCGAATTTTATATGATATACGCATTGTAATTGCCTTCAAGCAAAAATATAAATAATATATATATATATATATATATATATATATATATATATATATATATATATATATATATATATATGGGAGTAAATATGGAAATAAATCCGACAATATTAAGAAATTTGAAAAAACAAGTGTTCCAAAAATGAGATGAATTTATTTATCGACGCTTAAACGTTTCGGTTTCTTTAAACCTTCATATTAAGGGGTGAAGAAATTGATGGATGTTTTATAGATGACAGGAGATAGAAAATCTTTATAACATTTTTTGTTGTTGTGTAACTGTAAAATATAACGCTGAACAAATACAGTTACACAACAACAAAAAAATTTATAAAGATTTTTTATCTCCTGTCATCTATAAAACATCCATCAATTTCTTCACCCCTTAATACATCCTGATGAAGGTTTAAAGAAACCGAAACTTTTAAACGTCGATAAATAAATTCATCTCATTTTTGGAACACTTGTTTTTTCAAATTTCTTAATGTATATATATATTAGATTTAAACAAATTTGATTAAAGATAATGTAATCCCTATTGTTTTGAATTTTTTTATAAATTTTCTGTCAAGTTTTCTAGTAATTTTTTTAATGCCATCATCTTGAAAGGTGTTAATGAGTTGTCCAAAAGTTATCATTAGTAAACTTAGTACTTTTGGTTCTTCTCTGAACCATTTATTAAGACTGTTTATTATTTGTCTAAACTATTGTTTTCTTTTTGTCACTAAGGTGACGCTAAATGACGCTGGCGGTTTATCTTTTAAATTTATCTTACGGGTTAGGCAAATATGATTTTGAATAAAAATTGTTCGACCTATTTAAATCACACACACACACACACACACACACACATGTCTATAACCTTGCTGATGAGACCTAATAGGTCGAAATGTACATTCAGGGATTGACATTTTCTCTTTTCTTTGTTTAGCTTTACATTTGAACATTTATGCCCGCCTAAATTCATTAATTATTAACTAATTAATTTTAAAAAATTAGGTATGACTTCAATTAAGCACATATCCTCCAAAAAATGTCGGCTTAAAGCCATATAAAAAATAAACACATTTGTTTGTTTACTGTCATGTAGCAAGTCAATAAAAAGTGGAATATAAATAAGTTTCAAAACGAACGAAGAATGTGGGAATGGCAAGCTAGTGTAACGGTTAGAGACTTCACCTGTCAGCTTGACAGTCGAGGTTTCGAGTCACACACGGAGCAGTCTCCCATTAGGTATGACTTCAATTAAGCACATATCCTCCAAAACTTGTCGGCTTAAAGCCATATAAAAATAACACATTTGTTTGTTTACTTAACCTCATATATATATATATATATATATATATATATATATATATATATATATATATGTATATGTAGTACGTGTGTGTGTGTGTGTGTGTGTGTGTGTGTGTGGTGTGGGCGTGTGTCATGATTAAAATCTAACGCTAAAAGTTTTAATAAGTAAAATATTTATAATGCTCTGTGTATAAAAATGCAGAGCAATATAACAATATTTTACAAGTATAAAAAAGGGATAATAATAATAATAATAATAATAATAACAGAAAAAAAAGAACAACTCACGACTCTGAGTTTCACTTTGACGATCTTCAGGCGTCTGACGTCTGACGTCAGATAGATTCGACTGAACATTAAAAAAAATCAGTTGTAATAGTTAGGGTAGCTTAAGCACGGATCCACCGACGCTTGGTGACTGTCAGTTTCTCGCCTATGTGATCATCAGACCGAATCTTCAGCCGAAATTCAAACTCGGAGTGCCGATTCCGCTTCCTGTGTTGGTATCCGTTACGCCAAGTTCAGACCATTCTATACACACTTACATGATAATACGTGCATATGTGTAAATACATTCATGCACACAGACGCGCGCGCGCACACACACACACACACACACACACACACACATATATATATGTGTGTGTGTGTGTGTGTGTGTGTGTGTGTAAAATGAAAGTATGTTGAAAAAATGAATAAAGGAGAGAAAGTATAAAATGGATAATATAGGATATTTTAATCAATATTATTTACACGTGTTTCGGTCATCATCAGCGTAAATTTCAAATAAGGATTTACTCTGATGAAGGTCGAATTTTCTTTGTGTGCGGAACATTTCTACATTTTTTTCTGTTATTATTATTTCAATTTGGTTATTCAAAAATAATAAGAGTTTTGAATAATGTACACATGGATAAACTCCTGACCGAAACACGTGTAAGTAATATTGATTAAAATATCCTATATTATCCATTTTATACTTTCTTTCCTTTATTCATTTTTTCAATATATATATACATACATATATATATATAATATATAATATATATATAATAATTATATATATATAATTTATATTATCTTGGATTTTCTATCGGTGGTGTAGTTCTGATATGTTTTATGTCTGTTTGTGCCTGTGTAGGCATTTTTGTCGTTTGTTGTTTATTTCAATCCACCTTGGGCGTTTCGACAGGAAACGAGTGCGGGAATAAAATGTTAAACTAATTAAATGCAGGATACGGAAGTAAAGTGCACTAACATGGCGACACACACACACATACGCATACACACAATCACACGTGCGCAATCAATGTGCACGCAAGCCCGGGCATGATAAGCACACCACACACACACACACACACCATGCATCAACTACACACACCACACGTACACACACACACACACACATACACACACACACAAATATACAAATATACCAATGAGCGTTCATGTTTCCATATCTACAATGACATGCACTTCAAAATAGATATTCCTTATACACATACACACACACACACACAACACACAACACACATACAATCCTGTGTACACAAGCCCGGCACGTATAAGCACACATACACACACACACATACACATACACACACACTCACACACACCAATCATGTCTATACAAGCCAGCGCATGTATAAACACACATACTTACATACACACACATACACACATACATACAGGCACAACACACTCATGTGTACACAAGGCCAGGCATCATAAACCACATACATACACACACACACACAATACACATATACACAACACACAATTATGTTATACAAGCCCGCGCGTGTATATACATACATACTCACATCATACATACACAACACACACACACACACACACACACAATCATGTGTACACAAGGCCAGGCAGCATAAACACCACACACACATACACACATACACACACTCACCACACACACACAATTATGTCTATACAAGCCCGGGCATGTATAAACACACACAACATACATACACACACACACTACACACACATATACATACACACACACACACACATACAACATGTGTACAAAGCCCGGGTACGTATAAGCACACATACATACACATACACACATACACACACACACATTATGTTATACAAGCCCAGGCATGCATAAACAACACATCACACATACACACACACCACACACACACACATACACACAATCATGTGAACAGCTCGTGCATACATAAACACAATACATACACCCACACACACAGATATACCAAGAGCACACAATGCCAGGCATATCAAAATAGATACGCAAACATCTGTTTTTTCATAGATTCAAAACTTTAACTTGCTGAAAAGTTCTCGGCCCTAAATAGTAATGAACTCTTTTTATCACCCCTTTCTAGAATTTGTTATTTACCGGACGGGTTTCCAGGGTAACTAGTAGTGAAGTTCCAGTTCTGGAGCTCTGGAGAGTGTGGAGTACCACCTTCATCGCCGTTAATCTCAGGTCATTTGACCCGGAGCGGTGGTACCGTAATTAGGTCCCATCTATGGGTTAAATAGAAAAAATGAGTTTTAGAATGTGTTTTAAAAAATTGAGTTAACATTTTTTTAATACCATCAATAATGAATAAAACAAAAATTTATTAGGCATAAAATACCCAACAAGGGTTGACATGGCCGTAAAATACAACCAACAACTAACCAACCGAGACATCGGGCTTAAAAGATACGCTGACTGTATCCCTGTAGAAGAGTGATCCCCTTAAAAATGAAGAGCCCCGAGTAGATATGACACTTATTTGCCTCTGATGATGAGGCTCCATTTCCAGATATCTGGAAGAGTGTGGGTTATTTATTCATTGCCTTTACTTTACCAATCCCATTATACACAGCCTCAAACGAAGTTCCTCATTTTTATTATTATCATAATAACATTAACAATTTCTCGGTCGCTCTGTTGGGAGACTTAGAATACACGGACTGTATCTTCCTGCGGGAAACCAAGTTGGGAGAAGGAAAACCCTGAATCTCAAACTGTTTTAAACTTCGCTTAAAAAATCGACCTTTGTGTCAACTCCTGCTCCGTGCGAGGGGGTGGGTAATATATATATTAGGGGCCGGGTTAGCTTTAATCAGTCAGAGCGTTCGCTAGAAACCACAAGTTCCTGTTCGATACCGGCTCTCGCCAACTCACGTGTATGAAGTAGCACAGGGATATGTGGCAGTAAATAAGGAACGACGGTAGGTTGTGGCGCTCACTCAGAGGCAAAAAACAATCTCCTATGTTAGCGCATTGACAGGGGATGACTCCTCGCTGACTGGCTGATACCCGTACTTTAGGCCACCCGTCGACTTACTTTTGCTATATATATAATATATAATAATATATATATACTATATATGATAAAAGGGTTCTGTGGTTTGCCTATAAGAGGAAATTTGAAGAAGAGGGTCGGAATTATCATGCATTCTACGGGCTTGGTGTGACCAATACGGATTGATGTGGAAAACGGGCCCCTCTCAACGTAGCTTATAAGCGACTGCAGATAGAGGACCATAATTGTTCGCTCATATAGGTACGCCAGAGTTCCAGAGGAAGTTACGCAGGATAAAACACCTCTGATAACCAAGCCCGTCAGCCCAATAAGGCTCAAAGTGAAGAGTTTCATGTCAGGGGCGACTTAGTATCCGAATACGGAATTCGTTTCAGCCACATACATCCTGTCCTCAGGCATTTGCCCACGGACAACAGAGAAACAAAGAGCTGGGTGCATAGCATAAGGGCAAGTATAGGGTTTGGGACAATCATATAGGCGCAAGGGCTTGATATGACAGCCTGATTAATCGGGAGTCTCTCTTGTCATCTATCAAGCCTAAGTAAAAGTCAAAGTAGATCATTAACATGCCATGGAATGACTTCAGTCCGCAGGATTCGGTCCTTAAGTATACGGAGTTGACAACTTACAAGCTCATGGCGGCCTCATTGGGGAGAATCTATACCCCTTGCCAGAGGTGGCAGTCCGGTGTATTCGTACTGCTTCACCAACAGGGCGAAAATATTAAGTGTGTGTCAGCTGGGGGAGAAACAAATGAATAAAGATATTCCACAGACATTTAAGGATATTAAGTTGGAAGACGACGATAAGTCTTTAATGTCAACTATGTGCAACTTGAAAGGGTTAAGAGTGAACCTCGGTTCTCGAACATAATTCGTTCCAAAATTAACGCGATTTTGTTCGAAAACTGAAACAATATTTCTTATCATAATCATGTCGCGCATGCAGCAGGCGGGTATCAATGACAAATCTTTTATCGCCAACCTTCCCTATCATTCATAGGAGCACCTGGGAGCTCCTTTCTGCGAGCAGCCAGCATCTTCACATAGCTGGTCAATGTAGGGGTCCTTGCTGGGCCGCCCCACACCTTGCATGTCCATGTGTTGGCTTCCACAGGAGAACGTCGCTTATGAGTTCATCCCTTGCTTCTCCAGCAGTGTCCTGCATGCCTTGTCCGTCTCACGCGGATAGCTGTTTCCTCGTGGGGTGCTGCTTCCATGACTTGTTCAAGACTGCACGCAGCATTCTTGTGCAGCTCCCATCTAGCTTATTCTCAAGACGCTTTGTTAGGGTCCAGGTGGTGCAACCATACAGCAGCACCGACACAACCACAGCCTGGAAGAACTGTCGCTTTAGCTTGTCAGGGAGATCGGACCTCCATTTCTTATAAGATATAGTATTAAGTGGATTTATGCGTTCTTGTCCATTGTCTGTGACCTTTGCTTACTAACAACACTTGTCACTTTTTAAAGAGAAAGAAGTTTTCACTTTAAAATTAATTGATTCTTTAAAGAAAACTAATTCTATATCAAAAAGTAAAAATGGAATTTCTTTTTTTAAACATTTAAAGTCATGTGTGGGGTTGTTAATGAAAATGAAATACCTTGCCTAAGTATTGATGCAAACGCAGTAGTAGTAGCAAAAACGAAAGTGCTTGTGAATAGAATCTCCTATACCGAGCCAGTCCATGATGGTCTGTTGTGTATCCCTGGATCATTCTTTAGATCACACAGAGCAAATAATAAGTGGAAGTGGCCTAGAAACAGGTTAGGGTTACCTGTGGAACAGATCTGATGATGTGAAACCCGAAATCTGTAATGAAGCTGGTGTGACATCACTGATGACCTGCTTTATTGCAGTTCGGCAATGTTTAACAAGATGGGGAAATTACGTTACAATTAAGAAAGGACGAGCAAGTGTCAATGATTTAATTACTGAGGCTTATTCAGCCATCTTTGTCTCTTTAGGTCTGATTCCATAATGGACAAGAATTACATACCAGATCAATTTGAATATGATTTTCGCTTTTCAACGATATTATTTTTAAAATTCCTTTTATTTCATTTACTAGCAAATATATGCACCCTCCGGGTGCAAGTATTTAAGTTTTAATATAATAAGATATCATATTAAATTAGAAAGGCTAAAGAAACTGAATAAAAATGCAGATAAAAAGATTTGGAACAGAGGGGGTATGATTGAAAAATAGAACAACTTTGAAACTAACTCTTCCATCATTTTCCGTTACTCCCGTCTTTCATTGATAAATTTTCCTAATTCAACTATTTAGTTAAAATAGGAAGTAAAGAATAATATTACAGTCATTTCTTCTTGTTAATGGATTTCTTTTAAGATTTATCTCCGAGATTTTGCTCATATTCAATAAGATAAAACCAAACAATTAGAAATCAATAATACTAAGCATATATTTATTAAAATCAAATTTTTAATATCAATATGCAAATTAGCCTTCCCATCCACACTGTAATCCGTTATTTTGTTGTATATATAAATACAATTGCATGTTATTAGTATATAGATATCGTCAACAGTCTTAATGATGTAAAAAAAATTATTAATAATTGAAGTTTAGATAAAAATAAAATCATGGAGAATGTGATGTAAATAACAAAGAGAATTGTGACTTGAATAGTAATATAGTTTCGGTTACAGACAGACAAACCCACAATCTCCATTATAATAAGATATGTATATATGCAAAATTTATATAGTGGAACCTCAGTTCTCGAACATCATTTGTTATAAAATTATGTTTTATCGAGAACTGATTTGTTTGAAAACTGAAACAATATTTCCCATAAGAAATAATGTAAAGTGGATTTATGCATTCTTGACCATCAGATGAATGCTTATTAATATGCTTACAGTTATATCATTTGAAAAGACGTGTATTAAAACAACTGATAACACATAAAAATGTAAATACAAAAAAAGAAAAGACTAATAAAAGTAATATTTAACCTAATTCTTTTTCTTTAATAGATATTAGCATTAGGTTCTCAACTTTGTCTATTATCTCAAATTTGCTTGCTAAAAAATACTGATCACTCCTTTTGCAACTTCAGCTGCTTTCATCGCATCTTTATTCTTCAGAAAAGTTGAAATCGTCAGTTTCGCCATGCTATATTGGGTTTCAAGATCAGACACCTGTGTTGTATACTCTCTTTCTTTACTTTCTTACTTCAATTCTTCTAGCGTCTTTTCTAGCGTCTCGACTTCGTCTTGGGGACGTCGTGTCTGGTCTTCCATTGCGGATTTCTCTTTATCAGAAGCCCTGTGTTATTGGTAGTTTTTAGATAATAACACAAGACTTCGATTTAACTTAGATCATATTTTATTCCGAAATCCCCACCAGACTACCTGCGCAGATTGAGTCGGCGAATGACCTATATTATATCCTCACACAACAGTAAGTCAAACACTTTCCATATCTAAAAATCATATATATTATATATATATATATATATATTATATATATATACGTGTATTTTTGGCAGCATTTTTCTCTTTTTTAACATGTTTGGTTGAACTCGAGTGAAGATTCCTGTGTACGAGTTTCCTGTTCAATCATTTCAAGGTGTCTGGCCCATCTTGATACCAAAAGATGGCAGACAACCTGAACGGATTGAACAGACACTTTTGTACGCAGGAATGTCGCTCGAGTTCAATCGAACATATTAATAATATATATATATATATATATGATATATATATAGTATATATATGTTGTATTTTTAGGGGTCTCTGTATGCTTCTTTCGGTATATAATTTTTTGATGTGTTTTTTTAAAAAAGTTGGGCGTTATTAACGAAGCATCTAAAATAATGAAATGAACTCGATGTTATGGAGTATTGGACTGCCTTATTTTTTTAATTATTATTTGTTATAATAAATTTTCGGGTTCGTTAGATAACCTTCAATGACTGTTGTTCCTGTTGCAACGGATCTTTGTCCTCTGGTGTTATTGACAGGCCGTAGCGTCTGTAAAAAATTTAATAACGGAAGTTTCCGATGTCAGCGTTCAGTCCCTCACGTGAGTTTGTAATTAGAAATCCTTTATTTATATAATATATATTAGGGGGCGGGATAGGTAAAGTTGCAGTAAATTAAATAAATTTAAAGTTTTTCCTCAATTTATTTATATAATGAACTTACTAGCTCCGCTCACTAAGTACCCATCCCAAACTAAAAAGCCCCCCCCCAAGTTTTTAGAAATTTTTAAACCGCTGTATTCTGGGCAATTCCTTCAGGGATAACATGTTTTTGCTCATGTCTGAAGATGTTGTAATCATGCAGTTGAAAATAAATTATTAACAAATGAAGCGAATAAACATTTTTTCTTTAGTATTTTTTGGTTGGTTTTGAAGGCTGTCACAAATGCGAGTGTAAAGAAAAAAGAAAGGTAACTATGATGTTTTTGTTAACACTGTCATTTTATCGCTTAATATTCGGGGATGAAAAAATTCTCATCATCAGAAGAATAACTGGAACTGAAGTTGTTCTTAGCGGCTGCTAAAATTCGTTCTGTATTGGGTCTTCCAAAATTCTGTGTATGTATGGTTGGGGTGCTTGCTTATGTGTGTGTTTATTCTATATATTGCTCCTGTCCGTTCACTAACTGGCAACAAGGCACATCGAGCTCTCACTGTAAGTTTATCTGTATCACTAAACGGTTAAACTACGATGGAATGATGCTCATTACACGAAACATATATATATATATTAATATATATATAATATAAGATTTTTGGAATGTTTGTTTTTAGAAGCAATGTTGAATAAGTATATATTATTTATTTATATTTTTGGCTTAAGGAGCAATTAGCAATGCATGTATCGCATAAAATTCGATAATTATAGAAGATAATAATGACAACGTAGCCGGCAAAAGGATTGTTCGGTGTGTAGAACATCGTACAGAGCTGTTCGACTTTATTAAGTTTCCATCAGCGATGTATATAATGATAAGTATGCGAATTTTATGCGATACATGAAATTGTAATTGCCTCAAGCAAATATAATATATATTATATTATATTATAGTATAGTACTATATATAGTATGAAGTACGTAAATAAACATTGTGTTTGATTTGATATGGCTTTAGCCGACAATAGGTCGAATGTTACATTCAGGGATTTGACATTTTCTCGAACTGTTTAAGCCTTACATTTGAACAATATAGCCGCCTAAAATTCATATAATTTAACTAATTCAATTTATAAAAATTAGGTATAGGACTTCAATTAAGCACATATCCTCCAATATATATATATTATATATATATATATATATATATATATATAAATATATATATATATCAATGGCTTTCTGTTACCATTGGGTTTCAAGCATTAGAATCTTTTCATCAAGAACAATAGCCTTGAAATGAGCGATCCAATGAATATTAGTTATGTATTGCGTTTTATTCGTCCTGTAATACACTCCTCGTGTGTGGGCATGTTGTTAAAATGATATTTGAAAATATTTTTCTTTTTAAAGGTGATAAAACACTGCACGTCGGCTTATTAAACATCACCCGTGAATGAATCTGTTGTTGTTTTTTTTTGTTTTTTTTTTCATTTTTTGTTGGATTTTCTGTCTTTGTTTTTTCCTGTTTAAAAAAGTTCAATGGGTATTTTTTTTTCTGTGCGGAACAAATAAGTGAAAAAAAAAGAAACATATTTGAATATCAACAAAAAGCGGCCACATAACCAAAAGCAGAGGTTCGCAACTTTGCTTTCACTAATCATTTCTTTTTCTTTAAACATCGAAGGCGCCAGAAGGAAGGTTTGGTTAAACAAAACGAACACTGCAGCGTCGGCTTATTAAACATCACTCTGTATGAATCTTGTTTTTTTTTCATTTTATGAAAGGAACACAAACACACACATAAATTAAACACACACATTAATATATATATATATTATAATAATATATATATATATATGTGTGTGTGTGTGTGTGTGTGTGTGTGTGTTGCGTGTCTGGTGTGTTGTGTGTGTGTCTGTCTGTGAGGACATAAGATGAGTGAAATTGATACCGACAGTATGGTGGAGAAAATTGTTTGAAAAAACATGGGATGTTTAATGAATGGATGGAAATTTATAGTCGATGTTCGGACATTTTCGGTTTACAATGGAAACCTTCTTCAGGAACTGTGGATTTTATGTGGATTTTGGGGTCTATCCTTCCATTCAACAGCATACAAAACATGCAATCATTTTTTGTCCACATAAACCGAAATGTTTCGAAATCGACTATAATTTTCCAACATATAACATCCCGTCTTTGTTTCTACATTTTCGCCAATAATTATATATATATATATATTATATATATATATATATATATATTATATATATAAAGTTCATCCAGCAGAACGTGTTTCGAACTAACAAGGTCTCTCAGCTGTGGGCTAACATTGGTAAGATACATATCTTGAAATCCGATCGTCTGTGTCAGTCCGTGCGTTAAACCATCGGGCGGTCATCACCTACAGATGCGAAGGGGATTTTTAACTGTTTTAATACACATCGCTTTGTATGTAAAGGACGCCATAGAGGCTCCATCCCTTATAAGAGAGCGTTGCTTTCTAACAGCTTTTATTGACGAGCATCAGCGAAAATCGCCCACAGAGTGCTCACCCAGGTGTAATGGGAGATATATAATATAATGGTTAAAGTCATGGGAAATGGACTCGTTGCCCCCGAGTTCAAATCCTGGACGTGGTAATTGCATTTCACTTAGCGCTAATACCGCTTGGGAAAGGTATGAATCCCTACTCTCCCTCCAGCTATGGATAAATAGTAGGACAGACTGGACTCTTTAACCTTGGTTTAGGCAATCGGTCCTAGGAGAAGGAAACTGAATTCAAATCTGTTATGAAAATCCGCTTAAGAAATTGACCTTGTGTCACATCCTGCTCTTGGGAGGGTTGGTAAATATATATATATATATATATGTGTGTGGTGCTTATTCTGGTTCCAACGGGAGAAAATTCAATATTTTAGAAAAAAAGAAGGTCCGCAAAATGTATTATGTTCTCAGAAAATATATTTTTATTCTTTTTATCTCACATATGCGTCACGTGGTTTTCTGATCTGTTGTCTTCTTCTTCCATTATAATGGCTGTGTAAAACTTATTACACGCATTACATAACTATTACATAACTTATTACGTTATTAAACACCCATTACATAATAGAAAAGTTGCAGAAACACACACAACCTATCAAATATCGGACATATTCTGCCAAAATAATAATTCAATGCCTGAGAAGACAACAAAGTCAGAAAACACGTGTCGCATATGTAGATAGAAAGAATTTAAAAATTATTCTGAGAACATAATACAATTTTGCGGAACTTCTTTTATATATATATATATATATATATATATATATATATATATATATATTATATATATATTAAGGGTTTTGTAATTTTGTTGGAATAATAATTAAAATAAAATTTAAAAAAAAAAGAAAAAAAAGAAAAAAAGAGAAATGATCAGACACACAGACATAAGCACCAACGCAACACACACATACGCTTACATTTACAGCACACAAAGCACGCAACACATAACACACACTTACACACACAAACACACACACATAAACAAGCACCCCAACCTATACACATAAACACACAGAATGTTGGAATGGACCAGACAAGAACGAATTTTAGCAGCCGCTAAGACAAACTTCAGTTCCAGTACTTCTTCTGATGATGGGAATTTTCATCCGAAATATTAAGGAATAAAATGACAGGTTAACAAAAACATCATAGTTCCATTCTTTTTTTTCTTTACACTCGCATTGGTGACAGCCTTCAAAACCACCAACAAACCAATATATATATATATATATAATATATATTATATATATATATATAAATTTTTGGTTGGTGTGGTGTAATATTTATAATATATATAGTAGCCATTTGCACACGTGAATATCGATGTGCACGCAGTGAAGAGACACTTCATACAAAAATGAACTGCTAGTGCTCAGACCCTTTCAACACGCCAACAATTATATTTAAATAGACTTGACATGAACTCAAACTTACATGCATAAATATTAAAGGAATATCAAAAGAACATAGAGAGAGAAAAACTCTTGACTAATGACACATATTTATCAACATTCGCAACCCCCACATCCGCAACAACCGATCTACGGGGACGCACACACCACGCACTTGGAGCACATGCTAATCGTACCGCTACATATGTCTCTCGTCATACAGCCACACTGTAAAAAGTAAATAGACTGGCCTATACACAAGCAAGCATATATAGTATATATATATATATATATATATATATATATATATATATTTATATATATTTATCTTAGGAGTATATATATCTTAGGAGTACTAGCAAATATATGCACCCTGGCAAGTATTTAAGTTTTAATGTAATAAAATATTGTATTAAATTAAGAAAGGCTAATGAAACATGCCTTTTCATTGCTAATAAAGAGACGAAAAGGCAATTTTTATTTAGAATATTCTCAAACAGTTAAACAAGAGTGTGAAAATCGATTATAAATTCTATTTCCCTCTGATTATCTTGTACTTAATATATACTATAAATATATGCACCCTCTGGGTGCAAGTATTTAAGTTTTAATTAATAAAATATTATTAAATTAGAAAGGCTAAGAAACTAAATAAGAATAAGATAAAAGATTTGAACAGAGGGGTATAATAATTTTAAAACAAGGAGTAAATAAAATGAAACAACTGAAACTTACCTTCATCACTTTCGTCTTTCATTGTTATTTTTCTAATTCAATATTTAGTTAAAAGAGGAAGTGAATAATAAAATGAGTTATTTTTTCTTGTTAATGGATTTCTTTAAGATTATCTCGAGAGATTTTTGCTTATATTCATTAAAATAAAACCAAACATTAGAAATCAATAATACTAAGCAATATTTATTAATTCATTTTTTAATATTAATATGCAAATTAGCCTTCCCATCACACTGTAACGCTATTTTGTTGTATATATAAATAAAATTGCATTGTCATTATGTAGAATAGTTAATAGTATTAATAAATGTAAGAAATTTTATTAATAATTGAAGTTTAGAATAAAATAAATCATGGAGAATGTGATGTAATAACAAGAGAATTGTGACTTGAGAAGAATATAGTTTCGGTTACAGACAGAAAACACACAATATATATGTAAAATATATATGATAAGTATGTAACACGATGTGTTTGGATATGGCTTTTTTGCCGACAATTTTTTGGAGATATATGTGCTTAATGGAGTCGTACCTAATTTTGAAAATTAATTAATTAATAATTAATTAATAGGCGGAATGCCTATTTAATTGTATGGCTAAACAAATCGAGAAAAATCAATCTCTGTATGTACATATCGGCCTATTAGGCCTCTCAGCAGAGCTATATATAGGAAGACCGCCCTGTGCGTGATTTGAAACTATTAATTAATTATTAATTAATTAATTTTTCAAAATTAGGATCGACTCCAATTAAGCATATATATTATATATATATATATATATATATATATATATATATATATAATATATATATATATTCCTAGAAAGGAAGGAAAACTCAACACCGTAATTCCATAATCAATTTAATTCGACCAAAATTGGGGCCTATATAAATCTAAGTTTTATATAGGCCCCATATATAAATCTTAGATTTATATAGGCCCAATTTTTGTCGAAATAAATACATTATGGAATGACGGTGTTGAGTTTTTCCTTCTTTCTAAGATAAAATATGCTCTATATATAATCTAAAAAGTTTATAATACATTGAGCTCTCTTTAGTTGATTTAAAGATTCACTGTATTTATACATACTGGATCATACAATAATAATAATACAGTGTATCTTAGAAATACAATATAGAATCATCTTACCAAGTTTTGGTACCTCTCATATATATAATATACCTCTCATATATATATATATATATATATATATATATATATATATATATTTACTGCTTGTGTAGACGCCAGTATATTTACTTTTTACAGTGTGGCATATATATATATATATATAATATATATATATATATATATATATATCTTAGTAGTATATATATTCTTAGGAGTATATATATTTTATCTATTATAATTCATATTTTTACTTTGTTTCCAAGAGGAATAAGTTCAAGGTGAAACACTTTTATGGTAACAAGTTTAAATATTGTAATATACCTATAATAATTATTTTATCTTAACATAATGTTAATTCTTTAAACCGTAATACCCTCTTAAAATTACGGTCAGTTTAGAGCTGTTAAAATAAGGAAAAATAGCACTTGTCCTTTGTAATTTAAATATTCAATTTATAATATTTAATATAGTATAAAATACTCATAAAATATAGTTTTTTAAAATTATTCATCAATCTTTCTAATACACACACACACACACACACACACACACACACACATATTTATATATATATATATTATATATATATAATATATATATATATATATATGGGAAAGTTTTTGGTTGTTTTAAGAGCATGAAAAAAGAAAGATCAGAAATACATGGACCGCATAACAACATCATATAGATACATACATACATAAGTACATACATAAGTA
>CM042157.1:81666830-81671830 GCA_023376005.1 Doryteuthis pealeii
AGGGCGTGCGTAACACGTGTTTTTTGGCCGATCTGACTAAAACTCTCTCTTAATCTAAACCGGAAGAGGGTCTTCTCCACCGATTCTCACGGTATCCACCGGAGGATGAGGATGAGGTCAAGCCTTGTCATTCAATCCTTCAAGGCGGGCTGCAACTTATAACAACCATTTTGGTTTTTACACTACTGTACACAAGTATTAGGAATCTAATAATTATGTAACAACCTGAATACCATTCTCAAACTCCCTGTTTCAATTCTATCGTTGTTCTCATAACTTTCCTCTTTCCCTTTCCGGTCGTATCCCTGTTGCCTTTCTTAGGATCCATGAAAAAGGGGTTAAAATAGCCGTAGAATAGAGAATAAACATATGCACTGTTGACCATCAGACCTCACAACTTTCCTCTTTCTGCCTTCTTAAGAATCCATGAATAAGGGTTAGAGAACCGCTAAATTCGAGTCAGAGTGGACCTGGAAGTAATTGGGGATGAATGGGGGGGGTACTCCGCATGCCCCAGAGATCCAGAATAGGAACTTCACCATTATACGCAGTTTAAAAAGCGTATTAGTAGTTGCAAAAACGCACTTTTGCACGCAATCACGCACGTGCTCCCAATCCTGACTTGTTGACATTACTATAAGCACGTACAAGCAAAACCATTAAAAAAAAAAGAAAAAAAGATAAGGTGCTCGTAACGTTTCATCTGCGCATGCGTGATCATCTCAGGATTTAAAAGAGGAAGTTTGGCCAAGACAAGGAAACCATAATGCGCTGCAATATCACTCTACACAGTTATGTCTTGTCTTCGTATACGTTTTATTCATCTGCGGTTAAACACAAGAAAGACTTAAACGTATACGAATAATCAAAACAAACAAATAAATAAATAAAACACACATACGTGTAGTGACAGTAAATAATATATTTTACCAACCCCTCCACACGAGCAGATGTGATACAAGGTCAATTCTTAAGCGTGGTTGCAAGATAATAACTGTCGACAATTAAGGAACACGAGTATTATAATATTATATTTTCTGGTTTGCAGAAGATTTTAAGATGCAATCCTCTTTTTCTACAAAGGTCCTACCCACAAATGTTAATCCCATCACCAGCATCCCTAGTCTATCTACTAAATTCTAAATTACCGCCACACGCAAGTTGTGGGTATCCATCGAGGATCGAACTCGCTATTTAGTAATAATGAGCCAGCTAGACTAGCGTGCTAACCATTGCACCACGATGAGACGTCTTTTTTTACATGGCCCGTTCACCATGGATAGGATGTTATACAAGATTGTTGAGATTTTGTGTTATATATATTACCAACCCCTTCCGCACGAGCAGGATTTGACGCAAGGTCAATTTCTTAAGCGGAGTTCAACAGGTTTGAATTCGAGTTTTCCTTCTCCTAGACCGGTTGCCTAACCAAGGTTAAAGAGCCCAGTCTGCCCTACTATTTACCCATGGCTGGGAGGAGAGTAGGATTCATACCTTTCCCAAGGGTATTAGCGCTAGTGACAGTAAACGTGTTCATAAAATATACATCTTATTATAATGGAGATTACGTAGTATATATATATATATATCTGTAGTGTAGAAACGTATATTCTTTAACACATTTTGTTTTTTTTTTCTTTTTACCCTATTGTTACTGCTAATAGTCTTAATTCCAGATAATTTCAGATCGAGACATTCAGGGATTGACATTTTCTCGATCTGTTTAGCCTTACATTTGAACATATATGCCCGCCTAAATTCATTAATTATTAACTAATTAATTTTCAAAAATTAGGTATGACTTCAATTAAGCACATATCCTATATATATATATATATATATATATATATATATATGTGTGTGTGTGTGTGTGTGTGTGTGTGTGTGTGTGTGTGTGAGTGTAGAATTAAATAAAAGGCACATCTCCTGTTTAACAATTTTATTTTTGATCTTTTCGAGTTTTCTGGCCAACTTTTTAATGTTTGGGTGGAATTCGTGGATAAGTCCAACAAAGTTCAGGCCCCGAGTACTTTCAGCACTTCGAAGTGCCATCATCAGGGTGATGTGTTCCAGTTATAAAAAAAAATAATTAATGTGGAGGCTGGAAGAAGAATTGATGAGAAAGGTGTTATAGGCATTTTAAAATGTGTGTACTGCATTGGAAATTAATTTTGTTTAAGGATGGTTTGTATTGTTTTATATATAAAGCTTCTAGTATTTGGAGTTTTTGTTTATTTTTTTTCTTTGTGCAGAATGTGTGTATTTTTATATATATATATATATATATATATATATATATATATATATATATATATATATATATATATATAAAAGATAAGACCCGTTTCAACGAACATACATGGTACCAACTGATATTAATCGAAAACTCGATTAATTCAGCGGATGTAACCCTGACGATTCAGACGATGAAACTTGAGTAGGTTACTTTTATCCATTTTATAAATAAATTTTGCTCTAGATTGTATTGAGCACTTTGTATTTGTTTTTCTCGGTCTTAACCCCTGGATACTGTGCGCTTCCAACGATCGTACTCGTACCCACCGGTAAGCCACTACTCATACATTAACGCGTATATATATATATATATATATATATATATATATATATATATATATATATATTTATTCACGTATAGGGGCCAAATCATTCAGAACATGTGCAAAATGTGTTACTGGTTTTCTTTCTTTTTGCCCTCCCTAATCTACCCCCCTGACAGTCCCCCCCCCCTTTTAAATGCTGTAACACAAAAGTCGGACTCCCACACATCCATACGATAAGTGTATACAATTACGTACGGATGCAAAGGCAGTTTTTTTTTAGAATCGATAAAATCATACTTCACGCTCTTAAAAAATACGCAATGATCCGCACACACACACAAACACACACACACACATAAACATATATACACACATACACACACACACACATACACACACAAAATACACACGCATATATATACACACACACACACACGTACACTAAATTGCTTACGGACGCAAAGGCAGTTTTTTTAGAATCGATAAAATCATATTTCACGCTCTTAAAAAATACGCAATGATCCGTACACACACACACACACACACAAATACACACATAAACATACACACACACACACACACACACACACTCACACACAAATACACACGCACATATATATATACACACACACACGTACACTAAATTGCTGTATATATATATATTTCACTTTTTCATGTAAATGATTCTGTGTGTGTGTGTGTGCGTGTATGTGGTGTGTGCGTGTGTGTGTGTGTGTGTTGTCTGTGTGTGTGTCTGTGTGTCTTACTGTCACAGCTGTGTCCGAGAATGTGAGTTCTGAACTAAAAAAAGAAAAGAAAAAGTAAAAAAAATTCAATTATTTCGTAGATGTAACTCGTCATTTGTGGGGAGCTGGTGTTTTTGTCAGGGTGTGGCCTTATTGTGTTGAATTTTTATAAAAACGAATGGAAGAGGAAGAAGAAAGGTATCCATGTTTAGTTGGGTTGAAGAGGAAAAAAGCATTGAAACGTGTAAATGGATTTTGGTGAGTGGACTTTTCCATTTAGTGTTACTTTGCGCACCAAACATCACACGAACACACAGACACACACACACACACACACACATACACACACACACGCACGCACGCACACACACCACACACACACACACACACACACGCACGCACGCACACACACACACACACACACACACATATATAAACCGTTATTTTAAAGCAAACAATATGAAAGATCTGTTTGAAAATGTCAACATGGAGGATATTCTCTCTTTTTTGAGAGAAATAAAATTATACCATAGAATATAGACATGAAACAAATCAATACCATACAACGTAATCCCCAATGATGCTAACACATTTTTAAAACCAATTACTAAAAAGTATAAATATAAATACACGATATGTATTACTTCCTAACCGTTAGGCATGACATAACCCAGACGGGTTGATATGCCTTTTGAAGGAAATAAATTATACCATAGAATATAGACATGAAACTAATCAATACCATACAACATAATCCCCAATAAACACATTGTTAAAACAATTACTAAAAGTATAAATAAATACACGATATGTATTACTTCCTAACCGTTAGGCATGACATAACCCCAGACGGGTTGATATGCCGTTACAATCAATAAACAAACAAACATTTTGATATATCTTATTATATTGGATATTGTGTGTCCTTCTGTCTGTAACCGAAACTACGTCACAACTAATGTCACAATTCCCTTAGTTATTTATGGCATATTATCAATGATTATCAAATAATCACTACTTAATCGTAATTAAGCATCTTATGTATTAACAATGTCTCTATAAAGGTCTGGCTGATATAGACTTGCTTCAAAACAGCCCATATTATTAATGTATCAAGAATCCTGTAATGTCTGTTACATATTATTAAGAAATAAATATTTACATATTATATGGTGTGAATAATTTGCATATCAGTTATAATAAAACCGTGTTTGATAAATAATTACTTGGTGTTATTGATTTCTAATTTTAATTTTTTATTCTCAAACGTATTAAAAGCAATCCTATGTATAATTTTATATTGAAATCAATTAGAATAAAGTAAAAATAAGTGTAATCTTTTTTTGTGTTCGTATTTAATTTCATTAGTTTTTCTAATTCAATTCAATATTTAATCAGTTATGCTGATAGGTTTTTGATTTAGTGCGTCCTAGGACGCACATATTTGCTTTGAATGAGTTCCCGGGAAAACTTATGGGTCCCAACTAAAGCCTTTGAACTCCTACCTTGTAATGTATCCTGTGTAATTCGTTTCTAAGAAACTATTGAAATGTATTTACAATTAGCTTGAAATAAGCGTGATCTTTTTTTTTTTATTATTATTCTTATCAGATGTCTTTTGAATTCAAAATAATGTTTAATTATATTAAAACTTAAGTACTTGTGCGCAGAGGGCACATTTTTTGTCAGTGTA
>CM042157.1:81676830-81683503 GCA_023376005.1 Doryteuthis pealeii
TGGATTCCATGTGAAGACAGGGAAATGGCCCAAACTGCTAATAATATTTACGATTAAACACAATTTTCTCAATTAAATACATATGAATATATATATATATATATATATATATATAATATATATATATATATATTATATATATATATATATATACAAGTCATATTAGATATATATCATAACTTATATCACGCGTAATAAATAATATATATATATGTGTGTGTGTGTGTAGTGCATGTGTGTGTGTGTGTATGAATGTATACAGATATGGGTATTGCCATAAATACACATATTTATTTGTACATTTACGACATGTCATATTATATCATATATTAATACTACATTACATTATGTACACACATTATTTCATCATATCATATCATATGTGATATATCAATATATCATGTTATATATTGCTGACATATATATTCATTTGTGCCTGAATATATATACACATATATATACACACACATACACACACAGGTATATATAATATTATATATATATATATATTAGTGTGTGTGTGTGTGTGTGTGTATTTAAGTTTTATACTCGACCTTACACCTGTTATGTTATAAACATGTCCTATCATAAAAATTCACACATATATATATACAACATATATTAACATGCAGGTATCTTATCATATCAAAGGTGATATATACATATGTATATATTTACACAGAAATTTGTATATAAATATTATATTTATCATATAATATCAAACACACACTCATACATAAATAAATTAATTCTGACCAAATACCAATTGAATAGAAGTTGATAGTGTTTTATGCGTTGTTCCTCGATTTAAAAAAAAAATTTGTTTATATATATATATATATATTATATATATATATATATATATATATATATATATATATATAATTTAAACTTGCTTTCCATTACAATAACAGTTCAACTTAACGGTTGAAATTAATATCGGTAATGAAAGTCATTTGTGGCCAATTCATTGCTGCTGGTCCTTCATTACTGGTATTAGGCACATTGAGCTCTACTTAGGTACCTGCCTCAGCTTGGTTAAAACACACATGAAAATCCAAACTCGAAATATATATTTATATATATATATAATATATTTATATATACTCTATATGTATTTTCATACATCATCTGACTATATCATCATATTCAATATCCTTAATTTGCCCTACACATATCTCTACACATATATGCATACTTCTGTGGCACACAGACACACCACAGACAGACACACAGCACACATATTATATATATATTATATTCTGATATATAATGATTGAGACGAATTACAATTGGTATAAAAATAAAAACAAAAAGATGTTTTGTTCTTATCGATTTCAAAGTTAGAAACTATCATCTTCAGAAGTTCAATATCAGAAATGTCCTTTTGAAATCGCTAAGACAAATAACATTCTTTTTGTTTTTATTTTTTATAGCATTGTAATTGCCTTCAATCATTAATATATTTAAAACATACTTAAACAATGCTTCAAAGCAATTACCAGTACTTATATATAAGTATATTATATCTATATTATTATTATATATAATCATTGGTCCATAAATAAATGTACTACTAATAAAATTAATATCTATGAAAGAGAATGAACTTCTTGACAAAGATATCAGGAATGTATTATTTCCTGTGGGGTATTTTATAATCAAAACGGATATTGTTAGGTTTTATCTATTACTAATTCCATGCGCATTGAAAACTATGTAGGCAAAATTACAATTTTGTAAATCATTTGAAAATGTATCTATTTTTGGAAATCTTCGAATTATATTTTACAGTATTTCCAATACAATAGAGTTTGGTAATAAATACTTAATACCAGTTCGTTTTTATTGTACGATGTTCATCTGAAAATAATCCAAACCTCCTGGAATTATTTTTTAAAATTAACTTATGAAACATTCGGTGGGTGTGTCTATATATAAACACACCACACACACAACATACTAATATAGGTATATATAATATATTATGTGTGTGTGGGTGTGTGTGTGTGTGTGTGTGTAAGAGAGAGAGAAGAGCAGAAGAGAGAGAAGAGAGAGAGAAGAGAGAGAGAGAGAGAGAGAGAGAGATATTGAATCGAAGTCAAGAAGAAATTTGATATGAACAAAAATAAACTCACTCCTACCCAATTCTAACGTAAATGTGGTTCCATTTATCAAAGTTTTTTCTTGGCCACAGAAATTATTCCAATGAGTATTCAGTGTATATCAAGCTAAATATGAATTGACCTTTCATTTTCTAAAAGATAAAAATCTCTTATTATATTATATATTTATTTTATATATATATTATATTAATATGTGAACCGACATTTGAAAAACATTCGGGCGATTTTAAGAGAAATAAATCATTGAATGAAAAAAAAAACGTAAAATAATTTGAATAATTTATAATACTTGTTGAAGACTTTATTTTAAATTTAATCTCGATCATAAGTCTTCATAAGTATTCTCATAAGTTAAACATTTTGATAAGAATAATGTTAGAGGTAACTATTCATATTAATATACACTATTACTATTATACTTTATATTACTATTATACTTATATATATAATATTATATTATATATTATATTAATATATATTATATATGAGGTTAGTAACAATTACAAAATGTTTTATTTTTTTAATTGGCTTTAAGGCGACGGTTTTTGGAGGAATTGTGCTTAATTGAATCATACCTAATTTGAAAGTTAATATCGTTAATAATTAATGAATGCATATATGTTGAGAAGTAAAGGCTAAACACTTGATCACACACAACACACACGACACACAACACACACCACAACATATAATTATACTATATATATATATATATATATATAATAGTATATTACACACACACTCACATACTATAACATTATATAAATGTAAATACACCATAGAGACACACAGCATATATATATAATATATTTACGTGTGTGTGTGTGTGGGTGTGTGTGGTGTGTGTACTGTCAGCCCCGCTTGCCAGTTCAGTTGTTATGTAGTAGCAGCTATTAGTAATTTATTCCAAGAGTTGCTTCAATATATCATAAACATACAACTATAATAATGCGTAGAAAATTTATGTGTCTCGAAGTCTTGACGAGACTAATATATATAATATATTGAGGGCCTAATAGGCCGAATGTACTACAGAGATTGATGTTTCTCGATTTGTTTAGCTTAAGCATTTGAATAGGTATGCGCCTGAATTAATTAATTATTGATTATTACTTTCATCAAAATTAGTACGACTTCAAATTAAGCACATATTCTCCCAAAAATGTCGGCTAACAAAGCCATATCAAAAACACATCGTTTGTGTATTTACTTCTCATATATATATCATATATAATATAATTTATAATAGTATATTATATTATCATGTGTGTGTGTGTGTGTTGTGTGTGTGTGTGTGTGTGCTGTCTATGCATGTGTGTGTTTGTATAAATGTACGTATGAGAAATTACAGATTAGGAAAAAAATTGATATAACCAAACACCGACAATAACATTCAATTAAGATTTCGACCTGTAATTCTGACAAAAACATGTACACTTACACATGTCTGTATATAATTGTGACAAATTTTAGCAGTTAAAAGATTTTACAGATTGATTTTAACATGTAAACCCATTTAGGGTTATTTTATGCCGAGAGGCTAGGGGTTCGTATCATTTGTACGTTCATATTTATTTTTTGTGTCGTTGCTTTTTAATATTTTTTTTTGCATATAATCTAATCGAAAATTAATAATTTTTGACACTATCTATTGTCTATAGATTTAACCCTATACAGGTTACTACCACATCCGGGTGGCCTGTGGAGTAAATGTCAATAAAGCGGGGTACTCCACACTTATCCCTGATCTCCAGAAATTCAACCTTAACTATTAAGATTTTTTTGGGAAGGGGTCTTACCCCTCTGCAGCAGATACATCAAGCGTATTTCCTAAGCCCCACTGACGGGCGACCTCTAATTTTTTTACGTAATTAACATTTAGCTAGCGGACCTGTGATATATCACACGTATGATAATTTAATTTTAAACCGCTTTAAATGTTCACTTAAGAGCTATTCATACTTCTAATAAGTAATATGTATAATAATTCTTTGATTTAACTCTCTCTCTCTCTCTCTCTCCTCTCTCTTCTCTCTCCTTCTCTCATCTCTCTCTCTTATTCTTTTTGTTTCTTTCCTTCTTTCTCTTCATTATGTTCGATTGAAAACAGATTTAGGCGGTTATCGCTTCTAAGCACTCTCTATCTTTCCCTACTCTCTTTCTTTCTTTCTTTCTTATTATATTTTTTCTGTGTAGGGCATATCTTTTTTCTTGGCCTTTCTTTATAATAAAACAAAATGGTCAATTATTTCAACGCCGAGGTACAACTAATTCCATAGTATGGGCACACATTAGGATTCGAACTCACTATTCAGTAATCACATTAGATCTCGCGAGACTAGGCCTTGCTACCATTACTATCCACCCAGGGACAAGCTTTTAATGATAATAAATGACGTATATCACTTTTTATTTTTTAGACAACATATCATTAATCCAGATCTTTTCAACTTCTTAAATCTCTGAGCGGAGGTCCTTGGTGATTGTTTTTCTTGGTTAACAATTGAACTTATTTTTCTCGCTTGTAAAAACACTGTTAATTGGTTTTAATAATTAAAAAAACGGTGATATTTAAAATGGAACCTACGACCTACAATTAATTGAACTTTATGTGATAACGTAAGAACCCAAATAAGAAATTTTTTGCCGTTAAATATACTCGATCTACCGGTTCCAGGCAAAAAAATAAAATAAAAAAAATAAAACGAATTATGTCGACTTATACACGGGTAATAATTTTTGTAAGGATTGAAATTCCATACTTGAATTCAGATAAGATTAACGACTTGGCTATTCAAATTAATTATCTATAAATCGAATGTTTTCGACGCCATAAATCACAGTTCGACCTTACACGGGATTGGTGTGGACAGCATTCAAATAATATTTGAAGGATCATAGGGCAAACCACAGCTTTCAAAATATTAATTACATTACCAATAAATGTTTCTTCGACCATAATCAAAGGGTCGACTTTAAACACAGAATCGACTTAGTCATGTGCGTGGTAACGGTAAGGTACCACCAATTTACCGTGTGAAATTTACCACCCCCCCATATACACAACACACTACTTAAGTTATAACACAATGAAACTTGGATAAAGGTTAATATATTGAGCAATATATAGTTTGTTCCATCTCAACAAGAAGCAAACATTATAAAAAAAAAGCACCTAATGATTTTTCTTTAAAATTTTTCACTTACGAGAATTAATGAAATATACTGGAATGAAAACAATGTTTTAAATTTTTGCGCTCGTTAATATCAATTGAAATTACGTAGCCAAAAAAAAAGTTATGACTAGAGCTTTTAAAAAAATTCCTATTGAAAACAATTAATAGTCGATTTCGAAAAATTTTCATATTACTTTACCTTGATGAAAATGTTGTATGAAATAGGTTTTCAGAAAAAATATTAAGGACAATATTTTTACGAGGTTCTAACCCTGCCCCTTAGTTTTATTTTATGACAATATGACGAAAAAAAAACTATCTATATTTTGCTATAAAGATAAGAGTCTGAATATACTTATAATGAGACAGATTTTATAGAGTTTCTTATATACGGGAGTTTTTAGTAAAAGACACAGAATACAAATTCTGGCGAAACAAATATCGAATAAAGAAACTGACCCTGTTTGTAAAAAAAAAATGAACTATTTTACTATTTTTCAAAATAACGCAGTGAGTCATTTTTTCCCCAATCGGATAATCGTTTGAATCTTTGATTAACTGTTATTTCTTTTGTACATACTCTTTTATATAGTTTTTATTTTATTTTTGTTTGTGCGATGATTTAAAGAAAAGTTTTAAAATATTTCGTTTCTCCCTTCTCAATCATTGCTAAACCGATCACGTGACGTATTTTGGTGGTACCTAATGGACCATAAATCAAATGCCGATGTTCAACATGAGAATCGACTTTATACACGAGTTATTTACGATCAACTGACTTTTTTTTTTAAAAGAACCTTACATTGCAAATTATTGTAAGCTATCTCGATAGGAAGAACAGTTTTTGGAGTATTACTCTAAATTCGTGTACTACTTTTCTTATTATTATATGGATTTTATATGGGAAATTATGTAACCTATGTGTCCTGTACCGAACTACTCACCACTGACGTCACAATTTCTTTGATATCTAATTGATGAATCTCAACGATTAGAAATTAGTTATTTATTTATCTTAGATTAGTATTCTTATTTCTTATTAACCAGATCGTATCTTCTATTAATTCTATGCGGAATTGATGTCAGAAAAACTACCCACTATTAATAATCCATTATAACAATCCTGAAATGTTGTATATATTAGCTACTGGCAAAAAATAAAAAAAATAACCGGATACTATCGATTTAAAAGCGAATTAAGACTAATTAAATTATCATTTAAGGTTAAACTTTGTCTAATCGATAGTGTAGCATAATACATCATTAACAAAAAAGAAAATATAATGTACTAAATATGCAGTTTATTTTTATATGAGATTTACCAAAACTATTATTTGACAACGCAGGATATTGTTTGGTCAAATTTCGACG
>CM042157.1:81683513-81688513 GCA_023376005.1 Doryteuthis pealeii
AATACAATATTTTATTACATTAAAACTCATGAAATACTTTGTCCAAACACTTCAGAGATGGCACTATTATTTTGTACCTAGTATAAATAAATATTTACAATATGCCCCTATAGAAGAAACAAGATAGAACACGTGTGCATATGTAAAGATAAAAAGAATATTAAAATTATGTAGCTGAACATAATAAATTCATTTATTTGACGTGATATCCCGCTTCTCTACTTCATATTATAGTTTTTTAATATATTATTGATTTGATAGAAAATTAATTTATAATAACTAATATATATAAAAAATAGCTACTATTTTTCGTTCTCTTATTTATTATAGCAATATGAAAAGGCTAATGTTTCACATATTAAGCCTTTCTTAATTTAATGAAGGTACTTTAGTATATTTTTGCTTATTTATCAGAGGATCATTAAATACTAATTAGCAATTCAACGCCGGAATAGGGTGCTATTTAATAATTTAAGAGTAATACTAAAATTAAAAAGTAATGATTATACTAGACATACTACAGACCACCTATAGCAAGCATATATAATACTGACATTACTCTAACACATTAACAGTACTTATTATTTTATACCATACAACTAATATACAAGTAAACGACCACATCACACACTTGGTTGTGTATAGGCCAGTCTATTTAACTTTCATTTACACAGTACGACTGAGACCTTTGTATGATACGAGAAGACAATATAAAGCCGGTACGTTTAATATTAGCACACATACAGGTGCTTCCAAGTGCGTGGGCGGTGGGTGCGTCCCCTTAACGATGCTAACGGCTTGTTCTCCACTCTGCGATACACGATGAAAACCCAAAAAAAGAACTGAATTTGGAAACGCTATCCAAGAAGAACGGAATTTAGCCAGCCGAGAACAATTTTTTCGATGTTCCAAGTATTGGCTGCTTTGATGAATGGGGTATTGCGATAGTTTGATAAATATGTGTCATTAGTCAAAATGAAAAAAAGTTTTTTTCATAATTCTCTTCGCAACTTCTAAATAAAGATAATGTTCTTTGACAGCGTTATTGATATGCTCACATAATTAATAAAACATAATTGCAAAGTAGGCATGTAAGTTTGAGTTTCAATGATCAGTCTATATAATTAATCTATATTTCCTTTTTTTTTCTTTTTACACTCGTGAATTGGTGGAGCCTTCAAAACCTAACCCAAAAAATCTGGGTTGCCAGGTGTTAAGAAAAGGAATATATAGTAAGTAGTAATATCAAGTATAGCCTGAGCACTTAAAGCAGTTTCTATATTTATTGTATGAGTGTCTCTATTCACTGGTGCACTAATTAATCACGATATAACGTGTGGCAACGTGCAATATATATATATCATATTATATTAAATAATTATAAATATATAATAAATTATATATATGCACTTGCACACGTGTTAAATATATCGTATAATGTTATGCACTCAGATGATAAGTAGAGAACATTGGTTATGCTTGGCTATTGAGCTATTGAAAAAGTGACTAGATCACACTAGTATCAGGTGTAAGAGTAAACAGCCAACAATAGAAGGTATATCTATGATGATTTTTGTTACCACGGCACTGATCATTCAAATTATTTTCACTTTATAATTATTTTCGGGATGAAAAAATAATTCCCAATGCATCCCGCATTAGAATAGCAGCAGATACGAAATATCAGAACTATGTACATGTCCCATAACTTAGCGGACATGTCTAAAATTCGTTCGTCTTTTGAGGGATATCCAAAATTCTGGTGGTGTGTAATTGTGATATGGTTGGCTTACACTTGTTTAAGTAGAGTGAGTGCTAGTGTTTTGTGTAGTGAGTGAGAGAGAAGATAAGGTGGTAATCGTGTGTTGCGTTGCGTGCACTGTGTTGTGTAAATAGTTAACAGACGTAATGTGTTTGTAGTGTCATGGTGCATTTATGCTATGTTTGTGTCTGATCATTCGGCTTCTTTTTTTAAAATCTTTCTTTATTTTAATTTTTCTTTAAAATTTTATCACAATTAATTTATTCCAGTTCCCAAGCAAATTAACAAAAACCACCTTTATATATATACGATCTATATACGACGTATAGGTAACGCACACTATATAATAACTATATATAGCTACTATATTATAGGTATAGTATAAATAGTACATATATATAATACAATGCTAAGAAAGAGTATCCCGTCAAAAATGGTACTTAACAGTTCTCAAGATATGATTTCTCTTTAAACTTCTTCTTGTTTATCTTAAAATATTAGCGATCACGTGTTCAGTTTCCTGATACCTAGCTTTGTCTTCTTCAGGCATTGAATTATTATTTGGGCGAATATGTAAAAGTAAATAGACGCTGGCCCGATATTCTTAGTATAGCGACTGTGATGTGTCTTCCTGCCAACGATACCAAGTTATATTCTTATATATAGGGTTATGTATAATAACGTATAAATAATAATTTATTGTATAATAATTAAAGTTATATATTGTAAATCGTGTATATATCAGTTTATATATACACAGCCGGAGTTTAATAAATAATTGGAGAAGAATATAATCAACATTAAGAGTCAATTAGCTAAAGCAAACAAACTGTCGAAACGCCTCCGGGCGAGTGTCATAAGGTATTGATGATTAAAGTAATATTAAATGATATAAAATATATGAGTATATAAAAATTATTTATTGAATGACTGAGGCTATGAAAACACATTAATAGCCTTTATTCTTTGTCGGACTGCTAACTTCTTTAAAATGAGACGAATAGCTATTTTTATGTTTAGAATATTATTTTCTCTTATATACAGTTATATAAAATATTGAATTCTTCATCGGTGTTGAGAAATCGATTATACAGATCATTGTGTATACCCCCTCATGAGATTAATTCTTGACAACTTATATATACTACAGATATAAATATCATATATGCACTCATCTTTGGTAGCATCAGAGTTATTATAATAAGTATTTTTAATGTATATAAATAATATTTATATTAAATATTAATGGAGCTAATGTAATACAAAAATAAGATATAAATAACAGATAATAAAAGAATTTATGATAAAATATAACAGAGAGTATGAGTAATAACTAAAAGTATTTGAAACAGAAGGCCATGTCACGACACAAGTAAAAAATGCGAGACAACTGAGATGACTTAGACACCTCTTCCAAATCACTGTCATTTCCTTAAGCGGGCGTTTCATCAATGAGTTTTATGAATTTTTCTCTAAATGTTAGATAGTTAATTTTTTGTTACCAAATGACGTCGAACTGAATTAGATAAAATGAGTTGATTTTTTTGTCCTTAACAACGTGTTATATAAAGGGATAGCATCTAGTAAGGATCTCATGTTGAACGACGACTCTATTGCTTATATTCCATTAAAATAAACCAAACATAGAAATCAAATTAATAAATTATCCATAGCTGGAGGGAGAGTAGGATTCATACCTTCCCAAGGGTATTAGCGCTAAGTGAAATGCAATTACCACGTCCAGGATTTGAACTCGGGGCAACGAGTCCATTTCCCATGACTTTAACCATTATATATATATATATATGCTCCCCATCCCCCTAGGGTTGAGCACTCTGGAGGGGGGATTTTCGCTGATGACCGTCAACTAAAAGCGTAAGCGCAACGCTCTCCTATATAAGGGATGGAGCACTCTATGTCGGCCTTTACATACAAAGCGATGTTGTGTATTAAAACAGTTAAAATCCCCTTCGCATTCGTAGTGATGACAGCCTGATGGTTAACGACGGACTGACACTGAACCAATCGGATTTCAATCCCCTGTAAGTAGCTTAATTGATAAGTCGAAACACGTGTCTGTGGATGACTATATATATATATATATATATATATATATATATATATATATGGAGAAAATGTAGAAACAAACACGGGATGTTATGATGGAAAATTATAGTCGATGTTCGAACATTTCGGTTCATGTGGACAAAAAATGATGATGTTTTCTATGCTTTGAATTTGGAAAAGGGAAAAAAATATTTCTACACATTTTCCAAATTCAACGTATACTAAACATCCATAATCTTTTATCCACATAAATTTCACAGTCCTGAAGAAGGTTTCCATTGTAAACCGAAATGTTCGAACATCGACTATAAATTTCCATCCATCTTATCATCCCATGTTTTTTCACATTTTCTCCACATACTGTCGGATTAATTTTCCTCATCTTACTTCCACACACACACACACACACACACACACACACACACACACACACATATATATTATATAATATATATATAATATATATATATATATAAATGTGTGTGTGTGTTCCCTTTCATAAAAAAATGAAAAAAACACAAGATTCATTCACGAGTGATATTTAATGAGCCGACGCTGCAGTGTTTCGGTTTGTTTAACAAACCTTCCCCCGGGCCTTCGATTGTTTAAAGAAAAAGAAATTATTAGTGAAAGCAAAAGTCTGCGAAGCTCTGCTTTTGGTATGTGGCTGCTTTTGTTGATATTGAAATATGTCTTTTTTTTCCCCCACTTATTTGTCCGCACAGAAAAAAAAATACCCATTGAACTTTTTAAACAGGAAAAACAAAGACAGAAAATCCAATCAAAAAATGAAAAAAAACCCAAAAAAACAACACGAGATTCATTCACGAGTGATGTTTAATAAGCCGACGTTGCAGTGTTTTATCACCTTAAAAGAAAAATATTTTCAAAGTATCATTTTTAACAACATGCACACACGAGGAGTGATACGAGGACGAATAAAACGCTATACATAACTGAATATTCATTTGGATGTCATTTTCAAGGCTATTTGTCTGATGAGAAGCATCTAATGCTTCGAAACCAATGGTAACAGAAAGCCATTGAATATATATATATATATATATTTGGAGGATATGTGCTTAATTGAAGTCATACCTAATTTTTTTGAAAATTAATTAGTTAATAATTAATGAATTTAGGCAGGCATATATGTTCAAATGTACGGCTA
>CM042157.1:81693513-81708513 GCA_023376005.1 Doryteuthis pealeii
TTAGTTTTAGGATTGAGTTATGTTTGAAAAAAAGTCAATTGGTTCTAATCAGACGTAATTTGCAATTAAGTCAAAAACTGACCCGTCTCTTACTTGACATTCTGCCTGTCACTTTCACCCTCTCTGTGTACATATTGATTACCTCCTCGTTATATTTGTTAGTTTCTCAATGAGTTTCTCAAAGAGCGTGGAGATTCATGAAACGTATTTGTATGTTACGTTTCATAAACAGCCAGCCGGGTCAACGTCTTGGGCTCTTAATAAATTTTAATTTAGTCAAACGTTCCCTTTTTTAGAAATCTTTCAAAATGATTTTAATGTTTTTGTCTTTTTTTAATTCTCTGGTCGTATTCATTTATTTTTTTAAATATTTATTTTTATTTAATTCACTTTGCAAACTCACTTTTTCCTATATCCAGCTGAACGGGTTACGTTTTGTCTAGTATATATATATATATATATATATATATATATATATATATATATCAGATCTTAGCCCTGAAGAGCATTAAGCGAAACTAATAGTAGGTTCGTCTGACTCATTAGATTTATCTTTATTATTTGCTCTACTTAGGTATTGAGCACTTTTTACTTATTAGCTATTCTCCTAGCGGTTATATGAAATATATATATATATATATATATATATATATATATATCTTATATACATATATATATACATATAAATTGTTTTTTTCTTTTGGCCAAATACTGTACCAATAGATTATTTTTTGTTGGTACGACTATCTTGGTCTTTTCTTTTTTTCAAAAATTTTTTTCTCCCCGGTTGATGTTTGGTTGTATATTTTTTACAATCAAACTATTTGCTGGGTTTTTTCTCACCGTAAGATTTACCAACACGCTTGGTATATAAATTATATATATAATATATATATATATATATATATATATGCGAGACTTTATTCCAAAGTTATGGTTCCTGTTTTATTATGCTGTCACTTGACAGTATATTACTAGACGCTGATCTCTGATCGACATTAACTCATACTTATTTTTCTTTGTCAAAGATAGCAGCTGAGTTGCAGTCTTGAAAAATGACGTCTGACGTGAAAGCAGATATGCCTCACTGAAAACTTTTTGCTCCTATTGCTAATCATCGATGGTTGCTGAACGTTTACGAAGGCCAAACAAAAAAGGTGAGCACAGTAAGGCGATGGTCAATGCATTTCTGTAGTGGTGACAACGGAGTGAGTCAAAAACCAAGTTCCAAACGAACTATAACATCGAGAATGAATCGATCAGGTCATCTGGAAAAGAATGTATTTAACCCATAGATGTGACCCTAACAGATACTACCACTCCGTATAAGAGTGTAGAGTGTAATAAGAGAGAGAGAGAAAGAGAGAGAGAGAGAGAGAGAGAGAGAGAGAGAGAGAGAGAGTGAAGAGGGGGTTTAGCATGGAAATGTTTAAGGATGTATCAGCATAATGCCCCATGGCATTTTTCTACGAGTCTTGAAGTGTTACGTGGCGAAGTGGGAGAGAGAGAGAGAGAGAGAGAGAGAGAGAGAGAGAGAGAGAGAGAGAGAGAGAGAGAGGTAGCATGGAAATGTTTAGGGATGAATCAGCATAATGCTCCATGGCATTTTTCTACTAGTCTTGAAGTGTTACGTGACGAAGAGAGAGAAAGAGAGAGAGAGAGAGAGAGAGAGAGAGAGGAGAGAGAGAGAGAGAGAGAGAGAGAGGGGGGGTTAGCATGGAATGTTTAAGGATGAATCAGCATAATGCCCCATGGCATTTTTCTACGAGTCTTGAAGTGTTACATGGCGAAGTGGAGAGAGAGAGAGAGAGAGAGAGAGAGAGAGAGAGAGAGAGAGAGAGAGAGAGAGAGAGGGAATGTTAGGTGAATTGAAAATATACGTTGACAGAGTGAGACGTGGCTCTCATTCGGCAGTTGCAACTTAGAGGAAAATAAATAATCTCGCGAGAAAAGGAGTGGCCTTGTGTTTTTACTAAAATCTCTAAATGGGTCAAGTCTCCCAGCATCCCAAGTTGGTTTCCAGACTCGAAACATCAAGGAATTGTCAGACAACTCAGTATTGACCTAGCAACCGGATTCGAGCCTCTCCACGTAGCACAGAAAATGAGTTAAGTATACGATAATTATTTCTATATGACATCATCACTCCATTCCAACATGATAGCCGTAACATTACAAGAGTGAACCTAGGTGTAATGGCAATAAAGGGGTACTCCACGCTCCCCAGAGCTCCAAATTTGAACCTCGCCATTACCTTCATTCAAGTAATCTGAAAGAAATAAAAAAAAAACAAAACAAATGCCAACAGCCTTATAAACCTTCTAAAGAAACCAGACATGGTATTATGCAGAATAGCGCGCAAAAGATAATATCTTTAGCTTACGTATAAAAAGCATTACATTTCACGGAAATACCCGAAACCTTTGAGACGCTAGGATTAGGGTCAGGGTAAGGGTTAGGGTTAGTGTTAGTCTACGTCGGGAGTTTCCGTAACCTAATGCTATTAATACGTAAAATGCGATTCTAGTGATATTATCTCTTGCGCGCTATTCTGCATTTGTACCACAAACATATACAAATTATAGAACACAAATCATAAAATCTCCCCATTTCAAACAACAAATAAAATATTTAAAAACCGTTGAATAATCTGTAATATTTGGTGTTAATCCAAAAGATAGGTCTTGCTGGCAGAAAGTTCAACCAGTAATTGATTAATTAGGAGAACGTCACTTATGAGTTCGACTTTGCTTTTCTGACATGTCTTGTTCGTCTTACTTGAATGGGTTGTGTGATAGGAGGGAAGTGGCCGTACATCTGCTCTTTTGTGGGTGTTGCTTCCAAGATTTCTTCAAGACCACACGCTGCATCCGTGTATAGTTCCCATCCGGCTTTTTCTCCAATCGTTTCGTTAGAGTCCCAGTAGTGCAGCCATACGGGAGCACCGACACGGCTACAGCGTAGAAGAATTGTTGCTTTATCTTATCAGAGAAATCAAATCTGCCCAGAAAGCAATTAAAACTGGCATCCGCAGGACCGGAAACTATGTAAGGAAACGTATTCATAAAGCATTCATTCTAATTACAGACTCCTTGGCTAATGTGCAAATCTTGGTGAAATCTGATATATGAATTCCATTAACCATACACAATTTTTGAAGCTAAGATGTTACGGATCAGTCGTAGGAACGTGGGTCTCCAGGAAAGAGGTTTCACGTCACCCAGTTTAGTATATTGTAAAAGTACAATTAAAAAGCCCATAATAATGAATGGAGTTCACATGCCAATAGTTCATGTGAAATAAAACAAAAATAAGCAAAGCGAATTATTAATTGATATAGTGATGAGGTCAGTTAAGTAAAGTGGACCATATTACCTTTAGGCACCCCTTTTTCGATCTCGTTTCATCGGGACATTTTTTTCATTTACACCGTCAAAATCCGGTTGTTTGTTAACAGATGATTTTTAGAGTTTTTTTTTAATTATAAAACTAACCCCTAACCCCTAACCCTAACCCCTAACAAACAACCAGATTTTGACGGTGTAAATAAATAAAAATGTGCTGATGAAACGAGATCGAAAAAGGGGTGCCTAAAGGTCACACGGCCCAGTAAAGTCGTCGGTGTGACCTAAAGTCGGTATCAGCCAGACTGCGAGGGATTCTATCCCCTTTTCACTAGCGCTAGACCAAGAGATTGTTTTTTCGTCTGACCGGAACGCCACAGCTACCATCGGTTCTTCACTTTACCGCACAGATCTCTGTGCTACTCATACGCTGAGTTGGTAAGGGCCAGTATCGGACCAGGAACATTGTGGTTCCTTGTGGGTTCAATTATTTTATTGTTTTGTAAGGAAGAAAAACACTTATTAGTGGTATTAAATTATTAACAGGTACAACCACTCCGGGTCAGAGGACCTGATAGTAATGGCAATGAAGGGGTACTGCATACTTTCAAGATCTCAAGAACTGGGGCCTAGCAGATAAAGTTTACTGTCATATCAAGGATACTCCAGAGAGAGAGAGAGAGAGAGAGAGAGAGAGAGAGAGAGAGAGAGAGAGAGAGAGAGAGAGAGAGATTGCGTATATATATATAATATATATATATATGTGTGTGTGTGTGTGTGTGTGTGTGCTTGTGTGTGTGTGTGTGTGTGCATGTGTGTGCATTGGCTGCGTGACTTTTTCCTGTTCCTTGTGTGGAGGGAATCTGTTTTTTGGGTTCTTTTTTTGTTTGTTTTTTTTGGTGTTGATGTCTGTGGATGTGGGGATGTTCGTAGATTTTTACCAGCAGGAAATACAAAAAATGTGTTTGCAGTAAAAAAAGAGGAAAAAAATAGAAAAGGAGGAACTGCAATTTGAACGAAGAAATCTGGATACGTGAAATAAAACTCTTCTTTTTTTGTTTGTTTGCTTTTTTAGCTGTTTATTTCTTCTCCCTCTCTCCCTCACCCCCTCTCTCTCTCTCGCTCTCTCTCTCTCTCTCTCTCTCTCTTCCTCTCTCTCTCCCTGTCCATCTTTCTCTTTCTAATTTCATACATGCGCTCTCTTTATACCTTCTCCTTATTGTCCTGTTTCTATCATTCTCAGCTCACTTCGCCCAGGGTCTGGGTAAGGGCGATCGTCTAAGGGTTTCTCTCTCTAATTTTTCATGGTCTTTTTTGCCTTCAATTTCTCCCCCCCCCCACACACTTTATCTGTCTGTCTGTCTGTCTGTCTGCCTGCCTGTCTGTCTGTCGCTCTCTCAATCAGGTTATATATATATATATATATATAAGTAAAGTCGTCGGGGGTAGCCTAAAGTCGGTATCAACCAATCAGCGAGGGAGTCTACCCCCTTTTCACTAGCGCTAGACCAAAGAGATTATTTTAGCATCTGAGGTGGAGCGCCACACCTACCATCAGCTCCTTATTTTATCGCACAGATCCCTGTGCTACTCATACACTTAAATTTATACATACAAAACTATCCCCCTCCCCTCTCTCTCCCCCCTCTCTCTCTCTCTCTCTCTCTCTCTCTCTCACACTGAACCTGGTTGTATATATATATATATATATATATATATATATATATATATATACACAAGTCTGTGATGATCTATTAGTAAGTTTATGCCTACAAAACTATATACCTGTGTATGTGTGTGCATGTGTATATGTGCGTGTGTATGTGTGTGTGTGTGTGTGTGTCCTTGTGTATAAGTACATATATCTACTGAGTAGAATCACACAAACAAGCTCCACAAACTTAGAGCCAAAAAGTGTCGGGAGGTTGCGATAATCGTCAGTGTGGATTCGACGCTACGTGTGAATGAGTGAAGAATCGTGTGTTTGTTTGTATGTACGTTTTGTGCAATGTTGTTGGGAGATTTGACCCGATAACAACAGATCCTTCCGCCGACAACGACGAAGACGACGGCGAACTATTTTCAGGTCGCACCGTTAGTTAAGAGTTCTCGAGTTGATCAATCCGCCAAACGTTACGTTCCAGCGACGTATTATCCAATGAGATTACCAGCTGTTCAAATCTTCTTCTTCCCCCCTCCCTCCCTCCCTTCGCATCCAGAAGAGTGCAGACCGGAGTTTGTGAGTTAAGGGTAGGGTGTGGATACGGAGGTCTGCCTGCTGAGGGTGAAGAAGAAGAAGAAGAAGACGAAGAAGAAGAAGAGACGGGTGAGGAGGGGAGGGTGTGGTGGAGAGTAGGGCAGGAAGGAAAGAGGGGGGAAGGTTCAGTCTGTTCGGGCCATTTTAGTATCTTCAGAAAGAGCCAACAGTACATGATCCCTGGCCATATTTACCAGATGGGATTCTCGTTAGTTCTACTGTCAACAACAGCGGCTGTTGCTAAAGCCTTGTGCAACATGGGAAATAAAGTATGGATGCACATAGGGGACACAAATGCTGAACTATGGCTGTTTTTTTTGTTTTTTTAAATTCTGAGATTATGGGTGGTCCTATTGTCCAAATTTCTGTCAAAACAAGGTCAAAAGGTCGTCTTTTCTAGTATTGAATGGTTGGTTTATTGATCTTAATGGGAATTCAACCCATCTAGGATTATCCTATCTCTAAAAATTAGAGAATTACATTCGTTGTATATTCTGTTCGGGCCATTTTAGTATCTTCAGAGGTCGTCTTTTCTAGTATTGAATGGTTGGTTTATTGATCTTAATGGGAATTCAACCCATCTAGGATTATCCTATCTCTAAAAGTTAGAGAATTACATTCGTTGTATATTCCTACGCTGGAGATTAAAAAATAATCCACCCTGCATGATGGGGGGTAAGTAAAATAGCCACTTGGTTTTACCGTTTCCTGTCATGGGTTTGAGACATCAACGAATAAAGGCAGATTAAAGGTTGAGAATGGGTTTCTGAGTCTGTAATGTGACTCCCCACGATGACCCCATCGGATATGTGCATAATCTAAAGGAGACAATATCATTGTCTCCTTGCACTTGTATACAGATATTGTTACGGATGTGATGAACGCGAATGTTTTATTCCCCCCCCCCCTTTTATCACGGCTACTTACTTCCTATCTCACAAACTATCCAAGTATGGCGAGCAAGATATTTTGGCCACTGTTGGAGAAGTAAGGAGAAACTCATGAGCGACGTTCTACTATGGACTCCTACACATTGACACACTAGCAAAAACTTACAATCATCAGCTCTGTACGGGCACATTAATCATTATCATCATCATCTATAAGTCATGCCGACATCACTAGATGCCGTTTAGAGGACTTAGGGACGGATGGCGAAAGAGAGTTCTTTAACTCTCTTTCGCCATCCGTCCCTAAGTCCTCTAAACGGCATCTAGTGCTGTCGGCATGACTTATAGATGATTATGATGATGATGATGATTAATGTTAATCTAATTTTCGTGGCTTACGGCTAAGTCACGCCGAAAGCACCGGTTCCCGCTAGACCACCAAAGTTAAGCAGCAATGAGCCTGTCCAATACTTAGATGGGTGACCATTTAAGTAAATCAGGTACTGTAAGCAACCTGATATCACAATTGACTTGATTCGGCATTAAATAACCCGAAAACGGTTGATACACCGTAAAACAATCCAACCAGTGAAACAACTGAACCTGATTTAAAGTAATCGACATGAAAATAATCTATGTTGACGATTTCATGAGAATATGTTTATGCTAGTGAAAAGAGGATAGACTTCCTCGCTGTCCAGCTGATATCGACAATAGACCATTCCACCGACTTTCCTTACTTACAAATACAAATACATTTTTTTGTTTTATTTTGTTAGATCTATCATTGCTGTGTGAAAGTTTTTCAGAGTCAGCACAATCATCATTATCTTTGATCTTCTAAGACATCCTCATCCTCATCACATCATCACCATCATTATCATCATCATCACCATCATCATCATCCTCCTCCTCCTCCTCCTCCTCCCCTCCTCCTTCTCATCATCATCATCCCTTGTTTCCTTTTTTCTGCGCATAAGTAAAAAGTATTCGTAACTTTTTACTTGATTTCATATTGCAGGTTGTCACCAATTTTGGACCATATGACCTTTAGGCACCCCTTTTTCGATCTCGTTTCATCAGGACATTTTTTTTTATTTACACCGACAAAATCCGGTTGTTTGTTAGGGGTTAGGGTTAGGGGTTAGTTTTATAATCTAAAAAAAAAAACTCTAAAAATCATTTGTTAACAAACAACCGGATTTTGACGGTGTAAATGAAAAAAAATGTCCTGATGAAACGAGATCGCAAAAGGGGTGCCTAAAGGTCATATGGTCCCCAATTTGAACCGACCTGTCGGTGTCGCTGTAGAATATGTTTACCTTCCTGTTGTCAGAAAGGGTTCTCAGCGAAGTTTCAGTTATTTCCTAGTTGACTAACATGATCAAAGGGGAACCACTCTTGACTGATAAATTATTTATTTATTTATTGATCTACTAGGAAAAAAGAAGACGGGGTTAGGGTTAGGGTTTAGGGTTTTAGGGTTGGGGCTAGGGTTTAGGGTTAGGGTTAAGGTTTAGGGTTAGTTTAATGGGAAAATAAATAAATAATTTATCAGTCAAGAGTGGTTCCCCTTTGTTTATGTTAGACTTATAGGAAATAACCTTATTATTGGTTTTACTGCATCTAAAATTCTATGCAATATTACAGTTCAGTCTTTATTCATTTAGTAAGACAACCTAATTTAGGTAATCTATTCACGGTTATTTCCAATAAGTCTAACATGATCAAAGGGGAACCACTCTTGACTGATAAATTATTTATTTATTTATTGATCTACTAGGAAAAAAAGAAGACGAGGTTAGGGTTAGTGTTGGGGTTTAGGCTTAGGGTTTAGGGTTAGGGTTAGGGTTCGTTTAATGAGAAAATAAATAAATAATTTATCCGTCAAGAGTGGTTCCCCTTTGATCATGTTAGTCAACTAGGAAATTACCGAAGTTTCTTTTCTTCCTGTCCTTAAACTTTATCGATCTCGTATCTGTGTTATTGTTTTTGTTCGTCGTTTTAATTTTGCCAGTTTGTTTTTTTTTCTTTGTTTATTTTAATTTTAATTTAATTTAATTTATTTTATTTTATTTTTAGTTACGAATTTTATCCGTTGCTAAAATCAGTGTCTGACTTTATAAAGTCAGTAACTAGTGTGGTTTTGAAAGGCGAAATGGTCCGTAACAATATGATGGTTCACTTAAGAAATTATCACTGCGTTTCCTCGAAAATAAGACCTATCTACCAAATAAGATAATAATAATGATTTTGATATAAGCCCTCCCCTTAAAATAAGCCCTAGCTGAGAGCAGCAGACAGACGAAAGAAATAAACATTCTTCACAATCATATCATGTGGCGCAAGCACTCGACATACCCCGAAAATAAGCCTTAGTGTTAGATTTCGGAGTAAAAATTAATACAAGCTCTGTTGTCATGCCACGTCTTTAGATAAACAACCCCTTAGATTTACCTACCTTAACGGTCTATTTTTGTCGGCGGGACAAATTCCCTAAGGTCACCGTTTAATTCCGTTTCACCGCCTGGCGCCAAATTCATTCTCATTTGCACATCAGATGCCGTTTACGAAAGACGTGATTTCTTTCACTCTCTGTCCAGCTTTGTTCAATGAGGACCTAAGCTTTTTACATCTTCGTATAGTGAATAAACCTGTCTTGTACCCACGGTATTTTGTTGTCAGAGCCTTCATTGTTCGAGGGAGTTTGCCTGCCACGAAGCATAGCGCCGACGCCTGCAGAAAAGGACAGGGCTTTGTAACGTGGAGGTATGATACCTGTCTTATTTTCGGGGAAACACGGTAATGCTGGGAATATGATTGTGTAAGATAGTAACACATTAAAATGTAAAACTGAGACGTGATTCTCTTGGACAGTGTTTCCCAGTGTGGGATCCGAAGGACTTTAGGATTGGTAGTACCTGTTAGGCTACTATCTACGGGTTAAATAGATTTTAAAAAGGTAATTTATGAGGAAGTGCGTCCCGGTCTCCTGCCTCAACAACCGCTACCCGGTGACTATCAAAATAACAACCCCAGCTCGTCGTAATTCTTGTTATCGTAATTTGTCGTAATTCTTGTTTAGATATGAAGATGGATATATAGTTTTGAATAGACTAAGATAGATAGATAAACAAACAAAATAATATACATAGATACGAACAAATGGAGATAGATAGATAGATATTTTCGACAAGTAAATGTATTTGGGGGGGTCGCTTCTTTTTTTTTGTCGTAATTTTTGTTTATTTAAACTAAAAACAAGACATTAAACAAACATAAATAAAAAAAATCTTAGTGTTTAAAGTAATATAGATAAATATGAACAAATTGAGATTAATAGATAGATGGATAGTTTTTAATAGACTGAGCTGGGTTGTTATTTTAATAGTCACCGGGCAGCAACTCTTTGAATGAGTATTAAAAATGTGTTTAAAAAATTGAGTTTAAAAGAAGAAAAATAATACCCAACAAGAAGGAATGAAACAAAATGTTGTCATGAAATAACCCTGTAGTGGTTGGCATGCCGTAAAATCCATCCAACTAACCAACCGAAGAATTTTAGGATTCTACAAAACAATTCTGAGATTTCCAGGATTAGTTGCTTTTTAAGATTTAAAAATTTTTTTTTTTTTACATACAATTATATGATATCATTTGAGGGCCGGGTTAGCTCAGTCGGTAGAACGTTTGGATTTTTTCTTTATAATAAAAACGGGATAGTTCATTATTTAGCGGGGGTGACGACACTAATGAGAAATAAGATTTCTGCGGATAAGCAACACCAGATAATCAGGATTTACATTTTTGCATTTCATCTTGGACGGTCACATTTTTAACCAGAGGGTGTTGCAAGATGATAACGGTCGTACAATTAAGGAGCACGAGTGTATATATATATATATAATATATATATATATATATATAGAGAGAGAAGAGAGAGAGAGAGAGAGATTCTGTACAAAGATTACTCTAAGCCCCGCTAACATGGCTGTTTGGGTGGCCGAGTCCGCTTAGTATGACGATAACCATTATACTACGAGCGCTTCCAAAAACTAGCACTAGGTATATGCAAACTAGTGATGAAAAAAATATTCAGAAACTCTAATGGCATTATGCAGATAACAAGGTGAAATAATTAGCTCAGTCGGTAGAGCGCTCGGCTACGAATCACAAGGTTCCTGGATCGAAACCGGCCCTCACCAAGTCAGCGTATGAGTAGCACAGGGATCTGTGCGGTAAAGTGAGGAGCTGATGGCAGGTGTGGCGCTTGACCCCAGACGCTAAAATAATTCTCCTAGTGAAAAGGGGATAGACCCCCTCACTGTCTGGCCGATACAGACTTTAGGCCACACCAACGACTTTATTGGACCATATGACCTTTAGGCACCCCTTTTTCGATCTCATTTCATCAGGACATTTTTTTTATTTACACCGTCAAAATCTGGTTGTTTGTTAGGGGTTAGGGGTTAGGGGTTAGGGGTTAGTTTTTTAATTAAAAAAAACGCTCTAAAAATCATCTGACGACTTTACTTTTTTACTTTTTACTGATAACATCGCAAGGTTTTTGGTTCGATACCGGTCCCGCCAACTCAACACATGAGTAGCTCTAGCGAAAAGGAGATAGACTCCCTCACTGTCTGGCCGATACCGACTTTAGGCCACACCAACGACTTTACTGGACCATATGACCTTTAGGCACCCCTTTTTCGATCTCGTTTCATCAGGACATATATTTTTTTTATTTACACCGTCAAAATCTGGTTGTTTGATTGAGTAAGGGGGAGATGAGAGTAGGTGTGGCGCTCGACCCCAGCAAAATCACTTGCAAAAAGGGGATAGACTCCCTCGCTTTACGACAATAGGCCACTCCGCAAATTTTATTTACTTACTTTCTAATAATTTGGAGGTCATAAATCACAGTGAGAACGCCAGAGGAGCGATAATCGTGGCACAAAGACCGCAAACCAATAACGACACTTTGGTTCCTCTAAGCCCTGCAACCGATCTTCCTGGCCACGCCCTGTTCACCCTATTTCATGCGCCAGAGACGCGCTTCAGTTTGAAGCAATTATAACAACAACAACAACAACAACAACAACAGCAGCAGCAGCAGCAACAACAACAACAACAACAACAACAATATTAATAACGATACATTGACATCTGGTAATCTAGAAATACATCTGGTATTCATTATGTAATGTTATGGGCCACATCTGGCATCCGTCTGTAATACTTCATCCGAGTGATATTTCCCGGCAATCAAGTTATGACACATCTTTTGTCACTTCTAATATATCCTTTGTCACTTATGACACATTCTTTACGCCAGGTCAAAGGTGAACAGTGTCGCTTTATCTTCTTTGTACATTCGTGAGGTCCTTAGCTTTTGGCATTACACATCTCGTTATCTATGCGTATATAAAGGGCAGTCGGTGGGTATGTATGTCCGGAGGAAACTATGAAAATATAACAATTAATGACAAGGTAAATATATTATTTCTCTGAATGTTTGAGATGAGGCTTGAAGATTAGTATTATTAGCGTTATTCGGACTATTGTCCCCATCTTCGTTGTTATTTGTACAACGTTTCGGCCGATATACCCTCCGGCCTTCTTCAGGTATTTCTTGTCGGACTCGGGAACCTTCTCGGACTCGGGAACCTTCTTTTCGAACTCGGGAACTTTCTTGTCGTATTCGGGAGCCATCACGGAACTTTGAACCTAACCCTTTATTTATTCCACGGGGGTATCCTGTTCTCATTCCGCTAACCATAGCTGGGTAAATATATACATATATATGCACATTCACTATCACCAGATCTTGCTTTTTGAACTAAAATAATGAAGATTTGATTTATATTCATGAAGATAATTCAAAAATAAAATTAAATTGATAATAGCACGGAATTTTTTGGCATTTAGTATTTTAAATAGGAGATATTAATTTTTTTCTTTTCATAATGTTTGGACCAAGGTCTTTTTTTTTTACATAGGGATTTTAATGAGAACCCAACTCGTGATTCAACAATAATGGATCTACGAGACTACCATTTTATCCCCCCTTTACCCAGGCGACGCCGGATAGCCGCTTCTATTATATATATATATATATATATATATATATATATATATATATATCTCGAACCCAGCCAGAGGTAGCTGCTAAAAATGGGATAACTATACTGATGAGAGGTGATACCTCGAAATACGTGTCTATAGTTTACTCTATTATACGCTCCCAATTTCGGTTGAGCACTTTATTTAGGAGGGATTTAATTGCAAATTCACCGTATTCGGCGTTCAGCTAAATCTCACTTTGTTTACAAAGTTTGAGACCTCTAGGTGAAGTTCATTTCCGCTTAGAAATGTAGCGATTAAATAGCCTGCTATACTTGGCAGCTGACTGTGGCTGTATGGGTAAGAGGTTTGGCGAGCGTAAGTTCGTTCGGGTCTCGAACCCAGCCAGAGGTAGCTGCTAAAAATGGTATAACTATACTGATGAGAGGTGATACCTCGAAACACATGTCTATAGTTTACTCTCTCTCTCTCTCTCTCTCTCTCTATATATATATATATATATATATATATATATATATATATATATAAAAGAAAAACTTGCTACAAAGAAATATACAATGAGAAAGAAAGAAAGAAAAGAAGAAAATATATAAAGTAAGAGATGTAAACAAACAAACAAACATTGACATGAAGGAAAAGAAAGAAAGAGAGAAGAGAGAAAGAAAGAGAAGAAAGAAAGAGAAAAGAAAGAAAGAAAGAAAGAAAGAAAGAAAGAAAGAGATGATAAGAAAGAAAGAAAGAAAGAAAGATATAAGAAAGAAAGAGATGATAAGAAAGAAAGAAAGAACGAAAGATATAAGAAAGAAAAGAAAGAGATAAGAAAGAAAGAAAGAGATGATAAGAGAGAAAGAAAGAAAGAAAGAGATTAGGAGAAAGATAGAGAGAGGAGGTGAGAATGTGAAAACAATAACGCTAATCTGTTTCAATCGATGATGAAAAGAAGGAATAAAATAAAGAAATTAGATAGATAGATAGATAGATAGATAGATAGATAGAGAGAGAGAGAGAGAGAGAGAGAGAGAGAGAGAGTTAAATCAAGATTATTATATATTTTACATATTGAACTATTTGGCAATAGCTCTTAATTAAACATATCAAACGTTGTAATAATTAAATCATCATACTGTAGAAGTGGTATTTCAACAGGTCCTGGTTCCTTAATCTTCCGACCATTATCATCTTGCAACAACCTCTATTTAAAAATGAGACTGTCCAAATCGTCCAAGATGAAATGCATTCATTTTGCTTATTTAAAACATTTTGACAATTTTCCAATTATTTTCAAGTTTTATCTTTTTCTTTTCTTTTACAAAATGGTCGGTTACTGTCCCAAGGTAATTTATCCAGTACACTTCACACACGCACCCCTCCATATATATATATATATATATATATATATATATATATATATATATATATATATATATAAAGATAAAAGGTGGATTACCGATGAAAATGGGCACGACCGTTGGAGGTGCAAAATTCAGGGGTTAAGTCAGCGATACAACAAATACAAAGTGCTCAATATGAAGTAGAGAAAATTTATTAAAAATGGATACAAAAGAAACCTACTCTAGTTTCACCATAAGGATCTTCAGGGTTAAATCCACTGAATTAATCGAGATACCGATCAATTGCAGCCGATCACACGTGTGTTCACTGTGAACACACATGTGATCGGCTGCAATTAATCAGTACCTCGATTAATTCAGTGGATGTAACCCTGAAGATCCTTATGGTGAAACTAGAGTTGGTTTCTTTTGTACCCATTTTTAATATATATATATATATATATATATATATTTATAAACTCTACTGGAGTTTTAAAAACTCCGATAACTCAGTTTTGAAAATTCAAAAAATTCAAACTGATATCTGTGGAAAAAGATTTGAATAAAAAGAAAAGACCAGCACACCCGTTTCTGAAAATTTACGAATTTTTAATTTTCAACTTTTTATGCTAATTTTTACCCTCTCAGATACCCAATCCCATAATAAAAGACGTTTGTAAAAACCTCTTTTAGTCAGAATTATCCTGAAGAACCATTCGGGTGAAACATAATTAGATACTGTCAGACTCATGTAGATTCTTATCTTGATAGTCGAGGTTTCGAGTCAAACACGGAGCAGTCTCCCATGTCAATAACCTTGCTAATGAGACCTAATAGGTCGAAATGTACATTCAGGGATTGACATTTTCTCGATTTGTTTAGTCTTACATTTGAACATATATGCCCGCCCAGAATTCATTAATTATTAACTAATTAATTTTCAAAATTAGGTATGACTTCAATTAAGCACATATCCTCCAAAGCCATATAAAAAAATAAACACATTTGTTTGTTTACTTAACCTCATATATATATATGATAGTATTTGATAATTTGATTTTGAAGCATTGTTAAGTAAAGTATATTATTATTTA
>CM042157.1:81711013-81746013 GCA_023376005.1 Doryteuthis pealeii
CCCCCCCTATTTTATTTTATGAGATAAAAAAAAATGACGCGTCAGAAAATTTTTGTACTTTTTTTCTTAAAGATAAGAGTCTGAATAACTATATCAATGAAATTCTATAACGTACCGAGCTGTAGTTTTTTTTAGGAAAAATTAATGAAATCTGAAATAAAAATGTGCAAAAAATGTCATAATATTAATATTTGAAAACTTTTTTTTTGCTTTTGTAATTGGTATGTACTATATTTTATTAAATTGAAAAAAAACTTTTTTTTAAGAAATTAATTTTTAAGAGATTTTCAATTTTTTGTGTGCTTAAATATTTTTATTTTCTGCGTGAAATAAATTGATTTTTTTCCGCGTCAAAAAATCGAATTTTTCACGGATATCCAAATATATGAATTTTAGAATTCAGAGGAACTAAAAGTTGGTCCGATCCGAGCTCGATAAATATTTTTAAAAGAATTTGTAATTTTTTATTGTCGAATGGTAATGTGTGATTCTTAGAATATACGGAAGAGCAAAACTGACATATTTGTTTTGTTTTTATACGAAGAGATGAGACGCTTCTCAGTAACCAAAGTTTGTTTTTTTTGCTTAGCGTAAAAAATTATTTTATTAAACTTTTTCGACCAATTAGACCAATTAGAATAAAAAGTAAGTATATATGATAATTTTATCAGTTTTTCTCTGAGAAAAATATTCAAATTTTCATTTTATTTTCGATTTTAAAAATTAATACTAAAACCGAAGACATTTTTTTAACGTCAATTTCACTGCGAAATTTTAACATTAAATTTTTTCAAATTTTTATTCATTTTAATAGTAAATTGTAATATTAAAGTTTTTAAAGATTTTATTCATTTTAATAGAAAAATTTTGGCTAAAAAAGTATATCCGTTACACCCATCCATACTTATTAGGTCTCATCAGCAAGGTTAGGTCGAAATGACATTTTCTCGATTTGTTTAGCCTTACATTTGAACATATATGCCCGCCTAAATTCATTAATTATTAACTAATTAATTTTCAAAATTAGGTATGACTTCAATTAAGCACACATCCTCCAAAAATTGTCGGCTTAAAGCCATATAAAAATAAACACCTTTGTTTGTTTACTTAACCTCATATATATATATATATATATATATTATATATATATATATATATATATATATATTTAGGAAAAATAAGCATAATAGACTATTTCATGAGACCTAGAGGAATTGTTACCCTTTGGCCACTATCATCAGATGCAGAATGGTTGTGGCCGCTGGGTAACAATTCATCTAGGTGTCCTGAAATAGTCTATTATGCTTTCATAAAACTTTTTCGTTATTTCTTCCTAATATGCTTTTTGCTTTGTGACTCTAACAATATGAAGACATATTGAACTCTGTAAAATTGCGACTACTGTAAAAGGACAAAAACAAAAACAAAGACTTTTACGTCGTTAAGTAAAGTAAAGTCGACGGGGCGGCCTAAAGTCGGTATCAGCCAATCAGCGAAGTCTATCCCCTTTTCAATAGCGCTACGTCGTAAGGGAGATTTATTCACTTAATCTTTGGATTATATATGTGCAGAATGCGGTACAATATTAATTTTTTTAAGCGCAGTTTAACAGGTTAGAATTCAGAGTTTTCTTTTTTATAAATAACGTTAAAGAGCCCAGTTTGCCCTACTATGTATCCATCACTGGAGGAAGAATAATGTAATGGGCTACATGGTACTAGCCAAAACTGGCTAGAAGGTAGAATAATTGGATTCATACCCTTCCTAAGGGTATTAGCGCTATGTGAAAATACAAACAACCTCGTCCCGGATTTGAACTTTGTTCGCCGTGTTCATTTCCTACGACGATAACCATTGCACACACACACACACACACACACACACACACACACACACACACACGCTGATATATTTCCATGCGTAGATTACAACCATACCAAAGAATGTGGTAAATTTGGCAAATTGGTGGAGATATGAGGCTTCAAGTCGACGGGGCGGCCTAAAGTCGGTATCAGCCATTCAGCGAGGGAGTCTATCCCCTTTTCAATAGCGCTAGACCAAGGAGATTCTTTTAGCATCTGAGGTGAAGCGCCACACCTACCATCAGCTCCTTACTTTACCGCACAGATCCCTGTGCTACTCATACGCTGAGTTGGCGAGGACCGGTATCGAACTAGGAACCTTGTGGTTTCTAGCCGAACGCTCTACCGACTGAGCTAACCCGGCCCCTTAGGCTTCAAATGTCCCCTAATTATGCCTTAAAAAGCACCTGTCTTAGTGCGAATTTTGGGGGCCAATTTTATTGTTTTTTCTGACTTCGATGCATAGATTACAATGATGCCAAAAAAATTCGGTAATCCTTAACATTTTCCTTGTAAATTCCTACTATAAAATAAACTGAACCCTCAATTTATGTCCGCGTTTTTGCAATAAATGTTTTATTTTTCTTGCACCCGTTATTTTACAATACTAAATATATTTTTCTTTATTTGTTAAAGAATAAAGAAAATATATTTAGTATTGTAAAATAACGGGTGCAAGAAAAATAAAACATTTATTGCAAAAACACGGACATAAAATGAGGGTTCAGTATATTATATTTTACGAGGAAATTGTTCTTTTTTACCAAAATAGATATATAATAATTATCTCACTCACTACAGAAGAACTTAGTAGGTTATACCCACTAAGTTCTTCTAAGATTATACTATAATCTCGAAGCGTAATAGTTTGCGCGTTAGGCTAACAGTCCACTGTTAGTGAGTTCGATTCTCACTGGGTGCTTCGTATTTTTGATCTAGGAATGTTTAGTAAATATTTTCTTTATTCTTTAACAAATAAAAAAAATATATTTAGTATTGTAAAATAACGGGTGCAAGAAAAATAAAACATTTATTGCAAAAACACGGACATAAAATGAGGGTTCAGTTTATTTTATGGTAGGAATTTACGAGGAAAAAGTTAAGGATTACCCATAATTCATTACATTCTGTTTTATTATATTCTTTATGATATAGTGCTATTTTTCCTATTTAAATAAATACAAATATTAGGGTATTTTTGGTGGGGTGAGTTGGAATGGTTAATGGTATGAAGAGCGGTACCCCTGCCCGGATATCTTCTGGAATATCCCTGCTATCGGATACCGAACGAAGGACATGCCACAAACCGGTGGCAGATTCGGCTATTTGGAAATTAAATCCAGCACAATTGATTTACCACCCACCCTGATGATTTTTCACGGCCGTAACGATAGAAAAGCAGAGGTCAATCTCTATTTACAAAGGCCGAACCGATCCCCGGCCCTCTTTGACCTCAAACGGAAAACTTTTATCTGAATGGCATTCAGAAGGACATCTTTTTTTTCTCCTTTTTCTGTGTACCAGACTTAAATAAAGCTTAGATATTACAACAGCAGGTACTGTAAACAACTTGTGTGTGTGTGTGTGTGTGTGTGTGTGTGTGTGTGTGTGTGTGTGTGTGAATACAAAAAAATTGATTCCAATTGTAGTAAGAACCCTTGGAACGGGGAACTCCAGGAAGTGGAAATCAATGGAAGAATCGAGATTATCCAGACTACAGTACTACTAAGATCAATTAGAATACTTAGAGAAGTTCCGGAGATCTGAGGAGACCTGCTGTCACTCAGCCTCTCATGAAAACTATCCATTGAAACTTGCAATAATAATAATAATAATAATAATAATAATAATAATAATGGAGATTCGCTTCTGGATTTTTTCTGTAACAAAAATTACGTCACTGTTTACGTCACATTACCCAAAATCGTCATCGTCACAACAGAATAAATACACTCAAAATTTGAACATGCAACATTAGACAGTCCTCATTGTTTTAATAAATACATGACTGGTATTATATATCTATATATAGTTTGTTTTATTTTAATACATATTTAAAGTTTACATTTCAAATTGTTTTATTTTTTGAATCCTTTAATGAATTTGATGATTTTACTTACTTAGGGTAAAAACTCGCAGACATTGAATTTTTTACTCCCATCCCTCAGGCAATATGTTTCAAAAATCTATTTTTACATCGCCCGGAGGGTGTTTTTTATTTTGTACTAGTAATAATAACAATGGAATTTGGAATTCCAAAATGTGTAATGATTGTAAGGAATAAAGAGAAAGAAGAAACAACAAAAGAAAAAGTTCTACCCAATCAGGAAAACGTCAAACCAATCGGAGAAAAAGAAAACTATAAATACTTGGGGGTGGGGGTATTAAGAGCGGACACCATCAAGGAAATAGAAATATAGATGAAAATGAGGAAGAATACATTCGAAGCGTAAGGAAACTATTAGAAACCAATCTCTACGGCATGACACTCCGGGCCCTTCCTAAACTGAACAAGAGGGGGAGCTCAGAAAACATGGATCACAGAATGAGAAAATTGATGATGATGATGATGATGATGATAATGATGATGATGCACGACGTCAAAATATAATGGAGACAGACTATATGTGAGAAAGAAAAAAAGAAAAAGAAAGAAAAAAAGAATAAAAGGAGGAGGGAGTGGATATACTTTCATTGAGCAATGTGTGGACGCAGTGACCCAGGGGTTTGAAGAATATACAAACAAGAGGAAATAAAGATCAATCACAGCTTCCGATAAGAAAAAAAGAGAAAAAAAAAAAAAAAAAGAAAGAAAAAAAACAAGAAGAAAAAAAAAGAGAAAAAGAAAAAGAAGAAAAAAACCTCGAGGACAGAGAGAGAAAAACCGGAATTACTAAATCGAGAAAACAAAAACAGGAAGAAAAACATTTCAGAATAACTAAGAACATTACGTACGAAATATCCTCAGCATGATGTCAAAGAGGAAACCTTTGGCGAATAATAATAATAATCTTATTATAATGGAGATTGTGTGTTTTTCTGTCTGTAACCGAAACTATATTACTACTCAAGTCACAAATCCCTTAATTATTTACGTCAAATTCTCCATGATTTCATTCTTTTAAACCTTCAGTTATTAATAAAAATTGTTTTACATTATTAATACTGTTGACCATGTCTACGTACTAATAACATGCAATTGTATTTATATATACAACAAAATAGCGGTTTACAGTTTGAACGAGAAGGCTAATTTGCATATTGATATTTAAAATTTGATTTTAATAAATATGTGCTTGGTATTATTGATTTCTAATTGTTTGGTTTTATCTTAAGAAATATAAACAAAAATCTCGTGGATAAATCTTAAAAGAAATTTATTTACTAGAAGAAATAACTGTAATATTATCCTTTACTTCCTATTTTAACTAAATAGTTAAATTAGGAAAATTTACCAATGAAAGAGGGGAGTAATGGAAAATGATGGAATAGTTAGTTTCAAAGTTGTTCTATTTTTCGATTATACCCCCTCTGTTGCAGATCTTTTTATCTGCATTCTTAGTCAGTTTCATTAGCCTTTCTAATTTAATATGATATTTTATTATATCAAAACTTAAATACTTGCACCCGGAGGGTGCATATATTTGCTAATAATAATAATATAATAATATAATAATAATAATAATAATAATTGTAGTTGGTGCACTTGGAACAGTCCCAAAAGGATTGGAAAAGAGTCTGGAAAGTTTGGGAATCAGAGGAAGGATTGAAACCATTCAGAACACTGCACTGCTGCAATCTGCCAGAATACCCAGAAGAGTCCTGGAAACCTGACTTGTTGTCACTCAGACTCCAGTGAAAGACCATCAGCTAATGCTGATGTGAAAACTCAAAAGGAGTCAATAATAATAATAAAATTATTCTGGTTTTATTATTTGCTCCTTTTCACATCAGCATTAGCTGATGGACTTTCACTGGAGTCTGAGTGACAACAAGTCTCCTCAGGTTTCCAGGACTCTTCTGAGTATTCTGGCAGATTGCAGCAGTGCAGTGTTCTGAATGGTTTCAACCCTTCCTCTGATTTCCAAACTTTCCAGACCCTTTTCCAATCCTTTTGGGACTTTGAGAAATAACAAATACAAAGTGCTCAATACAATGTAGAGCAAAAATTTATTTTAACAATGGATAAAGAGTAACCTACTCGAGTTTCATCGATTGATTCTTCAGGGTTACATTAGTTAAATTAATCGAGTTTTCGATTAATCTTAGATGGTATAATACATGCCCGTTGGAATGGGATTTATCCTTAATAGACGAACGCTTATTTATATTTTCAAAGATCGAGACTATATATATATATATATATATATATATATATATATATATATATATATATATATGAGGTAAAATAAGGAATGAAAGAACAAAACTCAGACAAAAATGTGTAGTATATTTCGCTGGAATGTTAAATTCCGCTTCCTCGGCCTTTATTGAATCATTAGGATCATGTTCTTTCATTCCTTATTTTACCTCATTCTGTCGGATTCAATCCAATCCCATTTTCCTCACACACACACACACACACACACACACACACACACACATATATATATATATATATATATATATAATATATATATATAATGAGGAAAATGGGATTGGAATGAATCCGACAGAATGAGGTAAAATACTGGCCTGTTTCCAAAGTGGTATTATTTGTTGGGCTACGGCCTCAAGGAATAATCTTGAAAATGAAATATATATTCTAAATGCGAATGCCAGTGTGTCCATGAATCACATTTTTTCAAGTCTACTCCCAGAGGCCGAGGCCCAACATATCATACCACTTTGGAATCGAGCCGACTCCGTGAACAAATTAAAAACATTCCAGGCCGAATCTGGAACTGCAATCCTGAAATCTTGTATTCCCAAATCTTATTATAATGGAGATGGTGTTTTTTTTCTGTCTGTAACCGAAACTATATCACTACTCAAGTCACAATTCCCTTTGTTATTTACGTCACATTCCCCATGATTTTATTTTTAGAATCTGGAAAATTTAGTAATGAAAGACGGGAGTGATGGAAGAGTAAGTTTCAGTTGTTCTAATTTTCAATTATTCCCTTTTAAAATCTTTTTATCTGCATTCTTATTTAGTTTCATTGTCCTTTCTAATTTAATATAATATTTTATTACATTAAAACTTAAATACTTACACCCGGGGGTGCATATATTTGCTAGTTTTAATAACTGCGATTGTTTTCATCAATTTTTGATGCGATTTTTTACGACGAATTTTTTGTACGATAACATTTTTTATAATTTGTAAATAAGTTTTAAGTTTAAAATTAATTGCGAAATCCTAATAAAGTTAAACTTTGAAAAGGTAAGCTTAAAGATTAAAAATGTTAATTGGTTGAAAATATTTTTCAAGTATAATAAAATTTAGTATGTACTCAAGCGTCATTTTTGAGTCAGTGCACAGGTGTGAAACTATCAGTAGCGCTTGGTTACTGATAGTTTCTTGATAGTATATATATATATATATATATATATATATATATTATATATAAATGGACTCTCTCGTCGATTTTCGACGCATGATTGTTCATCTAGTGAACAACCAACACAGTGATTTGTTTATAGTGGTGAAAGCTTGTGTAGGACCATCCCACACTTTTTTGCACAGTCGATAGGAAAGAATTGGTGCATCAAGGAATGCCACGAACCCAATTAACGACTGACCTCAGGAATTTTGAATTCAGAGTTATCCCTCTCTTAGACTGGTAACCTACCCAAGGCTGAAGAGCCCAGTTTGCCCTACTATTTAACCCATAGCTGGAGGGAGAATATATGGATTCATACCTTTCCCAGGGGTATTAGCGCTATGTGAAATGCCAACAGCTTCGTCTAGGAATTGAACTCGAACCGATGAGTCCATTTTCCAGAACTCTAACTATATATATATATATATATATATATATATATATATATATATATATATATATATATATATATAAAGATAATCTAATGAGTCAGACGTGATGATGGGTTTCGGGATGTCGAGGTTTACTGAATAAACCCCGTCTCCCTAGATTTAGTCGTATCGATGGATCGTTTGACTACGGGCAAAGAGATGGACAATCGTTGGCGTGCTGGGTTCCATTTAGTTGAGGGTATGAGAATGGCGATGGGGTGCTTACACTTATTTAATTGTTTTAAATCTGCTTAATTCTAAATTTAAAAAAAAAAAAAATTCGTTAATATAGAATTTAAATATTTTTTATTAATCAATAAACTTATAGTGTTCTGTGTTTTTATTGGTCAGTCTGGTTTTGCTAATTTAAATGATTACTGTGGTTAATACTATTTATTTGTCTTGCTCCTTTTCTTCTTTAGTCGGATTTTAGCCCTGAAGAGCTTTATGCGAAACTAATAGTAGGTTCGTCTGACTCATTAGATTATCTTTATTACTTGGCTCTACTTAGGTATCGAGCACTTTTTACATATTAGCTTCTCCTAGCGGTTATATGAATATATATATATATATATATCTTATATACATATATATACATATATATATTTACCAACTCCTCCGCACGAGCAGGATACGACACAAGGTCAATTTCTTAAGCGGAGTTTAACAGGTTTGAATTCAGAGTTTTCCTTCTCCTAGACTGGTTACCTAGCCATGGTTGAAGAACCCAGTCTGCCCTGCTATTTACCCATAGCTGGAGGGAGAGTAGGATTCATACCTTTCCCAAGGGTATTAGCGCTAAGTGAAATGCAATTACCACGTCCAGGATTTGAACTCGGTTCGACGAGTCCATTTCCCATGACTTTAAACATTACACCACGCGCTTCCTTATATACATATAAATTGTTTTTTCTTTTGGCCAAATACTGTACCAATAGATTATTTTTTGTTGGTACGAATATCTTGGTCCTTTCTTTTTTTCAAAAAATTTTTTCTTCCTGGTTGATGTTTGGTAGTATATTTTTACAATCAAACTTACTGCTGGGTTTTTTCTCTCCGCAAGGATCTACCAACACGCTTGGTATATTAAATTATATATATATATATATATATATATATATATATATATATATATATATATATATATTCAAACATATTTGGTTAAAAATAATAGAATCCTTATAATTTTCAAGTTTGTTTTTTTGTTTAAAGTTTTCTAATTTTTATTTTATTTTATCATCTTGAAAGGCGTTAATAAGCTGTCCGAATATATATATATATATATATATATATATATATATATATATATATGTGTGTGTGTGTGTGTGTGTGTGTGTCACGAGATTTTAGGTACTTTTTGACACACCTTGTATTCTGAAAAATTAACGTTCCATTCATTCTTCATTTCTATCTCGGTAAATACAGATTTAAAACCTGTACTTTTTGACACACCTTGTATTCTGAAAAAAAAAATAACGTTACATTTATTGTTCATTTCTATCTCGGTAAATACAGCTTCAATCACGATACTTTTTTGACACACCTTATATATATATATATATATATATATATATATATATATATACGTGTGTGTTTTAAGATTTTCCTTTCTAGTGTATAAGCATAATTTTACCTGTTTATCAATATATGTATATCTATGTATAACACATTAATTGTATTTGCCCCTAAGACGCAGGCACACAACGCGATCAACACCGAAGAGCGTTGTCCCTGCTCGTTTTTACTTCTCGGCTTCTGAGCGTAGGACACGTCACAAACCTGTAGGGGGGTGTCGGCTATTTTGAAAGTAAATTCATCACAATTGATTTACCACCCACCCTGATGTTTTTCACGCCCGTGACATTGAAAAAGCAAAGGTCAGTCTCTATTTACAAAGGCCGAACTAACCCTCGCCCCTCTCTGAGACCGACCTCAAACGGAGAGCGCTTTATACCCGCAGTATGTACAAGGGTTAAACCAACACGAAGAATAATAAATAAATCAAAGAACCATTGCCGGTTTATTGCCATCAAAGAAGACCGCCATTTTAAATTGTATCTCTCATAAAAGAATATTTTTACATGTTAGCATTTTTAGTATCATCGTTAATTTCTTCATCTCCTCGGAAAATCTAATGAAACTTACAACAGCTGAAAGGAAGAAAGAAATTTAGGCTAAACTTGCAAATTAGGGTGGCCCAGAAAAAACAGAACCCAAATTATTTATATATTTATTTTCCCATTAAACTAACCCTAAACCCTAACCCTAACCCTAACCCTAACCCTAAATCCCCTAGTTAAAATCAACAGTTTTATTTAGGCATTAGCATTTTTGTCGTCTGCTAGAAATTTTAAAAGCGAATTAAAAATAATCAAATCTATTATTAAAGGTCAAACTTTGTCTAAATCGATAAGTAGTAACATAATAACCATCATTAAAAAAAGAAAAATATCATTACATATGCAGTTTGAACTTAAATTATTTATTCATTTTCCCTATTAAACTAACCCTAATCCTAAACCTAACCCTAAACCTTCCTAGTTAAAATTAACAGTTTTATTACAAAATTTATGGGTTCTGTTTTTTCTGGGTCAGCCTAATTTTCCAACTGATTTGCAAGTTTAGCTGAAATTTAAATTATTAGGCGGAGGCACATATTCCTATCAGGTGCATCGTAATTTGCATAGATCTGGGGTGACTACATTTTTTTCAGCTTACGAGATACTTTAAAAAATGAACCAATCAAACTGATCTGCCTGTATTTAAAAATGCTAAATATATATATTTGAGGAGTTTGATTCCTAAGTTGAGGTTTTTTCAATAATGGTTGTGGCCGAATTATTGGAATTTGTGGGAAGGTGTTTTTGTTTGTGAATTTTGATGGCTTTTTTCTGGGCAAGTTGTCTTATGTGAGTATGGTAGTTTTTATTGTTGATAATATTTGTAAGAGTTTTGATTCCTAAGCTATTGAGTTTTTTTTTTCTTTTCAATAATGGTTGTGGCGAATTATTGGTAAATGTGTCGGAGAACGAGAAAGGAAAAAGAGCAAGACATTGATGATGATGACTTTTTTACACAAAATTGTAGGTATTTATTTCTAATCTTTTGTAAACCTCTTGTCACTAAAAAACAGTTGAGAGTAAAAATCATTTTTTTAAGATTGATTACAGGGTTGTTCTTTATTCCATGTATTGATAATTTTTGGTATTGTGACGTAAGCAGTGACATTGTTTTAGTTACATACAAATGGAGACTAAATCTCCATTGTTAATAGATTTGGCAGTATAGTGTGTTTGACATGCTATGTATTCTGGCTGGTTATTTATTATTCATTTGATTCCTTATAAATAAATCATCATCATCATCAAGTCATCAATTAATTTTGTTTAAGGATGGTTTGTATTGTTTTATGTATAAAGCTTCTAGTATTTGGAATTTTTGTTTATTTTTTTCTTTTAATTTCCAATGCAATACGCATATTTTAAAATGCCTATAACACATTTCTCACCAATTCTTCTCCTTCCAGCCTCTACATTAATATAATTTTTTAAAAACTGGAACACATCACCCCTGATGATGGCACTTCGAAGTGCCGAAAGTACTCGGGACTTGAACTTTGGTTGACTTATCCACGAATTCCACCCAAACATTAAAAAGTTGGCCAAAAAATCGAAAAGATAAAAAATAAAATTGTTAAACAAGAGATGTGTCTTTTGTTTAATTCTACATGTATAAATGAAAAAATGCTGCCCAAATACACACAACACACACACACATATATATATATATATATATATATATATATACACGTATCTAACCCTTCCCTTCCAGTTTGGTGGGAGTGTAGAGAGAAATTTTTTTTGTATCATTTGTGTTTTAGCAAGTGTGTGTATATATAATGTTACATTGTGTTTTTGATATAAGTAAAGTCGTCGTCGGGGCGGCCTAAAGTCGGTATCAGCAAGACAGCGAGGGAGTCTATCCCCCTTTCACTAGCGCTAGACCAAGGAGATTGTTTTTAGCGTCTGAGGCGGGGCGCTACACCTACCATCAGCTCCTCACTTTACCGCACAGATCCCTGTGCTACTCATACGCTGAGTTGGCGAGGGCCGGTATCTGGGAGAAAATTAATCACATTTTTCCTGGAATAAAATTCTTAAAAGTTATAAATAATATATTCGTGAAAGAAGCATTTCAAAATTTTAATCTGACTTATCAACAACCCTCCTCCCTCCAAAAAAAACGCCATTTTTAGTCGAAATTTAATATCAACGTTTTTTTGTTTTTTTTTGTTTTTAACATTATTTGGCAAGTCCTTAAGATCCAATGTATAAAACCACTACGCTATAGTCCCATGATCAAGAGATGAATCAGTAAAAGATATTTCATAGATGGCTAGTGGCCATCAATTCCGGTGACCATGCCGTGTCTACAAAATAAACACGACGAACAAATATTTTGAAACGAATTATTTTCATAAGAAAAGCAAAGCGACGTTCTTGCTTGATTCTTGGAAGAAAGCACCAGAATTTCTAAAAAGGAAATGTCGGAACGCCTGCTCTGTGTGTATGTGTGTGTGTGTGTGTTTCTTTTCGCGGCCAGGAATGGTTAGTTTATGTGAAACTAAATAAAGGAACAGTTTCTCTCTCAAAGATGAAAAGGAGTGGCGGCCAAAAGACAACGAAGGGGGCAAAAAATAAAAAAATATAAAAAAATAAAAAGAGTGAAAAAGAGAAAGAGGGGGACTTCTGTAAGATTTCGCTGATTTAAGACTAAAACAAATGAAAGAAGTAAAAATAAAAAAAATAAGAAAATAAAAAATATAACAAAACAAAATAAAACAAATAGAAAAAACCCAAAAAAAAAACAAAAGACAAAAAAAAAAAAAAAACAAATTAAACAAGTGCATTAAAAAAGAAAAAGAAAATTCTAAATTGAAAGTGCAACTTTTGTGTTTTGAGACACGAATTCTTCATTTTGGAACTGTGCCCCTTGCAAGAACATTTTCGAAATTTCTTTAATAGTTTTTGAAAAGCCGAGATAAGCTGTTTGTTTAACGTAAATTATAAATGAGAGAATAAATAATTATAATATTCCGTTTTTACATTTATGGGCTCGACTGTGAAAAAATAAAATAAAAAGATCAAACGGATATGAAGATTTTGGTAAGATAAATAAAGCAGTTAGATACACACGCGCGTTCACACACACACACACACATACACACACACTTTCACATACGCAGGGGTGTGCGTGTACGCACATACACACTCAGACATACACAAAGAGGTAAGTAGATAGATAGATTGGGAGATACTGATTAAATTGGAATAGATAGATAGAAATGAACAGGATTAGATAGATAGATAGATAATAACGAGAGAGAGAGAGACAGAGAGAGAGAGAGAGAGAGAGAGAGAGGGGGGGTGATCAGAGATATTGTAAGACTGGCCAAATTTTGAACTAAATCAAGAACATCAACTTCATAATTCTTCTTTCTACCCATCCCCCTCTCTCTTCTCTCTCTCTCTCTCTCTCTATATATATATATATATATATATATATATATATATATATATATATATATAAAGATTTTTGGATGTTTGTTTTTAGAAGCATTGTTGAATAAAGTATATATTATTATTTTTATTTTTGCTTGAAAATTATCGAATTTTATATATATATATATATATAATATATATATATATATATATGAGAGAGAGAGAGAGATACACCCACACCCACCCATATATATATATATATATATATATATATATATATATATATATATAGCCATGTGCAAAAATTGCCGAGGGAGATAATTTGTTTTTAAATTTTAAAATTTTAAAACAATTACCAAAATGCAGGGAATTGTCCAATTTTCATTGCTCCCAGGTCCACTTTGACTCTGCGTGGCAATACCTGTTAGGGTACTATCTATAGATCAAAGAGGTGTATTTAAAAATGATTCGTATTAGATAAGAATACCTGATATCATGTAACTATGTGCAACAAAAAAAACCTCTTAAGAAACTACACAAATGTAAGAAAATGTAATAATGAACCTACAATGAATATAATTCCTTAACCTCTAAGGCATAAAATAACCCCAGATGGGTTGACATGTCGTTAAAGTCGTTCAATCAATCAATAACTTTTTATAAAAATTTTTTTTTAAAACCCAAATTAAGTTGGCGGGGTGGTCTATTGTCGGTATCAGCCGAATAGCTAGGGAGTCTATCCCCCTTTCGCTAGCGCTAGACAAGGGAGATTGTTTTTGCTGAAGTGGAGCGCCACACCTACCGTCATCTCCCCCTTTACCACACAGATACAAACTGTGCTACTCATGCACTGAGTTGTTTAGGCCCCGTATCGAACCCGGAACCTTGTGGTTCCTAGGCAAATAGTCTACCGACTGAGTTAAAATTATACCATTTCTAAAGGAACATTATATAACCAAAAACGGGTATCATTAGGTATTATTTATTACCGAAATCTACTGCTCTAAAACTTGCACAAAAATATGAATACGCAAAAAAAAAAAAAAATTACATAGAAAATGTAAACATGAACATACAGTCATTTGTCTGTATTTTTAAGATGAAGCTTGGTTCGAATAATTTTGATGTTTCGGACTGTTGTCCTCATCTTTATTGTGGTATGTATAAACATAATATCCATGCCGCTAAATTAGTGGTAACGATACTAAAGCTCCGAAACTACGCTTGACCTAAGGGTTATCGTCTGATGATAACTATAATCTAAGCTAAACAGAGAACACCCGAACAAGGCCCGATGATACAGCGGCCTCATCATTGTGTTTATACATGCCACAATAAAGATGAGGACAACAGTCCGAAACATCAAAATCATGAATCAACGTACGCAATTCCCTAACCTCTTGGCATAAAATAAACCCAGACCAGTTGACATGCTTTTAAAATCAATCAAGAAATTTAAAAAAATCAAATTTCTAAAGAGAAAAAAAAATGACCAATGGTTGGAGCTAAAAATGTAAATTCATTTTTTTTACAAAGAAATTATGTGAATTAGCAAAAAAAAAAAAAAAAAAAAAAAAAAAAAAAAACGCCCTCTGGGCGATGTTAAATTAAATCTATTGAAAGATATTGCCTGAGGGGCGACGAGGAAAATAAAATAAATAAAATAAAATGTTTCATATTTTATTAAATTACTTACTTAAAAAGCATTATATTCATTCCACTCCACTCAAACGTTTCTAATAATTTCTGATTTAATAATTAAAATCCTTATCTTTATAGAAGAATTTAAAATCGTACGAGTAAAATATATTTTGTTCGGATTACATAAAATGAAATAAGGGGGGAGGGGCGTCCAAATAAAAAATAACCGCCTGATATATTTTAAGAAAAAAAAACTATTTTAACATAAATTCATCTAAAAGTGAATAAGTCTCAAAATTTTCGTGAAAATTTGACTGTTAATTGATTTTTCATAGAATTTTTAAAAAATTACTGTGACGTAAGCAGTAACGTAGTTTTGGTTACAGACAAAAAGAGATCGAATCTCCATTATTAGCAGAGATAAATATGGGAGAGAATAAGTTTGATTCCAGAGTAACGCACTTGTAAAAAAAAAAAGAAAGAAAGAAAGAAAGAAAGAAACAAGCACAGAACTTGATAATGAATTCCTTTGAATAACAAAACGCACACGTGCACTGGCATAAAACAAATCTTCGAAAGGAAAACTTATCACTGTGTCTATCTTCCTTCAAAAGCAAAAAAAAAAAAATAAATAAATAAATAAAGATATTACATTTATTGATTTTCTAAAAAAACAAAAAAAAACAACATAAAAAAACGATGTTATGGTGGATTTATAGAAAACACTAAGCAATCTAGGAAGAGATCCTGAAAAGTTCTTGGTCATACCAAGAACGGAAGATTGAATGGTTGGTTGGTTGGACTTTATGGCATTCCGACCCTTGGTTTATTTCAAGCCGAACCCGTTTTATCTTTTTATTCATTCTTGATGGGTATTCAATTTTCTTTCGTCAAATCATCCCGGCCATGTCACCCACCCTCTTCAATTTTTCTGAAATTTTATCCTGATGTGGATTACGTTAAAGTTTAATAATCCCCAAAATTTGAGCTTCCAATTCCAAAAATTGACGGAGTTATGTCGATTTTTAGCTCTCCAAATTTGGAGGGGGTCGCGAAAAATGGCGACATTTTGTAATCTATTTTTGTCTGAAAATGAGTTCTAGAGCTTACCTACTCTTAAAAATTGGTTTATAAAAGCTTTTTGGCCCAAGGAAAAATGCTATCGAAAAAGTCTTAAAGTCAACCAATTTTAAGTTATTGATGATTTCTGATTTTTTCATAGCAAGATCAATATCCCGATGTGACATTTTTTTCTATTATTATTTCATATATTGAACGTTATTTGTACCAAAAAGATAGTTTGATTTTTGCTCAGAACAGAAGCTACAACATTTTGCAAAAATTTGTTAAAATTTTGCACTTCAATTTTTTGGACTTTTTGTCCAGGTGTGGAATATCTTAAAGTTAGCCAATCCCCAAAATTTGAGTTTCCAATTCCAAAAATTGGCGAAGAAATGTTGAATACCCATGAAGAATGAATAAAACAAAACATACTTGTCTGTATTTATCAGATGTGACTTAATATAAATAATTTTGATATTTCGGACTGTTGTACTCATCGTTATTGTGTATAAACTCAACGTTGTGTTTATGCGCAATGAAGATGAGGACAACAGTCCGAAATATCAAAATTATTCAAAACCAAACATCTTCGGCGTAAAATAAGCCAACAAGGGTTGACATGCCGTAAAATCCAACCCAACGAACCAAGATAGAAAAGAAAGCAAGAGATAAAAAAAAAGAAAAAAGGCGTTGTGGTGCACAAAGAAAACAGTGCGTTCGTTTTTCAAAGAATACCAACTGTCAATTTGTAGCAATTAAGTTGCAAATAGGAAAATACGAATAAAACACAAATAACAAAATAGAAAAATAAAATAGACAAAAAAAAAAAACAAAAAAAACACAGGAAAAAGAAGAAGAAAAAGAAAAAGAAAGAAGAAAAACGAAGCCGAAACAAAACGCTGAGTTGAATGTTTATATTAAGAAGACTGCACAGAGAGAAAGGCTGAACGGGAGAGCGAGCGGATGAGAGAGAGAGAGAGAGAGAGAGAGAGAGAGCGAACGAGAGAGAGAGTGAGTGTGAGAGAGAGAGAGAGAGGGGGGAGTGATAGGTAGAGAGAGAATGAAAAAGGGAGAGAGAGACAGAAATAAATATATATAATATATATATATAGAGAGAGAGAGAGAGAGTGAAAAGGGGAGAGAGAGACAGAAAGAAATAGAGAGATAGAGAGAGAGTGAAAAAGGGAGAGAGAGACAGAAAGAAATAGAGAGATAGAGAGAGAGAGAGAGAGAGAGTGAAAAGGGGAGAGAGAGACAGAAAGAAATAGAGAGATAGAGAGAGTGAGTGAAAAGGGGAGAGAGAGACAGAAAGAAATAGAGAGATAGAGAGAGAGAGAGAGAGTGAGAGAGAGAGAGAGTGAAAAAGGGAGAGAGAGACAGAAAGAAATAGAGAGATAGAGAGAGAGTGAAAAGGGAGAGAGAGACAGAAAGAAATAGAGAGATAGAGAGAGAGAGTGAAAAGGGGAGAGAGAGACAGAAAGAAATAGAGAGATAGAGAGAGAGTGAAAAAGGGAGAGAGAGACAGAAAGAAATAGAGAGAGAGAGAGAGAGAGAGAGAGAGAGAGAGAGTGAAAAGGGAGAGACAGAAATATATATATATATATATATATATATATATATAGAGAGAGAGAGAGAGAGAGAAAGAGAGGTTGCACATGAAGTGAAAGAAAATGTGTTGTATGTTTATATTAAGAAGACTGCATAGAGAGAAAGGCCGAACGGGAGAGCGAGCGAGCGGACGAGAGAGAGAGAGAGAGAGAGAGGGAGAGTGAGGGGGAGTGATAGGAAGAGAGAAAGAAGGAGAGAGAGGTGTAGTGATGGGAGAGAGAGATAAAGAAGGAGAGAGAGACAGAAATAAATAGAAAGAGAGGCAGAAAGAAATAGAAAGAGAGAGAGAGAGAGAGAGAGGGGGTTGCACCTGAAGAGAGAGGAGAAAGAAAAATGTGTGAGGAGGGGAGGCAAACATATATGCACACAAATACGTACTCTTGCTGCTTCGTACACTGACACGCTCGTGCGCGTGAACACACATACACACACACACACACATACACATACACATACACATACACATTCGTCAAACTCGGAAAGGCATTCTGGTTTGTTCCGAAGGCACATATGTCTGTATATATATATATATATATATATATATATATATATATATATATATAAACAAAAACACCTAATCAAAATATATTATCATTTGGATACTCAACGTGAACCCCACCCACAATACACAGATGTGTACACACAGAGAATTCGATGATTAAATATTCAACCTTAACGCATTTGCAAACACTGATACGAACATATTTTATACCCATTCGCTTATTAACACCAATGATATATATATATATATATATATATATATATATATATATATATATAAATGGAATTGAAATTGAATCCGACAATATGAGGAAGAATGAATACAGAAAAGTACAGAATGGATAATAAAAGATGAATTTAATCAATATCACTTACACATGTGTTTCGGTCAGTTTGAATCGTGTACACAAGGATAAACTGACCGAAACACATGTGTAAGTGATATTGATTAAATTCATCTTTTATTATCCATTCTGTACTTTCTTTTCTTTTTTCATTCTTCCTCATATATATATATATATATATATATATATATATATATAATAATCCAATGATTGCGCGAATAAATCTTCCTTACGACGTAGTAGTTTTTAAGTTGTCGTAGAGCTCAATGTGTTGTCAGAGTTACATCTAAGGAAAAAATCATTTAAAAAAACAAAACATTTAGGTTTGGAAGCATAATAGACTATTTAAGCGGGCCTAGAGGAATTATCTTTCAGTCCCCATCTTCCTGAAGATGGGGCCAAAAGATAATTCCTTTAGGTCCCCTGAAATTGTCTATTATACTTTCAATGTAAATCTTTTTTGTTATCCTATTCCTAATATATATATATATATATATATATATATATATATATATATATATATATATATTCAACTATTCTGTTGGCTGGATTGGAGTTGCGCTCTGTTATTCTGGATCGAGGTAGTTGAGTCTGTTTGTGTCCGTTGGTGGATCTGTTGTTAAGTTGGATGGCATTCTCGCCGTTTGAGTTTGGAACAACTTGGTAATCTCTTGTGGATACCTTCTCTTGTACCGTTCATAGTTTTTAATAACAAACATAAGGCATTCTTGGGTATTTTCTGAGCTCGTTTATTTAATTTCAAAGTAAAAATGCCTTGGAGAACAGGAACTCATCCTGCGTCTGCTCCTTTCAAAACTTCAGCCCAGATTCCAAACTCATCACTGTGTCTTTCACTCACTCACCTTCGTTAGCTGACCAATCAGAAATCAACAGGTAGCCTTTCATGCGTCATCCCATAAATTCTAGTAATTTTCCACTCTTATTTACAAATTTTGTTTTTTTCCCATCTCATTATATGACATCCAATACTTCAGTAATGATTAACTTCAATTCTTCAAGATTCGATGGATAGTATTTTCTTAATTTCCTTGTGAAGATTCCCAATAAATTTTCTATTGGATTTGCATCTGGGCTATTTGCAGGCCAATCAAGAGGGAGACAACTATGGTTGATTTCACCACAACTTGAAACCATATAACTGTGTAACAACAAATGATTACTACTATTAAATACGAAGTAATATAGACAGAAAAGTTACTAATTATTTCCCTTTTACGATTAACCAGTAAAAGTATGGAATGAAAATTTGAATATTTTTTCTAAGAGAAAAACTGATAAAATAATCTATTATATTTACTTTTTATTTTAATTATTGAAAAAGGTTAAATAAAATAACTTTTTTCACGCTAACACTGTCAGCCTAACAGGAACAAACTTCGGTTACTTAGAAGCGTCTCGTCTCTTTGTAAAACAAATATGTTAGCTATGCTCTTCCGTATATTCTAAGGATCATACATTACTATTCAACAATAAAAATTACAAATTCTTTAAAAAATATCAATCGAGTTCGTATCGGACCAATGTTTAGTTCACCTGAATTATAAAATTCATATTTTTAAATATCCGTGAAAAATTCGATTTTTTGACGCAGAAAAAAAAATTTAATTTATTTCACGCAGAAAATAAAAATATTTAATCACACAAAAGATTGAAAATCTCTTAAAAATTAATTTCTTAAAAAAAAATTTTTTTTTTTACAATTTAATAGAATATAGTACATACCAATTACAAAAGTAAAACAAAGTTTTCAAATATTAATATTATGACATTTTTTTTGCACTTTATTTGTTTACAAATTATCCTCATTAGTTAGTTCAAAGCATATAATTGTTTTTGTTTTTTTAAAGAGAGCTGACTTCAGCATTAAATAGCCCAGCAAGGATTGACATGCCATAAAACCAATCAATCAATGAACAATGTCGTTCAGTAGTGAAGCATTTTAAATGTTCTTCTCTATTGAATCTTTTGTTAATTATCTGCCATGAATTTCACTTGTAAATCATCTCTAATGAATTTTCTCATTAAATCCTTTTGCTGAGCATTTCTATAAACAGATTATCTGCTATAAATTTCTATTGTAAATCACCCACAATGCATTTCTGGAGAGAGAGAGAGAGAGAGAGAGAGAGAGAGAGAGAGAGAGAGAGAGAGAGAGAGAGAGAGAGAGTTCTTCCTGAACCATTCTTTTGTATATTTTGCTTTGTGGAGTTGAGCAAGGTCATGCTGGAAGATGAAATCATTGTCTCCAAATTTGTCCTCAATATATGGGATGAGGAAATGATCTTGGACATCCTGATGTTGTATACCCTTTCTTACTTCTTACTTCTAGTCGTCTTTTCTTCTGCTCCGGCTTTGCTTCTTCTATCATCTTGACTTGGTATATCTTCTAATATCTTGTGTCTGGGTCTGGAATCTTCTAAGGTCTGGACTTTCTTGGGGTCTGGTCTTCTATTGGGGATTTCTCTTTATCAGAAGCCCTGTGTCAATATTAGTTTTTAGGTAATAAACACAAGACTTCGATTTACTTTGATGTTACTTTATTTGTGTGTGTGAGTATATATATATATATATATATATATATATATATATATATATACTCACACACACACACACACACACACACACATAATATATATATATATATATATATATATATATATATATATATATAGTTGATATGTGTTCCTACATATACAGATATGTAGTTCAAACACAAATCGGATTACACACCTTTATAGATACAATAAGGGTACTTGTATATGTTTCACACACACACACACACACACACACACACACACACACACATCCACACGCATATGTATATATATATGTGTCTGTGTGGTGGGGATGGAAATAGATCTATAATTGCTAATATGACCGATATTTAAGCCTTTTTCTTAACTAAACACTCACACACACACACATATGTGTGTGTGTGTGTGTGTGTGTGTGTGTGTGTGTGTGTGTAACTGTCTAAATATTTTGGTGGTTATTCCTGTACGAAAATATGCATTTGAACACCCACAAAAAGGGGCTTGATCACCGATTTACAAAAACACACAAGCAGAAAACAGATGGATACATATGTCAAAATACACATTTTCCAACACACACACACACACACACACACACACACACACACTGAGAAAAACACACATCTACACATCTACACACGGACTACACATCTACATACCAATCTACACAGATGCGATCACACATACAAAGCATCTGCCGCTGTTGGTCTCTCGCTAATTGTATCTTTTTTTTTTCCGCAACTAATTAGACGTTGAAATATGAATGATGGGAGCAGGAACTGAGGGGGGGGGGGGGGCAACATTTGAATAACAATGCGCAACGCCAGACCTCGGACTACCGCTCGCGACCCCTCTGGCTCGTCCGTCAGTCTAGCCCGGCATTATGTGTCAGTCATGCGTAAAAGGCATAACAAAAAAAAGTCCACATTGTGTAACGCCAGCGACATGATTAACTGTTCTTGCCAAACATAACACCAAATGAGATCTTCGTTTGTTGGCTCAGTGGAAGTGCGTAGGAGTTGAAGGGCATCATCATCCTCATCATCATCATCATCATCATCATCATCATCATCATCAAGGAGTGTCGACAGCACGGACTCCTTTCGCTTTCTCTCGACATCCATCCCTATTGGCCATCGCTTTTGGCAGGTTCTCTACACCAGTAGCTTTCAACCTTTTTTTTTCTTTTTTTGGACCCCTTTGAGTACCTCTTCATCGTCATTACTCCCAGGTTTACTCTGATACGGATTGGTAGTCCCTGTTACTGTTACATCTATATCAAATAGTTAAATAGATTTTTTTTAAAATGAGTTTAAAAATGTGTTTTAAAAAATTGAATTTAAACAAAGAAAATTGAATACTCAACAAGAATGAATAAAATAAACATGTCTTCGGCATAAAATAACCCAACAAGGATTGACATTCCGTAAAACCCAACCAAACAACTAATTGTACAGCTTATGAATTAAAGAATAAATGGAAGTTAGGACATAATATTCAACCCAGTTCTTCATTTATTTAATTAATTTCTTTCATTCTTTTAAAACAACCAAAATTATTCACACACACACACACACACACACACACACACACACACATCAAGAATGAATAAAATAAACATGTCTTCGGCATAAAATAACCCAACAAGGATTGACATGCCGTAAAATCCAACCAACCAAACCAGCCAATCATGATGATGATCATCATCATCATTAAGACGTGCCGACAGCACGGATTCCTTTCGCTTTCTCTCGACATCTGTCCATATTGGTCAGCGCTTTTGGTAGTTCCCCAAGACTAGTAATTTTCACCCCCCCCCTTTTTACTGATGGACACCTTTGACTACCTCTTCATCGTCATTACTTCCAGGTTCACTCTGACCCGGATTGGTAGTATCTGTTAGGGTCCCACCTATGGGTAACATAGTTCGAAAACGTCTTTTAAAAATGTGTTTAAAAATGTGTTGTAAAAATTGAACACCCATTGAGAATGAATAAAACAATAAGGTCTTCGACACAAAAGAACGCAAGGGCTGACTACTAATCATCATCATCGTCATTAAGACGTGCCGACAGCACGGATTCCTTTCGTTTTCTCTCGACATCCGTCCCTATCAGCCATCGCAGGGGCTTTCAAACTATTGGTCCCGAGCTTTCAATGGGGCACGAAATGAATGAACCGAATCGCAAAATGACAGTTTGTTTTCGATTTACTTATAAATCAACCTGTAAAAATGACCACATACACTTTTATTCCCACCACAACACCAACACTAAAAGAGGAATTCTTATTATTTCTCTGAATGTTTGAGATGAGGCTTGATGATTAGTGTTATTGAATAATGGGTTTGGTTCAAAGTTCCGTGATGGCTCCCGATTACGACAAGAAAGTTCCCGAGTCCGAAAAGAATGTTCCCGAGTCCGAAAAGAAGGTTCCCGAGTCCGACAAGAAATACCTGAAGAAGGCCGGAGAGCATATCGACCGAAACGCTGTACAGAAATTCTTATTGGTTTTTTTTTTATCCTAGGGCCCTCTGTATCTGTACCCCTAAATACCTAGATGATGAGTTTAATCATAATGAAAATTCCTGTTACATAATTATTAGATTCCTAATACTTATGTACAGTAGTGTAGAAACCAAAATGGCTGTTATAAGTTCAGCCGGTGGCCTTGAAGGATTGAATGACAAGGCTTGACCTCAGTCCTGATCCCCCTTCCGGTGGATACCGTAAGAATCGGCGGAGAAGACCCTCTGCCGGTTTAGATTAGAAATAGATTTTAGTCAGATCGGCCAAGACCACGATGGTGGAAAGTCGTGTTATGCACGCAGCCGACTCGATCTGCGCAGGTAGTCTGGTGGGGATTTCGGAATAAAATATGATCTAAGTAAATCGAAGTCTTGTGTTATTATCTAAAAACTACCAATGACACAGGGCTTCTGATAAAGAGAAATCCCCAATGGAAGACCAAACACCAAAGTCCAGACGCTTGAAGAGACGGTAGAAGAATAGAAGTAAGAAAGTAAGGAAAGAGAATATACAACATTTCTTCATAAACCTTCTTTACCCGTTAATACATTTTGCAAAATCAAAAGCCCTCAAAATCCACAAAAAGATATCAATCTCAAACCTCCACCAATACACATGATAATATAACAAAACTTCCCCATAGATACATAACTTTACATTATAACACTCCTACTAATTTTATAAAAAATAATTTAAATTAACTTGGTATTAAAACAGTCATTCTATCTTCCGAAACAATCTGAAATTTACTAAACAAAACATCTCACCAACATATAAAATCCCAACGCCAGCGATTATATGATTCCTAATGAAACAATAAGACTGGAATTAAAATTATATCAGTGAAACTTCATGAAGCCTTAATAAAATAAAAAAAATTAATGAAAATAAAAAAAAAGAATTTGAAAAACACTACACGGAATTCAATGTTTTTGCTGGTCGGCTAACACTGGTACCGATGAATCTGTTTAAAAAAATTATATGTTCAGAGATTTTGTCTTTTTACTGTTTGGTGATATATGGGTTGTCAACAGTATCCCAAAAATAACCTGTTCATTTCCTTTTATATATATATATATTATATATATATATATATATATATATATATATATAATAAGATTTTTGGATGTTTTTTTTTTAGAAGCATTGTTGGATAAAGTATATATATTATTATTTATATTTTCGCTTGAAGGCAATTACAATGCGTATACCGCATAAAATTCGATAATTATAGAATATAATAATGACAAGTGAATTATTCGGTGTGTAGAACATCGTACAGGCTGTTGAAACAGTCTGTACGATGTTCTACACACCGAATAATTATTTACCGAAATTCACTTGTCATTGTTATCTTCTATAATTATCGAATTTTATGCAATATACGCATTGTAATTGCCTTCAAGCGAAAATATAAAGAATATATATATATATATATATATATATATATATATAATATATATATATATATATTATTATTATTATTATTATTATTTATATTTTCACTTGAAGGCAATTACAATGCGTATATCGCATAAAAATCGATACTTATAGAAGATAATAATGACAAGTGAATTTCGGTAAAGAATTATTCGGTGTGTAGAACATCGTACAGACTGTTGAAACAGTATAATATATATATATATATATATATATATATATATATATATATATATATATATATATATATTATATATATATGAGTTCATGAGTATGCAGTGCGAATCTGTTTTTAACGGTCATAACTACATCATGAACTCCTGCAGTTAGGTGTAATTAATCAATATCTTGATTAATTCAGTGGATTTAAACCTGAAGATCCTTGAGGTGAAATTCGTGTATGTTATTTCTGTACGCACACACACACACACACACACCACACACACACACAACACATATATATATATATATATATATATATATATATATATATATATTAGAAAGGAAGAAAAACTCAACACCGTAATTCCATAATAAATTTATTTCGACCAAAATTGGGGTCTATATAAATCTAAGTTGATTTAATATAGCTCCTCAAAATTTTGTCTCATCAGATGGAAGCTTGATCTTATGATGCCGACTGCACCTCCGCAGAGGGGTAAAAAAAACACCCAATGGGGCCACCTGTTGGTTATGGGAGTCGATCCCGTGATGCCTAAAGATAAAACTGTGGAGGCTGAATAGTCCATGTCGTGCAACACTCGACTTTAGCCCTTACTTAGGCTAGAAGGGCGGTCGGAGATTCCTTCTCCGATCAACAGGCTGGTCACGTCAAGCCCTAGCAGCTTTATGATTGTCCCAATCCAATTGCTCTTATGACAACCCCCGACTGTTTTTATCATATATGTGCTAGAAGGCGGTGGCTGAGGGTCTTCCTGTCCTGGGTATGACGTTAAACTCCAGCTCTAGGGAATGTGTAGTACCCCTTCATCACCATTACTCCCAGGTCCACTCTGACCCTGAGTGGTAGTACCATTTAGGGTACCATCTATGGGTTAAATAGATTAAAAAATGAGTATAAAAATTGAAAAATTGAAAACCCATCAAGAATGAGTAAAGCAAAATGAATTCCGCATGATATAACCCAACAAGGGTTGATATGCCATAAAATCCAACCAACCAACCAACCAACCAACCAACACACATATGTGAAAAGACGTTTCCAAAATTTTAGCATATAAAATTATTATCATCATCATTATCCCCATCATCATGAAGGCGACCTGACAGTACGGATTCCTTTGACTCTCTTTCTCGTCGTCCGTTTTTATCTTGGCAGGTCCTCTATACGGCATCCAGTGTACGCACAGAGCTGATGAATTAAAGTTTTTTGCTGGTCAGCCAACCCTGGAAATAAGAACATGCTACATAGAAAGAAAGAAAGAAAGTAGGGGAATTATAAAGAGAGGGAGTGAGTGCGTGGAAGCGATAATGATAATCTGTTTCAATCAAACTTAATGAAAAGATGAAAAAAAGGAAAGAAAGGAAAAAAAGTGAGAGAAAGTTAAATCAGGATTATTATGCATTTTACATATTGAACTATTTTTCAATTACTCTTAAGTCTGTTTGGGATCATTATCTTGCTGGAAAATAAATCGCTAACCCAGAAAAAGATTTTGGGTGATAGTTGTAGATTTTCACCCAGTCTTCAGATTTCATTATTTCTCTTATTGCAGTTGTTTTTCTTGTTCCCTTGAGCTATAACAATTCCAAAACTTCAAGCCGCCTGCATATTTTAATGTTTGTATTTTTAGTGTTCCTTAGAAGGAATGATTCATTTTTCTTGTGTGTCAAAGATTCTCTACATCATTATGTCCAAAAAGCTTACTTTTTTAATCGTTTCATAATACGTGTTCCCAAAAGCAATTTTCATCGTCCAAGAAGGTTTTTGCATAATGAAACCTAGCGAAAATGTGACATGGTTTTTGAAGTTTTTTTCGTCATAATTTTTTTCCATACAGCCCATTTCTATTCAAATAACATTGTAATGTACAATAATGTGCTGATACCCAACGTTGTAATAATTAAATTATCATACATGAATAAATAATTACCCTAGGCAAAATTCAGATAAAAAAAACACATATTAATAAACTAATTTAAAAGAAACAAAGGCATTTTAAACCAAATGTCAACATTTTACACATATTTATGAAGTATTCTAGTTCATATAAATCCTCCTGTACCATGGTCGGTGAGAGAAAAAAAGATATTGTTGAGTTTAAAAATGTCTTCAAGCGTTTTCTATAATATTTTGTTGTGCCTAATATTTTGGGTTATAATAAAAAAAAAGTCGAAGAATTTTGTAAGTAAAAATCCTAAATGAATTCTTTAAAATTCCTATAGAATTAAACTCCCTTAAATCGATTCCTAATAAGAAAAATAAAACCGAAATAAATGTTCAAAGTTAGAAAATGAAATTCAACAAAGATGGAAAAGTCGAAATTATTGTTCAGTTCGAATTTCTTTTTCAAAATAAACAAATAATCAAAGTGAAAATGAAAGTGAAAGTACGAAACGGAAAATACCAATTCATTTCAGGATTTGGGTTTGGTTTGGTTTTTTTTTTATTTTAAAGAAAAATTAAAGATTTTGCAGGTGTTCTGTTTTCCTTGATGAGGGGAACACACACACACACACACACACACACACACACAGACACACACGCACACACACAGACACAGACACACACGCACACACACACAGACACAGACACACACACACACACACGCACACACGCACGCACACCCATAAGAACAAACAGAGACCCACACATACAAGGCACATAAAAACCCATAAACACAACGCACACACACACATACGCACACACGTGCCCCCCCCCCCACAACGCACACAGACTTACACACGAACATTTTTATTAATTTAAATGTATAGCGGATAAGAGTGTTGCCTAGAGAAATTATTCAACTTCATAAATTCTTAAAGTAAACATTATATGCACACACACACACACACACACACACACACACACACGCATATATATATAGAAAAAGTAAAGTCGTCAGGGCGGCCTAAAGTCGGTATCAGCCAATCAGCGAGGGAGTCTATCCCCTTTTCAATAGCGCTAGACCAAGGAGATTATTTTAGCGTCTGAGGTGGAGCGCCACACCTACCATCAGCTCCTTACTTTACCGCACAGATCCCTGTGCTACTTATAACGCTGAGTTGGCGAGGACCGGAATCGAACTAGGAACCTTGTGTTTTCTAGCCGAACGTTCTACCGACTGAGCTAATATATATTAAGATAAAATTAAATTAAATTAAATTTAGGAAAAATATTTGATAGGAAATTATCTCAAAACGGCAGAGGTGCGAGTATCATTCAGGGGGTGGGGCGAGAAGCGTCCGTTTAAATTTATATTATTTTTTTTTTCTTTTGCAATTAATATTATTTATATTTTCGTTTATTTATTTCAGATTATTATCATCACCCTTCACCATTTCGAAGTACATATTACATATTATATTAGATTTTGAGATTGAAATATATATGATCTTTTGATAAAACTGTAGTATGGATTCACATTCAATATTTTTTAACAAAAGTATAAATTGTAGGGGTGCGGAGTCAGAGCAAATTTTTTTAAGGGTGCGGGAATAGAAAAAGGTTGGGAACCACTGACATAGAGAGTTAGTATGATATCTTATATAATTGATTAAAATAAGATCTAAAGTTAAATATCAATGAAAGATTAAAATTAAAATTGAATTTTTAAAAAGATATCAAATTAAATTAATGAATTATTTTTGGTAGAGCATCCACCTAGGAACTACAAAGTTCCGGGTTCGATACTGGCCCTCGCCAACTTAGTGCATTGAGTAGCACAGCATAGATCTGTACGGTAAATTGGTGAGATGGTGGTTGGTTTGATGCTCCACCTCAGACGCAAAGAACTATCTCCTTGGTTTAGCGCTACCGAAAAGGTGATAGACTTCCCCGCTGTCCGACTGATACCGACAATAGGCCACTGCGCCGACTTTACTTACTTACTAAATATCATACTCACTTTCTTTGTTTTCAATATTTTTACTTATCAGGTCAATTCAAACCACTATAATTATAAATTATAAATCCAGGGTTTGACTACAGTGTTTAGCAACTCCACGTAGGCATCTGAGGATCCTCCAACACATTTTCTGCAGATTTTCGAATGTTTTTCTCCTACAAAGAATACGAAGAAGACATCCATGAATCTGTAATTATGCATGTTTTCGAGGAATTCTGCTGTACGAACTCAATCAGATCGTCTGTTATGTTGTTTTCTTCTAGCCACAACCACGTAGTCTCCATTGCAATTCTTCAGTTCATGCCTGATTGTTTTTACAGTGTCCAGAGAGCATTGGGCAGCAACCATATTCTCCTTATTTTCATGACCGGCACAGATCATAATGATACTGTTGTCATATAGTTATTCTCTCCCATGATTCAGGTGGGTTCCAGTCATCCATTCTATCTGTCATCACGTATATGAATGAAGAAGGGCCAAGCCTTTAAATGATGGGTAGTGTGCGTCAATAGCTCTAATCTACGGAGAAAAATAACCAAATATTAATATGTCAAATTTATCCCGATCACCCTGTATATATACATGTGTGTGTGTGTGTGTGTGTGTGTGTGTGTGTCTTTATATCACTTTAGAATAACATATTTCTTTTGTTATTGTGACGTATTCCCTCTGGGTCGGTTGAACCGGCTCCATCCAACAAATTCACCTGTGGTAAATTCATGGAAGGAGTAACAAGGGAATAGGAAATTCAAAGGCGATTCCCAAACCCCGTATACATATCCCGGTCAGTTTGCCGCATATTTTCCATAGATGCAGTGACAAGTACGCCAAAAGCCGTTGATTCCTGACGATAATGAAGACGCCCTTTGGATTTTCGCCAGAGCTCTTTTCGCCGGGTTTCTGACCCTAATACCACTGGGTGCCAGACCTGTCTGCTTTGGGTAACCCTACCAGGAACAAGTTTCCGACGGCATGGCTCTGGCACTACTAAGTTTATACAGCCCTGCCGTGATGAAGAGGGTTGGATTTTTGATGTGCAAAGAGCTTCCACCGCCTTTTTACAGGTCTTGTTTTTCGTTCCGCAGGGTGTCTAGCCATCCTCCTCACCAGACAAAATCTGTAGGGTACTATGTAATTAAGTTCCCAACGATATGACCCTGACACTACCAAGTTTACACAGCCCAGTCACGACGAGGAGGGATTGGACTTTAGAAATCACATGCTAGATGGCCGTTGAGCAAAAAGCTTCCTCCGCCTTTTTACAGGTCTTGTTTTTCGTTCTGCAGGGTGTCTAGCCACCCTCCTCACCAGACAAAATATGTGGGGTTACCGGTTTAGTCACCGATGTCCCGACTATGAAACATGGCACTGGGTTACATTGTACCAGTAGCACATTGAGCTACCTGACACAAATATAAAAATAATTTACTTAAAAAATTTCAAATTTTTGAAGAAACACATGACTTTATTTGCTTCTGTTATATAGCCCTTTACTCGGGTGTATATAATTGGTGAGAGACAGAGAGAGAGAGAGAGAGGGAGAGAGAGAGAGAGAAAGAGAGAGAGGGAGTGAGAGAGATAGAGAGAGAGAAAGAGAAAGAGAAAGAGAGAGGGGGAGTGGAGCAGACAGATAGATAGATAGATAGATAGATAGATAGATCGTGTATAGATGATGGGATGATAGATGACTGATGATGATTCTTACCTTTTAACTCCCTGCTTACAGCTTCTGCTGGTTATTGTCGGCCATTTTCTCTGGGCTGACTTCTCTTCAGGGCTTCTGCTGGGGTTGATCTTTGTTGATTTTTCGGGCTGTCATCTCTTGTTTTTAATATTCAATTAACAAACAAGACTTGGGTGTTTTCTTGATGAAGCTTTCTTTCCAGAACTCAGCCCATGATTTCATCGCGAGGAGACCGGCTAAGAGCGGCGACTTTCACGTCCGCTCACCCTGAAATCTCTGCCGAATGTAACTAACTAAAACTTATTCTCTCGGCGCCCAGTCGCGCGCCTACCGGAAGGTCAGTTGGAATGTCACCATTGTCACTCATCGGCCCCAGTAACTTTCCATGGACACCATCATTTTTAATCTAAAGGACCTTATTCAAAATATTCTAACTACAGGTACGCACATAATTTATAAGCTGCTCATAAATTATGTAACGCTTCCCAATTCCCTGCCGCATCTCTAACTAATTCCCACGCATCTGTAATGTTACATAATTATTGGATCCCTAATACTTATATAAGGTAGTGTAGAAACATAATGGCGATTAGTGCAGCCCACGGCCTTGAAGGATGAGTGACGGCGCTTGACCTCACGCTCACCTTGCCTTCCGGGGATAAATCGTGAGAACCGGGAGGCATAGAAGACCCTGTCTTCCGGTTTAAGGATAGTAAGTTTAAGTCAGTTAGCAAGTAGGAGCCGAGCTCGTAGGATGTGCGCAGATGTCTGGTTTGGGGATTTACAAATAAAGTAACATCAAATTAAATCGAAGTCTTGTGCTTATTACCTAAAAACTAACAATGACACAGGGCTTCTGATAAGGAGAAATCCCTAACAGAAACCAGACCCGAAGTCCCCAAGAAAGTCCAGACCTTAGAAGATTCCAGACCAAGACCAAGATGTTAGAAGATAGAACCAAAGCCGGCTTTGTTTTGTTTTGTTTTGTTTTTAAATTTGTTTTGTTGGTGAGTGGATGTATTGTGTTAGTAAAGATTGTGAATCATGAGAGATATCTATTTCTGTTATAACAATAAGAAAAGTAGAGAAGCAAAAAGAAAAGAGCTATACAAGACAACCAAGAACATTAACAACACTAGCAAATATATGCACCCTCTGGGTGCAAGTATTTAAGTTTTAATACAATAAAATATGTTAAATTAGAAAGGCTAATGAAACTGAATACGAATTCAGATAAAAAGATTTAGAACAGAGGGGGTATGATTGAAAAATAGAACAACTTTGAAACTAACTGTTCCACCATTTTCCCTTACTCCCGTCTTTCAGTGGTAAATTTCCCTAATTTAACTATTTAGTTAAAATAGGAAGAAAAGAATGAAATTACAGTTATTTCCTTATGTTAATAGATTTCTGTTAAGATTTATCCCCGAGATTTTTGCTCATATTTATTAAGATAAAACAAAACAATTAGAAATCAATAATAGTAAGCATATATTTATTAAAATCAAATTTTTTAAGATCAATATGCAAATTAGCCTTCCCATTCACACTGTAAACCGCTATTTCGTTGAATATATAAATATAATTGCATGTTATTAGTATGTAGATATTGTTAACAGTCTTAATGATGTAAAACGATTTTACTAATAATTGAGGTTTAAATAAAAATAAAATCATGGAGAATGTGATGTAAACAACAAAGGGAATTGTGACTTGTATAGTAATATAGTTTCGGTTACAGACATACAAACCCACAATCTCCATTATAATAAGATATTAGAAACTTTCCTCTAATGCAGCTATGTATAAGTATTTTTTATTATAAGTTTTGCTCAGTAATTATAAGTTGTAAAATTCAACCAGCTAACCATAACTCATGCTAACAGTAAAAGAGTGAGAAGTAAAACAAGAAGGATGAGACCTGTATGAGATAAATAAAGGAAAGGTTATATTAGTGGTTGATTATTAATTGTCTCAGCTTTCATTGCTGCTGCTGCACCTGCTTTTTAGTGACCATTTAGGATCTCTTCAAAGTTGTTGCTCCTTTGAGACAATCATATAAATACTAGGGCTTGGTGTTAGGGTTCCATTTATGGATTGAATAGATTAAAAACAGGAATTTTAAAAAAGACGTGTTAAAAAATTTTTTTTTTGAATCCCCAACAAGAATGAACAAAATGATATGTCTTCAGCATAGAATAAATGAAGGGTTAACATGCAAGATAGATGAAGAAGTAGCAAAGCTGCCCAGAAGAAAAGACGACCAGAAGTAAGAAGTAAGAAAGTGTATACAACAGTAATGCTACGTTCTTCAAGGGGTCAAGTAAAAAAAGGTTACTAACCGCCAATAACTGTTAGGTAACTTTCCACGGACCCCGACATTTTTAATCTAACGGACCTTATTCAAAATATTCTAACTACAGGTACATACATAAATAATAAGCTGAGTATGACTATGTAACACTTCATGCAGAGAATTAGTTGGACCGGAAATGGAAATGGACAACTGGTCACTTCAGCGGTTCTCGATTAATTAATTCAGTTTAGATATGGAAATCCGATCTCACTGACAAGTTAAAGCGACAATTCTTCGAGGCTGTTGTTATATCAGTGCTGCTGTATGGCTGCACCACTTGAACCCTGACAAGGCGCCTGGAGAATAAGCTAGATGGGACCTGCACAAGAATGCTACGTGCGGTCTTGAACAAGTCATGGTAAAAACACCCCACAAGGAAGCAGCTGTACGGCCACCTGCCCCTATCTCACAAGCCATCCGAGTGGGACGGAAAAGACATGCTGGATACTGCTGGAGGAGCAAGGATGAACTCATAAACGACGTTCTCCTGTGGAAGCTAACACATGGACATGCTAATGTGGGCCGCCCAGCCAAGACCTACATTGACCAACTCTGCGCGGATGCTGGATGCTGGATGCTGCACAGAAGACCTCACTGGGACAATGAATGGTAAGTAAGGTTGGCGAGAAATTGCCATGGATATCTGTACTGATTGCGTGTCATGATGATGATGATGATGATGATGAAATCTAAAACTTCAAGGATTTTTGTCACCTGACTTTAATTCCTCCAATGAAAATCAAGCTTCCAATTGACCTTCAAACTGTCAACAACTGTTCACATAAACGGTTATAATCTATTAGGACAGGTTTAGCTCAGTCGGTAGAGCACTTGACTAGGAATCGAAAGGTTCTTGGTTCGATAGCGACCCTCGCCAACTCAACGTATGAGTAGCACAGGGTTCTTTGCAGTAAAGTCAGGAGCTTATGGTAGGTGTAGCGCACCACCCCAGACGTTAAAATAATCTCCTTGGTCTAGCTTTAGTGAAAAGGGGATAGACTCACTCGCTGTCTGGCTGATACCGACTTTAGGCAACCCAGACGACTTTTCTTTTTACATTACCTGTTAAATAATAGATACAGCAAATCTATCTATCTGTATATTAATACTGGTGTTCGTACGACCGTTATCCTCTTGCAACACCCTCTGGTTAAAAATAAAACCATCAAAATCTTCCAAGATGAAACGAAAAAATGTAAATCCTCATTATCTGGAGTCACTTATCCGCCGAATTCTTGTATCTTATGGGTGTCGTCACATCAGCTAAATAATTGACCATTCTGTTTTTATTATAAAGAAAGAAAGGGAAGAAAAAGAACATGCTACACACAAAAAAATATAATGACAAAGAAAGAAAGAATAGGAGTAGGGGAAAGGTAGAGCGAGGGGTGAGCGCGTGAAGCGATAACGCTAATCTGTTTCAATCGAACATGATGAAAAAATGAAAAGAAGGAAAGAAAAATAAATGAGTGAGAGAAAGTTAAATCAAAATTATTATACTTTTTATATATTGAACTATTTAGCAATATCTGTTTTCATTATGTTCGATTAAAACAGATTAGCGTTATCGCTTCACGCGCTCACCCCTCACCTTTTAGAGGTAATAACACAAGACTCCGATTCTTACTTTATTTTTAAATCCCCAACCAGACATCTGCGCAGAGTGAGTCGGAGCGTGTATAACATGACTCACCACCGTCGTGGTTTCTCGCCGACTGACTAAAATCTATTTCTGATCTAAACCGGAAGAGGGTCTCCTCCACCGATTCTCACGGTATCCACCGGAAGGTTAGGACTGAGGTCAAGCCTTGTCACTCATCCTTCAAGGCCGTGGGCTGTAACTTATAACAGCC
>CM042157.1:81751013-81756459 GCA_023376005.1 Doryteuthis pealeii
TAATTGCTTGTGTAAATTGATAAAAAATGTATTTGTTTAATTAATTTTCTATTTTACTCCTTAAAATGCAACAATTAAGAATTAAACATTTATATTTATTTGTAGGTGAAATATTTCGCGTATTAATATAAATGAAAATTATTCGTTTATTCTATGTATATTTTATTTATTTCTTTTTAATGTTTTTATGCAACAGTGATTAAAAATTAATAGATTTTGTTCTAAGAAATAAGTCCTTACATAATAAAAACTTAAATTCACTCCTTAATTGCCTTTTGAGTTAGAGTAAAAAAAAAATGTATTAATTTTTACAAAGAAGATGAAATTTAAAAATGTGACCTTATTTGTAGGTAAAAAATACAGTATACGTTTATTCACAAAATCTGGGTACATGGAGATTTCACTATTGTATTTATTTATGTCATTTTTCCGAGAAGGCAGATATGGTAATTTAGCAGTAAATAAAATCATAACATAAACAATTAAATATAAGAAATTATAATTTTCCTTTTTTTTTTGGTTTTAAAAGTATGTTAATCCCCATGTACCCAGACTTAGTGGACACCCTGTAGAGCTTATATCTTTTTTTAAAAATTGCACTGATTAAAATTAATTCTAACGATAAAAGAAGCACAGAATGATAGTATTATGATATTTATTTATTTTAGGAATTTTTTTGTTTACATTTAAAATATCATTTTTTTTTAAAATGCGACCCTAAACTCATGAGTGTTTTGAAACATGATTTTTCTAAAGACTAGTCTGTTGAGTTACAGTGATAAAAATATATTCGTTCAAGTTATTTTCATTTTTACTCTAAAAAATGTAAAAATAAAAATTAAACATGTAAGATTTTTCGTATTACAATTTCTTTTCTAGTAATTTGAGGTAGGTTCTCCTTTGTTTAAAACATTTCCATGGTTTTACTTTAATTCTCCAAAATGATTAAGAATCTGTTTTTACAATTCGTACTAAATAAAAAGAAGCATTAAATTACAATTTCGCCTATGAAATCTGTGAGCACGAGCTTTTTGCCCTTATAAAGAACTGTAAAGAATTAAACAAATTGATTTTTTAAAAATTATTGAATTATATAATTCAATCAGTAAAAAATAATGATAAAAATTTGTACTTTTCCTTATTATAAACATATTAAAGTGTATGTGTAATTTTAATGCTCAATGAAATATCTTTTTTTATATAGTTATAAAATGACACTTACATACCAAAACAGATGCGACTCCTTTATATATATATATATATATATATATATATATATATATATATATATCTTGAATTTGATTAACATTGAAAGAAAGTGAAGCAATTTTTTTTCATTTGTTTAGTTATCATCATCATCATCATCATCATCATCATCTCCCTCACTCTCTCATTCTCTCACTCACTTTCTTACTCATTCTCTCTCTCCCTCTCTCTCACACACTCTCTCTTCCTCCCTCTCTCTCTTTCTCTCTCTTACTCATTCTCTTTCTTACGCATTATCCCCATCTCTCTCTCGCTCTCATGCCCCCTCTCTTACTCTTTCTTACTCATTCTTCCTCCCCTCTATCTATCTCCTATTCTCCTCCCCCTTTCTCTCTATCTATCTCCTATTCTTTCTATCTCCTATTCTCCTCTCTCCTATTCTCTCTCTCTATTCTCTCTCTCTCCTATTCTCTCTATCTCCTATTCTCTCTATCTTCATCTCCTATTCTTTCTCTCTCTCTCTCCTTCCTCTTTTTTTTTTTTTTTTTTTCAAATCTTAAAAAAAATCAACTTCCTTTTTCGGTATTTTTTATGCACTTGCTGGATATTTTTTTTTGTTTTTTTTTTGTTTTTGTTTTGTTTTGTTTCCTTTTCTTTACCCCCCCCGCACACACACCCTTTTTTTTCTTTTCTTTTCTTTCTTCTTTTTTCTTTCTTCTTTTCTTTCTCTTCTGGTTGGCCATCCCATCAGACCGTGTCTCGTTTTTCAAGCCCGACTCTTTTTCAACCCACAACAAACATTTTTATTTGTTCGGTGAATATCTTTCGCCTGTTGGGCAAAAAAAAAAATCTTGAAGCAAGCAGCAAGGCGGTGGGGGGGGAGGGGTAGTAAGGGTCCGGGATTCAGCTTAGGAAGGGCGACTGGGTGGATAAGGGGGAGGAGGAGGAGGGGGAGGAGGAGGAGGAGAAGGGGAAAAGGAGGGGGGCTTGGGGGTGTGAGGTGGCAAAGCAGTCGAAGGAAGGCCTAGGCAAAGTGACAGAAGCGACCAGCTGAGTCAACAACATTCAGCTATCTAACAGCTGGTCCCGGTCTGACCGGCTGTTTACGTCATTAAAGAGAACTATATATTTACTTACCTCCTTCGCAGGAGAGTTACACAGCCTCAGCCACACTTTCGACTAAGATTTTACGGCTACGCTTTCTCTCTCTCTTTCTATTTCTCTTTTCTTCTTCTTCTTCTTTCCCTTTTTGACTGGTTTTGTGATACTGTTCCTAGTGTGCCTCAGTAGTGGGTGGTGGAAAGGTATATCTCTGTCGGTCGGTGTGTATTCTTGTGTACGTATAATTGTATGTATGTGTGTGTGTGTGTGTGTGTGTGTGTGTGTGGAGTGACTGAGTATTGTGTTCGTTTGTATAAATGGATTTTTCAGGGCGCTGCTCTTTCTGGAGATGACGAGGGAAAAATCTTGCTATGATAGTGGCAACGATGGTGTGGAACCAAGCAAGTTATAGAAGGAGTGGGGGGGGGGGGGGGAAATACTGCAAAAAAAAAAAAAAAAAAGGAGAGAGAGAAGAAAAAAAGAAGAAGAATCGGTTTGAAAGAAAAAAGAAAAAAAGAAAAAGTTTCGTAAAAAGAAAAGGAAAGAAAGAAAAAACAGAAAAAGACCAAAGAAAAACAGTGAAATAAGGTGTATATATATATATATATATATATATATATATATATATATATATATATATATAGAGAGAGAGAGAGAGAGAGAGAGGAGAGAAGAGAAGATACTATGGAAAGAAACAGTGGGAAGTATGAAGAACGAAAATAGTAGTGAACATAAAGTGAGTGAGATAGGTAGATAGATTGAGAGAGAGAGAGAGAGAGGAAGAGAGAGAGAGAGAGAGAGAGAGAGAGAGAGAGAGAGGGGGGTAGAGAGAAGATATACATGGGAAATAAAATAAGGAAGAGATGAACGAAAAGCAAGAGGAAATGGAAAGAGAGGGATAATAAACGAGAAACGAAGGAAAAATAAAATAAGAAACAGAGGAAAATAAAAGAAAAAAAATTCCAAATTAAAAAGAAATTAACGAAAAAAAAAAAGAAAATAAAGAAAGGATTTAAAATTTTCATTCAGTTTTTCCCTCCCACCTTTGAAAATTTTTTTTAATGATACAAGTAAGTAAAGTAAAGTAAAGTTGTCGGGGTGGCCTAAAGCCGGTATCAGCCAATCAGCGAGGGAGTCTATCCCCTTTTCACTAGCGCTAGTCCAAAGAGATTATTTGAGCATCTGAAGTGGAGCGCCACACCAACCATCAGCTCCTTACTTTGCCGCACAGATCCCAGTGCTACTCATTTGCTGAGTTGACGAGGGCCGGTATCGAAACAGGAACCTTGAGGTTCGCCAGCCTAACACTCTACCTGACTGAGCTAAATAATAAAACCAAACCATTAATCAACTGAGTAAAGTCTGAAATAGAATTGGCTTTTAGTTTCAGAACGCCCCCCCCCCGGCTAGAAACCACAAGGTTCCTAGTTCGATACCGGTCCTCGCCAACTCGGCGTATGAGTAGCACAGGGATATGTACGGTAATAGTAAGGAGCTGATGGTAGGTGTGGCGCTCCACTTCAGACGCTAAAATAATCTCCTTGGTCTAGCGCAAGTGAAAAGGGGATAGACTCCCTCGCTGATTGGCTGATACCGACTTTAGGCCGCCCCGACGACTTTACTTACTAGATATCCTGTATTATTTGGATTGTTCGGACTATTATCCTCATCTTTATTGTTATATACACAACGTTTCGGCAGATGTGCCCTCCGGTGTCCCGTGTCGAACTCGGGAACCTCATCTTCGAACTCGCGAACGTTCTTGTCGAACTCGGGAGCCCTCGTGTCGTAAACAGGAGCCTCCACGGAACTTCGAACCGAACTCCTTTTTCAATCCACCTGGGTAGACTGTTCTCATTCCGTTAACCATGACCGGGTATAAGTGTTAAATTATGTTGAGTATTCTATGTTATTATTGCCCTTGGCCAGGATTGAACCTGCAACCAACACTTGTAATTGTATTAACTGTATTAAATTCAGACGAATAGTATATGATATCTGCTTATCAAAGTCGGTGCAAGTGTCTCATAGGTTGTCCCAGCAAATCTATGATATTTTTCTATTTAAACCATAGATGGGACCCTAACAGGTACTACCACTCCGGGTCAGGGTGGATTGGGAGTAAGGGAAGAAGGGGTACTCCACATTTCCCAAACTCCAGAATTGGACTTCACCATCAGATAGAGTTTAGACATCATGCCCAGGACATTAAGACCCTCAACAGTGGATCTGGGAGTAATGGTGATCGAATAAAGGTAACTCAATTCCAGCAAACTCAGAATTGGACACTTTACCATTCAGATAGAGTTTCATGTCATACCCAGGAAACTTAAGACCGCTCAAAGTGGATCTGGGAGTAATGGTGATGAAAGGGATTATTCCACAATTCCCAGCTATCCAGACTGGAACTTCACCATCAGATAGAGTTTAATGTCATACCCAGGAAATTAAGACCCTCGAAGTGGATCTGGAGTAATGGTATGAATTAGGGATATTCCACATTCCCCAGATATCCAGAACTGGAACTCACCATCAGATAGAGTTTATAATGTCATACCCAGGAAATTAAGACCCTCAAAGTGGATCGGAGTAATGGTGATGAAAGGGATATTCCAACATTCCCCAGATATCCAGAACTGGAACTTCACCATCAGATAGAGTTTAATGTCATACCCAGGAAATTAAGACCCTCAAGTGGATCTGGGAGTAATGGTGATGAAAGGGATATTCACATTCCCCAGATATCCAGAACTGGAAACTTCACCATCAAGATAGAGTTTAATGGCATACCAGGAAATTAAGACCCTCAAAGTGGATCTGGGAGTAATGGTTGATGAAAGGGATATCCACATTCCCCCAGATCAGAACTGGGCTCAGCCATCAGATAGAGTTTAATGCATACAGGAATTAAGACGCCTCAAAGTGGATTGGGAGTAATTGGTGATTGAAAGGGTATTCCACATCCCCAGATAATCCAGGAATGGAACTTCACCATCAATATGAAGTTAAAATGTCATACCCAGAAATTAAGAACCTCAAAGTGGATCTGGAGTAATTGGTGATGAAGGGGTATCCACCACATCCCAGAGATCAGAATTTGGATATCACCATAAAGATAGGATTTATTGTCATACCCGGA
>CM042157.1:81756559-81759059 GCA_023376005.1 Doryteuthis pealeii
GTCGTTAAAGTCGTTCAATCAAAACCAATAACTTTTTATAAAAAGTTTGATTTATTAAAACACCAAAATAATTAAGTTGCGGGGTGGTCCTATTCAGTTTCCCGTATCAGCCGAATAGCGTAAGGGAGTCCTATACCCCCATTCGCTAGCACGCTGGAGACAAGGGAGATTGTTTTATTTGCGGAATCGTGGGAGCACCAAAATCCCACTTTACCACACAGAAATACAACGGTAGATAGCTACTCAATGCGGGACATAAGTTGTTAGGAAACCCAGTAATCACCCGGAACCGATGTGGTTACTAGACGAATAGTCCTACCGGACTTGAGTTAAAATGTATATCGATTTTCTAAAAGGCAACATTTATATAACACAAAACGAAGGTGGATACATATAGGTATTTTTATTACCGAAATCTATTCTGCTACTAAAATTGCAACAAAAAGGTAGAATATAGCCAAAAAGGAGGAATTAACTATAGAGAAAATGGTAAAGGCAATGAAACATAAGTCATTTGTGGACTTGTAAAATTTTTCGAAATAATTTTAGATGATTTCGAGGAATGGTTTTGATCCTCATCTTTATTGTGGAATTATGTAATAGAACATAACGGTCCATAGAGCCTAAATTAGAGTGTTACGATATTCAAAGCTCAGAAACTAGACGCTTGACCTAAGAGGTTTATCAGTGCTGATGAGTAACTATAAATCTAAGCTAGAACAGAGAACACCGAGACAAGACAGATATAACAGCGGCCTGAGCGTTTGTGTTTGAATACATGCGACCAATAAAGATAAGAGACAACAGTACACGAGAAACATCAAGAAATCATGTCAGGTAACGCAATTCACCCATAACCTGTTATGGCAAATAATGATAAGGAACAGAGACCAGTTGACATGTTTCTAATTTGAATAAATCAATACAAGAAATTTGTAAAAAAATGCAGATTTCACTAGAGAGAAAAAAAATGACCAATGGTTGAAGAGCTAATTGTTGGACAAAATTTTTTTACAAAAAGAAAAATTATGAAGAATTAGCAAAAAAAAAAAAAAAAAAAAAAAAAAAAAAAAAAACACGAGCGGACTAGATAGGAGAAGAGACGTGAACAGAATAGAGGAAGAAGGAAAAGAAGAAGTGGAAAGGAAGAGAATAGAGACAATGAGAAATATGAAGAATGAAAGAAGAAACCTGCCGGGGCGATGCTAAATTAAATTATATTGAAAATATATGAATGAAAGGGGACGACGAGGAATAAATAAATAAAATAGAAATTCTTACATATTATATATATTAAATGTGCAATACTTACTAGATAAAGAAAGCATCAATATGCATTCCATCACATACTCAGAAGTTGTCTATAAATAAGTGTCATGATTTAAGATATATGCAAATGCCATATATCGTTTTATTGGAAGAAGTGTATTTATAAATAGTAGAACGAGATGATATAATATTTAGTGTAAGGAAGTAACATATGAAAATAGAGGGGAGGAAAGGTGGCGTCAAAGGAGAAAGTAACCGACAAGCTTTAGATATATATTTAAAAAAAAGACTATATATATATACAATAAAATTCATCAATAGAAATGAAGATAAAGAATCTAGGAATTTTCGTAAAAAAATTTTAGACTGTGAAATATGATTTTATTCAATGAGAGATTTTTATTGTATGAAAATATACTAGTGGACGTAAAAGCAGTGAAAACAGGTGGAGTTAATTGGTTTTAGAGAAAAGGAAGAGACCGAGAATCATCGATTAGTTATTAAGAGATATATGGGGGAGGGATAGTTTGATGTACCAGAGATAAGGGCACTTGATAAAAAAACAAAGAGGAGATAAGAGGATAGAAAGAAAGAAACCACAGAAAGCACAAAACTTAATAATGAATTCACCTTTGATATCATACAAAACGCATGGGCACGTGCACTTTGTGGCTATTATTAACTTTAAATCTTCGAATAGGATAAACTTATACTTTTTGTGGTCTACTTCCTTTCAAATAAGCAAAAAAATGAAATAACATAGAATAAAGCTATTCATGTACATTTATATCCGATTTTTCTAAATAAAGAAAAAAAAGAGGAGCCAAATAAAAAGCTTATGTAAAAAAATAAACGAATGTTATGGTGGATTGTTCTACTTTAGAAAACACTAGCAATTATAGGAAGAGATCCTTGAAAAGTTTCTTGTCATACCAGAAGGGAAGAATTTGAACGGTTGGTCGGTTGGTTGGATCTTTTATCCGTTCTGTCATTCGACGACCCGGTTGGGGTTTATATTTGGGCAAGACCTGAACCCTGTTTTTTTTATTCTTTTATTTTATTCATTCATATTTGATAGGGTATACTGCCAAATTTCATTCGTCAATCATGCCCGACAGCCATTGTCATCCACTCTTCATATAGCTGATTCTGAAATTGTATGTCCAGTTTGGGGTTGTGGATAGGTACGGGTTTAAATTAGACAATCCCCGGCAAATTTGAGGCTTCCCGC
>CM042157.1:81764059-81769059 GCA_023376005.1 Doryteuthis pealeii
TTATCAGAAGCCCTGTGTCAATGTTAGTTTTTTAGGTGATAAACACAAGACTTCGATTTACTTTGATGTTACTTTATTTTGTGTGTGTGAGTATATATATACATATATATCTATCTATATATATATATATATATATATATACTCACACACACACACACACACACATATATATATATATATATATATAGTTGATATGTGTTCCTACATATACAGATATGTAGTTCAAACACAAATCGGATTACACATCTTTATAGATACAATAAGGGTACTTGTATATGTTTCACACACACATACACACACACACACACACACACACACACATCCACACGCATATGTATATATATGTGTCTGTGTGGTGGGGATGGAAATAGATCTATAATTGCTAATATGACCGATATTTAAGCCTTTTTCTTAACTAAACACTCACACATCTCTCTCTCTTCTCTCTCTCTCTCTCTCTCTCTCTCTCTCTGTGTGTGTGTGTGTGTGTTGTGTGTGTAACTGTCTAAATATTTTGGTGGTTATTCCTGTACGAAAATATGCATTTGAACACCCACAAAAAGGGGCTTGATCACCGATTTACAAAAACACACAAGCAGAAAACAGATGGATACATATGTCAAAAATACACATTTTCCAACACACACACACACACACACACACACACACACACACACACACTGAGAAAAAACACATCTACGCACGGACTACACATCTACATACCAATCTACACAGATGCGATCACACATACAAAGCATCTGCCGCTGTTGGTCTCTCGCTAATTGTATCTTTTTTTTCCGCAACTAATTAGACGTTGAAATATGAATGATGGGAGCAGGAACTGAGGGGGGGGTGCAACATTTGAATAACAATGCGCAACGCCAGACCTCGGACTACCGCTCGCGACCCCCTCTGGCTCGTCCGTCAGTCTAGCCCGGCATTATGTGTCAGTCATGCGTAAAAGGCATAACAAAAAAAGTCCACATTGTGTAACGCCAGCGACATGATTAACTGTTCTTGCCAAACATAACACCAAATGAGATCTTCGTTTGTTGGCTCAGTGGAAGTGCGTAGGAGTTGAAGGGCATCATCATCATCATCATCATCATCATCATCATCATCATCAAGGAGTGCCGACAGCACGGACTCCTTCCGCTATCTCTCGACATCCATCCCTATTGGCCATCGCTTTTGGCAGGTTCTCTACACCAGTAGCTTTCAACCTTTTTTTTCTTTTTTTGGACCCCTTTGAGTACCTCTTCATCGTCATTACTCCCAGGTTCACTCTGATACGGATTGGTAGTCCCTGTTACTGTCACATCTATATTAAATAGTTAAATAGATTAAAAATGAGTTTAAAAATGAGTTTTAAAAAATTGAGTTTAAACAACGAAAATTGAATACTCAACAAGAATGAATAAAATAAACATGTCTTCGGCATAAAATAACTGTTATAGGTGATACACCATATAAGACTAATGGAATGCGCCGACAGGTTACTATAAGTAACAGGGAGAATTGTGGCTTGTGAGTAAGCCAATGCGAGTAAGCCAATAACTATATTGTCGGACGTAATTTCCACTTATCTCTATTGTATTTGTCTACTTTCTGTTAATACATTTTACTACATTTGTTACCCGTCGTTTTGTTCTTATTTGACCCCTTAACAACAATAACCCAACAAGTATTGACATGCTGTAAAATCCAAGCAACCAAACCAGCCAATCATGATCATGATCATGGTCATCATTAAAACGTGCCGACAGCACGGATTCCTTTCGCTTTCTCTCGACATCTATCCCTATTGGTCAGCGCTTTTGGTAGGTCCTCAAGACTAGTATTTTTCACCCCTTTTTTACTGATGGACACCTTTGACTACCTCTTCATCGTCAATTATTTCTAGGTTTACTCTGACCCGGAGTGGTAGTATCTGTTAGGGTCCCATCTATGGGTAACATAGTTCGAAAACGTCTTTTAAAAATGTGTTCAAAAATGTGTTGTAAAAATTAAACACCCATTGAGAATGAATAAAACAATAAGGTCTTCGACACAAAAGAACACAAGGACTGACTACTAATCATCATCAACGTCATTAAGACGTGCCGACAGCACGGATTCCTTGCGTTTTCTCTCGACATCCGTCCCTATCAGCCATCGCAGGGCTTTCAAACTATTGGTCCCGAACTTTCAATAGACATCATTGTGAATAAAAAAAAAATTTTTAAATAAAAATAAAAATAAAAAAAGAATTTGAAAAACACTACACGGAATTCAATGTTTTTGCTGGTCAGCCAACACTGGTACCGATAAGTCTGTTTAAAAAAAATGATGTTCAGAGATTTTGTCTTTTTACTGTTTGGTGATATATGGGTTGTCAACAGTATCCCAAAAATAACCTGTTCATTTCCTTTTATATATATCCCCGCTCCTCCTTAGCTCACATCACCACACACTCACCCCCTTGACCTCCCCGGCACCGCCACCACCACATGTATTTAAACGTATGCTCTGCTTTAATAAAGTCTCAGATCGGCTGAGAAAGTCTGTGCATACAGACGAAACGTACCACCCTGTGACTTGTTTTGAGTTGATCATTTCTTGACCACTTTCCTTCTATCTACAGCATATATATATATATATATATATATATATATATATATATATAAAGATTTTGGGATGTTTTTTTAGAAGCATTGTTAAATAAAGTATATATATTATTATTTATATTTTCGCTTGAAGGCGTATACCGCATAAAATTCGATAATTATAGAAGATAATAATGACAAGTGAATTATTCGGTGTGTAGAACACAGTACAGACTGTTTCAACAGTCTGTACGATGTTCTACACAATTTATAATATAATTATAAATTGTTTTCTCTTTAACAGCATTGTGTGATGTTTTCATTCCACCTTTTCATACTCATACTGTCGGATTCATTTCCTTTCTTTTAACTTATATATATATATATATATATATATATATATATATATGTGTGTGTGTGTGTGTGTGTGTGTGTGTGTGTGTGTATATATATGTATATATATAGTCTGAAGATCACATAGGCGACAAACTGTAAGAACCAATTGCCATTAACTCCTTGTTCACGCTAACTTATATTGAATACAAATGCTCTATCAATTATATTCAGCACTGTTCAGATAAATACATAACCTATATTATCTACTTTATATATATATATATATATATATATATATATATATATATATATATTAGTGCTTTAAAAAGACCCCTAAAAGATTCATTATTACAAAAATTAGCTAGCAACTGTTTTTTTCCCGCCTTTTGCCCCTACTTCTATTGTAAGATATATATTGTTTTAAATAATGAATCTTTTAATGGGTCTTTTTAAAGCACTAATAAAATTCTGTACACCCAAAAAATGTACATCATTCTGTACATTAGTATATATATATATATATATATATTATATATATATATATATATATATATATATATATATAAAGTTGTTCTGGTTCCAACGGGAGAAAATTCAATATTTTATAAAAAAAAAGGAAGGTCCGCAAAATGTATTTTGTTCTCAGAAAATTTTTTTAAATTCTTTTTGTTTTACATATGCAACATGTGTTTCAGATCTTCTGGTATCTTCTTCAGGCTTTGATTGATAATATGAAAATGAATTTTTACATGCATGTGTATATATATTTCACCTCCTCTTCTGTTTTTGTGGGGGTGGAATGGAATTTATATATATTGTGTGTGTATGTGTGTGTGTGTGTGTGTGTGGTTTTCGATAGCGTAGATATCGTGTCAACGGGTCTCTGACGGCTGTGTGATCATCAAAGCAAAACTGATATATATATATATATATATATATATATATATAATATATTTGGGAGAATATGTGCTTAATTGGAGTCGTACCTAATTTTGAAAATTAATTAATTAATAATGAATTAGGCGGGAATGCCTATTTAAATGTATGGCTATCAAAATTAGGTACGACTCCAATTAAGCACATATTCTCCCAAAAATTGTCGGCAAAAAGCCATTCCAAAAACACCGTGTTTACAACTTATCATATATATATATATATATATATATATATATATATATATATATATATTAAAAGGAAGAAAAAACTGAACACCGTAATTCCATAATAAATTTATTTCGACCAAAATTGGGGCCTATATAAATCTAAGTTGATTTAATATAGCTCCTCAAAATTTTGTCTCATCAGATGGAAGCTTGATCTCATGATGCCAACTGCACCTCTGCAGAGGGGTAAAAAAAACACCCAATGGGGCCACCTGTTGGTTATGGGAGTCGATCCCGTGATGCCTAAAGATAAAACTGTGGAGGCTGAATAGTCCATGTCGTGCAACACTCGACTTTAGCCCTTACTTAGGCTAGAAGGGCGGTCGGAGATCCCTTCTCCGATCAACAGGCTGGTCACGTCAAGCCCTAGCACCTTTATGATTGTCCCAATCCAATTGCTCTTATGACAACCACTGACTGTTTTTTATCATATATGTGCTAGAAGGCGGTGGCTGAGGGTCTTCCTGTCCTGGGTATGACGTTAAACTCCAGCTCTAGGGAATGTGTAGTACCCCATCATCACCATTACTCCCAGGTCCACTCTGACCCTGAGTGGTAGTACCATTTAGGGTACCATCTATAGGTGAAATAGAAAAAAAAATGAGTATAAAAATTGAAAAATTGAAAACCCATCAAGAATGAGTAAAGCAAAATGAATTCCGCATGATATAACCCAACAAGGGTTGATATGCCAACCAACCAACACACATTTTGAAAAGACGTTTCCAAAATTTTAGCTTATAAAATTGTCATCATCATCATTATCACCATCATCATGAAGGCGACCTGACAGTACGGATTCCTTTGACTCTCTTTCTCGTCGTCCGTTTTTATCACTAATCAGTCTTGGCAGGTCCTCTATACGGCATCCAGTGTATGCACAGAGCTAATGAATTAAAGTTTTTGCTGGTCAGCC
>CM042157.1:81774059-81794059 GCA_023376005.1 Doryteuthis pealeii
TAGTGTAGAAACATAATGGCGATTAGTGCAGCCCACGGCCTTGAAGGATGAGTGACGGCGCTTGACCTCACTCTCACCTTGCCTTCCGGGGATAAATCGTGAGAACCGGGAGGCATAGAAGACCCTGTCTTCCGGTTTAAGGATAGTAAGTTTAAGTCAGTTAGCAAGTAGGAGCCGAGCTCGTAGGATGTGCGCAGATGTCTGGTTTGGGGATTTACAAATAAAGTAACATCAAAGTAAATCGAAGTCTTGTGTTTATTACCTAAAAACTAACAATGACACAGGGCTTCTGATAAGGAGAAATCCCTAACAGAAACCAGACCCGAAGTCCCCAAGAAAGTCCAGACCTTAGAAGATTCCAGACCAAGACCAAGATGTTAGAAGATAGAACCAAAGCCGGCTTTGTTTTGTTTTGTTTTGTTTTGTTTTTAAATTTGTTTTGTTGGCGAGTGGATGTATTGTGTTAGTAAAGATTGTGAATCATAAGAGATATCTATTTCTGTTATAACAATAAGAAAAGTAGAGAAGCAAAAAGAAAAGAGCTATACAAGACAACCAAGAACATTAACAACACTAGCAAATATATGCACCCTCTGGGTGCAAGTATTTAAGTTTTAATATAATAAAATATGTTAAATTAGAAAGGCTAATGAAACTGAATACGAATTCAGATAAAAAGATTTAGAACAGAGGGGGTATGATTGAAAAATAGAACAACTTTGAAACTAACTGTTCCACCATTTTCCCTTACTCCCGTCTTTCAGTGGTAAATTTCCCTAATTTAACTATTTAGTTAAAATAGGAAGAAAAGAATGAAATTACAGTTATTTCTTTATGTTAATAGATTTCTGTTAAGATTTATCCCCGAGATTTTTGCTCATATTTATTAAGATAAAACAAAACAATTAGAAATCAATAATACTAAGCATATATTTATTAAAATCAAATTTTTTAAGATCAATATGCAAATTAGCCTTCCCATTCACACTGTAAACCGCTATTTCGTTGAATATATAAATATAATTGCATGTTATTAGTATGTAGATATTGTTAACAGTCTTAATGATGTAAAACGATTTTACTAATAATTGAGGTTTAAATAAAAATAAAATCATGGAGAATGTGATGTAAATAACAAAGGGAATTGTGACTTGTATAGTAATATAGTTTCGGTTACAGACATACAAACCCACAATCTCCATTATAATAAGATATTAGAAACTTTCCTCTAATGCAGCTATGTATAAGTATTTTTTATTATAAGTTTTGCTCAGTAATTATAAGTTGTAAAATTCAACCAACTAACCATAACTCATGCTAACAGTAAAAGAGTGAGAAGTAAAACAAGAAGGATGAGACCTGTATGAGATAAATAAAGGAAAGGTTATATTAGTGGTTGATTATTAATTGTCTCAGCTTTCATTGCTGCTGCTGCACCTGCTTTTTAGTGACCATTTAGGATCTCTTCAAAGTTGCTGCTCCTTTGAGACAATCATATAAATACTAGGGCTTGGTGTTAGGGTTCCATTTATGGATTGAATAGATTAAAAACAGGAATTTTAAAAAAGACGTGTTAAAAAATTTTTTTTGAATCCCCAACAAGAATGAACAAAATGATATGTCTTCAGCATAGAATAAATGAAGGGTTAACAAGATAGATGAAGAAATAGCAAAGCCGGCCAGAAGAAAAGACGACCAGAAGTAAGAAGTAAGAAAAGTGTATACAACAGTAATGCTACGTTCTTCAAGGGGTCAAGTAAAAAGGTCATTAACCGCCAATAACTGTTAGGTAACTTTCCACGGCCCCCGACATTTTTAATCTAACGGACCTTATTCAAAATATTCTAACTACAGGTACATACATAAATAATAAGCTGATTATTACTATGTAACACTTCATGCAGAGAATTAGTTGGACCGGAAATGGAAATGGACAACTGGTCACATCAGCGGTTCTCGATTAATTAATTCAGTTTAGATATGGAAATCCGATCTCACTGACAAGTTAAAGCGACAATTCTTCCAGGCTGTTGTTATATCAGTGCTGCTGTATGGCTGCACCACTTGAACCCTGACAAGGCGCCTGGAGAATAAGCTAGATGGGACCTGTGTTACATATTAATTGGCTCCCTATTACTTTTTAAGGTAGTATAGAAATCCTTATGGCAATCAGTACAGCTGATGGCCTTGACAGTGAGTGACAATGCTTGACCTCACTCTCACCTTGCGTTCTGGGATGAACGTGAGAATCGGAAGCGATAGAAAGCCCTTCCGGTTTAAGGTGTAAGCAACTCAGTTAGAGTTGCAGTTAGTCAGTTGCAGAATTAGAAGCTAGCAAGATGTGACTCTCAGCGCGCAGTTGTCTGGCCTGGGGATCCGGAATAAAATAACATCAAAGGTAAATCGAAGTCTTGTTGTTATTACTAAAAGCTAACAATGACACAAGGCTTCTGATAAGAAATGGTCCCCAGCAGAACCAGACACGGAATCTCCATACAAGAAGACCAGACGAGACCATTAGAAGATAGAAGAAGCAGATCCGACCAGAAGAATAAGAAAGTACATAACACCTGCACAAGAATGCTACGTGCGGTCTTGAACAAGTCATGGTAAAAACACCTCACAAGGAAGTAGCTGTACGGCCACCTGCCCCTATCTCACAAGCCATCCGAGTGGGACGGAAAAGACATGCTGGATACTGCTGGAGGAGCAAGGATGAACTCATAAACGACGTTCTCCTGTGGAAGCTAACACATGGACATGCTAATGTGGGCCGCCCAGCCAAGACCTACATTGACCAACTCTGCGCGGATGCTGGATGCTGGATGCTGCACAGAAGACCTCACTGGGACAATGAATGGTAAGTAAGGTTGGCGAGAAATTGCCATGGATATCTGTACTGATTGCGTGTCATGATGATGATGATGATGATGATGAAATCTAAAACTTCAAGGATTTTTGTCACCTGACTTTAATTCCTCCAATGAAAATCAAGCTTCCAATTGACCTTCAAACTGTCAACAACTGTTCACATAAACGGTTATAATCTATTAGGACAGGTTTAGCTCAGTCGGTAGAGCACTTGACTAGGAATCGAAAGGTTCCTGGTTCGATAGCGGCCCTCGCCAACTCAACGTATGAGTAGCACAGGGATCTTTGCAGTTAAAGGCAGGAGCTTATGGTAGGTGTAGCGCACCACCCCAGACGTTAAAATAATCTCCTTGGTCTAGCTTTAGTGAAAAGGGGATAGACTCACTCGCTGTCTGGCTGATACCGACTATAGGTAACCCCGACGACTTTTCTTTTTACACTACCTGTTAAATAATAGATACAGCAAATCTATCTTTCTGTATATTAATACTGGTGTTCGTACGACCGTTATCCTCTTGCAACACCCTCTGGTTAAAAATAAAACCATCAAAATTGTCCAAGATGAAATGAAAAAATGTAAATCCTCATTATCTGGAGTCGCTTATACGCCGAATTCTTATATCTTATGGGTGTCGTCACATCAGCTAAATAATTGACCATTCTGTTTTTATTATAAAGAAAGAAAGGGAAGAAAAAGAACATGCTACACACAGAAAAAATATAATGACAAAGAAAGAGAGAATAGGAGTAGGGGAAAGGTAGAGCGAGGGGTGAGCGCGTGAAGCGATAACGCTAATCTGTTTCAATCGAACATGATGAAAAGATGAAAAGAAGGTAAGAAAAATAAATGAGTGAGAGAAAGTTAAATTAAGATTATTATACTTTTTACATATTGAACTATTTAGCAATAGCTGTTTTCATTATGTTCGATTAAAACAGATTAGCGTTATCGCTTCACGCGCTCACCCCTCACCTTTTAGAGGTAATAACACAAGACTCCGATTCTTACTTTATTTTTAAATCCCCAACCAGACATCTGCGCAGAGTGAGTCGGAGCGTGTATAACATGACTCACCACCGTCGTGGTTTCTCGCCGACTGACTAAAATCTATTTCTAATCTAAACCGGAAGAGGGTCTCCACCGATTCTCACGGTATCTACCGGAAGGTTAGGACTGAGGTCAAGCCTTGTCACTCATCCTTCAAGGTCGTGAGCTGTAACTTATAACATCCATTTTTATTTCTACACTATTGCACATAAATATTAGGTATCTAATAATTATGTAACACTTCAATTCAAAATCTACCACCTACATAATTCGGAGGCTACCCACGAATTATGTAATATTTTTTCAAAATATGCAAATTAGTTATCCTAGGGAAAGCAAAAAAAACAACAACAAAAAACAAAAAACAAAAAAAAACAAGCAAATAAACAAAAGTTGGAAATTCTGGCGCCGGACACGTCAAGAATAAACGTTTCTTTTTTTTTTTTCTTGTAAAATCCTCACCATATTATATCGTTTTCACGGTCATATGCAAACTTTCTTGTAAGAAAATGTTTCTTGTAAATTGAATATTTTGTTCTCACCAGGGCAGCGTCTGTGGCTCAAAGAAGAGACGCTGTTTTTTTGTTAATTTTATTTAGGGGGATGGGGAAGAGGGTGCGCACTGTCTCTTTGGAGATTCGTTACTTTTTTTTACTTGTCATCTACAATGCCGTTAATTAAATTCATACGCGTCCAGACGCCAATTAAAAAACGGCAAAGTGCATTTAGACGCATCTCTAAGAATCCATGTGTATGTATTCTTACATCAGTTATTTGTTGTTGGCTTCCTTCCGTCTGCTAAAGACGATGGCGTGGTGTCCACAATTTCTTTTTATCTACATCTGCATGAGTGGCTGAACAGACCAATTTTTGAATGGCAATCTCTGGTGCAGTGACTGCAAACAAACAGTGATGCTTGCTGGAGTTGCTGTTGTCTCTCCTTCCTTTTGGCTCTCTTTTCTGTGGCGGCTTCTTTCCTCTCTTTTTCACTCCTTTTCGTCTTGACGAGGAGGCGCCAGGTTGCACCAGGTCGCACGGTCTTCTACACAAGCCTCCCATGTGTTGGTGTTGATGTGGCATGTCTTCATGTCCTTCTTGCAGACATCTTTAAAGCGCAGGCGTGGTCTCCCTACGGGTCGGGTGCCTTCTACTCATTCGCCATACAGTAGGTCTTTGGGGATGCGCCCTTTGTCCATCCTCCTGACGTGACCAGTTATAAATTCAGGTTAATCTAGAAGGTTCCGCATTTGACAATTGATCCTGAATCAGGCCTCAGAGGACATGTAGGGATCCAGTGAATAATTATCTATATTATTTGGATTATTCGGACTATTCGGGAACTTTCATGGAACTTCGAACCGAACCCTTTATTCAATCCACGGGAGTAGACTGTTCTCATTCCGTTAACCATGGCCGGGTACAAGTGTGAAGTATTCTATGAAATTATCGCCCTTGACCAGAATTGAACCAGCAACCAATCCTTAGAACTGTATTAACTCAACCTTTATATCCGTTGCGCCATGTGTCCAACTAAAAGCTCCCGATTACGACATGAAGGTTCCAGAGTTCGAAGAAAAGTTTCCCGAGTTAGAGAAAGTTCCTGAGTTCGTCAGAAAATACCCGAAGAATGCCGGGGGTGGGGCACATCAGCCGAAACATTATGTATATAATAATAAAGATGTGGACAATAGTCCGAAGGATCCAAATAATCCAAATTATCAAGGCTAATCTAAAAAAAATCAGACAAATAATTATTCCTCTTAGATAATTTATAAATCCATTACAGAACCGTAGGGTATCCCATGACTGTCCAGAAACCCCTCCTAGACCTATTTTCTTTGAAACTCGAACTTTGAACAAAAGACGTTGTCCTAGAATCTGCCAGGAAATGGTAAAGCTTCATAGCTATATCAACGACGCTGGTCAAGTGAGACTTTTTTCCATTTTGTACCCTTTGCACATACTGTTTGTTCATGGAATGATATGATTTATATAAAAAACATAAATACTGGTAATGCCTTTTATAAAGTAACAAAAAGCATACATGGACTCCATAACAATATCATATATATATATATATATATATATATATATATATATGTGTGTGTGTGTGTTTGTGTTTGCGTTGCCTGTCAACTCGTGCACGCGTAAGACAATTTCCTATTCTTTCTTTTTATATACACGAGTATATCCCTGTGCTACTCATACGCTGAGTTGGCGAGGACCGGTATCGAACTAGGAACCTTGTGGTTTCTAGCCGAACGCTCTACCGACTGAGCTAACCGGACCAGTAACTGTGGTATATTTACAGGTCCTGCCAATTATTATTACGTTCCATATATATATATATATATATATATATATATATACTTTGTGTGGTACCAAGTTTCTTGGTACAAGGTGATTCTAGGCTGGTCCTATTCTCTACCAGTAGTTTGTTGTAGAGTTCAGGTTCCGTATGAGAACTCAATGTTTAATTATTGTAAACAGAGCAAAGTTATTTGTGAATAAAAAGGCCTTAAATACCATGGGTATTGTGGTTATGGACCATTTCCACTCGTGGGTATCTCTCTCTCTCTCTCTCTCTCTATATATATATATATATATATATATATATATGTGTGTGTGTGTGTGTGTGTGCGTGTGTGTGTGTGTGTACATATATATATATATATATATATATATATATATATATATATATATATATATATATATTCGCATACACATCAACAAAACACATGATAGAAGACCAGAAACAGCCTCATAAATATTCGACAAATTCAAGTTGATATAATATAAAACTATTATTAATTAAACTGGCATTAATTGCAGAAAACGATCCCAAAAATTTAGAAGCGATTCTCATAAAGAATAAACTGCCAACATCAAATAAAGTCTCTTTTAGCCTGGGCGTGGTAGTCTTAAAAATGCATTTAATATAGGTGCTACCCATTAAGCCTCAGTGGATCCACAGTCACGTGATCCTTAGCTGTTATTCCTACTTTTTCAAACCAGCACCAATGGCCAACACGTTTATGTACGACATCACAGCCACCTAAAAATTCCTTGGCCACAGAATCAACCCAGATCTCCAAAACACAGGAGCAATTACATCCTCGAAAATAACTGAGGATGGTTGAAAATAACTATACTCGGACTACACTAACGGAAGATTTTAACAGTTTTTAAAAAGCCTATAACAACAGTTTGAATATCTCATTTAGTAAAACGAAAAGTCAAATAGATCTGTTTAAAAAAAACATTAGTATTAGATAAGAATGCTTGCAACCCAATAACTGTGTGATAATAAAAGGTCTTGCCCCTCTGTGGGTCAAGAAGTCTTGTCCCTCTGCAGTCAGAAGGTCTTGCCCCTCTGTGGGTCAGGAGGTCTTTTCCCTTTGTGGGTCAGAAGGTCTGGTCCCTCTGCAATCAGGAGGTCTTGCCCCTCTGCAGCCAGGAGGTCTTTTCCCTCTGTGGGACAGGAGGTCTTGCCCCTCTGCAGTCAGGAGGTCTTGCCCCTCTGCAAGGTCTCCAAAACGCTGGGGACGCAGAGAAACTGTTCGTGCGGCTATTGATAACAATGCTGTGTTTGCTGTGCATACACCTGTGTCTGCGCTAGCCTGTGCCTCACTGACACAGTTAGTCTTGTCTTGGCAGTGGTTTCTGATGGAGTTCCCGATTTACGCTACACCCAAGTGTGAAGTGCGCGCAGTTATTCGGTTTTAGAACGCAAAAAGCATTAAACTGATTGAAATTAATCACCAATTAACGAAATTGTATGGCGAGTCGTGTATGGATGTCAAAAACGTCCGGAAATTAGTGTAAGTAGGTTGCAAAGACGGCGAGATTCAATGTTTCCTTAGTGACATGGCGGCGAGCTGGTATGATATGGGTATTCAAAAAACTGCCACCGAGTAAAAAAAAATGCATCGATCAAAATGGTGATCATGTAGAAAAGTAGATACATGTTGAAACCTTCAAAATGATGTAAACATCATTGAAAATGAATAATAAACATTTCTGTTATTTCTAAATATTTTGGGATTACTTCAAGGTCCACTCTAACCCAGAGTGGGAGAGCCTGTTAAAATAATGCAACCCTAAACTCTTGAGTATTTTGAAACGTAACTTTTTTTTCTAAAAAACTTTTTTTTTGTAGGCATAACAAAAATCTAAATTCAGTATAAAATAATGCAACCCTAAACTCTTGAGTATTTTGAAACGTAACTTTTTTTCTAAAATCTTTTATTTTTTGTACGCATAACAAAAATCTAAATTCAGTTCTTAATTGCTTGTATAAATTGATAAAAAATGTATTTGTTTAATTAATTTTCTATTTTACTCTTTAAAATGCAACAATTAAGAATTAAACATTTATCCTTATTTGTAGGTGAAATATTTCGCGTATTAATATAAATAAAAATTATTCGTTTATTCTATGTATATTTTCTTTCTTTTCTTTTTTTTAATGTTTTTTATGCAACACTGATTAAAAATTAATATATTTTGTTCTACGAAAGTCCTTACATAACGAAAACTTAAATTCACTCCTTAATTGCCTTTAAAAAAAAAATGTATTCATTTTTACAAAGAAGATGAAATTTAAAAATGTGACCTTATTTGTAGGTAGAAAATACAGTATACGTTTATTCACAAAGTCTGGGTACATGGAGATTTCACTATTGTATTTATTTATGTCATTTTTCCGAGAAGGGAGATATGGTAATTTAGTAGTAAATAAAATGATAACATAAACAAATATAAGAAATAATAATTTTCCTTTTATTTTTATTTTATTTAAGTACGTGTTAATTCCCATGTACCCAGACTTGGACACACTGTAGAGCTTATTTCTTTTTTTTAAAATTGCACTGATTAAAATTAATTCTAACGATAAAAGAAGCACAGAATGATAGTATTATGATATTTATTTATTTTAGGAATTTTTTTGTTTACATTTAAATATCATTTTTTTTTAAATGCGACCCTAAACTCATGAGTGTTTTGAAACATGATTTTTCTAAAGACTAGTTCTTAATTGTCTGTTGAGTTACAGTGATAAAAATATATTCGTTTAATTTATTTTCATTTTTACTCTAAAAAATGTAAAAATAAAAATTAAACATGTAAGATTTTTCGTATTACAATTTCTTTTCTAGTAATTTGAGGTAGGTTCTCCTTTGTTTAAAACATTTCCATGATTTTACTTTAATTCTCCAAAATGATTAAGAATCTGTTTTTACAATTCGTACTAAATAAAAAGAAGCATTAAATTACAATTTCGCCTATGAAATCTGTGAGCACGAGCTTTTTGCACTTATAAAGAACTGTAAAGAATTTTACAAATTGATTTTTTTTTAATTATTGAATTATATAATTTAATCAGTAAAAATAATGATAAAAATGTGTACTTTTCCTTATTATAAACATATTAAAGCGTATGTGTAATTTTAATGCTCAATGAAATATCTTTTTTTATATAGTTATAAAACGACACTTACATACCAAAACAGATGCGACTCCTTTATATATATATATATATATATATATATATATATATATATATATATATATATATATATAAGTTGTTCTGGTTCCAACGGAAGAAAAGTCAATATTTTATAAAAAAGAAGGTCCGCAAAATGTATTATGTTTTCAGAAAAAAATTTTTATTATTTTTCAGAAATTTTTTTAAAATTATTTTATCTTTTTATCTTATATCATATATATATATATATATATATATATATATATATATAATATATATATCTTGAATTTGATTAACATTGAAAGAAAGTGAAGCATTTTTTTTTCATTTGTTTAGTTATCATCATCATCTCCCTCACTCTCTCACTCACTTTCTTACTCATTCTCTCCCTCTCTCATACATACACTCTCTCTCCCTTCCCCTCTCTCTCTCTTACTCATTCTTTCTTACGCATTATCCCATCTCTCTCTCACCCCCTCTCTTACTCTTTCTTACTCATTCTTCCCCCCTCTTCCCTCTATCTATCTCCTATTCTTCCTCCCTCTCTTTCTCTCTATCTATCTCCTATTCTCTCTATCTCCTATTCTATCTCTATCTCCTATTTTATCTCTATCTATCTCCTATTCTATCTCCATCACCTATTCTCTCTCTCTCTCTCTCTCTCTCTCTCTCTCTCTCTCTCTCTCTCTCTCTCTCTCTCTCTCCTTCCTCTTTTTTATTTTTTATTTTTTCAAATCTTTAAAAAAATCAACTTCCTTTTTCGGTATTTTTTATGCACTTGCTGGATATTTTTTTGTTTCTTTTTTGTTTTGTTTTGTTTTCCTTTTCCCCCCCCCCCGCTTTTTTTCTTTTTCTTTTTCTTTCTTCTTTTTCTTTCTTCTTCTGGTGGCCATCCCATCAGACCGTGTCTCGTTTTTCAAGCCCGACTCTTTTTCAACCCACAACAAACATTTTTATTGTTCGGTGAATATCTTTCGCCTGTGGGCAAAAAAAAAAAAATCTTGAAGGCAAGCAGCAAGGCGGCGGGGGGGAGGGGGAGTAAGGGTCCGGGATTCAGCTTAGGAAGGGCGACTGGGTGGATAAGGGGGAGGGGGAGGAGAGGGAGGAGGAGGAGGAGAAGGGGAAAAGGAGGGGGCTTGGGGGTGTGAGGTGGCAAAGCAGTCGAAGGAAGGCCTAGGCAAAGTGACAGAAGCGACCAGCTGAGTCAACAACATTCAGCTATCTAACAGCTGGTCCCGGTCTGACCGGCTGTTTACGTCATTAAAGAGAACTATATATTTACTTACCTCCTTCGCAGGAGAGTTACACAGCCTCAGCCACACTTTCGACTAAGATTTTACGGCTACGCTTTCTCTCTCTCTCTTTCTTTCTCTCTTTTCTTCTTCTTCTTCTTTCCCTTTTTGACTGGTTTTGTGATACTGTTCCTAGTGTGCCTCAGTAGTGGGTGGTGGAAAGGTATATCTCTGTCGGTCGGTGTGTATTCTTGGGTACGTATAATTCTGTGTGTGTGTGTGTGTGTGTGTGTGTGTGTAGTGACTGAGTATTGTGTTCGTTTGTATAAATGGATTTTTCAGGGCGCTGCTCTTTCTGGAGATGACGAGGAAAAATCTTGCTATGATAGTGGCAATGATGGTGTGGAACCAAGCAAGTATAGGAGTGGGGAAAAAATTACTGAAAAAAAAAAAAAAAAAAAAAAAAGGAGAGAGAGAAGAAAAAAAGAAGAAGAATCGGTTTGAAAGAAAAAAAGAAAAAAAGAAAAAATTTTTCGTAAAAAAGAAAAGGAAAGAAAGAAAAGAAAAAAAACAGAAAAAGACCCAAAGAAAAACAGTGAAATAAGGTGGTATATATATATATATATATATATATATATATATATATATATATATAGAGAGAGAGAGAGAGAGAGAGAGAGAAAGAAAGAGAGAGATACGTCTATGGGTCTGTATGTATGAGTATGTGTATATATGTATGTGTATATATATATGAGTATGTGTATAAAATGTATGTATGAGTATGTGTATATAATATATAATATATATATATATATATATATATATAGAGAGAGAGAGAGAGAGAGAGGGGGGATAGAGAGAAGATATACATGGGAAGTAAAATAAGGGAAGAGATGAACGAAAAGCAAGAGGAAATGGAAAGAGAGTGGATAATAAACGAGAAACGAAGGAAAAATAAAAATAAGAAACAAGAGGACATAAAAAAGAAAAAGATTTCCAAATCAAAAAAGAAATTAACGAAAAAAAAAGAGAAGAAAATAAAATTTTCATTCAGTTTTTCCCTCCCACCTTTAAATTTAAAAAAAAATAATATAAGTAAGTAAAGTAAAGTAAAGTTGTCGAGGTGGCCTAAAGCCGGTATCAGCCAATCAGCGAGGGAGTCTATCCCCTTTTCACTAGCGCTAGTCCAAGGAGATTATTTGAGCATCTGAAGTGGAGCGCCACACCGACCATCAGCTCCTTACTTTGCCGCACAGATCCCTGTGCTACTCATTTGCTGAGTTGACGAGGGCCGGTATCGAAACAGGAACCTTGAGGTTCGCCAGCTGAACGCTCTACCGACTGAGCTAAAAAATAAAACCAAACCATTAACCATTTGAGTAAAGTCTTGAAATAGAATTGGCTTTTTGTTTCAGAACGTCCCCCCGGCACAATACAAAATGAATATAACACGCAGACTCTATTTTGGCCAGAAAGGACTCTATTTTGGCCAGAAAGGACGCAGGATTGACGACTATTTGATATCCTTAAGGGGCCGGGTTAGCTCAGTCGGTAGAACGTTCGGCTAGAAACCACAAGGTTCCTAGATCGATACCGGTCCTCGCCAACTCGGCGTATGAGTAGCACAGGGATATGTACGATAATAGTAAGGAGCTGATGGTAGGTATGGCGCTCCACCCCAGACGCTAAAATAATCTCCTTGGTCTAGCGCAAGTGAAAAGGGGATAGACTCCCTCGTTGATTCGCTGATACCGACTTTAGGCCGCCCCGACGACTTTACTTACTAGATATGCTGTATTAGTTGGATTATTCGGACTATTATCCTCATCTTTATTGTTATATACACAACGTTTCGGCAGATTTGCCCTCCGGTGTCCCGTGTTGAACTCGGGAACCTCATCTTCGAACTCGCGAACGTTCTTGTCGAACTCGGGAGCCCTCGTGTCGTAAACGGGAGCCTCCACGGTACTTCGAACCGAACCCTTTTTTCAATCCACCTGGGTAGTCTGTTCTCATTCCGTTAACCATGATCGGGTATAAGTGTTAAGTTATGTTGTGTATTCTATTCTTGGCCAGGATTGAACCTGCAACCAACACTTGTAATTGTATTAACTGTATTAAATTCAGACAAATAGTATATGATATCTGCTTATCAAGGTCGGTGCAAGTGTCTCATAGGTTGCCCCAGCGAATCTATGATATTTTTCTATTTAAACCATACATGGGACGCTAACAGGTACTACCACTCCTGGTCAGGGTGGATCTGGGAGTAATGGGAATGAAGGGGTACTCCACATTCCACAGAATTCTGGAATCGGAACTTTACCATCAGATAGAGTTTAACGCCATACCCAGGACATTAAGACCCTCAAAGTGGATCTGGGATTAATGGTGATGAAAGGGGTACTCCACATTCCCCAGAGCTCCAGAATTGGAACTTTACCATCAGATAGAGTTTAACGCCATACCCAGGACATTAAGACCCTCAAAGTGGATCTGGGATTAATGGTGATGAAAGGGGTACTCCACATTCCCCAGAGCTCCAGAATTGGAACTTTACCATCAGATAGAGTTTAACGCCATACCCAGGACATTAAGACCCTCAAAGTCGATCTGGGAGTAATGGTGATGAAAGGGGTACTCCACATTCCCCAGAGATCCAGAATTGGAACTTTACCATCAGATAGAGTTTAACGTCATACCCAGGACATTAAGACCCTCAAAGTCGATCTGGGAGTAATGGTGATGAAAGGGGTACTCCACATTCCCCAGAGATCCAGAATTGGAACTTCACCATCAGATAGAGTTTAACATCATACCCAGGACATTAAGACCCTCAAAGTGGATCTGGGAGTAATGGTGATGAAAGGGGTACTCCACATTCCACAGAACTCCAGAATTGGAACTTTACCATCAGATAGAGTTTAAGATCATACTCAGGACACCAAGATCCTCAGTCACCACCTTCTAGCAACAATAGTATACAAATGGTCGGGAATTTGCCATAAAGACAATGGGGTTGGGACAATCATATAGGTGCTAGGACTTGACGTGACCAACCAAATGATCGGAGGAAGTTTCTCCGACTGACCGTCTAGTGTAAGTTAGGGCTAAAGTGGGATGTTTGTTTTGAGCTGCTCAGCCACCAGGGTCTCATCCTTAAGTATCGCGGGTAGCCACACAGGACCAACTAGAGGCCCCGTTAGGGGGGGGGTTCTACCTCTCTGCAGAGATACTGTCGGTGAATTCTAAAGCCCCAGCCGATAATGTTGTAATTATTTGTGTATAAGATACATTCGCCTATAATACGCACTCCAAGCTTTGAACGATGAAATTCTGGGTAAAATAATTCTTGCGTATAATACGCACTGTCATTTTTTTAAAAAGAATTTTGTAGCAGGTAAATTTAACCTAAATTTAGCATTTGATCAACTTTTTATCGGTTCATACTGATTAAAATAAGAATTAAATATTATCTGCATTATACGGACTATTGTCCTCATCTGTACAACGTTATCTGTACAAGAATTAAATACTATTTCTCTGAATGTTTGAGATGAGTCTTGAAGATTAGTATTATCTGCGTTATTCGGTCTATTGTCCCCATCTTCATTGTTATTTGTACAACGTTTCGGCCGAGTCTGAGAAGGTTCCCGAGTCCGACAGGAAATACATGAAGAAGGCCGGAGGGCATATCGGCCGAAACGTTGTACAAATAACAATGAAGATGGGGACAATAGTCCGAATAACGCAGATAATAAGAATTAAATAGTTTACTGAAAGCACAAAATTTACCCCGTAGCGGCTTAATAATCCCGGGTAAGGGCTGAGGAGTAAACCCCGATAACAAATCCAGTGCCGGGGTCCCTAAGGTGGGGTAATGTTGAAATTCAGTGTTACACAGCAACTACTCCTACACTGCTGTTGCCAAACAGCATTACGTTTCTTACCTTATCTTTGGACCACAACGGCAGTGTGGAGAGGAGGGGTATGCTACTTGGACAACAGCACATCCTCCAAAACAACTCGCCCAGGCTACGTATTTAAAAAAAAAAAAATGGACACTACTCCACAGTCTTTCGCAGACGAAAGGATGCCAATAAAAAAAGAATAAACACACGGACATGCAAAACGCTTGTGACGAAAATAAGCTGACATCAGGAGAGACAGAGTTATAAACACACATTTCAGTTGATATTTTCTCTGAAACGGCGTAAAACGCATCAGTTTGGATTAGCTCAGTCGGTAGAACACCGGGCCAGGAATCGTATGAGTATCACATATTGGGTAATCTAATCTGTGTGGTAAATTGAGGAGCTGATGGTAGGTATGGCGCTCCATCTCAGCAAAAACAATGTCTCTGGTCTAGAGCAGGCGAAAAGGGTATAGACTCCCTCGCTGTCCAGTTGATACCGACAATAGGCTACTCTGCCTACTTTACTTACTATTACTTTCGGTAGTTTCGATGTTAGTTAATCGTCAAAAGGAAAGTTTTGGTTATTTCCTAGTTGAGTAACATGATATTACAGGGTGACCCAGAAAAAACAGAACCCAAATTATGGTTATTTCCTAGTTGAGTAACATGATATTACAGGGTGACCCAGAAAAAACAGAACCAAATTATGGTTATTTCCTAGTTGAGTAACATGATATTACAGGGTGACCCAGAAAAAACAGAACCCAAATTATGGTTATTTCCTAGTTGAGTAACATGATATTACAGGGTGACCCAGAAAAAACAGAACCCAAATTATGGTTATTTCCTATTTGAGTAACATGATATTACAGGGTGACCCAGAAAAACAGAACCCAAATTATGGTTATTTCCTAGTTGAGTAACATGATATTAAAGGGTGACCCAGAAAAAACAGAACCCAAATTATGGTTATTTCCTAGTTGAGTAACATGATATTACAGGGTGACCCAAAAAAAAAACAGAACCCAAATTATGATTATTTCTTAGTTGAGTAACATGATATTACGGTGTGACCCAGAAAAAACAAAACCCCAAATTATGGTTATTTCCTAGTTGAGTAATATGATATTACAGTGTGACCCAGAAAAAAACAGAACCCAAATTAATTATTTTCCTATTAAACTAACCCTAAACCCCAACCCTAACCCTAACCCTAAACCCTACCCCCCCCCTAGTTGAGTAACATGATATTACAGGGTGACCCAGAAAAACAGAACCCACAAATTTTGTAATAAAACTGTTAATTTTAATTCTAATTTTTTAAAAAGTTTAAGTTCAACAAGTGTTAGGGTTACGGTTTGGGGTTAGGGTTAGGGCTTAGGGTTAGGGCTGAGGGTTAGGGTTAGGGTTAAGGTTAAGGGTTAGTTTAATGGGAAAATAAATAAATAATTTGGGTTCTGTTTTTCCTGGGTCACTCATGTTACTCAACTAGGAAATAACCAAAGTCTTCATAAAAGAATCGATATTCTATAAAAGAAGCGCCAAACATTGGACTGCCAATTTAGGTTATCCATTCGTTAAATGAAAATTAGTTTGAGCCACCCAACTGACCTACATATGACCCCCTTCTATTGCAGGACACCTGGCACTGAACTTTCCATTTGAGGGATATTTGTCAAGAATAGGTAGGATGGGTTTCGAATTTCACGGGACCCTTTTGTTTATGTGTTCAACCTTATATGTGCAAACCTATTTCGAAGCCGTGTTTTGTGGGTGGTTTAATATGATAGTAAAGCAATATTTTAGGGGTCAGTCTCTAGAGACCCTTTACTCATTTATCCATCAATCTCTTTATACAAACTTCCAAGAAATAACTACTCATAAAATATAAATCTGTTCAGATATAAAAGAACAGTTGGTGTGTATGTATGTATGTATGTATGTCAATCCATGCAGATTCCAGGGGTAAATAATGTGTCTTGTGCTATATGTGGCAAGGTCTGTAAGTCGGCTTCTGGTCTTAAGAGACATATGGTGGTGCATAAGCATCAAATTTTATCATCTGACTCATCCGATTCATCTGAATCATCTCATTCAACGGGGAAGAAGTCTTTTCAATGTCATATTTGCGTCAAACTTTGTAGATCTGCTGCAGGTTTGATGAGTCATTTGAGGGCTCATGCAAGGAAGGGTTCTGGTGGTGGAGTTGTGGGATTGTGAGGGACGGCAATGATCTGTAAAGATTATGCTATTGCCATGTATGTATGTAAACCCGCCCAACGGGTGGGGGTCCAGTGGCTTCGGCCCTGGATCTTTACGAGTTAATAGCGTCGATCCCAGGGGGCCATCACCCCAGGCAACACCTGCCCCCTCGATTTAAAGGGGCAGGGCTGGGTTTATTGCCCAGCGCCTGAGGCGCCCCCCTTGAGGGGGAATGCCGACGGGATCGACGCAATTTTTCACCTGCCACCCCATGAGTCTCGGCTTGTGGGTGGTCCCACATAAATAGGGCCTTTGTGCCTGACCCGTACACGTGGGGTACGTGGAAAATATCATGTATGTATGTAAAAGTAAAGTCGACGGGGCGGCCTAAAGTCGGTATCAGCCAGTCAGCGAGGGAGTCTATCCCCTTTTCAATAGCGCTGGACCAAGGAGATTGTTTTAGCATCTGAGGTGGAGCGCCACACCTACCATCAGCTCGTTACTTTACCGCACAGATCCCTGTGCTACTCAAACGCTGAGTTGGCGGGAACCAGTATCGAACTAGGAACCTTGTGGTTTCTAGCCGAACGCTATACCGACTGAGCTAACCCGGCCCCTTGTATGTATGTATGTATGTATGTATGTATGTATGTATGTATGTATCAAGGGCGGATGAAGCCTTTCACTCAACGACCATCTAGCAAATAACCTACCCACACACAATATAATATCTATCTATAGTGAAGGTGCCCATGGTGTAATGGTTATCATCGTAGGAAATGAACACAAGTTCAATTCCTGGACAAATAGAGATAACACCCCTTAATATAATTTCTACAAGTTCTCCTCCTACTCTCAGTACTACTAACTTGAAAAAAACTGGAACACAAACACATCACCCCTGAAGATGGCACTTCGAAGTACCGAAAGTACTTGGGACAAAAAACTTTGGTAGACTAAATAAAATGTCAAGTCGAAGCTCTATACATCAAACAAGATTTTAAAATGCCTATAAAACTTTTCCTGCCAATTCTCCTCCTTCCAGCCCCCCTCCCCACACACCCCTTAATATAATTTCTACGAGTTCCCCTCCTACTTACTCTCACTACTACTAACTTGAAAAAAACTGGAACACAAACACATCACCCCTGAAGATGGCACTTCGAAGTACCGAAAGTACTTGGGACAAAAAACTTTGGTAGGATTCCATCCAAATATAAAAAAAATTGCCCAGAAAGCTTGAAAAGATTAATAAAATTGTTAAACAGGAAACATCAGTTTTGTTTAATTGTATATATGTACATTTCGGCCTATTAGGCCTCATCAGCAGAGCTATAGATAGGAAGACCGCCCTGCGCGTGATTCGAAACCGGACTGTCAAGCTGACAGGCCAGTACCATAACCCCTACACCAAACGGACTTGTTTAGAGTAGGTTAATATTCCTCTTGTAGTGACTTTTATTACACGACAATATTAATTGTATATGTATGTATGAAAGGGCGGATGAAGCCTTTCGCTCAACGGCCATCTAGCAAATAACATACGCGGGGATGTAGAAATACTTGGATTGGTATCCAGGCGCGTAGCAAAGCCACCGGGAGAGATACATTCCTCAGCCTTGTCAAGGCAAGTGTCTAGGAGAAGGAAAACTCCAAAATTTAACCTGTGGCGGCTGCTGCAGCCAATAATGTTGACTTGTTCTTCTTTTTGGTTCAATGTGGCAGTCACTTAGAGAGTGGGATTGGTTCTGTGCAAAGCCTTTCCTCACTTAAAAAAGCTTCAGGCACAGGCATTGCTTGATATGCAATACATGTTTTGTCCTTTATGTGTACTAAGGCTGGCTGTAGCCTAAAACTGCAAAAACATGAATTTCGGGCTTCAAATTGGTCTACTATGTGACCAGTGTGGAAGGCTATGTATAAGCAAGGTTGGCCTGATCAGTCACCAATCTGTGCATCGGCGGGATGGACTAATAAAATACCCTGTGCTCCCTGGAATTACCTGTAAATGTGGGAAGATGTGCAAGACTTTGGCAGGACTAAAGAGCCACAACATGCAGGTCTGACATGGGCGTCCCATCGTGGTGTAAGGATTAGCAAGCTAGTCTCACCGATCCATTATTACAGAATAATGATATATTGGTTTTACATCCAACTTATTAAAAAATCAAATTTACCTGAAAATGCCAAGAGTTCATTGTTGAACATTTTGAAGCTCACCATTAAAATTCCCATGTAAAAAGACCTTGTGCTGATCCAGCCACTCTGAAAAGAAAAAATTAATGTCTGCTATTTACAACATTAAATACAAAAAAAAAATTCCATGCTGTTATCATTTGAATTTCATTTTTTAATTATCTTCACGAATGTAAATCAAATTTTCCTTATTTTTACTCAAAAATCAAGATATGATGGTAGTGAATGTTTATATATATTTACTTTATCATTAATTGTTTTATTTTCATAGTTTCCTCCGGACATACATTCATACCAACTGCCCTTTATATAGAGACTAGAAGCGGTTACCCAGCATCGCCTGTGTCGAGGGGGTATTTTTAAAAATTTAGTTTCACAGATCCATTATTACTGAATCGTGAGTTGGTTTCATACAGGATGCTCCATTAAAATCCCCACGTAAAAAAGACCTTGTGCTGATCCAGCAACCCCGAAAAGAAAAAATAACGTCTACTATTTACAACATACGTAAATACAAAAAAAATCCATGCTGTTATTTAAATTTTGTTTTTTTTAATTATCTTCACGAATATCAATCAAATCTTCATTATTTTTGCTTTTTATATATATCAAGCAATATGTAATTGCTAAATGGAGAGCTTTTTCGTGCTCATTCCATGCTATGTCGGAATAATACTGTTCCGGATAGAAAGTCGACACGCCGTTGAAAACTTCAGAACGAAAGTTTCATCGATTAAAAGAAAGCTACATGAAAGAATTAAAAGCTGTCATCTTCCATCTTCACCCTGTGGTCTGCTGGAACTATAAAATCTACCAGTTGACAAGTACTCGTTTTTTTCTTTTTTTTTTTTTTTTCGTTAATGAGTGACAGGGAGCGTTAAGGAGAGATTGCCATGGGTATCCGTGCTGCTAGAGCGACAAGGGGTTCGATGATCCGTTTGTATCTGAAAGTCCCAGAGAATTTTATGAGGTATCTTTTTGCAAGGAGAGATTCTGGTTTTATGCATATACCATTTGTCAGTCTACTTAGATTTTAATCTCTTGAAC
>CM042157.1:81801559-81812697 GCA_023376005.1 Doryteuthis pealeii
AATAAAAAAACTTTTTTTTTCTAAAAACATAATCCATTTTGCGGACCTTCTTTTTATAAAATATTTAATTTTCTCCCGTTGGAACCAGAACAACACTTTATATATATATATATATATATATATATATATATATATACATACACACACACACACACACACACATATATATATATATATATATATATGCATACATCCACACACATACCCACATACACATACACACATGTACACACACACACACATATATATATATATATATATATGCATACATCCACACACATACCCACATACACATACACATACACACATGTACACACACACACATATATATATATATATATATGCATACATCCATACACATACCCACATACACATACACACATGTACACACACACACACACACACATACACACACACACACACACACATATATATATATATATATATATATATATATATGCATGTATATACATACACCTGCATACACCTACTTACATACACAAACATACATATGTTTGAGATTTATCCAATCAAAAACTTCTATGTCGTAAAAAAGATTTCTTCTCCGGATTTTTGGATTATATATATATATATATATATATATATATATATATATATATATATATATATATATTAAATACAATATGTTTATGTGTCACATTACCAAGTCTCACTACGAATTATATTCGGGTTTGTCCAGGGTATCATACTAAATATCTAATGGTGAAGTTTCGTTTTGGAGCTCTGATGAATGTGGAGTACTCCTTCATCGTCATCACTCTTATGTCCACTCTCGATACACTCTGGGTGGTAGTACCTGTTAGGGTCCCATCTATGGGTTAAATAGAAAAATGTATTTTGAAAAGATGTGTTAAAAAAATTGAATTTGAAAACAAAAATTGTATACCATCAATAATGAATAATACAAAACATGTTCGGTTTAAAATAACCCAACAAGGGTTGACCTGCCGTAAAATCCAAACAACCAGTCAATCAACCATTCCCCGATTGATTGGAAATATATTCCATTTTTTAAATAATTTAATAGAATTTTAAATATTTCTGTATTTTGGATATGACACTAAACTGTATTGGTTTCTTTGTTTAATGGCATATCAACCCTCATGGGTTATTTAATACCAAATCCACCCTTGTAGAATAACAGTAGAGGTACTATTTAAACCACACCGGGGGAATGAAAGGCGCTCGTACTTTTGTCAAGGATATTAGTCCGAGGGTTAACATGATAGTACGACTGAAGTTAGAACTTGCTTACTACAATGTCGCAGTCCAGCATGTTAACCACTACGCCACGAGAACTCCCCTGTGCATCTGATAGTGAGGTTCCAGTTCTGGAGATCTGGAGATGGTTTTTTTTTTATGGCATATCAACCTCAGTGGGTCATTTGATGCCAATAAAGTTTTGAAATAAATCAATTCATAATGGATAATACAATTTTTTATAAATACATTTTTCTATTCAACCCATAGATGGGACCCTAACAGATACTACCACTCCGGGTCAGAGTGGACCAGGGAGCAATGGTGATGAAGGGATGCTCCACATTCCCCAAACCTCCAGAACTGGAACCTCACCATCAGATAGAGTTTAACGTCATTCCTAGGACATGTAGACCCTCAGTCACCGCCTTCTAGCACCCATATGATAAAAAGGGGTTGGGGCTTACTATAAGGGCAATAGGGTTGAGAAAATCATATAGGTGCTAGAGCTTGACGTGACCAGCCGATTGATCGGAGGGGGCCTCTCCGACCGCCCATCTAGCCCAAAGATAAGGCCAAAGTGGAGTATTGCAAGTCATGAACTGCTCATCCACCTGGGCTCTATCCTTGAGCATTACAGGTCGCCACCCACGGCCAACAGGTGGCCCCATTGGGGGAGTCTTACCCCTCTGCAGAGGTGCAGTCGGTGCATTATAACGCCCCAGCCGACAGGGTGGAGATCTGGAGAGTGTGGAGTACACCCTCATAGTCATTACTCCCAGGTTCACTCAGTGTTAGCCACAGTTAGGGGCCCAATCTATAGGTGAAATAGATAATTAGTTGTAACTGTATGTAAATAAATGTTTATAATTAAATAGAATTATTTTAGTTTGGTGGTTGGTTTTGAAGGTTTGGTTTTGGTCTATCAACCTCCGTGGGTCATTTAATTCCGACAAAGTTGTGAAATAAATTCATTCTTAATGCATAATACAATTTTGTTTATAAACTCATGTTTTTTTCTATTCAACCCATAGATGGGACCCTAACAGGTACTACCATTCCGCGTCAGAGTGGTCCAGGGAACAATGGCGATTAAAAATTATAGGCGATAAATAGGAATACTTGAAACCATAGAAATGTGTGTAAACAAATGAATAGAAAAAAAGTGCAAATAAACATTTACAAATTGATAAAATTTCAGCATTAAATAATCCATAAGGAGCTGATATGCCTTTAAACAAATAAACCAAATATTTCCATGATTTTTCACGGTAATTATTATGTAGACTACTCTACTTTATATATATATATATATATATATATATATATATATATATATATATTTATTTGTGTCAAAAAAGTATCGAGATTTCCGGTACTTTTCGACACACCTTGTATTCTGAAAAATTAACGTTCTATTCATTCTTCATTTCTATCTCGGTAAATGCAGCTTTAAAATCTGTACTTTTTAACACGCCTTGTATTCTGAAAAAAATTAACGTTACATTTATTGTTCATTCCTATCTTGGTAAATACAGCTTTAATCTCGAGACTCTTTGACATACCTTGTATATATATATATATATATATATATATATGTGTGTGTGTGTGTGTGTGTGTGTGTGTGTAACCTACTCCTTCTATCTCTCAGTCAATCTTAGATTCATTCTCCTTGTGATAAATGCTTTGCATTCTGATGACTTTAAAACAATTTATATATAAGGATGGTTGTGGCATTAAATAACCCATGAGGTTGACAGGGCATTAAACAAAGAAACACTTTTATAAGTGTTGAAGTCAGTCAGTATACTGTTGGTTTGAATAACAGCAACTGGCTGAGCACAACTGATCTAGTGCCCAAAACAGCTGGTACTTATGGAACTCAAGAATAGTCCATTCATGTATTTGGGTGATCCCATTCCTTGAGTCCTGATTGGCTGCTTGGTTTCTATGATGTTATGAGGCTTGATAAATACTCTGGCATTCTGCAGTAGGATTGCAACAAGGTTAGATCCTAATTAAGTTACAGCGCCTTGTTGCCTTGCCTTACCAATTCAATGCTAATTGGAACTTAGGAAGCTGTAATTTGATCGAGAAATTGCCGTCAATTTTTTCTTTATAGAACATTTGGTTTAGTTGGTTGGTTGTTTTGTTTTACGGCATATCAACCAGAGTGATTTTATAGAATTTATATTATAATTAATTGCTAAGAAATAAAGGGAAGTACTTTATCATTGGCATTTAATTATTATCTCCCTTTATAAGTGTGTTGGATATTGTACAAACGGAAATAGGAATTTCCGGTTAAATTAAACAAAGCAAAGAAAAGACGACAAAAATGACAAAGGACTTTGTAAAGCGAACAAAAGAAGGATGGGTAACAATAAGTTCGGAAATAGATTTGCCCGTTATCAGGTCAAAAGATAAAGATGCGTAGTCGGTCGTCAATACAAAAGCCAGAGGGTCGAGCCGACAAGCAGTTAGTCAGTCAGACAGGAGACAGCGAACGGAGAACAAGTGAGTGACCGCACTCACGGTCACAGCCGATGGGTTGTGAGCCGTCACCAGCCACCTTCCACCTCACCAACGCTAGTCATCCCAGCAGCAGTAGTAGTCATCGTCAACCCTCGGTCAAGTCATTGTCACCGCCGCCTACCACGTACAGCCGATGAGAGAAATAAAGTCAAAACTCCTACTATACCCATGTGTTGTAGATTTCATTAAGCGACTACTAACATACATCGCTTTGGGTACAGTGAAAACCCCAGTACTAACGTACACGAATTTAGAGTAGCGAAGAAGGCCGCTATATAACTTATAGACATTTGAAGCCAGTACGTAACATATTGCTATTTGGTTCCGTGAAAACCACGCTATGTAACAAGTGAATATCAGGTATTCTCACTATACAAATGATAGTCAAAGTGTTACATAATTATTAGAAACCTAATGATTATGGAAATCATAATGGCGATTAGTGCAGCTGATGGCCTTGAGAGTGAGTGACAGCGCTTGACATCACTCTGACCTTGCATTCCAGGGATAAATCGTGAGAACCGGAAGGCGTAGAAAACCCTTCCGGTTTAAGGATATAGTAAGTTTAAGTCAGTTAGAAGTTAGAAGCCGAGCTAGCAAGATGTAAGGATCTGCGCAGACGTCTGGTTTGGGGATTTGGAAATAAAGTAACATCAACGTAAATCGAAGTCTTGTGTTTATTACCTAAAAACTAACAATGACACAGGGCTTCTGATAACGAGAAATCCCCATAGAAGACCAGACCGGAATCCCCAAGAAAGTCAACACCAGACGCTAGACCAGACCAAGATGATAGACGATCAGAATAGCAAAGCCGGTCAGAAGAATAGATGACCAAGATATAGAAGAAGTAAAGAAGTAAAGAAAGGTATATAACATTATATCGATTTTGTTTAGTGAAAACGTCAGTACGTAACAAAAGCCATCTATTTGACACATAGATGAGACCCTAACAGGTGCTAAAACTCCATGTCAGATTGGAAGCAATTTTATTGGTGATCTTTTCAATCTATCTGGCCAACTTTTTAATATTTGGATGGAATTCGTGGATTAGTCGAACCAAAGTACATATCCCGAGTTTCCTATCAATTCTCCTCCTTCCAGCCGCCACATTCATTAATATACTTTGAGAAAAAAAAACTGGAAACCCCACCCCCACCCCCCTGATGATGGCACTTCGAAGTGCCGAAAGTACTCGGGATATGAACTTCGGTGGACTAATACACGAATTCCATCCAAATATTAAAAAGTTGGCCAGAAAGTTTGAAAAGATCACCAATAAAATTTTGGCTTCCATCTGACATGGAGTTTTAGCACCTTGTTAGGGTCTCATCTATGTGTCAAATAGATTTGGGCCTTTGTTACGTAACTGACGTTTTCACCTAAAACCAAATCGATAATAATGTTATATACCTTTCCTTTACTTCTTTAACTTCTTTCTATATCTTGGTCATCTTTCTTCTGGTCGGCTTTGGGCTATTCTGAAATCGTCTATCAATTTGGTCTGGTCTAGCGTCTGGCCGTTGAACTTTCTTGGGGATTTTCCGGTCTGGTCCCTTCTATGGGATTTCTTTGGTTATCAGAAAGCCCTTGTGTCATTGTTAGTTTTTAGGTAAATAAACACAAGAATTCCGATTTACGTTGATGTTTACTTTATTTCAAACCCCAACCCAGACGTCTGCCGAGATCCTTACATCTTGCTTAAGCTCCAGCCTTCTAAAACTTCTAAACTGACTTAAACTTACTATATCCTTAACCGGAAGGGTCTTCTAGGCCTTCTGGTTCTCACGATTTATCTGGAAAGCAAGGTCCAGAGTGAGTCAAGCGCTTGTCACTCATCCTCAAGGCCATCAGCTGCACTATCGCCCATTATGATTTTCTACACTATTGCCATAATCATTATGGTTTCTAATAATTATGTAACACTTTGACTATCGTTTGTAATAAGTGAGAATACTGTATTCACTTTGTTACATAGCGTGGTTTTCACGGTACCAAATGCAAATATGTTACGTACTAGCTTAAGTGTCTTAATTATATAGCGGCCCTTCTTTCGCTAAACTCTAAAATCGTGTACGTTAGTTACTGGGGTTTTCACTGTACCCCAAAGCGATTGTATGGTTAGTAGTTCGCCTAATGCTATCTACAACCACATGGGTATTAGTAGGAGTTTGACTTTATTTCTCCCCTCATCGGACTGTAACGTGTGGGCGCGGTAACAATGATTGAACCGAGGGTTGAACGATGACTAACTACTTGCTGGCTGGATGACTAGCCGTGGTGGAAGATGGAAGGTGGCTGGTGACGGCTCAAACCATCGGCTGTGGACGTGAGTGCGGTCACCTCACTTGTTCGGCTCCGTTTCGCTGTTCTCCTGTCTGACTGACTAAACTGCTTGTCGGCTCGGCCCTCTGGCTTTTGTATTGACGACCGCCTACGCATCCTTTATCTTTATTGACCTGATAACGGGAAATCTATTTCCGAAACTTATTGTTTACCCATCCTTCTTTTGTTTCGCTTTACCCGGAAAAAAAGTCCTTTGTCATTTTTGTCGTCTTTTCTTTGCTTTGTTTAATTAACCGGAAAATTCCTATTTCCGTTTGTACAATATCCAAAACACTTATCAAGGAGATAATAATAAATGCCATGATAAAAGTACTTCCCCTTTATTTCTTAGCAATTAATTATAATATAATTCTATAAAATCAACTCCGGTTGATGATGCCGTAAAAACAAAACAACAACCAACTAAACCAAATGTTCTAATAAAGAAAAATTGGCGCAATTTCCTCGATCAAATTACAGCTTTCTAAAGTTCCATTAGCATTGAATTGGTAAGGCAAGGCACAAGGCGGCTTGGTATTAATTAGGGAATTAAACGCTTGTTGCATCCTACTGCAGAATGCCAGAGTAATTTATCAAGCCTCATAACCATCATAGAAAACCAAAGCAGTCAATTCAGACTCAAGGAATGGGATCACCAAAATCATGAAAGGACTATTCTTGAGTTCCATAAGTACCAGCTGTTTTGGGCACTCAAGATCAGTTGTGCCCAGCCAGTTTGCTGTTTGATTCAAACCAAACAGTATACTGACTGACTTCAACACTTATGAAAAGTGTTTCTTTGTTTAATGCCCTAATCAACCTTCATGGGTTATTTAATGCCCACAACCACTTTATATAAATTGTTTTAAAAGTCCCATCAGAATGCAAAGCATTTAATCACAAGGAGAATGAATCTAAGATTGACCGAAGATAGAAGGAGTAGGTTTACACACACACACCCACACCACACCCCACATATATATATATATATATATATATATATATAACAAGGTATGTCAAAGAAGTCCGAGATTGAAGCTGTATTTAACCGATAGGAATGAACAAAAAATGTAACGTTAATTTTTTTCAGAATACAAGGTGTGTTAAAATAACAGAATTTTAAAAAGCTGCATTTACCCGAGATAGAAATGAAGAATGGAATAGACGTAATTTTTCAGAATACAAAGGTGGTGTTCCGAAAAAAGTCCGGAATCTCGATACTTTTTTGAAACCCACAATAAATATATATATATATATATATATATATATATATATATATATATATATAATTAAAAGTGAGTGTCCTACATAATAATTACCGTGAAAAAATCAATGGAAATAATTTGGTTTATTTGTTTAAAGGCATATAGCTGCCTTATGGAATTATTTAATGCTGAAATTTTATCAAATTTGTAAATGTTTAATTTGCACTTTTTTTCTATTCATTTGTTAAACACATTTCTATGGTTTTACCAAGTATTTCTATTTATCGCCTATAATTCTTTAAATCGCCATTTGTTCCCTGGCTCACTCTGACGCGGAATGGTAGTAACCTCTGTTAGGGTCCCATCTATGTGGTTGAAAATAGAAAAACGTGAGTTTAAAAAACATAAAATTGTATTATGCATTAAGAATGAATTATTTCACAAACTTTGTAGGATTAATGACCCACGGAGGTGAAATGACCAAAACCAAACCTTCAAAAACCAACCACCAACTAAATTAATTCTATTTAATTATACATTTATTTACAATACAGTTTACGACCTAATTAATCTTTATTTCACCTATAGATTGGGCCCCTAAACTGTGGCTAACACTGAGTGAACCTGGGAGTAATGACTATGAGGGTGTACTCCCACTCTCCAGGATCTCCGCCTGTCGGCTGGGCGTTATAATGCCAAACCGACTGCACCCTCTGCAGAGGGGTAAAGACTTCCTCCCAATGGGGCCACATGTTGGCCGTGGGTGGCGACCTGTAAATGCTCAAGGATTAAGCCCAGGTGATGAGCAGTTCAATAATTGCAATACTCCACTTTGGCCCTTATCTTGGGCTTAGACAGGCGGGTCGGAGAGGCCCCCTCCGATCATCGGCTGGTCATGTCAAGCCCTAGCACTATATGATTTTTTTTTTTTTTTTTTTTTGTTTTTTTTTTATTTTGTATTTTTGTATTTTTTTTTTTTTTTTTTTTTTTTTTTGTCTTTTTTTTTTTTTTTCTTTTTATTTTATTTTTTTTCCCAACCCTAATTGCCCTTCCAGTAAAGCCCAACCCCTTTTTATCATTATGGGTGCTGAAGGCGTTGACTGAGGGTCTTCCTACATATCTAGGAATGCGTTAAACTCTAAATCTGAATTGGTGAGGTTCCAGTTTCTGGAGGGTTTGGGGAATGTGGAGCACCCCTTCAATTCACCCAATTGCTCCCCTGGTCCACTCTGACCCGGAGTGGTAGTATCTTGTTAGGGTCCCCCATTCTAGTGGGTTGAAATAAGAAAAATGTAAATTTATAAAAAAAATTTTTGGTTATTATCCTTATGAATTGAAATTTTATTTCCCAAAACTTTATCGTCCCATTAATGAAACCACTGAGGTTGATAATGCCGTAAAATAAAAAAATAAAATCTCCCAGATCTCCAGAACTGGAACCTCAACTATCAAGATGTACAGGGGAGTTCTCGTGCGTAAGTGGTTACTCGCTGGAACTGCGACATTGTTGTAAGCAAATTCGAATTTAGTCGTACTTATCAATGTTAACCCTCGACTAAAATACCCCTTGACAAAAGGTACGAGCGCCTTTCATTCCCCGGGTGTGGTTTAAATAAGTACCTCTACTGTTATCACAAGGGTGGCTTTGGTTTTAATAACCCATGAAAGAGTTGATATGCCAATTAAACAAGAACAAACGGGTTGTGTCAATTATCCAAGATACAGAATTTTAAAAATTCTAATTAAAATTTTTAAAAATGGAAATATTTACATATATTTCCAATCAATCGGGAATGGTTGAATTGACTGGTCCGTTGGTTTTAACCGGCCAGGTAACCCTTGTGGGGTTATTTTAAACGAACATGTTTTTGTATCAATTCATTATTGGATGGTATACAATTTTTGTTTTCAAATTCAATTTTTTTAACACATCTTTTCAAAACATTTTTCTCTATTTAACCATAATGGGACCTACAGGTACTACACCCAGAGTGTATCGAAAGAGTGGACATAAGAGTAATGACGATGAAGGAGTACTCCGACATTCATCAAAGAGCTCCAAAACGAAACTTCACCAATGAAGATATTTAGTATGATAACCCTGGAACAAACCCGATAATAATTCGTAGTGAGTACTTGGTAATGTGACACATAACTATTTATTTATTATATATATATTATAATATAATTATATATATATATATATATATATATATATAATCCAAAAATCCGGAAGAAGAAATCTTTTTTTACGAACATAGAAAGTTTGATTGGATAAATCTCAAACATATGTATGTTTGTGTATTGTAAGTAGGTGTATGCAGGTGTATGTAATATACATCAATATATATACATTCATACATACTTAATATATGTGTGTGGGTGTGTGTTGTGTATGTGTGTGTGTGTGTGTGTACATGTGTGTATGTGTATGTGGGTATGTGTATGGATGTATTGCCATAATATATATTATATATGTGTGGTGTTGTGGTGCATGTGTGTATGTGTATGTGGGTATTGTGGGTATGTGGGTTGTGGATGGTATGCATATTTATTTAGTATTATATGTGTGTGTGTGTGTGTACATGTGTTGTATGTGTTAGTGGGTATTGTGTTGGTGGATGTATGCATATTATATATATAAATATATGTGTGGTGGTGTGTGGTGTGTGTGTATATATATATATATATATAATATATATTAATATATATAAAGTGTTGTTTCTGGTTCCAACGGGGAGAAAATTACATATTTTATAAAAAAAAGGGTCCCCTGCAAAACGGAATTTAAATGTTTAAGAAAAAAAAAGTTTTTTTTATTTTTTTTTTAATCTTACGTAAGATAAAAATGTTTTTTTTCCTAAAACATAATCCATTTTGCGGACCTTCTTTTTTTTATAATATATATTTATTATATAAAATATATATATATATATATATATATATATATATATATATAATAATAAATTTAATAGTATATATTATATATATATATATATATATTAATATATAATATATATATATATATATTGATTAAATAATTAAGTAGATAAAACATGGTTTCTCTTGGAATTTTCCATATATATAAGTAATTAACGAGAAACATTTAAAAAAAATAGAAGAATAAGATGAAGAAATGAAATAAAACAAATAATGAAATCAAAGGGAAACGGGGGGGGGTGGCCCTTTAGTTGAAAATCTGGAATAGATTGAATTGAACAAGGAAAAATCCTAATAAATAACCAACAGCAAAGACAAACTGGGACAAAAGCTTTTAATTTATGACCAAACGCCGATTTAACCTCTGAGGAGGGATACACAGTGGAACAACAGGACAAATAAAAAAAGAATCTGTTTTTCAACTGCATAAAGTAACAAAGAATTCATTATTCGCAGTTTGATGATTTGGATCCTAAACACTGGTCTAAGCTTTCCTGAACAATAGGCCTTGTCGGCTAAAAAGCATTCAAATAAAACACATTGTTTTATTTACTCACTTCATACTTCGTGTAGCAGTCCAATAAAAAGTGGAATATAAATAAGTTCAAAACGAACGAAGAAATCTGGGGTTGGGGCAGCTGGTGTAGTGGTTAGAAATCTCCCGCCTGTCAGCTTGGCAAGGTCGAGGTTCGAGTCACACCGGAAGCAGTCTCCCATGTCTATAACCTTGCCTGATGAGAACTTAAAATTGTAACATTTCAGGAGTTGACATTTTTCCTCGAATTGTTTAGCCTTACATTTGAAATATGTGCGCCTAAAATTCATTAATTTATTACTAATTATTTTCAAAAATTAGGTATGCTTCAAAGTTAAGCACATATCCTCCAAAATTGTCGGCTGAAGCCATATCAA
>CM042157.1:81812797-81815297 GCA_023376005.1 Doryteuthis pealeii
TATAATAAGATATGAAAAACCCACAAAATGCTGTTAAAGTGAAAAACATTTTTATAACACTTATATATATAGTATATATAATATATACCTATATATATAATATATAAATACGTTTCGCGTTTATACATATCTTCTACCTTTATATATTATTAATAATGATATTATATATAATATATATATATATTATCACTACTCAATACGCGTCCGGATTCATCTACACCTCTTCTTTAATTAATAATAGATAAATATATATGAACAGAACGCGTGGGTTCATAGACTGTATAGATTAGAGTCAGACCTATTATATAGTACTATAATACTATTTATATGATATAGGTTATATACCGTATATAACTCCACCTATGCTGTGTGTGTGTGTGTGTATTATATAATATAATATATAATATATATCTTATATATGTATATATTTTTTTGTATAACTATATATTTGCTTTTTGTTATATACCTGTATATATATACCGTGTGTGTTTGTGTAAGTGTGTGTGTGTGTGTGTGTGTGTGTGTGTGTGTTGTGTGTGGGTGTGTGTGTGTAAGTGTGAAATTTTATATATGGTTGCTGTATATCAAACAAGTAAATATAATTTTTTAAATTTTATAAATCTTTTATAAAGAAGGATTTTTTTTTTAGATTTTGTTTGATTTTTTAAAATTGAAATCAATGTGACATGTATATATATATATATATATATATATATAATATATATATATATATATATATATATATATATATTATATGCATGCATGCATGCATGCATGCATGATGTACGCTCTTTCAATGATATTGACCCACTTTTATGAATATAACTATATTATTATATTATTATATTAATATTATATATATATATTATATTTATTAATATTAACATACATTACATATTAATATATATAATTATATATATATAGTATATATATTATATATAGATAGAGAGAGAGAGAGAGAGAGAGAGACAGAGAGAGACCAGAGAAGACAGAGACAGAGACAGAGACAGAGAGAGAGAGAGAGATGAATAGATTGAAACAGATTTACGCCTGCTAATTCATTTTTAATATTAATGTTAAATCGATATTTCTTAGAAGTTTGACTCTCAAATAAACCGATGATAGCCTCACGTGATTAGGTTTTGTCATTTTGTAATATTGACCCATTCGAAATATTCTATGTCTTCGTACAATCAAGTCAGAAAACAAAATTAAAAAATACAAAAAGCAACATAAAATAGATAATTGGAAATTCCATGCGAGAACTGAAACCGTAAAAAAAAAAAAAAATCAAAAGATTAAAATATTGTCTATTGTGCGTATATATATATATATATATATATATATATATTATATAATATATATATATATATTATATATTGGGGGGGATAATATGTGCTTAATTGAAGTCGTACCTAATTTTGAAAATTAATTAATTAATAATTAAAGAATTAGGCGGGCATACCTATTCAAATGTAAGGCTAAACAAATCGAGAAAAATCACAAGCCTTACATTTGAATAGGTATGCCCGCCTAATTCATTAATTATTAATTAATAAATTTTCAAAATTAGGTACGACTTCAATTAAGCACATATTCTCCCAAAAGTTGTCGGCTAAAAAAAAGCCATATCAAACACATTGTTTGTTGTTTACTTCTCATATATATATATATATATATATATATATATATATTATATATATATAACAAAGATAATCTAATGAGTCAGACGAACCTACTATTAGTTTCGCATAAGGCTCTTCAGGGCTAAATCTGATTTTATATATATATATATATATATATATATATATATATATATATATATATATTATAAGGTGTTGTTATGGTCCAAGGGGAGAAAATTAATATTTTATAAAAAAGAAGGTACGCAAATCATATGGTTAATCAATGCCCGAAGAAAATATCAGATCTGAAACATGTGTCACAAATGTAAGATAAAAATAAAATTCTTTTCAAAAAGTGCTCAATATATTTCGTAAAATAATAGTTGTAAAAAAAATGTTTTTCTCTCTACCATTGTTTCGATGTTCAACGTACACCTTCTTCAGGAGAACTAAAAAATCATAAGTAGCTACATTTTATATATACTTGTCAGCATAAGAATAAGTATGGTTTGGAATTATATATATATATATATATATATATATATATATATATATATATATAGTTGTGTAAATCTGTATGTCCGGAGGAAACTTCGAAAATCAAACAACTGACGTCAAAGTAAATATATATACACATTAAATATCACCAGGGCTTGGTTTTTGAGCAAAAATAATAGAGATTTGATTTATATTCGTGAAGATAATTAAACAAATAAAATTTAAATGATAACAGAATGGATTTTTTTTTCATTTAATATTTTAGATAGTAGACATTAACATTTATTTTCAGAATAGCTGGATCAATGCAAGGTCTATTTTTTTTACATAGGGATTTAAATGGGGCATCCCCCGAGGATTCAACTCACGATTGAGTA
>CM042157.1:81822797-81860297 GCA_023376005.1 Doryteuthis pealeii
TCCTGGCTGACCAAGAGTCCCTATCGGTCATTTCATTTGATTGATCTTCTGAATGACATCCAGAATCCGCACAGACCCGATTAATGTAGAGTTGGCTGGTTGACCTACACTGGTGTGTCCATGTTTATGTGTCCACAGTAGAACGTTGTTTATTAGTCCGTCCTTGCTTCTCCAGTCTCTTGCATGTTTTGTTCGCTTCACCCGGATGATTTGTGTGACAGGGGGAAGGTGATCGTATTGCTGGGGTTTTTTATTTATTTTTTGAGTGGGATGCTATTTCCAGAATTTATTTAAGGCACCACACAGCATCCTCTCGCAGCTCCCAGCTAATTTATTATCCAAACGCTTCGTTAGGATTCATGTGGTGCAGCCATACAGTAGCACAGATATGACTGCGGCTTGGCAGAATTGTCGGTTTAACTTATCAGCGAGATCAGATTTCCATATGATGGATTATCTGTCTATAGCAGTCCATATATATTATATATATATATGTGTATGTGTGTGTGTGTGTGTGTGTGTGTGTGTATGTGTGTGTGTGTGTGTGTGTGTGTGTGTGTGACCAAATGTAAAATATTTTTCATGCATATGAAAAAAAAAATAGTTTGTAAAAGGAACAAAAATTACCGAAGATGAACATGACACGCGCATAGATAGATGTATACATGTGAACAGACTAAGATTCTGATGCACACAACACACACACACACACACACACACACACACACAAACACTCACACACACACACACCACACACACACACACACACACACACAAGGAGAGTCCAGTTCCCGAAAATATTAGAATGAAATAAAACGAAACTTACATCCCACAAACTGAGTTTCGTATATATTTCACACCCAATGCTTCACAGTAAATCCCAAATTACATATATATTATAGACATTTATATATACATAACATATATACTAATATAATATATACAAATGAGAACCAGACTCACAATTATATATATATATATATATATATATATATATATATTTGTGTGTGTGTGTGTGTGTGTGTGTGTGTGTGTTTATTTCTATAACTCTGACGGTGTTTTTCACACCGTCAGAGTTATAGAAATAAACACACACACACACACACACACACAATATAATGCACTTTGTAAATAAAAGAAATATACAAGCTGATATCTGGGAACAATATATATATATATATATTATAATATATATATATATATATATATATATATATATATATATATATACTAGAATGAGTTTTCCAATATTTTGTTAACGAGAAGTTCAATTTGGTGATTCCGTAGTAGTAGTAGTAGTAGTAGTAGTAGTAGTAGTAGTAGTAAAGCAATTGTGATGAACCCCGTTGTACTATTATATACCGAGGTTGTTTGATATTCTTCCAGTGCTACCCACCGGTTTCCCCTCAGTGGCTTGGAACAAGACCTCGAAATACAAAGTTGTAGGCCTACCTGACCTTAACTGATCGTCGAGACTCTTGCAACCCAAGCAAAATTACTTGGACCCTCTGTTTACTGTACCGTGATCAACTGTACCTTTCATATTTCGCATAACAAATGTTTTTGGTCATTTCTATGGTCCAGTTAGAACTCGTAAAGTATACGTTCCCGAATTAGACTACATTGCACGTTCATCTTTACGGCTGTAAGGCCAGTCTCCCTTGTCTGAGGGTTTTGTTAAATCTCCTGTGTCTGGAGACCCTATTTTGGTCGCGGGACACAGGAACCCAAGGAGGGAACCCTCTTCTTCTGATGCCACTGAACAAGCCTGGACGTGCTTGTCACCTCTCTCCAGCAGACACCTATGGTGCATGCCAGACGCCACAGACACGACACTGCTCACAGTAAGTGGTTTCCACCTATTTTGTCTATGAATACTACTGTGTATGTTTGGACACTTGTGACATTCTATAGTCTGGGGAACTTCGTTCCCCTATACATGTTGTAATAAAGTCTTATAAACGTAACTAACGTGTTTGTCGTTTTCCTAACTGAAGTGTTCCGCATTGGGTACTTATCCTTTAAGTAACCCAATGTTTTATAAGAACCAGAGTTAATACTCTGTGAACCCCTTATACGGCTTTCAAATTAGACACATAATGAATCAATGCCCAACGTGTCAGCGCACCATCTATTATGGATTATTGTACATACATATAGGTGAATGGTATTAAATGTTTCTGTGATAGGATTCAAGTAAAATTGAGTACTCAAACGTACATATAAAGATTTTCAGTTTATATTTTTATATTCAATTCTGATTTTCAAATGGATAATGATTACATATCAGGTCTATTTAATATATTTTTCCGTCTCCGAAGACTAATTATCTAAGGACACGGAAAAATCATATTAAACATACCTGATATGTAATCATTATCCATTTGAAAATCAGACGAAGAGGCAAGGGTGCCGAAATAGATTTATTTCTGGTGGACTAAGGTAAAAGTAAAGTCGTCGGGGTGGCATAAAGTTGGTACCAGCCGGACAGCGAAGGTGTCTATCCCCCTTTTCACTAGGGCTAGACCAAGGAGATTGTTTTGCGTCTGAGGTGGAGTACCACCAGCATCATTGCTTTGTCCAACTGCTGATTCTTGGTCCACCACTGAATATCACTTTCATCCAATTGTCAACACTCCATGATTGTTTCTCTTTGATCTAATTTTCTTCTGTTTGTTTATTATTCTTTACTTCATATTTGCGCCAGCTAACTGGAATAACCAACGATATTCGTTGCAATCCTACTTGACTGATTTTTATTTTTATCCTTTTCATTATTTCAATTTATAGTACTTTGGGGGGGGGTATATTTCCTTTCAATTGGGTATGTCCTGTCCAACCAGTGTCCTGTGTATGACGGTGACATGTAGTGGTGATGTTCAAATTCTGGAACTCTGAGGAGAACCCCTTTATCGAACAACACAAGACAAAAGTTCAAGCATCATCGACTTGAAGTATCAACTCACCTGGATTGGTATTACTTGTTAGGGTTCCATTTATGGGTTTGAAAATGTGTCTGATGAAAATGTTTTGATGTTTTAGTCAGAATTTAAGGTCTATTTTAAATTTACTTATCGGGGTGAGCGCGAACGCACACCCCACACTTAGAAATAGCGATTCCGAGTCGTCTACATTTGAGACGATCGCAAAGGTCAACCCAACCGTAGTGCAATGGATAGGTCTCCCTCTGGAAGAACAGCCTAGCTGATCACTGTTCTTCTAATCCAGGTAAGGGTATTTGCCTGCTCATCCCACTTATGAGGGCTGGACACAAGGTCTCGTTTTTACGTGGGCGCATAAAAATTGCGTCGATCCGGGGGGGGGGAGGTGGCCCCCTGGGATCGACGCTATTAATTGTACTTTACTGGTCCAGAGACCGAAGCACACTGGACCCCAGCCGAGGCCGGATATAGAAGGTAAGGGTATTTGCCTGCTCATCCCACTTATGAGGGCTGGACACAAGGTCTCGTTTTTACGTGGGCACATAAAAATTGCAACGATCTGGGGGGATGGTCCCCCTGGATCGATGCTATTAATTGTACTTTACCGGTCCAGAGGCCGAAGCTCACCGGACCCCCAGCCGAGGCCGGGTATAGAAGGTAAGGATATTTGCCTGCTCATCCCACTTATGAGGGCTGGACACAAGGTCTCGTTTTTACGTGGGCACATAAAAATTGCAAGGATCTGGGGGGGATGGCCCCCCTGGATCGATGCCATTAACTGTACTTCACCGGTCCAGAGGCCGAAGCACACTGGACCCCCAGCCGAGGCCGGGTATAGAAGGTAAGTCCCAAAGCATAGAATCTGGAACAGATACTACACTTTGATTATATACTTGAAATGCTAAACACTGCTTCACGTTGTTTACATACTGTATTTACCTCGTACCCCACTTGTACGGGTTAGGCACAAGGCCCTATTAACGTGGGACCACCCACAAACCGAAGCTCATGGGTGGCGGGTGAAAAATTGCGTCGATCCCGTCGGCATTCCCCCGCCTCAGGCACTGGGCAATAAACCCAGCCCTGCCCCTTTAAATCGAGGGGGCAGGTGTTGCCTGGGGGGGCTGGGATCGAAGCCGTTAATTATAGCAATCCCCCCCCGAGAGGCGGGTTTGCATAAGGTATAATGTGATCAAAAGAAAATTAAATATCCAATAAGAATGAATGAAACAGAATGTCTTCGTCATAAAATAAACCAAGGGTTAATATGCCGTAAAATCCAACCAACCAACCAACCAACCAACCACTTGTTGAGATCTATAAAAACCGTTTTTTAAACTACAGACCAATTTGCATATCTAGGTCCCTTCTAGTATTTTGTTTTAATAATGCAAATTATAAGATCATTTTTATGATTTTTCCCTCGACATTGGGTTATTTTATAAATATTTTTCTCTGCATAACTTGGAAAAAATCATTCCATTAATTTAAATAATTAAATCTTGAGGAATTTAAAACTGTTAAACTCCACTTAAAAATAGATATTGTGTCACATCCTGCCTCGTGTGGAGGGGGGGGTGGTAGATTGTCTCTGCGAGTAATTGTAGATCATACTCCCCAGATCTCCAGAACTGGAGCCTCACCATCCGATGCAGTTTAGTGTCATACCCAGGATACCCTCGTTTTGGCAGTGTGTTACTTTCGATAGAAAATACGGTCCCCGCCGACTGGAATCAAGTAGGGAAGTGAGGAACTAGAAAATGGAAATTAGCCACTTTATGAGGAAAAAGTTAGAGTCAAGATCAAGATAGAATTTGTATTTTCTTTCCTTTGCTGAGTGAATACCCCAAGATTCCTAAGATTCCTTATTTGGTGGCATCTGTTTTATTTCCGGTGACGTAAGAGAAATCGAAACTTATTTTAAACTTTCTAAATAAAATGCCGTAATTATTCACTGATGACAAGGAAATATTCCGGTGTCCTACTTGAAATAGATTTATCTTATTTATCTTATTTTAAATTGAAAAATAAAATTATATAATTTATTTATCTTATTTTAAATTGAAAAATAAAATTATATAATTTATTTATCTTATTTTAAATTGAAAATAAAATTATATAATTTATTTATCTTATTTTAAATTGAAAAATAAAATTATATAATTTATTTATCTTATTTAAATTGAAAAATAAAATTATATAATTTATTTATCTTATTTTAAATTGAAAAATAAAATTATATAATTTATTTATCTTATTTTAAATTGAAAAATAAAATTATATAATTTATTTATCTTATTTAAATTGAAAATAAAATTATAATTTATTTATCTTATTTTAAATTGAAAAATAAATTATATAATTTATTTATCTTATTTTAAATTGAAAAATAAATTATATAATTTATTTATCTTATTTAAATTATTTATCTTATTTTAAATTGAAAATAAATTTATTATTTATTTATTTATCTTATTTTAAATTGAAAAATAAAATTATATAATTTATTTATCTTATTTAAATTAATTGAAAATAAAATTATATAATTTATTATTTATCTTATTTATTTTAATTGAAAAATAAAATTATATAATTTATTTATCTTATTTATTTTATTGAAAAATAAAATTATATAATTTATTTATACTCTAAAGCAGCGCTTCTCAAACTTTTGGAAGTTGCGAACCCAGTATTTTCCCAGAAGGGAAAACCTGAAGAGAGAAACTGAATCTCTAAAGTAAGTGAAGTGGGTGGCCTAAAGTCGGTATCAACCAAACAACGAGGGAGTCTATCCCCTTTTTACTAGCGCTAGACCAAGGAGATTGTTTCGGCGTCTGAGGTGGAGCACCACACCTACCATCGGCTCCTCACTTTACCACACAGATCCTTGTGCTACTCATACGCTGAGTTGGCAAGGACCGGTATATATGCCATAAGGACTCATTATTTTAAACGCAAACATTGATAATACACAAGAGAATAGCAAAAGTTATCCGATGACAGAGATAAAACAGTTAATTACATAATAAATGAATGCAGAAAACGGGCACAAAAGGAATACAGTAATTGGCATGACGGAGTAGGAAAGGTAATCCACTGGGAATAGTGCAAACGACTAAATTTTGACAATGGTTGGTAAATGGGAAGTGTACAAACAAGAATCTGTCCTAAAAACGAGACGCATAAAATTATTTCGAACTTTGAGATTGTTGTGAGATTTTAAGGGGTCAAATAAGAACAAAACGACGGGTAACAAATGTAGGAAAATGTATTAACAAAAAGTAGACAATACAGTACAGAGAAGTGGGAAATTACGTCCGACAAATAGAATTGTGAGCTGACTCGCATTGGCTTACTCTTCAAGCCACAATTGTCCCTGTTACTTATAGTAACCCGTCGGCGCATTCCATTAGTCTTATAGGGTGTATCACCTATAACAGAGATACAAACGGGTTCCTTTAATCCCGATTAGAAGGTCTAGTGGGTATTAACCCAACAAAAGTAGAAGAAGAAAAACAAAGAAAAAACTTGTCATCTAGTGCAGTTCTTCTCAAACTTTTGGAAGTTATGGATCGGTTGACATTTTTTTAGATCAAAGCACGAACCAGTTTATAAGATTAAATAATTTGTTAAACTTCGAATAAAAAGAATTTATGCAGCCATGTTGACATTAGCTTTGTAGGGGATTATCTTCCCTTTGCCTGGAAGAGTTATCTTCCCGCTGTGTTGCCGTTTGTGGACACCAGGGTACCTCCGGTATATTAGCGGCTGATTCAAATGTTTCCTCTCTCTTTCCTGACTGCCTCTGAACGAGCACATGGGTTAGACTTATGTCTACCCCCTTCTCGGTGGGGCTTGGCCCCCCTTACATTACTGTAAGTCTTTTATACAGCATGGACTATCCTTTAGTTTCATGTCTGTAACATTTATATTTTATGTACATTTGGGTATCTCGTTTATACCTAAATATTGTATCTTGTATTTACCATTCATGAATGTGTCCTTTTATCTCTACTCTTATATCTTATTTGTATCTTATGTATCTATGTACTTTATGTATCTTATCGTCACCATGTGCTGTACACATATTAAATGTTTTGTCTCACAACGTGTTGGAGCTGTTGTTCAATTATTAACTTTGAATCTTACAGCTTTATTTAATACAGAAATCTATCAAAAATATAAAGTAACCCCCAGTGTACAGTCAATGGGAACGGTGAGACTGCTTTTTATTTGTCAATTTGTCAAGTGTTGGGACGATAGAAGAGAGTGCCACGTATGTTAGGTTTGTTTCAGTAAATGGTGAGGAATTGCGCTCAATAGTTGCCCTTCTCTTTGGAGATCAGGGTGGCTGTGCTGAAATTTACAAAAAGGAAATTAGGTTTCTATAAAACAACGAATGCAAAAAGATGGTAAAATAGCCAACGTGGTAAAAAGCAGAAAATGAAAGTTGATATTTTTAGAAATATATTTTCAATTTTAGTATATATATATATATATATATATATATATATATATATATATATATATTTACCAACCCCTCCGCACGAAGCAGGATGCGACACAAGGCCAATTTCTTAAGCGGAGTTCAACAGGTTTGAATTCAGAGTTTTCCTTCTCTTAGACCGGTTGCCTAACCAAGGTTAAAGAGCCCGGTCTGTCCTACTATTTACCCATAGCTGGAGGGAGAGTAGGATTCATACCTTTCCCAGGGGTAAAAGCGCTAAGTGAAATGCATTTTGCACGTCCAGGATTTGAACTCGGGGCGACGAGCCCATTTCACAAGACTTTAACCATTACACCACGCGCTTCCTACATTGATACATTCCTACAGTTTATATATATACGGTTGCCGTACTTCAAAACTATACATATTTTTGCATCATCCTATATTTGACCCATATATAGGACACTAACAGGTACTACCATTCTGAGATCAAAATAGACTTCGTAGCGACTGGCAATGAAAGGGCATTTAACACTCCCCATATCTCCAAAACTGGAGCCTCACCATCAGATGCAGGTTAGTGATATATACACAGGATACACCCTTTGGGGTGGGGTCTTAATTCTCTGCAGGGGGATAAAGTCAGCATATTCTAAGCCGCATCGACATGGCATTTTTCCAAATCTCTACCAATCCACTTACTTAGCTAGATGAGCTGTTGGAGAGGCCCCCTCCGATCAATCGGAGCACCTACATGATAGCCCTAACCCTATTGCCCTTATGGCAGGCCCCCAACTCTTTTTATCATATATGTGCTAGAAGGCTGTGGCTACGGGGTTTAGTGTCCTGGGTATGGCGTTAAACTCTATCTGATGGTGAAGTTCCAATTCTGGAGCTCTGGAGAATGTGGAGTACCCCTTTATCACCATTACTCCCAGATCCACTTTGAGGGTCTTAATGTCCTGTGTATGGCGTTAAACTCTATCTGATCGTGAAGTTCCAATTCTGGAGTTCTGGGGAATGTGGAGTACCCCTTCATCACCATTACTCCCAGATCCACTCTGACCCGGAGTGGTAGTATCTATTAGGGTCCCATCTATGGATTAAACAGAAAAACATGAGTTTAAAAATGTGTTTAAAAAGAATAGAAGAATGAATGAAACAAAATGTCTTCGGCGTAAATTAACCCAATAAGACTTGACATGCCGTAAAAATCAACCAGCCAACCAGCCAACCAACCAGCCATGCTACATCAGATGCAGGATTAGTGTTATACACAGAACACCCCCTTTTGTGTGAGGTCTTACTTTTCTGCGGGGGGATATTCTAATCCTCACCGACATGGCATTTTTCCTAATCTGTAAACGGCGATTTTAAAAAGACAAACAGCAAATAAGAAGAAATCGATAACAGAAATTGAATTGATTAAAGTCTGGCCCTAAGTACAAACCCTAACTCCTTGCCCTATCTTTCATCCTGACCCTGACAATATTTGACCCCCAACTCCCCTCCACCCCACCCCAGGAGAGATGCTTCATCGAAATAATCCAACTGTCACTCGCAGAAATTACCGTTTCAGGAATATAGGTCAAACAAGCAGAAATTGGTAAATGCTCTTTGGAACGAAAATTCTTGGTCGAAACTTTTCAACATTTCAAACTGACCAAATTCTTGCACAATAAAAACCAATAATGAATTGGAAGCGTCTTGGAAGTTATACTAGCAGAAATATTCGCCTTCCGGTTGTAAGTATTTAAGTTTTAATGTAATGAAATATACCAAATTAGAAAGACTGGCGAAATTAAAATTAAATAAGGATTGATTTTAATACATTTAGTGCTATATTATTAATACTAGCAAGAATATGCGCCCTCCGGTCGTAAGTATTTCAGTTTTAATGTAATCAATTATATTAAATTAGAAAGACTGTGACTGTGACTGAATTAATCAATTAACACCATTTAAAATCCACAGAAGGTTTATTATTATTTTTGTACAGGAATATAAATGATAGAGTCATCATCTCCAACAGTATGATCAGCTACTCGATTAGTAGTGACTCGACTACGAATAATAATAATAATAATAATAATAATAATAATAATAATAATAAACTACTTATGGCGGCCAACAATAGTAGAAACGGCAGATGGACATACAGAAAAACGGCAAAGACTAGAAAACAAAAATGGGAAGAAAAACAATTATATGGACACTTCAAACGACAAATCGAAGAGGTGGCACATGGAAAGACTTAGACATGGTTAAGAAAAGGAAACCTCAAAAGAGAAACAGAATCATTAATAATTGCTGCACAAAATAATGACATAAGGACAAACTAACCATTCTCACAAAATAATTTTTTAGAATATACACATTGAAGTGAATATTAAAATAAATAAATAAAATATATTTAGTATTGTAAAATAACGGGTGCAAGAAAAATAAAACATTTATTGCAAAAACAAGGACATAAAATGAGGGTTCAGTTTATTTTATAGTAGGAATTTACGAGGAACAAGTTGAAGATTACCAGAGAAGGCAGTATGGAATATTGGCCTATATGTGAACTTCGATAAAACAGATTTCATATGCTTTAAAAAGAAAGGAGACATCTCCACACCCGACGGTAAGCCTCTAAACTCGCTCGAATAATTTACGTACCTAGGTAGTAATATCTCATCCACAGAAAACGATGTTAATGCACGCATTCATGGTATGCTATAAACAGATAATCTTTTATATGAAAATCAGATCTCACCGACAACTTAACGCGAAAATTCTTCCAGGCCGTGATGGTTTCAGTGATACTGTATGCCTGCACCACGTGGACTTTGAAGATACGTTTGGAGAATAGGCTAGATGTGAGCTGCACAAGAATGCTGTGTGCGGTCTTGAACAAATCGTAGAAACAACACCCCACACCGACTACGAATACTACTACATAACTCGACTAAGAATAACCCCCCGTATTCATATCTTTATATGTGTTTCGTTGGACGAGTTCAACTATGTTGTAGAGGAAAATATAGTCCCTTACAACACCAACGAAATTAAATAAGAATGCATATAAAAAGATTACACTTAATTATTTTTTTTTGGTTTCTATATAAAATCATGCATAGGATTGATTTTAATATCTTGGAGAATAAAACAATGATATTAGAGATGAATAACTCCAAGTAATTATTTATTAAATGCGGTTTTGTTAAAACCAGTATTCAAATTAACCACACCTATATTCTGTAAACCTTTATTTCTTAGTGATATATAAGACACATTGCAGGATTTTAAACGCACTAATAACATGGGTTGTTTTGCGGTAACTCTAACTCAGATTTTTATAGAGACATCGTTAATAAATAAAATGTATTATTCTATGTATTTTTGACTGAATTAAATACTCATTGATAAACTTACGCAATTCCTGAGGGTATTGTGACGTAAACAGTGGCATAGTTTCGGTTACAGACAGACAGACACCGAATCTTCATTATAATAAGATTTTCAAGTATTTACAAATTAATCAAATTTAGGTAATGAATAAGGTTTGTTTATCTGATTTTTTTTAGAAGAGGCTTGATTTGTATAATTTTGACTTTTCGGACTTTTGTCTTCATCTTTATTGTAGTATGTAGAAACACAACGTTTCGGACGCTGTATCCGCCGGCCTTCTTCAGGTGTTTCCCAGTGAATTTATACTTACTGCAATAAAGACGAGGTCTTGTTTCTTTGTTTCATGGCATATTAACCATCCAATGCCAAAGCAGTGAGTAAAAATAAAGTCAGTGAAGTAGAATGTGATCAGTATCAGCCGGACAGCGAGGGCGTTCATCCTCTTTTCGCTTAAGCTAGACAAAGGAGATTTTTTGCGTCTAAGTTGTAAAGACTTAGATGTTAAGTATGTTATCGTGTTCATGTGACATGCCGTGGATGCAAAGCCCCCTGTCCGTGGACAGGAACGCAACTGGTACGGTGACACAGGATTTTGACTTTACTGCTTCCACATTTATGTCGTCAGTCAGGCCACCTAGTAGCTATTTGCAGACATGGGAGGTAATTACCTTTCGTGTCCCCTAGCATCAAATAGGAGAACCGTGGAAAGTAAGTGATATAATCCATACACAATTTTAAGGTTGATATACATAGATAAATATAAACTACACGGCTTCGTGCCCTGTGTCCGGTAACTTCGGTTTCTAGAACGGTAAGATATACATTAAATCAGGTGATCCGGGGGGGGGGGCGTCCCCCAGGCAGCACCTGCCCCCTCGTTTAATAGGGACAGGGCAGGGTGCCTGATGTGCCCCAAAATAGTAATCCAAAAGGATCACATAATTTTTGCACTGGCCACAGTATGAGCTTTGGTTTGTGCGTGGCTCCTTACGTTAAAAAGATCTTGTGTCAATCCGGCAGGGTGGGAGGCCAGGAATATACTTACATCAATAGATGTAAATAGACATAACTCCTTACAGAAAAAAAAGAAAAAAAGAAAGATAGAAATGTAATCTAATGAGAGAAAAAACAAAAAAATGTAGATGAGAGTGAAAATTTACGACAATTTTTGGGATGACGTATGAAAGGCTACTTGTCGTTCTCTGATTGGTCAGCACAAGGCAAAAAGGAGAGAGAGAGAGAAGAGAGAGAAAGAGAGATAGAAGAGAGAGAGAGAGAGAGAGAGAGAGAGAGAGAGAGAGAGAGAGAGAGAGAGATGGGTTGGCATACTGAGCTGAGTAATTGAGGAGAACAGACACACGATGAGTGTCTGTTCTCCAAGGAATTATGAGCTCAGAAAAACAAGAACGTCTTGGGTTTGTAATTAAAAACTATGAACGACACTTTTTACTCAATTTTTTTTTATTCGAACTCTGAATTGTTCGAGTTCAGAGTCGTTCGAGAACTGAGGTTCCACTGTATTACGATTACAAAAAAAATCCTTTCAAACAGAGCCAACAACGTTACAGAAAGAAAGAAAGAAAGAAAGAAAGATAGAAAGAAAAAGAAAAAAAGTATTTTGACAATACATCTACAGTAGGGAACTTGTAAGCTGTGGCGATTCGAAAAATAATGAAAAATCTGTTATTTTTTTATTTTTCTGAAGTGACTTAGATGTTATAAATTGTCACTTTGATCTTTTGATCTATGTTCAAAGTTCAAAGAGGTCACAAAGGTCACAAAGGTCACTAATGTAAGAAAATTGCTTAGTCGCGTTATTTGAGCCGAAAGGCGGTCAAGTCTTTCTTAACTCAGTCGAACAATTTTAAAAATGACCTAGTTTTTATTAAATCATATCCCTTCTAGTTTAAGAAGACATTTTCCAATGAACACTCTGGTTTGGTTTGTTTTTGCTTTATAGTATATCAACCTCAGTGGGTTATTTAATGCCGATAAAGTTTTGAAATAAATCAATTCTTAATGGATAATACAATTTTGTTTATCAACTCATGTTTTTCTATTTAACCCATATATGGGACCCTAACAGGTACTACCGCTCCGGGTCAGAGTGGACCAGGGAGCAATGGTGATGAAGGGGTGCTCCACATTCCTCAAACCTCCAAAACTGGAACCTCACAATCAGATAGAGTTTAATGTCATTCACAGGACATGTAGACCCTCAGTCGCCGCCTTCTAGCGCCCATATGATAAAAAGGGTTTGGGTCTTGCCATAAGGGCAATAGGGTTGGGAAAATCATATAGGTGCTAGGGCTTGACGATTTCTTCTTTTTTCTTCTTGCCGTTTATTTTGTGCTTTTAGACATTATGTAAACTATATAAATTCTTATTACTACTGCTTTTAGACATAATGTAAACTATATAAATTCTTATTTATACTGCTTTTAGACATAATGCAAACTATATAAATTCTCATTACTACTGCTTTTAGACATAATGTAAACTATATAAATTCTATTATTACTGCTTTTACTGCTTTTAGACATAATGTAAACTATATAAATTCTTTTATTACTACTGCTTTTAGGCATAATGTAAACTATATAAATTCTTATTATTACTGCTTTTAGACATAATGTAAACTATATAAATTCTTATTATTACTGCTTTTAGACATAATGTAAACTATATAAATTCTTATTACGACTGCTTTTAGGCATAATGTAAACTATATAAATTCTTATTATTACTGCTTTTAGACATAATGTAAACTATATAAATTATTATTACTGCTTTTAGGCATAATGTAAACTATATAAATTCTTATTATTACTGCTTTTAGACATAATGTAAACTATATAAATTCTTATTACTACTGCTTTTAGGCATAATGTAAACTATATAAATTCTTATTACTACTGCTTTTAGACATAATGTAAACTATATAAATTCTTATTACTACTGCTTTTAGACATAATGTAAACTATATAAATTCTTATTACTACTGCTTTTAGACATAATGTAAACTATATAAATTCTTATTATTACTGCTTTTAGACATATGTACTACTGCTTTTACATAATGTAACTATATAAATTCTTATTATTACTGCTTTAGACATAATGTAAACTATATAAATTCTTATTACGACTGCTTTTAGGCATAATGTAAACTATATAAATTCTATTATTACTGCTTTTAGACATAATGTAAACTATATAAATTCTTATTACTACTGCTTTTAGACATAATGTAAACTATATAAATTCTTATTACTACTGCTTTTAGACATAATGACTACTGCTTTTAGACATAATGTAAACTATATAAATTCTTATTATTACTGCTTTAGACATAATGTAAACTATATAAATTCTTATTACTACTGCTTTTAGACATAATGTAAACTATATAAATTCTTATTTACTGCTTTTAGACATAATGTAAACTATATAATTTATTATTACTGCTTTTAGACATAATGTAAACTATATAAATTCTTATTACTACTGCTTTTAGGCATAATGTAAACTATATAAATTCTTATTATTACTGCTTTTAGACATAATGTAAACTATATAAATTCTTATTACGACTGCTTTTAGGCATAATGTAAACTATATAAATTCTTATTATTACTGCTTTTAGACATAATGTAAACTATATAAATTCTTATTACTACTGCTTTTAGGCATAATGTAAACTATATAAATTCTTATTACTACTGCTTTTAGACATAATGTAAACTATATAAATTCTATTATTACTGCTTTTAGACATAATGTAAACTATATAAATTCTTATTATTACTGCTTTTAGACATAATGTAAACTATATAAATTCTTATTACTACTGCTTTTAGACATAATGTAAACTATATAATATAAATTCTTATTACTACAAACCGATAAAAAGTTGAACAAATGCTAAATTTAGATTAAATTTATCAGTTACAATTTCTAAATGAGTTGGTCTGTTTCATACGCGAGAGATTTTTACTAGGATTTTGTAGTCCCAAATTAGAGGTGCGTATTATACATAAGTGTGTGTTATACACAAATAATCAGGGTGGTAATAAGAAAAAGTTAAAGAATGTAAAAGAATCTGCTCGAAGAAAAAGACTGAAAACTAATTTGGTATTTCCCGCGAAAATGGCTTTTCCGTTCGTTGCTGTGACGTCAGCTGTGTCTTTTTTTTTCATTGTTTTCTTTTCTTTCTATTTTCTTTCTTTTCTTTCTTTTTTTTCTTTCTTTCTTTCTTTTTCTTTTTTTCTTTTTCTTTCTTTCTTCTTTTCTTTTCTTTTCTTTTTCTTTTCTTTTTTTCTTTCTTTCTTTCTTTGCTGTTTTTTCTTTTCTCTTTTTCTGTTTTTTCTTTCTTTCTTTGCTTTTTTTCTTTTCTTTCTCTTTCTTTTCTTTCTTTCTTTCTTTCTTTCTTTCTTTCTTCTTCTTTCTTTCTTTGCTTTTTTTTCTTTTCTTTTCTCTTTTCTTTTCTTTTCTTCTTTTTCTTTTCTTCTTTCTTTCTTTTCTTTGCTGTTTTTTTTTCTTTTCTCTTTCTTTCTTTCTTTCTTTCTTTCTTTTTCTTTTCTTTTCTTTCTTTCTTTTCTTTCTTTCTTTCTTTCTTTGCTTTTTTTCTCTTTCTCTTTTCTTTCTTTTTTCTTCTTTCTTCTTTTCTTTCTTTCTTTTCTTTTTTTTCTTTCTTTGCTGTTTTTTCTTTTCTTTCTTTTCTTTTCTCTTTCTTTCTTTTCTTTCTTTCTTTCTTTTCTTTTCTTTTTTCTTTCTTCTTTCTTTCTTTGCTGTTTTTTTCTTTTCTTTTCTTCTTTCTTTCTTTTCTTTCTTTTTCTTTTCTTTTCTTTTCTTTCTTTCTTTCTTCTTTCTTTCTTTTTCTTTTTTTTTCTTTTCTTTTCTTTTTTTTCTTTCTTTTTTCTTCTTTCTTTCTTTCTTTCTTTCTTTGCTGTTTTTCTTTTCTCTTTTCTTTTCTTTTCTTTCTTTCTTTCTTTCTTTCTTTTTCTTCTTTCTTTCTTTCTTTCTTTCTTCTTCTGTTTTCTTCTTTTTCTTTTCTTTTCTTTTTTTCTTTCTTTCTTTCTTCTTTCTTTCTTTCTTTTCTTTCTTTCTTTCTTTCTTCTTTCTTTGCTGTTTTTCTTTCTTTTCTCTTTCTTTCTCTTTTCTTTTCTTTCTTTCTTTCTTTGCTGTTTTTTCTTCTCTTTTCTTCTTTTTTCTTTCTTTCTTTCTTTTTTCTTTTTTCTTTTTTTTCTTTTCTTTTCTTTCTTTTCTTTCTTTCTTTGCTGTTTTTCTTTTTCTTTTCTCTTTTTCTCTTTTCTTTTCTTTCTTTTCTTCTTTCTTTTTTTCTTTTCTTTTCTCTTTTTCTTTTCTTCTTTTCTTTTCTTCTTTTCTTTCTTTGCTGTTTTTTCTTTTCTTTCTCTTTCTTTTCTTTCTTTCTTTCTTTCTTTCTTTTTCTTTTTTCTTTCTTTTCTTTTCTTTTCTTTCTTTCTTTGTTTCTTTTTCTTTCTCCTTTCTTTTCTTCTTTCTTTCTTTCTTTTCTTTTCTTTCTTCTTTTTTCTTTCTTTCTTTGCTGTTTGTTTCTTTTCTCTTTTCTTTTCTTTCTTTGGCGATCGATGTTTTTCAGGCCAAATTGGCCTTTTGTTCCCAAGCTAAATGAGGCCTCCATCTATTCCAACAAAAAAAAAAAAATAGTTATCGCCACACTACCCACTCCTCCTCCTCCTCCTCCTCCTCCTCATTCATCATCATATCATCATCATTCATTTCATCATCATGAGCAGCAGCAGCAGCAGCACTGTCGTCGTCATCATAGACGTCTTCACTGATTCTTTTTTCTGTCTGTAGGGGTTAGCAAAGCCAGGATGACAAACCATTGTTAGTGAATTCGATTCACACTGGGTGTCGTATGCTTCGAACTTTATCTGGAAGCACGCCTAGAGTAACGTTTTCCGAAATGGAATCGGTAACCCGAGTTCAAATCTTCTTCGTGCTAAATAGCCTTAGGAAAGGTACGAATCTATCTCTTCTCTCCGGAAATGGGTAAACAGTAGTGCAGACCAGTCTCTTTAGCCGTGGTTAGGAAACCAGTCTAGGAGAAGGAAAATTCTGAATTTAAACAAGCTGTACCCCACTTTAAAATTGGCCTTGTGTCACACTCAGTGGCTGGTTAAGTACGTACTCTGTCTACTGTTCTCTTTATGGTTGTCCTTATAGTCACAACGTTTCGAACGTTCTATCCTCCGGTCTTCGCATGCCTGTCGTAGTTGGCAAGTCTATTTGGAATTTCAAAGCCACCCTTTTATTCCATCCACGGAGGTAGATTGTTCTCTCTATCTTTAAGGGTATGTTGCATACACGTCATTCGACCATCAGGATTGAACTCGCGACCATCATTCATCATCATATTTCATCCATCATCAAGGAGTGTCGATCTCATAAATTCCTTTAACTTTTTCTCCCCATCCGTTTCTGTCGGCAATCGCCATTGGGAGTCCTCCATACAGCACCAGCGTCCGCTCAAGTGCTTAATGAATGTAGCCTTTACTGGTCGACCTATACTGTATAGGACACCATAGGAGAACGTCGCTTATGAGTTCGTTTTTGCTTTCTCAGCAGTACCCAGCATGTCTTGCACGTCTTTCTTAGGTGGTTTGTGAGATGGGAGGTAAATGGCTGTACAACTGTTGTTTGAACCATATAATCATTTTGTTATATATATATATATATTATATATATATATGGTGTGTATGTGTGTGTGTGTGTGTGATTCATTATATATATATTTATATATAAATATATAAATATATACTATATATATATATATTGTTAATTATATTACTATATATATATATATATATATATATATATATATATATATATGATATTGTTAATATATATATATATATATATTGTTATATTATATTATATATATTTATATATATATTATTTTATATAATATCATATTATATTATATAGTATTCATATATATATTTATATATATAATATATCATATTATATATATATGATATATGTATATTAATAGTTCATATTATATATATATATATATATATATATATATATATATATATATATATATAAGATATAATGAAAAAACAAACGATGTTTACAACTGAAATAGGCTCATCAGAAGAGAAAGTGTGCAAACCGTTTCGGGGCCAATTCTCTTGACGGCTTAAAAGCAACACCCGGCCCATCCTCAACTAATATGAGACCCTATTGCATTATAATGTATCACCGCACGTGGTCGCGGTCATCAACAAAATAAGACGGGAAAAAGACCGTTAGTTAAAACAGAACGCTGCTAGTCAAAACGTTGGAATTAATCAAAAAAAAAAAAATTGTGCTGTCTGTATTTAAATAATATGAAATTCATTAAAAATAAAATGAATTTTATTTAAAATAAAATGAATCTCATTTTCAATTTGAAAAAATAATCAGAAGCATTATAGTAATAAAATAAGACTCAAAAAAGTCTGATGTAAAGTTATAGAAAAGTGTAATTTTACACTTTTCTATAACTTTACATTAGACTGTTTTTTTATTTTTTAAATAAAATTTATTTATAGTATATTTACTAATAACATTCCTTTTTATTGTATAATGACTACTGTTCTTATGATGGTTGTTGTTATAGTCGCAACGTTTCGAACGTTCTGTCCTCCGATCTTCACCAAGTGTCTGTCGTAGTTGGTAAGCTCATGGAAATTTCAAACCGAACGAAGTGGGGGTAGATTGTTATTTCCATATTTAAGTATATCTTGCTAACGCGCCATTCGACCATCAGGATTGAACTCGCGACTATCAGGATTAAAATCATCACCACCGTCAAATCTATTTGACCCAAAGACTGTCCCTAACACAATTATAATGTTAGGTTCGGTTTAGCTCAGTCGGTAGAGCATCTGCCTCGACACCACCTCAGTAGTACGGCTTCGGATCTGCGAGGTAAAGTGGGTAGCTAATAGTAGGTGTGGCGCTCTATTTCAGACGCAAAATAATTTCCTTGGTCTATCGCTAGTGAAAAGCGGTTAGACTTCCTCGCTTTCCGCTTGATACCAACAATAGGCCACTCCACCGACTGAAATATTTCTAGTAATTGTTTCTATTTAATAATAATCCTTTGTTCGCAAACAGTTTATCGGTTTCAAGTGACTAATAATTCGTCAACCATCTACAACTTGGTGGCGGTTCCAGCATGAGACAACCTGATCCTGGGTAATCACAATAATTTCTCTTTTTTTTTGTCCCCACCCCTCATTATGACTATCTTGCGTTCTCTATCGTTGTTCCTCTTGTGGTAATCCTCTGATGAGACTCAGGTGAAAACAACGAATTCTTGTTAAGATTAATGGGATAAGATGGACTCTATCATAAAAAAAAAATCTGGGTAAGATGCTAAACTGTATCTGGTAGTGAGACTGGAGAATTTGAGAATTGTAAACATAAGCAGATTCTTTCTTAACAAGAATTCGTTGTTTTCACCTGAGTCTCATCAGAGGATTATCACAGGAGGAATCTAACAAGATATATTATCTCATACTTATAATTTCTGAAAAGATTTATTTGATCCATTAAGACACCACTCCGGGTCAGAGTGAAGTTGAGAGCAACAAAGGGGTACTACAGACGCCTCAGAGCTGCAGAAACCGAGCCTCACCATCAGAGGCAGTTTACCCAGGACATCCCTTTTTTTAGGTGAGTGTAATATCTTGTATTCTTTTAAAGGATGGTCACTTATTAGCTCCCAGACTCACACAAGATGGCTGCTTCTATACTAATCTTTACCAGCAGGACCTGTGGATATACCACAGTATGATAATTTAATTATTACAACTTTGATATGTTTACTTAAGAGCTATTGCCAAATAGTTCAATACGTAAAAAGTATAATTGATTTAAACTATCTCTCTCTCTCTCTCTCTCTCTCTCTCTCTCTCTCTCTCTCTCTCTCTCTCTGTGTATGTGTCTCTGGTTTTTTTCTTTCCTTCTTTTCATCTTTTCATTAAGTTCAATTGGCTAGCGTTATCGCCTCCGCACTCTCACCCATATTTTTCTGTGTATTATACCCTTTTTTCTCTCTTTCTTTCTTTAAAATAAAAAAAAAACATTATTTACCTGAGGTGACGACATTCATTAGAAATAAAGATTTGGCGTATAAGCGATACCAGATAATTAGAATTTACATTTTCCCTTTCATCTTGGACAATTTGAACGGTCTCATTTTTAACCAGAGGGTGTTCAAGGATGACAACGGTCGGAATATTAAGGAACAAGCGTATTATCATATATATTACAACAATCATGCAGTAGGCGCAGTCACCTCCACCGGTGTCTTAGGGGTAAAAGTTTATTTTCAATATTATACCCAAGACACTAGCGTGAGGGTGGGGTCTTACCCCCCCCCCCGCAGGGGATACGATCAGCGTATTCTAAGCCCCGCCGACATGGATGAGAGTATCTTGTACTTCATCGTATTATCATGATTTACGTTGCCCTGTCGGCGGATAGGGCTGGAGAATACGCCGGCCGCGCCTCTGCAGCAGGTTAAGACCTCCCTCCAATGGGGTCACTTGTTGGTAATTCTTAGGGACGGAATCCTGGGTAATCACAATAATTTCTCTTTTTTTGTCCCACCCCTCATTATGACTATCTTGCGTTCTCTATCGTTGTTCCTCCTGTGGTAATCCTCTGATGAGACTCAGGTGAAAACAAGGAATTCTTGTTAAGAAAAGGTAGATGAGTAGTCACTGATATGCAACACTCCACTTTGGCCTAGACGGGCGGTCAGAGAGGCCCCCGTCGATCAATCGGCTGGTCACGTCATATGATTTTCCCGATCATATTGCTCTTCTAGCAACCCTAACCCTTTTTTGTTTGTTTTTGTTTTGTTTGTTTTGTTTTACGGCATATAAACCTCAGTGGGTCATTTAATGCCGATAAAGTTTTGAAATAAATCAATTCTTAATGGATAATACAATTTTTTTATAAATACATTTTTCTATTTAACCCATAGATGGGACCCTAACAGGTACTACCACTCTGGGTCAGAGTGGACCAGAGAGCAATGGTGATGAAGCGGTGCTCCACATTCCTCAAACCTCCAAAACTGGAATCTCACCATCAGATAGAGTTTAACGTCATTCCCAGGATGTAGACCCGCAACCACCGCCGTCTAGCACCCATACGATAAAAAGGAGTTGGGGCTTGCCATAAGGGCAATAGGGTTGAGAATAACCCTTTTTTTATCATATATGTGCTAGAAGGCGATAGCTGAGTGTTTTAGTAACCTGGGTATGACGTTCAACTGTATCTAGTGGTGAGGTTCCAGTTCTCGCCATTAATCCCGTCCATTCTGATTCGGACCCTTAGGGTCTCATCTACGGATAAATAGATAAAAATGATTTGTAAAATTTGTTTAAAAATGAATTTTAATGATTGATTGATTGATTTTAACGGCATGTCAATCCACCCAGGATTATTTTATGCCAAGCGGTAGGTTGTAAGGGATGGTCAAATTTATTGTGTCTTTTTTTCAAGGATTTTTATTGATGATTTTTTTAAAAAATATTTGAATATCCAACAAGAATGAATAAAACAAAAACATCTTCGGTATAAAATAACCTAACAAGGGTTGAAATGCCGTAAAATCCAACCAACCAATCAACCTATTGTTTACGACGTCATAGTTTTTTAAATTTGTTTTTGGGTTAATGGATAAAAAAGAGTTTAAAAATGAGTTTTAAAAAAAACAAAACAAATAAAATGGGACCATATGACCTTTAGGCACCCCTTTTGCTTTATTTTTTCATTTACACCGTCAACATCCGGTTGTTTGTTAACAGACGATTTATAGAGTTTTTTTAATTATAAAACTAACCCCTAACTAACCCTAACCCCAAACCCTAACTAAAACAACCGGATGCTGACGGTGTAAATGAAAAAATGTATTTATGAATCAGCAAAGCAAAAGGGGTTCCTAAAGGTCATATGGTCCTAAGAATGAATGAAACATAAAAGTCTTCGGAATGAAATATGGGTTAACATCCCGTAAAATCCAACCAACCAACAAACCAACCATGATTTATGCCAACCATTGTAAACAACGCCACGTATATTTTCTTCTTCTTTTTTTTTATATCATTTTTAGAAATTTGTTCTGCTTTTCAAATTACAAACAGAAAGCATTTTTTTTTCTTTCGACTAAATTTTTTGTGTTCATTATAAGTATTGTTATGTCTTCGTTATAAAATAATCAAAGGGTTGACATGCTGTTAAATTCAAGCAACCAACCAACTATGATTTACGCCAAACATTGTCTATGACGTCATCGTTTTTAGTATATATATATATATATATATATATATATATATATATAATATATATATATATATATATAAGTAATTTGTAATTTGCTTGAAGCATTGTTAAGTATGTTATAATATATTAATGATTTGAAGGCAATTACAATGCGTATAAAAAATACAAACAAAAAGATGTTATACAAAAAAAAAAAACTTAAGCACGTACATTTCTGATATTCACCTCTGAAGATGAAGTTTCTACTTTGAAATCGATAAGACAAAAATAACATTTTTGTTTTTATTTTAAGCGCATTGTAATTGCCTTCAAATCATTAATATATTATATAGTATATATATATATATATATATATATATATATATATATACTATCAAGTTTTATTGTAATTAAATATATCAAATTAGAAAGACTAACGAAATGAATAAGAACCATATAAGAAAATTACACTTATTTTAATAATATTTTAATTGTTTTCTATAGAAAACCAATCATAGAATTGATTTTAATATGTTGGAGAATAAAATGATAATATTAGACATCAATAACATCAAGTAATTATTTATTAAACCCGTTTTTTAAAACCAGAATGCAAATTAACCATACCATATATTATGTAAAGCTTTATTTCTTTAATATATAACACACATTACAGGATTCTAAACGAACTAATAACGTTTTTTAAGAAAAAATCTGAGATTTTCATAGAGACAGCGTTAGTAAATAAGATTTATTCTATGTATTAATTAAGAATTGATTGATAAACTTACGCAATTCCAGGGGTATTGTAACGTAAGCAGTGACGTAGTTTCGGCTACAGTCAGACAGATACTGAATCTCAATTATAATAAGAAGATATATATATATATATATATTTGAAGGATATGTGCTTAATTGAAGTCATACCTAATTTTGAAAATTAATTAGTTAATAATTGATGAATTTAGGCGGGCATATATGTTCAAATGTAAGGCTAAACAAATCAAGAAAATGTCACTCACATATATATATATATATATATATGAAGATGGGAGGGTTGGAGTAAATCCGACAGTATGAGGTAAGGAAAAAGGAAAAGTCCACTTTTCCCCTCTGACCAACCAAATCTTCACAAACTTTCCCTTCCCCCGAATTCATCACCAAACTCATTTTCTCTTCTATAAATACAGACGTATGTACCATGTTTTGAATAAACAGACTGATGAAGTTCCCGCTTAAAGCGGAACGAAATATTTCTCTCCTACTACATCCTACGTGTTTGAGTTATTATTTTATGTCCACTTTTCCTTTTTCCTTACCTCATATATATATATATATATTATATATATATATATATATATCTTCCTGTAAACTATCCCCACACTTCATTCATGTCAGCCCCTACCCTCCCTCCCTTCACTTCCGCTACTAACTCACCCCCTCACCAAATCACATGTACTTGCACGTAATTTTGCTTTCAATAAAAATCTTTGACTGAGGGTGTCCGTATAAATCGGACGAAACGTTTCAACTCTTAGATTTGTTTTGAGTTATCATTTCTTGTTCACTACCCTTTTACCTACCTCATATATAATATATATATATATTATATATGTGTGTGTTGTGTGTGTGTGTGTGTGTGTGTGTGAGAAATGTGAGGAGGTTAATCCACTAACCACCCCCAACCACCCCTCTCCCTACTGACGACCTTCCGTTTTTAGCAATTTGAGAAATTTGAAGCAACTACTATATCCAAGTCCTGAAGATGGTCTAATTAAATTTAATTTAATTAAGAGACCGAAACGTTGCATCGTCGACAATAAACATCCAGTTTCCATAACATCCCGTGTTTGTCTACCTTTCTCCACACACACGCACACACACACACACACACACACACATATATATATATTATATATATATGTGGTGTGTGTGTGGTGTGTGTGTGTGTGTGTGTGTTCTGTTATTCAAATTAATAACAGAAAGCATTTTCTTTTTCTTTTGGCTAAATTAGTTTTTTCGTTTTCATTATGAATATTATTGTTATTGTTTGTTTTTTTTTGTTTTTTTTTTTTTTAGCTTGGAAATGATTTTACTGTTTGTTAACATCGCTTTTATCAATTGTTAATTATTCATTGTTTAGATCAAATCCTTTTCGTCTAGTTTTCTTCTGTTATGATCATTATATTTTGCTACGATCATTATATCCGTTGCCAAGTATTTCAACGTCGTTATTCATTCGCTAATATTTGGCAAAACTGAACGCCGATATTAACCTGAATGTCCGACCGTATTCAATACACAAATTAGGCTGCCATTATTATATATATATATATAATATATATATATATATATATATATATATATATATATTGGTGCTGTTCAAGGCGTTCGAATTTTCATTTTTGTTTTTCTGTGTTAGACATTTCATTCTTTCTTTTTTTTCTTTTTCTTTTTTCTTTTTTTCTCTTTTTGTTTTCATCGCCTGTAATGTTGATCCTTCGAGTGCGCATCCGTGACTAATCTAGGGCCGATAAACGGTCTACTGCCAGCAGAAACAGGCTCGGGTTTCGTTCATAAAACATTCACTCGTTTTAAGTGGAAGGCTCACACTCTTTGTTCCTCATGGGCAAAGGAAGAGGGGTCTGTAAGTCTATGGGCTTGTACATTCTATGATCACAAATTGTATCAAAACTCACAGACACGCACACACCACATACACCGATGGACACACGCACACACCGCATACACTAGTGGACATATACACACACACATACATACATACATAGATACATACATATTTAAACACGGGTACATTTACAAGAGAACTTACACACAATGAATATGTAACAGAATACACCAGTTTGTTACCACACACAAGGAGTCAGTTTAGCTCAGTCGGTAAAGCATCCACCTTGGAACCACAAGGTTCTGGGTTCAATACCGGCCCTCGCCAACTCAGCGCATGAGTGGCCCAGCTTGTATCTGTGTGGTAACGTGGGAAGCAGATGGTAGGTGTGTCACTCCACCTCAGACGCAGAAACAATCTTCCTGGTTTAGCACTATAGAAACGGGGCTAGACTCCCTCGCTTTCTGGCTGATAGCGACAATAGGCCACACAGAGAGACATACATATAATACACACAGTCAGTAGGAGGTGCTCGTGGCGTAATGGTTATCGTCGTAGGAAATGTATCTGTGTGGTAACGTGGGAAGCTGATGGTAGGTGTGGCACTCCACCCCAGACGCAGAAACAATCTTCCTGGTTTAGCACTATAGAAACGGGGTTAGACTCCCTCGCTTTCTGGATGATAGCGACAATAGGCCACACAGAGAGACATACATATAATACACACAGTCAGTAGGAGGTGCTCGTGGCGTAATGGTTATCATCGTAGGAAATGCATCTGTGTGGTAACGTGGGAAGCTGATGGTAGGTGTGGCACCTCACCTCAGACGCAGAAACAATCTTCCTGGTTTAGCACTATAGAAAAGGGGTTAGACTCCCTCGCTTTCTGGCTGATAGCGACAATAGGCCACACAGAGAGACATACATATAATACACACAGTCAGTAGGAGGTGCTCGTGGCGTAATGGTTATCCTCGTAGGATACTGCAAAACGTGTTCAAATCCTGGGCGAGGTTGTTTGTATTTCATATCGCCTTAATACCCTTGGGAAAATTAGGTATTTACCTAGCCCGTTCGCCACGAGCGGGATGTGACGCAAAGTTGCAAGTATGGGAAATCCAACGAGGATTGAACTTGCTAATCAGTAGTAATGGATCTGCTAGACTTGCTTGCTAACCATTACACCACGACGGTACAACCTACTTTTGCGAAAGGTACGTATCCAACTATTCTTCCTCCAGTTAGGGGTAAATAGAGGGACACACTGGGCTCTTTAACTTTGGTATGGCAACTGATATAGGAGAAGGTTAAATTTAATCCACCATTTGTCACGAAAGTAAAATTTCAATGAAAAAGAAGAAGAAGAAGAGAAGTGGAATGAATATTTAAGAAGGGGAATGGTAAGAGGTTGAATGGAAAAGAGGAGGGATAAAGAAGGAAAAGAAGAAGAAAAGAAAGGGAATGAATATTGAAGAAAAGAGGGATGATATATAAGATTGAGAAGGGGATTGGTGAAGAAGAAAAAAAGAAGAAATCAGATTAATATAGAAGAAGAGAAAAAGGCCAGATAAGGAGTATATGCTTAACAAATGTTCGCGATTCCTCAGTACGAATGCAGAATAGCGCACAAGAGATATTAGATTACATATAAAAAGCATTAAATTTCATTGTATTTCACGGAAATACCCGAAGATTCTTTTGAAGAAACTCTTAATCGAATATTACTCATTTGCATTGTTCTTAATAATTTACCCTTCCTACCCAGTCATACCTACTTTTTGTATTTTTCCTGATTTAACATTGTGGGTTTGCCCGGGACCAAAACATCCATATTAAGCATTTTTGAAGAAAAATCAAATCGAATTTTAGTCGTTTGAATTGTTCTTACTAAGCCACCCTTCCTGTCCAGTCATACCTACTATTTGTATCCTTTCGTATGATTACGTATAAAAAGCATTAAATTTCATTGTATTTCACGGAAATACCCGAAGATTCTTTTGAAGAAACTCTTAATTGAATATTACTCATTTGCATTGTTCTTAATAAATTACCCTTCCTGTCCAGTCATACCTACTTTTTGTATTTTTCCTGATTTAACATTGTGACATAAAACATCCATATTAAGCATTTTTGAAGAAACTTCAAATCGAATTTTAGTCGTTTGAATTGTTCTTACTAAGCCACCCTTCCTGTCCAGTCATACCTACTATTTGTATCCTTTCGTATGGTTTCGTATCTATGGTTTTATCTTTTTTTAATTTAAAAGGTTAGAACCTAAACGACACTGACACAGATACACACTAAAACAGTGATACATACATACATACATAAACTTATATTCAAATACATATCCACATACATACATACATACACACATATAACATAGACGTATCAATTCTTGTATAAAATCATTCATGTTATTATATACATACTGTTATGCTTTTTATATTTAAAAAAAAAATAGGAGCACTGAATGAAAATGCAAGATTCAGTTGGTAGAAATTAACAAGGTTTTATTCAAAGCAGGGCAAAGAAATACTTCAACCCAAAAACAGTGACTTAAGAGCTCAACTTATGCGCGACAAACTATCAAGTGTACCAATCCATGCGTGTCATGGCTGAAGTCCCATTTCCGGTCCTAAGCTCTCATAATGCACCTGTTACGGGAGGCAACTGTCCCCAACTCATCAAGGGGAGTAAATCTAGATATTTCGTTAGGACTGATCCATCCTAACACATACATCCACATGTGTCCCCTGTCAGCGGGGCTTAGAATACGCTCTGTATCCCCCCTGCAGAAGGGTAAGACCCACCATCACCAAAGAATAGGTGTCATACTCAGGACACCTATTTTTTCGTGGTGGGGCTTTTATTCCCCCCCCCCCCGGTTAAGCTTCTGACTATTACATTAAATTGTTTCTAGCCCCGTCGGTGGGCTTAGAATTCATCGACTGCATCTTCTGCAGAGAATCAAGACCCTCTAACAAAGGGGCATACTGACTATATGACATTAAACTGTATCCGTTTGTGAGGCTCCAGTTCTAGAGTTGACATATATGGTGTACTCTTTCATTGTCATTACTCCCAGATCCACTCTGACCCGGAGTGGTAGTAACTGTTAGTGACCCCTCCACAGATCAAAGATGGATAGGAGATCGTGAAACAATAAAATTGTGTGCAAATTGTTTGTAATATGTATTATTTGGAATTTTGGGGCTATTGTCCTCATTTCTATTGTTATATACACAACGATTCGGTCGATGTGTCCTCCGGCCTTCTTCAGGTGTTACTTGTCGAACCCGGGAACCTTCTCGAACTCGGGAATCTTCTTGCCGAACCCAGGAGCTTTCATGTTGTAATCGGGAGCCTTCACAAAGGATTATTAGTTACTTGAAACGATATTACTGTGTGCAAAAAATTATTATTATCACTAGCAAATATATGCACCCTCCGGGTGCAAGTATCTAAGTTTTAATTTAATAAAATATTGTATTAAATTAGAAAGGCTAATGAAACTAAATAAGAATGCAGATAAAATGATTTGAAACAGAGGGAGGTATAATAGAAAAATAGAACAACTGAAACTTACTCTTCCTTCACTGTCTTTCATTGTTATTTTTTCTAATCTAAGTATTTAGTTAAAAGAGGAAGTAAAGAATAAAATGACAGTTATTTTTTCTTGTTAATGGATTTCATTTAAGATTCATTGAAGAGATTTTTGCTTATATTCATGAAAAATAAAACCAAACAATTAGAAATCAATAATACTAAGCACATATTTAATAAAATCACATTTTTAATATCAATATGCAAATTAGCCTTCCCATTCACACTGTAAACCGCTATTTTTTGTATATATAAATACAATTGCATGTTATTTGTATGTAGATATGGACAACACTAATAAAAAGGTGAAGCAATTTTATATAATAATTGAGGTTTAAATATAAATAGAATCATGGAGAATGTGATGTAAATAACGAAGGGAATTGTGACTTGAGTAGGAATATAGTTTCGGTTACAGACAGAAAAACCCACAATCTCCATTATAATAAGATATAGAAATAGTTACTTGAACCAAATAATTGTGTATAGATTATTGGTATTAGATAATAATACTTGAAACAGCTGTGTGCAAATTATTTGTATTAAATAGGAATTCTTGATATCGCCTAAAAGAATACAACCAAAGAATTATAGACAAAAAATATATATATATTAATCGACAATCCTTTTCAGTAGTTTCAAATTAGATCTTTTTGACGTACGCTACCCGTTAACCATTGCACGTGGGTTCGATCCTTACACGGAACTCCGTTAGTCTGATCTGGTTTTTAAAGTTAAGTATTGTTTAAGTAAGGGGACGGCAGACTACAACCCGCGGGACAACTTCGGCCCGCGGCCTCACTGAATGGTAGAGAAAGTCGTTTTGTTTTAATAGTCGAGCCTCAACATCAATAGATGTTAGTTGAAAAAAAAATGTTTTCATGGCCTAGCATGATAACTGCTTCATTATATATACTAGCAAATATATGCACCCTCCGGGTGCAAGTATTTAAGTTTTAATGTAATAAAATATTTTATTAAATTAGAAAGGCTAATGAAACTAAATAAGAATCCAGATAAAAAGATTTGAAACAGAGGGAGTATAATAAAAGATTTGAAACAGAGGGAGTATAATAAAAAATGGAACAACTGAAACTTACTCTTCCATCACTCTCGTCTTTCATTGTTATTTTTTCTAATTAAGTATTTAGTTATAAGAGGAAGTAAAGAATAAAATGTCAGTTATTTTATCTTGTTAATGGATTTCATTTAAGATTCATTGAAGAGATTTTTGCTTATATTCATTAAAATAAAACCAAACAGTTAGAAATCAATAATATTAGCACATATTTATTAAATTCGATTTTTTAATATTAATATGCAAATTAGCCTTCCCGTTCACACTGTAAACCGCTATTTCGTTGTATATATAAATATAATTGCATGTTGTCACTACGTAGACATAGTTAACAGTATTAATAATGTAAGACAATTTTATTAATAATTGAGGTTTAAATATGAATAAATTCATGGAGAATGTGATGTAAATAACTATGTGAATTGTGACTTGATTAGTAATATAGTTTCGGTTACAGACAGAAAAACACACAATCTCCATTATAATAAGATATATATATATATATATATATATATATATATATATTTGAAAAAATTGAACATTTAAAAATCCGAAGCGTAATAGCGTCCCAAAAAAGCAACCGACGTTATTTGCAGTCCAGAATATAACATCAAGAAAGGATCTTCAAATAAACACCATAAGATCTAATTTGACAGCCTGATGATTGCGACCTAGCAAGACAACCTGGGTAGCTGTCTATAATAAAAATTTATTTAAAAAAAAACACAACAAATTAAATAAATAATAGCTCTCACAATTTGTGATAGAGCACTGTATTTTCTTTGTTTCATCACAAAAAAATTTGTTATATATATATATATATATATATATATATATATATATAAATTCGGACTGGAGAACCTGAAATATTTCTAATCCAGCTCACCTCTAAAAAGAATATAACGGAATATTAAAAATATGTCAATGATTATAATCAAACATTTAGAATATGATAAAATTTCAGCATTAAATAACCCACAAGGAATTGATATGGAGGCGCGTGGCATAATGGTTAAAGTCGTTGGAAATGGACTCGTCGACCCGAGTTCAAATCCTGGACAAGGCTGTTTGTATTTCACATAGCGTTAATTCTCTTGGGAAAGGTATGAATCCAACTATACTTCCTCCAGCTATGAGTAAATAGTAGGACAGGCAGGGCTCTTTGACCTTGGTTAGGCAACCGGTCTAGGAGAAGGAAAACTCTGAATTCAAACCCGTTAAACCCCGCTTAAGGAATTGACCTCGTGTCGCATCCTGCTCGTGCGGAGGGGTTGGTAAATATATATGCCGTGAAGTTTCAATTCTGGATCAGCCAATCAGCGAGGGAGTCTATCCCCTTTTCACTAGCGCTAGAACAAGGAGATTGTTTTTTTTTGCGTCTGAGGTGGAGCGCCACACCTACTATCAGCTCCTTACTTTACCGCACAGATCACTGTGCTACTCATACGCTGAGTTGGTGAGGGCCAGTATCGAACTAGGAACCTTGTGGTTTCTAGCCGAATGCTCTACCGACTGAGCTGACCCGGAAAATTAAATTACCAACACCATCAAAGCGTGCGACACACGGAAACACTGAACATCTGTTTCAACCTAGGTCTCATTGGCAGTATATACAGTGATCTCCCCATAACTGAGCTCGAACCAGCGACCACAGAATGCAAAGCCGAAATTGTCTTCAATTTTATAAAACACGTTTTTAGACCAGATAAGGTTTTCCGATGTCGAAAATTGTTCTAACAGTCTCCAGTCCAGTGCTCTACTTTTAATCTAAAGGCCGAACAATCGAAATAACCATCTTTCCTGCAATATCCCAGAATTACCATTTTTACTGGCACATTCAGCGGAACGAAGTCATGAAAGCAGGAAGGATAGAAGATGTAACCGAAGACGACTACACACGAAGAAAGATGTCTAGCGAGTGATTTGCAAAGATGTTGGCCAAGTTACAAGAAATTAAAGGAGAATGTGGTTTTGTAATCAGACGAGGAAGACGGATTGTTACGAGTGGGAAAAATGTGGTGGTGTGGTGAGTAGTGGGAGAGTGGTGGGTGGGAGTGGAATGTGGTGGTGGCAGTGGTGGTGAGAGTGGAGATGGTGGTGGGAGTAATGATGGGTGGTGGCAGTGGTGATCCGAGTGGAGTTGGTGGGTAGTGGTGAGAGTGGAGATGGTGGGGAGTGGAAATGGTGGTGAGAGTAATGGTGGTAGTGGGAGTGGTGATCCGAGTGGAGTTGGTGGTGGTGGTGGAGTGGGGGTGATGGTGGTGAGATTGGATATGGTGGTGGTGGGAGTGGAGATGGTGGTGAGAGTAGTGGTGGGAGTGGAAATGGTTGTGGGAGTGAAGATGGTGGTGCGAGTGGAGATAGTGGTGGGAGTAATGCTGGTGTGGAAGTGGTGGTGGAAGTGGAGATGGTGGTGGGAATAGTGGTGGTAGTGGGAGTGGAGATGGTTGTAGGAGTGGAGATGGTGTTGGGGGGTGGTCGGAGTGTTGGTGGTGGGGTTGGAGGTGGTGGTGATGGTGGTGGGAGTGGACGTGGATTTAGTGGCGGGAATAGTGGTGGTGTTGGGATTGATGGTCGTGGGAGTGGTGGTGGTGAGAGTGGAGATGGTGGTGGTGGGAGTGGTGAGAGCGGAGATGTTGTGGTGGTGGGGGTGGAGATGGTGGTAGTGGATGTGGTGGGAGTAGATATGATGCTGGGAGTGGTGGTGGTGGTACGAGTAGTAGTGACAATGAGAGAGACAAGGGTGATTGTAGCGAGGATGGTGAAAGTGGTAGTTTGGTTATAGTTTGGTTTAGTTTCTTTTGTTTAATGCCATATAAACCTTCGCGAGTTATTTAATACCAAAGCCATCCTTGTAGAAGAACAGTAGTGATACTTTTTAACCCATAGCCGGGGGATGGTATTAGTACCAGGTGAGATGAAGGCTGTAGCGCTGTAGCGGTGGAAGAAACAAGTAGTGGTGGGAGAGACGAAGATGAGGAATAGACAAAGGTGGTATTAGTGGCAAAGGCGGTAGAGAGAGAGAGAGAGAGAGAGAGAGAGAGAGAGAGAGATGAGAGTGGTGGAAGATAAGAGGCTGAAGAGAGAGATGAGGGTAGAATTAGTGCGGGGTGATGAAGGGGTGGTAGGGAGGAAATGAGGGTAGTGGTAGCAGTGGGAGAGATCGAGTGGTATTAGGGAGAGATGAGGGTGATGGGAAAGACGGGGGGGTAGTGTGAAGGATAGATAGAGAGATAGATAGAAAATATTTAAATAAAGTCCGTTAGATTTAACATCGGAGGTGGGTAATTTTCCATATCCGTTAGACTATGAGCGACATGATGATGATCCCAACTGACCTTCCGGTACAGGCGCGCGATTGGGTGCGTGAGAATAAGTTTTAGTTGAGATTCGGCAGAGATTTCAGAGCAAACGGACCGTGTAGTTCGTCGCTCTGAGCCGACGGAATCAAATGGGCAGGGTTGCGCTTGATACTCAAAAATTGCGTGGCTCGTCGGCGTGTCGTAATTCGGAATAGACTGAGATAGATAGATAGATAAACCATTTTCGACAAGTAAATGTATTTCGGGGGGGGTCGCTTCTTTTGTCGTAATTCTTGCAAACATGGTATCTAAACTAATATATAAATATGAACAAATTCATAGTTTTGAATAGACTGACCAATTTTTGAGCAGGAGACCGGGACGCACTTCCTCATAAATTACCAATGACCTGCCCAGCACGTAGAAAAATCAACAGAAGAAGACCAATCCTTAACAAAAAGCTCAACCAGAGAACATAGCGGCCGGCCTACATGAAGAACCAGAGGTAGAGTTAAAGAGTAAGGTCATCGTAATCTCTCTCTCTCTCTCTCTCTCTCTCTCTCTCTCTCTCTCTCTCTCTCTTTCATATACCCGACGTGTGATGTGGGTATATATGAGTATACAACAAGTGATGTGGATGGTGGTAGGTGAGATGAGGATGAGTGAGGTACGACAGAAGAGGGTCGTATTTTTGCCTGTAGTGATGAAGATGGAAGTAGTGAGAGAGATGAGGGGGTAGCGGTGGGAGAAGCAAGGGGTGATGGTAGGGTGAGATGAGATAAAGATGGGAGAGACGAAGGGGGTGATAGTGGTGAAAGCGATGATAGATAGATAGATCGATAGAGAGAGAGCGGAGCGCGGTAGAGATGATGCGGGATAGAAAAGAGATTTAATGAGAGATAGATAGATAGAGAGAGAGAGAGAGAGAGAGAGAGAGAGAGAGAGAGAGATTGAGGAGAGTGTAGGGGTGATAGAGATGAGAGGATGGGGAGAGATGAGGCTAGCATTAGTGCCAGGAGTGATGGAGGAGATGGTAGGGAGAGAGATGCGGGTGTCGCCAGCACGGTAGAGATGATGCGGGATATGAGAAAAGAGATTTAATGAGAGAGAGAGAGAGAGAGAGAGAGAAGAGAGAGAGAGAGAGAGAGAGAGAGAGAGAGAGAGAGAGTTCAAATGATTCTGGTTGTGATGAGAGCTGCGGTGAAACAAAAACTGATGAGGATGTTAGTGTGGGCGGTGAAGACACGAAACTAATACTCATTGGCATAAAACACACATTCTTACAAATAACTTTTATGTTTGCATCGATGAAAAACAACAATCGGACGGCACGGTGATGAACCCCCTCACCGGGGGGCGGTATTTCAAGAGAGAATTAAGAATGACCCTCGTATAGTTTTACTTGTTTGCGGTGGGAATTATTGTTTTGTGGGTCAATGTATGAAGGAGGGGTGAGGGTTTTGTAAGGGTGTGGGTTCACAAGCGACTGAAGAAGATTCCATACAATAACCGCCCAAAATACTTTTGGTTCCGCTAAAAGGAACATTTCACGTACCTAGGTAGTAATATCTCATCCACAGAAAGCGGTATTAACGCACGTATATATATTTACCAACCCTCCGTACGAGCAGGATGTGACACAAGGTCAATTTCTTAAGTGGAGTTTAACAGGTTTGAATTCAGAGTTTTCCTTCTCCTAGACCGGTTGCCTAACCAAGGTTAAATAGCCCAGTCTGTTCTACTCTTTATCCATAGCTGGAGGGAGAGTAGCATTCATACTTTTTCCAATGGTATTAGCTCAAAGTGAAACGCAATTATCACATCCAGGATTTGAACTCGGGCGACGAGTCCATTTCCTATGACTTTAACCATCACACCACGCGCTTCCTATATATTAACATATTATCGCACGTATAGGAATGACATGGTCTGCCATAGACACATTTCGCCACAAGCTTGTTGCATTTTTTGTGTGAGCATGTTCGTGTGCTTGTTCAGAATACTGTGCAAATTACGGCAAGTCTCTAAAATCGGTGGAACAATTAACATGCCTAAGTAGTAATATCTCATCCACAGAAAGCGATGTTAATGCACGTACGGTCGGCCATAAACAGATTATCAGTCATATGAAAATCCGATTTCACTGAAAAGTTAAAGCGACAATTCTTCCAAGCCGTAGTTGTATTGTTACATAATCTATGCGGTTGCATAAGATTATTGTCAACCCCCTGTATTTCTGAAGGGATGGCCCCTTTTCTATCACGGGCGGGACTTTCCATGCAATATTACAGAAAGCCCGCGAAATACGTGAAGTCACGTTGGACCTGGTTGGGTCCTCAGTTTCAGTTTGGACGTCAGGTAGAGAAGATGTACTACCTTAACTGGAGCTCACTGCATACGTGCGCTATGTGAGTCATATGAAAAATGTTTTATTAAGAAATAAAAGCTTACGAAAATAATATGGTTTTGTGGTTAATGAATGTCTTGGTAACAAGACAGACCTAGAAGACCAGACACGAAGTCCCCAAGACTAGGTCCAGACGCTGGAAGAAGAACGTAAGATACTAAAGATGAACAGAAGAAAAATAGAAGTAAGAAAGTAAAAAGAAGAGTATACAACAGTATCAGTGCTACTGTATGGCTGCACCACTTGGACTCTAATGAGGCAGCTAGATGATAAGCTAAATGGGGGTTGCACAAGAATGCTGCGCGCGGTATTAAACAAGTCGTGTAAGCAGCACCCAACAAGAAAGCAGTTGGTCTCCCCCCCTAGTGGGTCAATGCATTCGATTTTTTTTCTTGGGTTTTTTTTTTCCCTTTTTTCCCCCAGGGGTGTTGGTTCACAAAGAGACTGAAGAGAAGATCCATACAATTACCGTCCAAAATACTTTCACATTTTTTTGGTTCCGCTGAAAAAAATGGTGTGGTGGTGGGGGGGGGGAAGGTTATACGTGGGTTATTAATAACATATCCATCCTTGTAGAAGAACAGTAGCGGTTCTATTTAACCCATAGTTGGAGGGCACAGTATTGGTGCCGGGAGTGATGAAGGTGGTGGAGTGATGAAGCGGTGCGAGAAACAATGGGATGGTAGTGGAAGATGAGGGTGGTGGGAGAGATAAAGATGGGGGTGGGGGGTGGAGAGACGAAAGTGGTTAGTGTCGAAAGACGACTGAAGAAGATTCCATACAATTACCGTCCAAAATACTTTCACATGTTTTTTTTTTTTGGTTCCGCTAAAAAAAAAATGAGAAAAGAAAAAAAAAAACGTAGGACGGGGGGGGGGGGCAAAGAAGAGAAAAAGAAAAAAAAAAGAAGAAAAAAAAGAGGGGTGGAAAGAAAAGAAAAAGAAGAAGAGAAAAAAGAAAACGAAACGTCTTCTCACCCCCCACACACAAAAAAAAGTGACGATGACACGCGGTGTTGTTTCAAGACAATGTTGGCTTTTAGAAGTTAAGGACCAAGAAAGAAGTGAATCTTTTCTACAAAGTTGTGGACTTAAAGTTGTTAGAGATCAAGTGAGTTTGAGATTTGAATCGGACCGGAAGTGATGACGTCATTGTGAAAACAAAAGAGAAAAAAAGGGCGATAACCCGTGGCAAGTGGCTCAGTCAAGATGCTTAACAACTTTAAGTTCATAACTTTGTAGAAAAGATTCACTTCTTCTTGGCCCTTAACTTATATATATTGTGTTTATATATATATATATATATATATATATATAGGTATATATAAAAACAAATTTTTTTTGTGATGAAACAAAGAAAATACAGTGCTCAATCACAAATTTATTTAATTTGCAGAGTTTTTATAGATCAATGTAAATTTATTATAAACCCAGCTACCCAGGTTTCATGATAAGGGGCAATCATCAGGTTGTTGAGTTAGATCCCATGGTGTTTGTTGAAGATCTTTTCTTAATGTCACATTCTGGACCGCAAATAACGTTGGTTACTTTTGCGGTCGCTAGTGTACTTCGGATTTATTAAAATTTTAATTTTTTTAATTTTTTCAAAAATTGCATTTTTTTGTAACAATGCCAACGAAGTATATATATATATATATATATATATATATATATATGATGTAGGTAGAAGGATGGTGAACAAGAAATGAAAACTCAAAACAAATCAGAGAGTTGAAACGTTTCGTCCGAATTCATACGGACATCCTCAGTCGAATGATTTTTATTGAAAGCAACATTTTTGTGCGAGTATAAGTGACGGAAGTGAAGGGAGGGGGTTAGGGGTAGGCATGAATGAAGTGAGGGTAGTAAACAGGAAGTGGGGAGAGGATGGGAGTGGGTCAGCACAGGGGTGGGTTAAGGAAGGGGGGTAAAGTTCTGGTGTGTTTGATGTCAGCAGGAGATGAGGAGGAGAGAGTTGAGTGACCTAGGTTACTGGGTCAGTTAGGGGGGTACTGTCTCCATATATATATATATATATATATATATTATATATATATATATATATATTTAAATAAATAACGAAAGACTTAGAGATCTTGCATTATAGACTATAAGTTTGTATAGGTATGTAGGGGTGTATATATTTGAAGCGATATGCAAAGAAAAGAAAATAATTTAAGTTAAACAAAAACTACTAAATAAGGGAACAGGGGTGGCCCTGAATTCTGAATTAATTGAATTAACAGTAACTCCTAACAAATTACTGACAAGCAGTCAGATATCTTTGGTTTTATTATTATTGTTTACTATTATTTATATTTTTATTCCTATTTTTATTACTCTACAGCTGAGCAGGACAGGACAATTTAAAAGGAAGGGGG
>CM042157.1:81868936-81878936 GCA_023376005.1 Doryteuthis pealeii
TATATATATATATATATTGTTTTTATGGACTCTCTCGTTGATTTCGATGCATGAGGGTTCGTACAATGAACACCCACACAGTGATTTGTTTATAGTGGTGAAGGCTTGTGTTGGACCATCCACACTTTTTGGCTCAGTCGATAGGAAAGAATTGGTGCATCAAGGGTTGCCACAAACCCAATCAACGACCGACCTCAGGAATTTTGAATTCAGAGTTATCCCTCTCCTAGACTGGTTACCTACCCAAGGCTGAAGGGCCCAGTCTGCCCTACTATATAACCCATAGCTGGAGGGAGAATATAGGGATTCATATATATATATATATATATATATATATATATATGAACTCAGAACATACTTCGTTTCTTTCTGGAACCTAGGTTATTTGCTGATGTATTTTGGGATAAAGAGAAAGAATTTGGTTATTTTTGATAAGTTGCAAGTTCTGTCTGACATTCGTTGACCCTCCCCCCTATATTTGTAAAGTAGGTCACAAAACCTAAATCTCTTTACTTCCGCCTCTAGCGTTTAGCATTTCCGCTATGCACATTGAATCTTACATGTTTGTATATTGAAGGAATGAAACGGTTTGCTGATATTCTGGGCCCCAAAGAAAAAGAAATTTATATGTTGGTGTAAGGCTGTTTTACCACCCCTGACCACACCCCCTCCTCCAAGAACTTATATATTGCACAAAACGCCCTTCTCCTTACTACATCTTGTTTTCATCTGCTTACGGGAATGGGAAAGGGGAGGGGTTGTATTTTGTAGATGGTTTGCATTTCAGTAATCAATGAATAAATACCAAAAGTTTTTTTTTTGTAATTTCATTAATTAAATTAATTGGTTGAATTTCAAATGTAAAAGTATATTTGACACTAACAATTTTCTAATTGATTCTCTACTTTTTTTATTTTTTAAATTTTTATTTTATTTTTACGGATATAAACGTACTAGCCAAAAAGTAACCTGTTTGGTCACTCATTGAGCTCTTGGTAGATAAGTGAGATTAGGGAAAAAAATTTATTTCTTTATTTTTTATTTTTACAGATATAAACGTACTAAACAAAAAGTAACTTGTTGGGTCACTCATTGAGCTCTAGGTAGATAAGTGAGATTATGGAAAATTTATTTATTTATCTATTTTTTTGTTTTTACATATATAAACGTACTAGACAAAAAGTAACCTGTTTGGTCACTCATTGAGCTCTAGGTAGATAATTGAGATCAGGGAACATTTTTATTTTTTTTATTTTTACAGATATAAACGTTCTTGACAAAAAGTAACCTGTTTGGTCACTCATTGAGCTCTAGGTAGATAATTGAGATCAGGGAACATTTTATTTTTTTTTATTTTTACAGATATAAACGTTCTTGACAAAAAGTAACCTGTTTGGTCACTCATTGAGCTCTAGGTAGATAATTGAGATCAGGGAAAATTTATTTAAAATTTTTTTTTTTTTTACAGATATAAACGTACTAGACAAAAAGTAACCTGTTGGGTCACTCATTGAGCTCTAGGTAGATAAGTGAGATTAGGGAAAATCTCTAGTAAGATGGGGGCACTCGTAAGTCAATGTATCACTCGTAAGTACATGTGGCACTCGTAAGTTAATGTACCAACTCGTATGTTCGAGCACTCGTAAGTCAAGGTATCACTGTACCATTCCGTATCTATATACAATATTACAGTTTGGGTCTTGTATACGGCACGTAGTCTTGTTTAATGCGAGGATTCTCGAACATTCTTACTTGATGCACCTCTTGTATGTATTTACCCAACCCCTCCGCCACAGACAGGATGTGACACAAAATCAATTTCTAAGCGGAGTACAGCTGGTATGAGTTCACGGTTTTCCTTCTCCTTGATTAATTGCCGTACCAAGAGCCGTACCAAGAGCCGTACCAAGAGCCGTACCAAGAGCCGTACCAAGACTAAAGTAAAGTCGACGGTGGTGCCTGATGTCCTTATCAGCCACACAGCGAAAGAGCACTAGATGAAGGAGATTGTTTTACATCTGAGGTGGAGTGCCACACCTCTCATCTGCTCCTCATTTTACCGCACAGATCCCTGCGCTACTCATACGCTGAGTTGGTGAGGGCCGGTATCGAACCAGGAACCTCGCAATTCCCAGGCAAGTGCTCTACCAACTGAGCTAAACCGACCCCTACTATTAATCCATTTTACCGCACAGATCCCAGCGCTACTCATACGCTGAGTTGGTGAGGGCTGGTATCGAACCAGGAACCTCGCAATTCCCAGGTAAGTGCTCTACCAACTGAGCTAAACCGGTCCCTAATATTCATCCATTTTACCGCACAGATCCCTGCGCTACTCATACGCTGAGTTGGTGAGGGCCGGTATCGAACCAGGAACCTCGCAATTCCCCGGCAAGTGCTCTACCAACTGAACTAAACCGGTTCCTACTATTCATCCATTTTACCGCACAGATCCCAGCGCTACTCATACGCTTAGTTGGTGAGGGCCGGTTTCGAACCAGGAACCTCGCAATTCCCCAGGCAAGTGCTCTACCAACTGAGCTAAACCGGCCCCTACTATTAATCCATTTTACCGCACAGATCCCAGCGCTACGCATACGCTGAGTTGGTGAGGGCCGGTATCGAACCAGGAACCTCGCAATTCCCAGGTAAGTGCTCTACCAACTGAGCTAAACTGTCCCTAATATTCATCCATTTCACCGCACAGATCCCAGCGCTACTCATACACTGAGTTGGTGAGGGCCGGTATCGAACCAGAACCTCGCAATTCCCAGGCAAGTGCTCTACCAACTGAGCTAAACCGGCCCCTACTATTAATCCATTTTACCGCACAGATCCCAGCGCTACGCATACGCTGAGTTGGTGAGGGCCGGTATCGAACCAGGAACCTCGCAATTCCCAGGTAAGTGCTCTACCAACTGAGCTAAACTGGTCCCTAATATTCATCCATTTCACCGCACAGATCCCAGCGCTACTCATACACTGAGTTGGTGAGGGCCGGTATCGAACAAGGAACCTCGCAATTCCAGGCAAGTGCTCTACCAACTGAGCCAAACCGGTCCCTAATATTCATCCATAGTTGAGATTCCTTACTTTCCCAGGATCATTAGCGTGGCAAATATTAAGTGTCAGATTTTGTGAGTTTGAGTCGCAAATCACCATGTTGTATGTTCAATGTGCCCCTCTGTTTGCTTTGTAAATAATGCACATGGCTAAACCCAGATTCCACCTCAGACGATTTGGGAAAAGTTAGTAAAATGGACCTAATAGTTACACAAAGTTTGGGATATTTTGCAATAGTTTTTTTCTTCATCAAGAGATATCCAATTCATTTAAATGCACCATCAGACTTCACTTCAATAAGTTATTTAAGAAAGTTGCGTAATATTCGCCGATATCCATCCCGGCCTCCTGCCTCAAAAACCGCTAGCGGTGGCTGCTAAAAAAAAACCCAGCTACGATTGAAGTCCGTAGTCGAAGCGGTGTCACTTAAAAAAAACCCAACCAACTTAGGACATTTTTCCCGAAAACCCAACCCTAATCCTAACCCTAACCCCTAACGCCCCCATTTAAAATTAACAGTTTTATTACAAAATTTGGGGGTTCTGTTTTTTCTGGGTCACCCTGTACAGGGTGAGCCAGAAAAAAACAGAGCCCAAATTATATATTTATTTTCCCATTAAACTAACCCTAAACCCTAACCCTAATCCTAACCCTAGTTTTTTTTTTCAAGTGACACCGCTTCGGCTACGGACTTTCAATCGTACCTAGTGTTTTTTTTCAGCAGCCACCAGCTAGCGGTTTTTGAGACGGGAGGCCGGGAAGGAACTCTGCGAATATACCCGAAAGTTGTCTAAATTGACTTTCCATTTCAACATCTTTCGTTTGTTTAAATGAACCGTATGTTTTGAATGGGTCGTTTTTGAGTGACACATGCCTAGTGACCATTAAAGCCTTTGTGGCATTCTGTTAGGTGCATGATATTTGGTTACTAGTCTAAATGATCCAGCGATTTTTGTTCTTATGTACACATATAAAAGGCAGTTGGTGTGTATGTAGGTATGCATGTATGTATATTCGGGGGAAATTACGGAAATAAAACAGTTAATGACAAAGTAAGGGCCGAGTTAGCTCAGTCGGTAGAGCGTTCGGGCTAGAAACCACAAGGTTTCTCATTCGATACCGGCTCTCGCCAACTCACAGGGATCTGTGCGGTAAAGTAAGGAGCTGATGGTAGGTGTGGCGCTCCAATCAGACGCAAAAACAATCTCCTTGGTCTAGCGCTAGTGAATAGGGGATAGACTCCCTCGCTGATTGGCTGATACCGATTTTAGGCTACCCCGATGACTTTACTTTACTTATAACCAATTAAAATGGAATTTTTTTCAAACACAACTCAATCCTAAAAGTAAGGAATAATTTAGTATAGCTTTCGTGTCATTAAACAAAACAGTAAAAAAAGGAGACAAGAGTTGATTTGCTCAGCTTTATTATAATAATATATATTTAAACACACAATTACAGTGGTACCTTGACTTATGCAGCTCTCTGATACCGACTTTAGGCCGACCCGACGACTTTACTTATTTAGATATATATATACACATTCACTGTTACTGAGTCTAGCTTATTGCCCAAAAATTATAATTTTTTTTATTTATATCCACAGAGATATCTAAAAATTAAAATGGCATTAAAATTCTACTTAAAAATGTCCGTGAAACTCAAAGTTAGGAAAAATCAATGGAAGTGCAAAATAACGGATTTTCTTTTTAATATTTTTTTTCAGGCCGGATGAACATTACGTCCTTTTACGTGGGGATTTTTATGGGGCATCCAGCGAGGATTGAACTCGCTATTCAGTAGTAACGGATCTGCAAGACGAACTTGCTAACCATTATACAAAGTTTTTTTCTCCACTGCCCAGGCGAGACCGGGGAACCGTTTCTATTTTTTTAATAAAGAGATCTATAAATTCCAACTAGTAAATTAACCCCCTGTGGACCTCTATGCTTTTATTTATCGTGCCAGAATGTTATTCACTCCCAGGGGTCTATAGAGACCCCTTTGAGAAGCCCTGCTTTAATAATTCATGTTTGTACACCTGGTCAGCGGGAAAATAACCCTGGTTCTCACGAATACTGTCAGGATATTTGTCTCATACCCCACTTGTATGGACTGGGCACAAGGCCTCGTTTTAACGTGGGCCCACGTCAGACGGGCGTCGAATTGCCCTGAATCCACTTACTTTGGTAAAATGGGGAAGGTGTTGCCTCAGGGTTGCAATCTACGGAAACATATATTGCCTTGTATGTTACTGCATTCTGTCAGTAGACAAAAGCATATCGGTGGGAGATAAACAGATACTACACATTAATCTCGACTCAAGGGTACAGAAGACCAATAAATACCTGTAAAAAATCAAAAACTACTTTGTTATTCCTAATGCTGGTACAATCATCATTACTCCGAGTTTAAAAATGGGATTCAAAAGTTGAGTTTAAAAAAAATTAATACCCTTGAGGATTGAATAAAAATCTCATGAAAAAAAGAAGTAGCCTTTTTTTTATTGGTAAAAACTATAACTATAAATGGCACAAAGCAAGCTATATAGTATAGGTTAACAGAAAATATTCCAGTTTTTAGTTTTTGTAAAATTGCCATCATTTAATTGTTTTTGTTCCCCCTATAGTGAGACTCTTCATGGATTAAACCTGTTGTATACCTCTTTACCGGCTCTAAATATCTATATATGTTATATACTTTCTTACGTCTTACTCTGGTCGTCTATTCTTCTGGCCGGCCGTCTATCATCTATCTTGGTCTGGTATTTCTTCTAAGGTCTGGTCTTCTTGGGATTCCGGGTCTGGTCTCTGTTGGGGATCATTTCTTATCAGAAGCCCTGTGCTATTGTTAGCTTTTAGTAATAACCACAAGACTTCGATTTACGATGATGTTACTTTATTCCATAAACCCCCAGACCAGACAATGCGCGCGGATCCTTACATCTTGCTAGCTTCGCTTCTAAGTTCTAACTCCAACTAACTGAGTTGCTTACCCCTTAAACCGGAAGGGGATTCTATTCCTTCCGATTCTCACGATCATCCCCAGAACGCAAGGTCAGAGTGAGGTCAACCGCTGTCACTCACTCTCAAGGCCATCAGCTGCACTAATATAATTTCTACACTATTGTCATAATCATTAGGTATCTAATGATTATGTAACAAACCCAGTAAAGCAGTGTCAACATCGGACGATCTCGTTTACTCCAAAATAGGCGCATGTATAGAGACGGTACAGTTGTTACTAATATACACAGAGACAGGAGAGAATGGGAAAATCCAGTAGGTTAGCATGGAAAATTCTTAAGGATGAATCAGCACAACGCGACAAGGCGCTTTCTCATTGCTTGTTTCATTGCATTTCTCTTTGCTCAACCATTCAGCAATTAATTTCACGAACATGTCCAAGTCGTTTCGTTTACAAATCCGTACTCCAAAATGTCTCGCTTTTAAATCCGCACTCCAAGTCGTCTCGCTCAGTTCTCCGTTCAACTGGCTTGCTTTTTATTGAGCTACTTTCTCACGCATACAAATGACTGATGGTCTTAAAAGAGATTGTTCCGCCCATGCGCGATGACGGAATTGCAAATGGTGGCCACGACAGAACAAATCAAGCATCGAGGATGCTTAGCATCAGGTAGGTTTGGGCCATTTAGTCCCACTTCACTACAGTGTGAAGTGGAACTAAAATGTCCGAGATAGAGTAGACTATCATTACAGAGTGATAATTCCCGTTAGAATCCCATCTATTGATAAAATAATTACATAATACAACTTGAAATTCCAGAAAATTATTTAGTTTTTAGAGATTTTATTTTTAGAAGTAAAATAATCACGTAATTTATATATTATATTCTTAAAAGAAAATGTAATATGTACGGGTGACAAGACTTTTGGACCACCCCTGGAGAAAGAAAAATGGGAGAAGAGAAAAGTCAGGTAAAACTTAAAAGAAAGATTGAAAGAAATCAACGACAGAAAAAAAGATGAAGAGAAAAAGGAAAATAAGAAAAAGAAAGAAAGAAAGAAAGAAGGAAAGATAGAAAGAATGAAATGATATTAGAGACAAGGAAGGACGGAAGAAAGAAAGAAAGAAAGAAAGAAAGGAAGGAAGGAAGGAAGGAAGGGAGGAAGGAAGGAAGGAAGAAATTTAGAAAAAAAGAAAGATCGAAAGAAAGAAATAAAACTAGAAACAAGAAAGACAGAAAGAAAGAAAAAAAAGAAACAAACAAACAAACAAATCAAATCAAATAAGAGAAAAGAAGGAAAGAAAGAAAGAAAGAAAGAATGACAGAAAGAAAAAGAAAGACAGAAAGAAAGAAAGGAAAAAAGAAACAAAAAAAACACAAATCAAATCAAATTAGAGAAAAGAAGGAAAGAAAGAAAGAAAGAAAGAAAGACAGAAAGAAAAAGAAAGACAGAAAGGAAGAAAAAAAGAAACAAACAAACAAACACAAATCAAATCAAATTAGAGAAAAGAAAGAAAGAAAGAAAGAAAGAAAAAGAAAGAAAGAAAGAAAGAAAAAGAAAGAAAGACAGAAAGAAAGAAAAAAAAGAAACAAACAAACAAATCAAATGAAATTAGAGAAAAGAAAGAAAGAAAGAAAGAAAGAAAGAAAGAGATAATATTTCAAATAATTGTGAATCTTACAAAGAAATTGTCTCTTAAAACCTTTTATAATGCAACTAGTTATGAACTGTAACCATTTAATTGTCTGCAAGTTATTAGCATTAGATAGAAATAGTTGAAATCATTTAGTTGGGTATGAATTATTATTCGGCTGGAGCATAATTATTGCGACTTTATTTTATATAGATAGACAGACAGACAGATTGATAAATAGAAAGAGATATAAGTAAAGTCGTCGGGGCGGCCTAATGTCGGTATCAGCCAGATAGAGAGAGAGTGAGTGTGTGTGTGAGAGAGAGAGAGTGTGTGTGTGTGAGAGGGGAGAGAGAGAGGGTGAGAGGAAAAGAGAGAGAAAGTATGTGTGTGTGAGAGAGAGAGAGAGTGTGTGTGTATATATATGTCTGTGAGAGAGAGAGAGAGAGAGAGGGTGAGAGGAAAAGAGAGAGAGAGTATGTGTGTGTGAGAGAGAGGGGGTGAGAGGAAAAGAGAGAGAGAGGCAATGAAAGGAAAAGAGAGAGAGAGTATGTGTGAGAGAGAGAGTGTGTGTGTGTGTGTGTGTGAGAGAGAGAGAGATAGAGAGAGAGGGGGTGAGAGGAAAAGAGAGAGAGTATGTGTGTGTGTGTGAGAGAGAGGGGGAGAGGAAAAGAGAGAGAGAGGCAGTGAGAGGAAAGAGAGAGAGAGTATGTGTGTGAGAGAGAGATAGTGTGTGTGTGTGAGAGAGAGAGATAGATAGAGAGAGAGAGAGAGGGGGGTGATAGGAAAAGAGAGAGAGAGTATGTGTGTGTGTGTGTGAGAGAGAGAGTGTGTGTAAATGTGTGTGTGTGTGAGAGAGAGAGAGGGAGGGTGAGAGATATGTAGATAGATATATAGAAAGAGATAAGAGAGAGGGGAGAGATGATTGTATTCTTTAATATATAACGTGTGTGTTCCAGTGAGTATATACATGTGTGTAGAAAGTAATTGTGAAGAGAAGGGTAGCAAAAATGCACCCCCCACCCCACCCTGCAAAAAAACAATAAGAATGAAAAATTAGAAAAGTAAAAATCAGCAAAGGAGATGAAAAGAAAATATGTAGATGTAGCGGAACCCCAAAAGATTAGGAAAGTCTTTTTTACCGCCTCTTTTATCATTTTTTTTCTTCCTTTTTTCTTTTCAGAAATACAAACAAAAAAAAAAACAAAAAAACAAAAAACTATTTTACTTGAACTTCATGAATTATTTCCTATCGTCGCCATGATTGTTGCAATTGAAGAGGTCGCTTTTGAAACCATTCTTCTTTTCAGACATCACAAGAAAAATTCGTTTCTAATATATCTTATTATAATGGAGATTGTGTGTTTTTCTGTCTGTAACCGAAACTATATTCCTACTCAAGTCACAATTCTCTTAGTTATTGACATCACATTCTCCATGATTTTAATTTTTATCTAAACCTCAATTATTAATAAAATTGTCTTACATTATTAATACTGTTAACTATGTCTACATACTAACAACATGCAATTATATTTATATATACAACAAAATAGCGATTTACAATGTGAACGGAAAGGCTAATTTGCATATTAATATTAAAAAATCGAATTTAATTGATTTCTAACTGTTTGGTTTTATTTTAATGAATATAAGCAAAAATCTCTTCAATGAATCTTAAATGAAATCCATTAACAAGATAAAATAACTGTCATTTTATTCTTTACTGCCTCTTATAACTAAATACTTAAATTAGAAAAAATAACAATGAAAGACGAGAGTGATGGAAGAGTAAGTTTCAGTTGTTTCATTTTTTATTATACTCCCTCTGTTTCAAATCTTTTATTATACTCCCTCTGTTTCAAATATTTTTATCTGTATTCTTATTTAGTTTCATTAGCCTTTCTAATTTAATACAATATTCTATTACATTAAAACTTAAATACTTGCACCCGGAGGGTGCATATATTTGCTAGTATATATATATATATATATATATATATATATATATATATGTGTGTGTGTGTGTGTGTGTGTGTGTGTGTGTGTGTGTGAGAGAGAGAATGGGAAATGAATCCGACAATATGAGGAAAAAATTAGTAAAGAAATATTAAAATGTTCCGTACACAGAGATTTTGACAACCTTCATCAGAGTGGTATTTTTATTTTTATTTATTTATTTTTTTAAATAAAATTTTTTAGACATTTTTAGACATTTTTCCTATTATTATTATCCTCATCATTTCAACTCCATCTGATTATTTTAATAATAATAATAACGTAAATCCGTATACATTTTGATAAACAGACCGAAACACATGTGTAAGTGATATCG
>CM042157.1:81881436-81886436 GCA_023376005.1 Doryteuthis pealeii
CCACCCACCAGCATTCCCTTTGAACAATTTTTTTTACCGTTCGCTCTTCCTCGAACTTGAATGTTTAGTGCACTCAGAATGTATTGCCCTTTTTTTGTTACTGAGTCGGCCATTTACTTCAATCTCGAAAACCTGAAACCAAAAATGGCAAAACAGTAAAAGAAAAAAAAACTTTTTTTAAAGAAGAAGAAATTTTTTAAAAGAAGAAGAAATTCATGAAAAAAAAGAAGAAATTAAAAGAAGAAGAAATACCTAAGTTTAAGTACAAGTCAAGACATTTAGCATTATCGACTATTCATTTTCTTCATTACACACTCATAAAATGAATAAATAAATAAAAAGAAAGAAAGAAATATATCTTGAAATTTTATAAATGTTCAGAGACAAAAGAAAAAAAGAAAAAAAAGGAAGAAAAAAATTCTTTTGACAAAAAAAATTCTAAAATGCAAACGGACTGGCAGACACTCCCAGAAAAAAAGCTGAACATTCCCCACCCTCAAAAAAAAAAAAAAAAAAAAATGAATAAATAAATAAAAAATAAATAATGAAAAGAATAAAAAATAAAAAACAAAAAAGTAAAAGAAAAAAAAAAAGAAAAAGTAAAAAAAAAGATTTTAAAAAAAGAAAATAATACTTTTATCTCTTCTAAATTGCCAACTCTGCAAAATCGCTTGTATTTTTGTAACAAGAGGAAGATATCTCGAGTGGCTGCAAAAGTTCCTTCAATTTCATGGTCAATTTTCTGCAACTCACCTCCTCTTCAAACGCCTTTTCTTCAAACATCAAAATGGCATAATGTAACAGAATATAACTATGTCTTCTCTTTGTACAAGATCAGTAATTTTATTAAATAACGATCATGAATTTAATCATTCTCCCACACGTTCATAAATCTTGTGAATTATATTGAGCTTATGTTAAAGGAAATAAGATTTATATACAGTATCAGCCATAAAAAGTTAATTATCGTCACAACCTTAGATATCGGTAACCTGGTTGGGTCATAGGGAGCGCTATTCATGTGCCTTGGTCAGGTCATGCACTCACCCGGAGTGGTAGTACCTGTTAGGGTCCCATGTATGGGTCACATAGATATGTTTAAAAATTATTCATATTTGATGAAAACGCGTGAAAAAGAATTCGTAAATAAAAAAAATATACAAAAAGATATCCGGTAACCTGGTTGGGTCATAGGGTGTGCTACTCATGTGCCTTGGGCAGGTCATGCACTCACCCGGAGTGGTAGTACCTGTTAGGGTCCCATGTATGGGTCACATAGATATGTTTAAAAATTATTCATATTTAATGAAAACGCGTGAAAAAAAGTTCGTAAAAAAATATATATATGTATATACAAAAAAGATATCCGGTAACCTGGTTGGGTCATAGGGGGTGCTACTCATGTGCCTTGGGCAGGTCATGCTCTCACCCGGAGTGGTAGTACCTGTTAGGGTACCATCTATGGGTCACATAGATGTGTTTAGAAATTATTCATATTCTATGAAAACGCGTGGAAAAAAAACAATATATATATATATATATATATATATATATATATACAAAAAATGCAAATATGAATGTTATATCTATTAATAATGGAAATTCGCTTCCGGTTTTTGTCTGTAACAAAAACTACGTCACTGCCTACGTCACTATACTCGAAATCGTCATAACATAGAATAAAAATTCATCATAACATAGAATAAATACACTCAAAATTTGAGCATGCAACATTAGACAGTCCTCATTGTTTTTTAAAACAAGTTTTAATAGATACATCCCCAATATCATATATTTATATATAGTTTGTTTTATTTTAATAGATATTCAAAGTTAATAGAACTTAGTTTCGATTTCAAATTGTTTTATTTTTTTACTCCTTTAATAAATTTGATGGTTTCATGATTTATGGTTCAAACTCTCCGACATTTAATTTTTAACTTCCACCTCTTATCTTTAAAAAAATTATTTTTACATCGCCCGGAGGGTGTTTTTTTATTTTGCTAGTCCTTTTAATTGCCTATCTTTGTCCAGACCCCACACTGTTCTTACTGAGATGAATATGGCCAGATTTTTATATGCACATAACTTTATTTCTCCAGCAACGACTTTCACATATTACTAACCGTTTCAAACCGGGAGTAGTCCCGTGACGTAGCGGCTAACACGCTAGACTACAACATCGTTATAAACGAGTTCGAACTCCAGTCGCACTACTACGTTCACCTTTGGACTAATACCCTTGGAAAAGGTATGAACTGTCATTCATCTAATAGTCCCACAACTGTCATTCAACAGTGATGGCTTTGGCATTAAATGACCCATGAAGTTTGATATGCCATTAAACAAGTAAACTAAAGAAATACAACCAAAATGGTATTCATTAGAGGATTCCCTGTGACGTATTGGATTAATGGGTTAGAAGGGGCTCATTAGCCTTGATTGGCGACCCATCTAAGACAAGGAAAAGTCTGATACAAAACCTCCGCTGCCTATCGGCTTTACCTTATTCCAAGAAAAGCAGGGAGTAAACTCCGAAAACAAATCAGGAGCCGGAGTCCCTAAAATGGTGTGAGGCTGAAATTCAGTGCTATCCAGCATCTCCTGTGACACTACCGCTGCCAAACTGCATTGGTTCCTTACCTTACCTTTGGATCACAGTGGCAGAGTGGAAGGGGGGATTTGCTGCTTGGACAACAACTCCTCCTCCATATGAACCTGCCAGGCTTAGTAGTTCCGAAAAAAACTGGACACTACTCCATTGTCTCTCGTAGACAGAAGGATGCTAACAATAATAACACGCAGTTATGTATAACTCGAACCCCGAAAGTTGGATTACAATGTCCTGGAAAAAACCCATGTATAATACGCGCTAAAATATTTAGAATTTGCTGCAGTTCAGCTGAATTTTGTTTTACGGCATATCAACTCCAGTGGGCCATTTAATGCCGATAAAGTTTTGAAATAAATCAATTCTTAATGGATCATACATTTTTTTTATAAATACATTTTTCTATTTAACCCATGGATGGGACCCTAACAGATACTACCACTCCGGGTCCTCGTTGAATGCCCCATTTAAATCCCTATTTAAAAAAAATAGACTTTGCATTGATCCAGCTACTCTAAAAATTAAATGAAAAAAAATCCATGCTGTTATCATTTAAATTTTATTTTTTAATTGTCTTCACGAATTTAAATCAAATCTCTATTATTTTTGCTAAAAAACCAAGCCCTGGTGATATTTAATGTGTATATATATTTACTTTGTCGTCAATTGTTTTATTTTCGAAGTTTCCTCCGGACATACATATTCACACAACTGCCCTTTATATATGTATAGATTATAGATATAATTTACTTTCAACCATCCCATCCTGAATATGGTGAGGCATGTGGCCAGAAATATGTTAACTGTATAGTTCTCTTGTATAATACGCACTCCTAACTTTTGGGCTAAATATCTGTGGAAATAGCGCGTCTTATACACAAATCTTTACGGTGGGTTTGTTAATTTCATAATTATTGCTACAAATATTTGTAATTTTTTGGGTTTAATGTTATATATGTTATTATATAATTAGGTGTTTTGAATTTATAAATAAAATTTATAGATAAATACTATAATTATTTTTGTATAATACATTTTTTTGCCATTTTTACCCCCCAAATTGGATGCGTATTATACACAAGAACTAAGTTTTGGGATGAAAATCTAGAAAAATAGCGTATCTGATTTACAAATGATTAGGACCATATGACCTTTAGGCACCACTTTTGTGATCTCGTTTCATAAGGACATTTTTTTCATTTACATTACAAAATCCGATTGTTTGTTAACAGACGATTTTTAGTGGATTTTTTTAAATTATAAAACTAACCCTAACCCTAACCCTAACCCTAACCCCTAACCCTAACCCCTAACAAACAACTGGATTTTGACGGCGAAAAAAATGTCCTTATGAAACGAGATCGTAAAAGGGGTGCCTAAAGGTCATATGGTCCAATGATTATTGTGGGTTTGTTTATTTCTTAATTGTAACTTCAAGTATTTGTCGTTTTGTTTTGTTGTTTTCTTTGGGTTTTTTAAAAATTTATTTTGGAATCCCCCAATCAATATCCATTTTAGTTGTATTTCTTTAGTTTTTTTTTATGCTTTATCAAACTTCATGGGCTATTTAATGCATAAGACATTCAGTTTAATATTTGTGGTTCAGAATAATCGCTTTCTCAACTTGAAAAGTCTGACAACAAAGTCACTTGTACAATATCACAACAGTATCCAACGTAAAACTCGATAACAACTACAAATCGTCTCCCCCTTTCTCGTTCACGCCTGGTTTTATGCACAGCTCGATCTCGAAAAAAATTGCAAACTAGACATGTTCGCGCCCGCTTCTCTCCTCGAGCTAAGTCTTGTTTCTCGCTACAATATTATATCATATATTTGTGCTAATTGTGATAGGGATAAAATGGTATTGCATTTCATACCGATTAAATCTTAACTTAAAATAATCAACATCGAATAAAATGGCCATTTGATATCCTAACAATATTAGCGGTATTGTTTGATAAGTGGCTTGAAAGGTTTGTGGTTTTTTTTTTTTTACCAGATTATAAGTTCGACATTTTCTTCTTTATAACATTTCAGATACAATTTCCTAATGGCCTGATTAGTAGCTGAAGTAATTGTGTACATTTCATTGGTTATTCGAGCCGGGCTAAAAAAGGAAACAAAAAATAAATCCAAGATTTTGAATATTGATTTTCATGGCATATAATTAATTACCACTTAGCATATTAGTACAACTCAATATTTCATATCAGATATTTGGCCTTGTGCATAGCTAATATATATATATATATATATATATATATATATATATATATATATACTAGCACATATATGCACCCTCCGGGTGCAAGTATTTAAATTTTAATGTAATAAAATATGTTAACTTAAAAAGGCTAATGAAACTAAATAAGATGCCGATAAAAAG
>CM042157.1:81888936-81898936 GCA_023376005.1 Doryteuthis pealeii
AGGCTAGTTGTGTGTGTGTGTGTGTGTGTGTGTGTGTGTGTGTGTGTGTGTGAAATCATGTTATTCTTTTATTTTGTGTGTGTGTGTTGGTATGTTTTTATGTTAATTTGTGTTATGTGTGTGTGTGTGTGTGCGCGTGTGTGTGTATTATGTTGTTCTCCAATTTTTATTTATTGTGTGTGTACGTGTACGTGTACGTGTACGTGTGTGTGTGTGTGTGTGTGTGTGTGTGTGTGGTTATGTCATGACGAGAAAGACGACAATTGTTATGCTCGCTTTCTAAATATTAAATTTACACCGACATTTTTACTTACACAATTAACTCGCTCGTTTCATCTTCCAATATTTCTTCTTTTTTTGTTTTTTTTTGAACGCATATACATTTTAACTCATCGTATCCATTTACACACATGGGAAACATATCATACGATCAGATTCCTATGTGTACATGTTTGCCGAAAGTGATATTGTCGTAAACTAGGGTTACCCAAAATGAGACTAAATTGCGTTTTTGACAAAATGTCTTTAGCCCCCCCCCCCCGAAAATAATTTACCAAAAATCAGGGAATTATCGGATTTTAATGAAATCTTCAGTGTTTATTTATCAATGAATGATCTTTATAATGCATTATTTATTTTATTTCAAAAGTTCTCATTTTTTTCAGGTCACTTAATTTTGAACCCCCCACCTTATTCTGCCAAATCAAGTAATTTTGTTTTTTAGTTTTACTTACTGTATCTGGTGTCGCTTAAATGGTCACTTATCTAAGTATTAAACAGGCTCATCGCTGATTAACTACGGTGATCTACCGAGAACCGGTAATTTTAATGTGACTTAACTCTAAGCCCCCCCCCCCCGAAAAAAAGAGGAAAAAAGACTTTAAAAACTGAATCAGTTTTTATTATTGCCACAAATTTTACTGAAACTTCAATGACTTTATACACACATAGGAAGTGATTATTTTTTCAAAGTTCCCTTTGCTGTCATAAAAAGTCAGGATTTTTTCTAAAAAGAAAATTATCAGGAACACCAAAAAATCAAAGAAAAGAAAATTCTTTTTTCTTTTTTTTGGTATTTCTGAGAATTTTCACTACAACAAAGGAACTTTGACAACAATAATTAAAGAAAACAATAACTTCCTATAATGTGTCTATGTGTTACGATTTTGAACACCATTTTAAGCGTTTAGGTCTCCTCTTAATAAATCAAGTGGTAGAAAAGTGTGTAGTCTCAGTCGTAGAAAGTGTGTTGTATTCCTTGAAATCCTAGGTAGAACAAGAGCGTATCTCCTTGTAGCAGAGAATCCAGTCGTATCACTTCTGGTTTTATGTCCAGTTAGCAATTGATTTCAGGTCAATTACCAACGATCTTAAATTCATTCTATGTCGTTTTCATTGGTCAATGCCTGCTGCTAATTTTCGTAAAGTCCATAAATATAAGTGGTGACTCCTCGTACATCTTATACCTGGGATACTGGGCACCTCACGTGGTGTAATGGTTAGCAAGCTGGCTTCGCAGACCATTGGTAGTGAGTTCGATTCTCACTGGGCGCCCCACACTTCTGGCCTTGTGCTATATCTAAGCAAAGCTTAGTTTTTTTAGACACCTCAGGTGTGTAATGGTTAGCAAGGAAGACTGGCAACCATGTAGTGAGTTCGATCTCACTGGGTGTCCTTACATTCGGCCTTGTGCCATATCTAAGCAAGCTTAGTAAATAACTATACCTGGGATACTGGGCACCTCACGTGGTGTAATGGTTAGCAAGCTGGCTTCGCAGACCATTGGTAGTGAGTTCGATTCTCACTGGCGCCCCACACTTCTGGCCTTGTGCTATATCTAAGCAAAGCTTAGTTTTTGACACCTCAGGTGTGTAATGGTTAGCAAGAAGACTGGCAAACCATGTAGTGAGTTCGATCTCACTGGGTGCCCTTACATTCGGCTTGTGCATATCTAAGCGAAGCTTAGTAAATAACTATACCTGGGATACTGGGCACCTCACGTGGTGTAATGGTTAGCAAGCTGGCTTCGCAGACCATTGGTAGTGAGTTCGATTCTCACTGGGCGCCCCACACTTCTGGCCTTGTGCTATATCTAAGCAAAGCTTAGTTTTTTTAAAGACACCTCAGGTTGTGTAATGGTTAGCAAGGAAGACTGGCAAACCATGACTAGTGAGTTCGAGTCTCACTGGGTGTCCCTTACATTCGGCCTTGTGCCATATCTAAGCGAAGCTTAGTAAATAACTATACCTGGGATACTGGGCACCTCACGTGGTGTAATGGTTAGCAAGCTCGCTTCGCAAACCATTGGTAGTGAGTTCGATTTTTGTCATTTTTGTCCAATAGTGTACACAAACGTGTACATATTAGTTTTTTGTCCAATAGTGTACACATGTGTACACGTGTACATATTACACAGTTTTTCCAATAACACATACGTACACGTGTACATATTACACAGTTTTTTGTCCAATAGTGTACACATACGTACACGTGTACATATTACACAGTTTAGTAAGTTTCTAAAAGACGTTAAGTCATCATTTACTCCCACCGATTTCTTTTTCGTTTTCTGTTGGCGACTTGAGGTCGGCTAGACATAAAATCGCGCCATCTCACAGCGATTACGTCATCGGCGGCAGGATGCTAGGGGCTTCCAAGATTTTGGACATTCTCCAGTGAGACAGTGCGCTATTACCGCTTCGTTAGCGTACCTGCTAATTTCGTACGCTGTCGGACCACTACAAGTGTCCCGCTGTCAATTCTAATAACTCAAAACGTTTTGAGGATAGCGGCGTCTTGTTGCATTTATGCCCGACGTCCCGTAAAAATGATTCCGGTGGGGATGTCGGTGCCGGTAGGCAACCCTCCCAGACAGCAGCAAATCAAACCCCGGGGGTCGACTAGGATGTTATAAGCAAATTCTTTCAGTTTTTTTTTTTTTGTTAATTATTTTTTTCGATAGGAAACCAAATGATAGATAACAAAAGATGCCGATTCGCTTTCCGCTCCTATTCTTAAAACCATTATTAATTATTATTATTATTATTATTATTATTATTATTATTATTATTATTATTATTATATTATTATTATTATTATTATTATTATTATTATTCATTATTATTATTATTATTATTATTATTATTATTATTATTATTATTATTAGCAACAAAAAAAACACCCACTAGGCGATGTAAAATTACTTTTTGAAATATATATTGCCTAAGGGGGTCACAGTTTGTTTTGTTTTACGACAGACAACAATGTTTTTTTTTTTAGGAATACACTCACACATAATTCTACAAAATGTAATATTTATATTTATATATTTATATATTGGTAATGAAGGACTATTTGCTCGTAAATTCCTACCATAAAATAAACTGAACCGCCATTTTATGTCCGTGTTTTTGTATTAATGGTTTTATTTTTCTTGCACCCGTTATGTTACAATACAAAATATATTTTCTTTATTTATTTTAATATTCACTTCAATGTGTATATACTAAAAGTTTTTATTTTGTGACTGATAAATTATTTATTTATTTATTGATCTACTAGGAAAAAAGAAGACGGGGTTAGAGTTAGGGTTAGGGTTTAGGGTTCGGATTAGGTTTTAGGGTTACGGTTAGGGTTAGGGTTTAGGGTTAGGATTAGGGTTTAGGCTTAATGGGAAAATAAATAGATAATTTAATAGTCAAAGGTGGTTCTTTGATCTTAGACTCATAGGAAATAACCCATATCTGTTTCCACATGCTCTATAATTGCTATTCTGTTGTGTCCTATCTATTTTCGCTTTGATATAATTTGTTCTTATATTGCAATTCAGTTTTTTGTCTCTTAATTTTTTTTTTCACTTTTCTTTTTCGTTGGAGTCTTGAGTGATATCAAGTCTCTTCAAGTTTTCTGGACTCTTTTAAGTATCTAAGCTGATTTTAACAGTGATGTGCTTGTAACTGCTGCTGGTTTGCATGGAAACAAAATGCGGACCATATGACCTTTAGGTACCTTTTTGATCTCGGTTAAGAAAGGACATGTTTTTATTTACACCGTCAATATCCGGTTGTTTTAACAGACGATTTTTAGATTTTTTAATTATAAAACTAACTCCTAACCCTAACCCTAACCCTAATCCCTAACCCTAACCCCTAACAAATCGGATATTGACGGTGTAAATGAAAAACATGTCCTTTCTTAATCGAGATCAAAAAGGGGTGTCTAAAGGTCATATGGTCCCAAAATGCTAACGCTTCATAGTAATGTCATCAAGTTTATTTAATAAACACCATGAAAAATGTACAAAATTGATCGAGGTACACCATCAGTATATAGACCTATCATTATTTTATCATTTATTTTTAAGAGTACAAAAATGTTTAATTAAAACAAAAAATATTTAATTGAAACAAATATTAAATTAAAACAAAAAATATTAAAGTAATAGAATAAAAATATAAGAGGATGATCAACAGTCCTCAACACTCACGGCACACCCACGGAAGTTCCACGTTACACTAGTGGGCCGCGGCACACCGGTTGAAAAACACTGACTTTTTTGGTTTTTTTTAAATATCTCACATTCAATAAAAGATAACAATAAATACATTTCAAAAGAAATAGAAACACAAGAAAGAAATGGACACAATTTTTACCGTGTCACCTCTTTGACCAGCAGTTGTAATCAAACCATAGGGTTCTATATGGGCTCTGCTTCCCTATACCCATTTCCGCTAAGGGTCTCATAGATCACAATAAATTGATAAAATGGGATTTATAAAAATCTACTAAATTTTTAAAGTTGGAATTTTTGGTATATAAGGCATGAGGCAAATGGTCACCTCTATTTATAGACTCGCCTATAAGCACGTGATCTGGGAAAGGTTCCTATTATCCAATCACTGGCAGTGCTGCTGCTGCTGCTGTTGGTGTATTTATAGAGGCCTGACTCTAATCTTAACTCATTGACACTCGGATCATCTTGGACGTCGGACCTAAAGGACACTATCCCACAAGGACTTATTGATTTACTTACTTGTTTACTTTAAGTTCTTTTACAACTGGAACCAAGGATGTCGGCCAGTTGCTCAACAATTCTAAGACGAGATATTGTGGTAGTAGTTAAATTGATAAACAAAAAACAAAAAAATACTTATATAAAAATAAAGTATTGCTAACACGTCAATTTAGTGACCGTTACAGTGTTTTGGATGGTTTCTATGCTCTCCAGTTCAACCAGTCTCTTTTCCAGGTTCTTAAGGGCCGTTCCAAGTGCTCTAATAACGATTGGTTTCACCGTCATATTAATCTTCCTCAACTTTTTCAATTCAGTTAAGGTCCAGGTATTTGTTCAGCTTTTAGCCTTCCTTCACTTTCACAGTGTGGTCCAGGAGTGGCAAAATCAGCTAGATGATTTGTTTGTTTTTTGTTTTGTTTTACGGCATATCAACCTCGGTGGGTCATTTAATGCCAACAAAGTTATGAAATAAATTCATTCTTAATGCATAAACAATTTCGTTTATAAACTCATGTTTTTCTATTTAACCCATAGATGAGACCCTAACAGGTACTACCACTCCGGTCAGAGTGGACCAGGGAGCTATGGTGATGAAGGAGTGCTCCACATTCCCCAAACCTCCAAAACTGGAACCTCACCATCAGATAGAGTTTAACGTCATTCCCAGGACATGTATACCCGCAGTCACCGCCTTCTAGCACCCATATGATAAAAGGGGTTGGGGCTTGCCATAAGGGCAATAGGGTTGGGAAAATCATATAGGTGCTAGGGCTTGACGTAACCATCTGCTAGATGATGCATCTTTTTTATTTACCTGTATTTTTGAGATGAGGATGGTCATCCCTGTTTTTTATAACTACAACGTTTCGGCCGCTTTATCCTCCGGCCTTCCTCAGGTGTTCCCTGTGTATATTTTAAATGTTATCTTCAAAAGTTCTTCGACGCCTATTTGATCAACTATTAAAAATGATTATACTCGGATACACAGAGAACACCAGAGGAAGACCGGAGGATACAGCGACAAAGACGTTGTGTTTCACGCCATAAAAAAAAAAATAAGGAAAACAGTCCGAAAAATCATTTTAGGGTGAGGGGGTTCTTTGTTTGATTAATTTTCACTCGGTCTTGTCTTCTAGCTGTGATGGGGTGTTTGTATCTCAAATCCCAGACAATTTTCTGCGTTTCATTTCCCATTTACCAGCATTGTCAAAATTTAGTCTCTTGCACTATTCCCAGGGGATCACCTTTCCTACCCAGTCATACCTATTACTGTATTCCTTTTGTGCCCGTTTTCTGCATTCGGTTATTATGTAATTAACTGTTTTATCTCTGTCATCAGATAATACTTCCTATTCTCCTGTGGATTATCAATATTTGCTTTGACATAATGAGTCCTTATGGAATTATTTTGTGCTGCTATTATTAGAGATTCAGTCTCTCTCTCTCCTCTCTCTCTCTCTCTCTCTCTCTCTCTCTCTCTCTCTCTCTCTCTCTCTCTCTCTCTCTCTCTCCAGGTTTTCCCTTCTGGGAAAATACTGGCTGCTGTGATTAATCATTCTTTGCTCATTTTTTCAATTATTATTATTATTATTATTATTATTATTATTATTATTATTATTATTAGTCACTGCTTTTGGGTTTTTCACATCAGCGTTAGCTGATGGTATTTCACTAGAATCTGAGCGACAACAAGTCCCTTCGAGTCTCCAGGACTCTTCTGAGTATTCTAGGCCAATTGCAGCAGTGCAGTAGTCTGGATGGTCTCAATTCTTCCTCTGATTTCCAGATCCTCCAGTCTTTTTTTCTTAGTTTATTGGGACCGTTCCTAGTGCACCAACTACAATTGGTATCACTTTCACTCGCATGTTCCACAGCTTTTTCAATTCTCTGGCAAGGTCCAGGTATTCATCCATCTTTTCATTTTCCTTCAGCTTCACCCTGTGATCTGCTGGGGCCGCAATGTCCACCAGTTGACACGTTCTCTTTTTTTTTCTTTTTTTTTTTTTTTTTTTCTTTTTTTTTTTTTTTTTTTTTTTTTTTTTTGTTAATCAACACTAGGTCTGGTCTCCTGGCTGGGATAGGGTGATCCGTCTTTATCTCAAAGTCCCAGATAACTTTATGCGTTTCGTTCTCAAGAACAGATTCTGGTTCATGCATATACCATTTTTTTGTATGGCCAAAATTTAATTTTTTGCATAATTTCCAGTGGATCACTTTCCCAAGCCAGTCGTGCCTAGCTTTGTATTCCCGTTGTGCTTTTTCACATCCGTCTAAGCTGGAGGCTGAGTGACTGCAAGTCTCCTCAGGTCTCCAAGACTCTTCTGAGTATTCTAGCTGATCGCAGGAATGAATTTCACTAATTTGATTTATCTAAATGAGTCTAACGTTACCGAATGGCAATCAATAGTTCTTCTTTGGTAGATGAAGCCTTGTTATTGACCATTTTTTGAAAGATTTCCATCATCAATTTTCAATTGGATTTATATCCGGAATGTTCGTTGGCCATGTTATTGATTTTATACGTTGTTTTTTTTTTTTTTCTAAACCCCCTTTGTTCTGTGACAAGACGCATTATCATCCTGAAAAAATTATTTCGTCCTCCTAAACTAATTTTTTACTGATGTAATGAGAAAGTTATCAAGAATTTACATTTACCATGGCCTTGTGTCCTCCATTATATATTTAGATATTTCATGACAGCCTGAATTCTTTCAGGAATAAATTTCACTAATTTATGGAAATATCTTTTATCGAAGTGGTGTTGTATACCTATTCAATATCCCGGGTATATAATATAATATAATATATATATATATATATATATATATATATATATATATATATATATATATATTATATATATATATATGTGGGGGGGTGTAGAAAGTTTTGTAGAAAAAACAACAAGATGTTAAAAGTTTTTGCTGACAGAAATCTGTTTCGACATTATGAATATGTCTTTATCAAAGCAACATTGTAAGCGGAAAAACGAAATAAAGAACGCTCTCGATCAGTACCAGAAATTCCAAAAAAAATTAAAAATACATATTTATTATTATTAACTCTTTTGAGCTTTTTATGATAAAAATGCTTATAATTTTTCAAAATAAAATTTATTTTATTTTTAATAATAAATATGTATTTAAAAAAAAAATTGAAATTTCCGGTCCTGATCGAGAGCGTTCTGTGCCTCGTAATTAATGGTATATTTATTTCGTTTTTCCGCTTACAATGTTGCTTTGATAAAGACATATTCATAATGTCGAAACAGATTTCTGTCAGCAAAAATTTCTAACATCTTGAATTTTCTACAAAACTTTCTACACATATTGTCGGATTCAATATCCATTTTTACCTTTCATATATATATATATATATATTATATATATTATATATATATATATATATATATATGGGAGTAAATATGGAAATTAAATCCGACAATATAAAGAAAATTTGAAAAAACAAGTATTCCGAAATTGGGATGAATTTAATAATCGATGTTTAAAACATTTCGGTTACATTGAACCTTCATCAGGATGTCTCTTGGGGTGAAGAAAATGATGGATGTTTTTATATGTGACAGGAGATGAAAATCTTTTTAGTTATATATATATATATATATAGAGAGAGAGAGAGAGAGAGAGAGAGAGAGAGAGATTAAATAGTGTAGTCTACCTAGTTTCTCTGTGTTCACTCCAAATGTCATTAAGTAATGGTATTTTATTTAGTGAATTCTACAACGAAATCATTTAAGTTAATATTTCAAGTTAATATTTTAGTTAATATTTTAAGTTAATATTTTTAGTTAATATTTTAGTTAATATTTTTAAATATAATATTTTTAAGTTGATATTTTAAGGTAATATTTTTAGTTGATGTTTTAAAATTGAGATTTTTTTGTTAATATGTTTAAGTTAATATTTTAGTTAATATTTTAAGTTAATATTTTAAGTTAATATTTTTAATTAATATGTTTAAGTTGATATTTTCAAGTTGATATTTTTAAGCTGATATTTTTAAGTTAATATTTTTAATTAATGTTTAAGTTTATATTTTCAATTTAATATTTTTAAATGATGTGAAATGATGAAGATGATTGTGGATGCCATCACTTCACATAAATAGTTTTTTTTTATCTACTTCGCTCACTTCCCCATTTTTCTATCTTTTAATTGGAAAGTCCTTTTGTCTCAGACACATGCCTGTTTATATCACATTTACCGATGGGGGGTACAAGTGATTTCCAGGTGGGGACAAACCCCCTCCTGTCCCCCTTGGCGACGGACCAGGCTACGCCCAGATCTCTTCCCACATACGTTGCACCCATTGGATATTCTCTTACCCATAATGTCTATACAGATGAAGACAGAACACAGACTGTTGCATCTTGTCTTTGGGAAGATACATCGTTGTTTCTATTTTGAGAAAAACGGTTAAAATAAGAACTTGGTACAATCGACAGGAATCGTCTTTCAAGAGAACTTGTGTGGGGTGGAGGTGGATGGGGTGGATCTTCGCCGAAACCATTTTTGACCTTGGCATCTTGTGTCAAATTTACTGCGATAGAAGAGACATGTGGCCACTTGTTTATTTTTCTTGTGTTGTTTTCGGCATTTTTCGGTATTCTTCGGATTGTTAATAGTTGGTTGGTTTGTTGGTTTTACGACATGCCAATCTATTGGGTTATTTTATGCCGAAGACGTTTTTGTGTTATTCATTCTTGATGAGTACACATTTTTAACTCTCATTTCTTTCTATTTAACCCATAGTTGAGACCCTAACACATACTACCGATCCGGGTCAAAGTGGATCTTGGAGTAATGGCTATGAATGGGTACTCCACATTCCCAAGAGCTGCAAAATTGGAATTTCACTATCATATAGAGTTTAACGTCAAACCCAAGACACTAAGACCCTCAGTCTTTTTTTAAATCTATTTTTTATGAAATAAAATTCTTTTATATTATCAGGGAAAAATTATAC
>CM042157.1:81903219-81917006 GCA_023376005.1 Doryteuthis pealeii
CGAAAATCATCTACCCTTACTCAAAGAATATTCTTCCATCTCAAGTCCTGATGAATACTTCGTGTTTCTCTCTCTCTCCCTCCCCCCTCTCTCTCTCGATATATATCTTATTATAATGGAGATTGTGTGCTTTTCTATCTGTAACCGAAACTATATCATTACTCAAGTTACAATTCCCTTAGTTATTGACATCACATTCTCAAGGATTTTATTTTTATTTTAACCTATTATTAATAAAATTGTTTTACATTATTAATACTGTTAACCATATCTACATACTAACAACCTACAATTATATTTATATATACAACAAAATAGCAGTTTACAGTGTGAAGGGAAGGCTAATTTGCATATTGATATAAAAAAATCGAATTTAATAAATATGTGCTTAGTATTATTGATTTCTAACTGTTTGGTTTTATTTTAATGAATATAAGCAAAAATCTCTTCAATGAATCTTAAATTAAATCCATTAACAAGAAGAAATAACTGTCATTTTATTCTTTACTTCCTCTTTTAACTAAATACTTAAATTAGAAAAATAACAATGAAAGACGAGTGATGGAAGAGTAAGTTTCAGTTGTTCTATTTTTCGATTATACCCCCCTCTGTTTCAAATCTTTTTATCTGCATTCTTATTTAGTTTCATTAGCCTTTCTAATTTAATATATTTTATTACATTAAAACTTAAATACTTGCACCCGGAGGGTGCATATATTTGCTAGTATATATATATTATATATATATATATATATATATATATATATTATATATATTAAAAAAGAAGAAGGTCCGCAAAATGTATCGTTCTCAGAAAAAATGTTTTATTCTTTTTATTTCACATACGCAACACGTGTTTCAGATATTCTGGTATCTTCTTCAGGCTTTGATCAATACATATATTGATATACATATATATATATATATATACATATACACATATATATATATATACATAGGTGTTGCGTGTTTCTGTAATTCTCTTGTATATATATATATATATATATATATATATATATATATATATATATATATTGCATTGTTTTTTTTAAATATTTTGGAGAATTGAAAATAAAGTGCTCGATTACGAGTGTAAGAACTGTATTTATTTATTTATTCATTATAGTGTACAATACATTTAAGGTGTGATTGTTACTATTGGTTTCAAAGCAGCGTTTTACCCACTTATCGTCAAGACAACGTCTCCGTTCTCCCGTTGTCAATGCGACCGTTCTCGCGTTGTCTAGACGATTACTTGGCTAACACGCTGCTTTGAAACCAATGGTAACAATCGCACCTTAAATGTATTGTACACTATGTTGGCATCCTTCCGTCCACGAAAGATGATGGAGTAGTGTCCAATTTTTTTTGCGCGGCCTGAGCGGGTTCATATGGAGCATGAACTGTTGCCCAAGCAGCAAATTCCCCTTTCCAAACTTCCGCTGTGATCCAAAGGAAAGGCAAGGAACCAATGCAGTTTGGCAACGGTAGTGTCGCAGGAATTGCTGGGTAGCACTGGATTTCATAAGGAATATATATATATATATATATATATATATATACATATATATATACAAAACTTATTGGTAAACTCTTGCGGTAAAAAAACAGCAAATAGTTTGATAGTAAAAATATACTACCAAACTTCACATGGGGAAAATATGACAAAAAGAAAAAACCAAGAGGGTCGTACCAACCGAAAATAATCGATTAATACTATTACACTTAGCCAGATTCTTGCCCTGATGAGCTACTAAACGAAACTATTAGTAGGTATATCTGACTCATTAGGTTTAACTTTATATATATATATATATATATATATATATATATATATCACACCCAATGCTCCACAGTAAATCCCAAATTATATATATTATAGACATTTATATATACATAACATATATACTAATATAGTATATACACAATGAGAACCACACTCACAATATATATATATATATATATATATATATATATATATATATATATATATATTATCTTATTATGTTGTATTTGTAATGATAATGAAAGCTAATATATTTCCTGAATGAATGGAATTCTTCAAATGTCACTTTAACATGTAAGCAATGTCAAAAGAAAGAAAAAAAAGAAAAAGGGAGGTAACTGGAATTTGGCGGCAAAAGACGGTAGAACAACTGTCAGAAATAATGAGTGATCACCCCCCCCCAAAAAAAAAAAAAAAAAATTATTCCTTTAAATATCTAGATGACGACTGTCAGTGTTGCCAAGCAACAATATTTCTTAACTCTTTTTAGATTATCTGCTCAAAAATCTCTAAAATGATTCCAGACTTTCGGAAGAAATGAAAAATGGCAACAAAGAATTTAGTGGAAGAATCCTGATATCATTCTGCCATTTTCTTTTTCTTTTCTTTTTTTTTTTTTTTTTTTTTTTTTTTTTTTACAAGAAGGAAATAGAGTAGAACTTTATTTATACTACTATTTCAGGGTCTGGTGTATGTATATGTATGTAAGTGTATGTGTATGTGTAGCTGAAAGTTATGGGACATATTACACACTTGAGCGTACTACATCTTATTCTAATATAGATTCGGTGTCTGTCTGTCTGTAACCGAACCCACGTCACTAGTTACGGCACCATGACCCCAGGAATTACGTAAGTTTATCAATGAGTTTTTAATTTATAGTCAAAATCATTTATACAAAGAATAAATCTTATTCATTAATGTCTATAAAAATGTGAGTTTGATTTGCCTAAAAAAATGTTATTAGTTCGTTTAAAATCCTGCAATGTGACTTATATATAACTGAGAAATAAATGTGTAAGAATTAAAGTTATTTTGAAGAATATACAACTCCGACACGTTGTGAGACAACACATTTAATAGTGTACAGCACATGATAACAATAAGATACATAAAGTGCATAGATACACAAGATACAAGAGTAGGGTAACAAGGACACATTCATGAATGGTAAATACAAGATGCAATATTTAGGTATAAACAAGATACCCAAATGTACGTAAAATATAAATGTTACAGACATGGAACTAAAGGATAGTCCATGCTGTATAAAGGACTTACAGTAATGTAAGGGGGGGGGGGGGCAAAAGCCCCACCGAGAAGGGGGTATATAGATTCTAGCCCATATGTTCGTTGAGAAGATCCAGCTAAAAGAGGTAGACAAGTTCAAATAATGCGCTTAAATACAAGAGGTCCCGTTTTGTTCAAACCAGTATGCAAATTAACCATACCATATATCATGTAATATTTGTAGGGATTATCTTCCCTTTGCCTGGAAGAGTTATCTTTTGCTGCATTGCTGTTGGTTCCACTAGGGGACCTCTTGTATTTAAGCGCATTATTTGAACTTGTCTACCTCTTTTAGCTGGATCTTCTCAACGAACATATGGGCTAGAATCTATATACCCCCTTCTCGGTGGGGCTTTTGCCCCCCCCCCCCCCTTACATTACTGTAAGTCCTTTATACAGCATGGACTATCCTTTAGTTCCATGTCTGTAACATTTATATTTTACGTACATTTGGGTATCTTGTTTATACCTAATATTTGCATCTTGTATTTACCATTCATGAATGTGTCCTTGTTACCCTACTTCTTGTATCTTGTGTATCTATGCACTTTATGTATCTTATTTTATCATGTGCTGTACACTATTAAATGTGTTGTCTCACAACGTGTCGGAGTTGTATATTCTTCAAAATAACTTTAATTCTTACACATTTATTTCTCAGTATATATAAGTCACATTGCAGGATTTTAAACGAACTAATAACATTTTTTTTAGGCAAATCAAACTCACATTTTTTATAGACATTAATGAATAAGATTTATTCTTTATAAATGATTTTGACTATAAATTAAAAACTCATTGATAAACTTACGCAATTCCTGGGTCATTGGTGCCGTAACAGTGACGTGGGTTCGGTTATAGACAGACAGACACCGAATCTATATAATAAGATGTAGTACGCTCAAGTGTGTAATATGTCCCATAACTTTCAGCTACACATACACATACACTTACATACATATACATACACCAGACCCTGAAATAGTAGTATAAATAAAGTTCTACTCTATTTCCTTCTTGTAAAAAAAAAAAAAAAAAAAAAAAAAAAAAAAAAAGGATAAAAAAAAGAAAATGGCAGAATGATATCAGGATTCTTCCACTAAATTCTTTGTTGCCATTTTCATTTCTTCCGAAAGTCTGGAATCATTTTAGAGATTTTTTGAGCAGATAATCTAAAAAGAGTTAAGAAATATTGTTGCTTGGCAACACTGACAGTCGTCATCTAGATATTAAAGGAATAATTTTTTTTTTTTTTTTTTTGGGGGGGGGGTGATCACTCATTATTTCTGACAGTTGTTCTACCGTCTTTTGCCGCCAAATTCCAGTTACCTCCCTTTTTCTTTTTTTTCTTTCTTTTGACATTGCTTACATGTTAAAGTGACATTTGAAGAATTCCATTCATTCAGGAAATATTAGCTTTCATTATCATTACAAATACAACATAATAGATAATATATATATATATATATATATATATATATATATATATTGTGAGTGTGGTTCTCATTGTGTATATATTATATTAGTATATATGTTATGTATATATAAATGTCTATAATATACATAATTTGGGATTTACTGTGAAGCATTGGGTGTGAAATATATATATATATATATATATATATATATATATATATATAAAGTTAAACCTAATGAGTCAGATATACCTACTAATAGTTTCGCTTGGTAGCTCATCAGGGCAAGAAAAAGTGTTATAGTATTAATCGATTATTTTCGGTTGGTACGACCCTCTTGTTTTTTTCTTTTTCTCATATCTTCCCCATGTGAAGTTTGGTAGTATATTTTTACTATCAAACTATTTGCCTTTTTTTTACCGCAAGAGTTTACCAATAAGTTCTATATATATATATATATTCATTATGAAATCCAGTGCTACCCAGCAATTCCTGCGATATTACCGCTGCCAAACTGCATTGGTTCCTTGCCTTTCCTTTGGATCACAGCGGCAGTTTGGAAAAAGGGATTTGCTGCTTGGGCAACAGTTCATGCTCCATATGAACCCGATCAGACCACGCAAAAAAATTAGACACTACTCCATCAACTTTCGTGGACGGAAGGATGCCAACATAGTGTACAATACATTTAAGGTGCGATTGTTACCATTGGTTTCAAAGCAGCGTGTTAGCCCAGTAATCGTCTAGACAACGCGAGAACGGTCGCATTGACAACGGGAGAACGGAGACGTTGTCTTGACGATAAGTGGGTAACACGCTGCTTTGAAACCAATAGTAACAATCACACCTTAAATGTATTGTACACTATAATCAATAAAGAAATACAGTTCTTACACTCGTAATCGAGCACTTTATTTTCAATTCTCCAAAAATATAAAAAAAACAATGCAATATATTATATATATATATATATATATATATATATATATATGTATGTATATATATATGGGAGTAAATATGGAAATTAAATCCGACAATATAAAGAAAATTTGAAAAAACAAGTGTTCCGAAAATGGGATGAATTTAATTATCGATGTTTAAAACATTTCGGTTACATTGAACCTTCATCAGTATGTCTCTTGGGGTGAAGAAAATGATGGATGTTTTTATATGTGACATATATGCGTAAGTAGATCGCGACTTGCCTTTCAAAAATAAAACGCTGATCAAATACAGTTACATAACTAAAAAGATTTTCATCTCCTGTCACATATAAAAACATCCATCATTTTCTTCACCCCAAGAGACATCCTGATGAAGGTTCAATGTAACCGAAATGTTTTAAACATCGATAATTAAATTCATCACATTTTTGGAACACTTGTTTTTTCAAATTTTCTTTATATATATATATATATATATATATATATATATATATAGAGAGAGAGAGAGAGAGAGAGAGAGAGACAGACAGAGAGAAACACGAAGTATTCCAAAAATATTAATTTATTCTTGATGGTGAAGTCGATGTTATAACTTTTCGGTTTTAGTAAACCTTCATCAGGACTTGAGATGGAAGAATATTCTTTGAGTAAAGGTAGATGATTTTTGAAAGATGGGGGAATTGTAGTTGTGTGTTAAGAAAGGGCCGTAACTGAGTCCGGCATAGCGCTTGTTATTCCTACACAACCACTACTATACAACAGCAGTTTTTGCTACAAGGAGTATCTCCTGAAACTATACCCTTTTTCTATCTAGGATTTCAAGGAATACTACAGACTTTCTACTCCAAGGAGTATATAGTGAAACTAGACTCTTTTCTACCAAGGATTACAAGAAATACTACAGACTTTTTGTCACAAGGAACAGAACAAAGGCTTTACCAACTAAATGCCTCAAATGGCGACCAGAGTCGTAAGAAGGAGGATCCTTCGGATCCAGTTTAAGTGAAAACCAGTTGGAATATTTATTGATATATATATTTACCAACCCCTCCGCACGAGCAGGATGCGACACAAGGTCAATTTCTTAAGCGGGGTTTAACGGGTTTGAATTCAGAGTTTTCCCTCTCCTAGACCGGTTGCCTAACCAAGGTTAAAGCGACCAGTCTGCCCTACTATTTGCCCATAGCTGAGGGAGAGTAGGATTCATACCTTTCCAAGGGTAAGTGAAATGCAATTACCACGTCCAGGATTTGAATTCGGAGCGACGAGTCCATTTCCCATGAATTTAACCATTACACCACGCGCTTCCTACTTGATATTTGTTGATATAAGGTGTGCTCTAATTCCTAGACTAGCGGAGGTCACGTGAGTTATTCTTGCAGACAATCACTAGCAATACTGCGTGGCTGATAGAATACTTACCCCCCCCTCCACATTGGTCATAATTAAAACTGCACTCTTTGAGGATGGACATCGGATTGCCGGATTTTTACCAATATTTAGGAAGCACTTATACGATTACCAGAGTAACCAAATGATTCATTATCGAAGGATTCTATACCAGTAACCAAGAACACTTTAATAACCAAAGGATTCATTATTGAAGGACTCTATACCAGTAACTGAGAACACTTTAGTAACCAAAAGGATTCATTATCAAAGGACTCTACACCAGGAACTGGGAACACTTTAATAACCAAAGGATTCATTATTGAAGGACTTTATACCAGTAACTGAGAACACTTTAGTAACAAAAGGATTCATTATTGAAGGACTTTATACCAGTAACTGAGAACACTTTAGTAACAAAAGGATTCATTATTGAAGGACTTTATACCAGTAACTGAGAACACTTTAGTAACCAAAAGGATTCATAATCGAGGGATTCTTTATCAAGGATCCAATTCCATTGTATAAGCGCTTCTGCTTTAAGTCCAAAGAACGGCCCTTAAAAACGTAGCAGCAACCCTAACCCAAACCCTAACCCTAACCCTAACCCAAACCCAAACCCAAACCCTAACCCTAACCCAAACCCAAACCCTAACCCAAACCCAAACCCTAACCCTAGCGATAAATAATAATGGATCATAATGTTCGAGAGATCTAAGTGGCACACGTCTGTTCGTCGACAACTTGAGCCAATTCTGTCAGCTGAGGCGAGAAATTAATTCCGCATGGAAATGAAAAAACAGGGCGAAAATAATCATTATCTTCTTTTTCTTTTCTTCCAAATCTCGCACGGCCGAGACTTTGTGTGAAGAAACCCACCACGATGACAATAACAGGGACAACAACAACAACAACAACAACAACGCGGGTAATTGGCGGCAAAAAAAGAGATCCAGGGTTATGCAAGTAAATTAATTTTTTTTTAAGTGATAATTCATTAAAAAAAACAACAAATAGCTAAAATCAAACAATTCTTGTTTATCCTTTTTACTTCTTTTTATGCTTGCTGTGTCGAGACGTTAATTAAAAAAAAAAAGAAGTGGGGTCTGCCTTTCGTCCCCACTTAGATTGACGATAATTCCCTTATGATTAAAGTTTTTCATGGTCCCTCGTTTGAGCTTTTTTTTAGGGGGTTAGTAAGGAGGATTTCTTTTCTTTTTTTTCTTTTTGTTTCATAATGGAAACCATTTGTTGACTGACTTCTAATGGTGGCTTCATAATAATAAAGGGAGGGGGGTGAATACTTTATTTTCATCACCATAACACGACTGTATTAAGGGATACCATTACCCAGGAGATTTAGAAAGCATTTTACCTCGAGACACAACAAGAAATGAATGAATAATTTATATATTTCGGTTTGGTTTGTTTTGTTTTGATTAATGGCATATCAACCTCAGTGGGTCATTTAATGCCAATAAACTTTTGAAATATATTCATTCTTAATGGATACTCATTTTTTATCAACACATTTTTCTATTTAACCCATAGATGATACTCTAACAGGTACTACCACTAGGGCAGACTAGGCTATTTAATCTAGGCATGGCAACCAGTCTAGGAGAAGGAAAACACTGAATTCAAACCTGTTAAACTCTGCTTAAGAAATTAACCATGTGTCGCACCCGATTCGTACGGGAGGAGAGGTTAGTAAATATGTATACACAACGTTTCGGTCGATGTGCCCTCCGGCCTTCTTCGGGTATTTCTTGTAGAACTCTGGGACCTTCTTGTTCGGTAACCTTCTTGTCCGAAAAAATCTAAATACAAATTATTAGGCCTGATCTAAACATTGAAACAAATAAGAAAATAATGATATTCAAGAATATTTTACTTTTTTAATGAATAATTATACTAGTTCCAATTACCGTCGAATTGGTAAGACAAGGTAGCAATCAGCCGTAACTTAATACAAACCTGATTTGCTCCAAATACTACTGCAAAATGACAGGTTATTTATGAAGCCTCAGAACATCATAGAAACCAAGAACTCAAGGAATCACCCAAAATGCATGAGTAGACTATTCTGAATTCCCATAAGTACCAGTTGTCTTGACACTGGTTCAGTTGTGATTGGCCAGTTGCTGTTGTCCAAACCAATAGTAGACTGACTGACTGACTGACTTCAATAAAATTAAGAAAATAGTTTAATTTGTGGTAATTTGTTTCATACTAAAGAAACAAGAAGCCGACAATATCCAGCAGAAACTATTACATATACGGTCTACTCAGATACTCTAGCGCTTCTGGAAAATACAACTGGACAAGCCGAATTATTGCTGCATAGCCTAGAAAATGCAGCAAGATGCATTGACTTCTATGTGAACTTAGAAAAAAAACGGAATTCATGTGTTTTAACAGATGGAGACATCTCCACACCGGAGAGCAAACCTCTGAAAATAGTAGACCGGTTCACATACCTTAGTAGCAATATCTCATCTACAGAAAGCCATGTTAATATACGTAAAGGAAAAGCAACAAAAAAATGTTTTGTTAGATTGTTCAAGCTTTGTTAAATGATTTAGGATAATTTGATACCACTGAATCCGAAAATGAAATCCGTTTCTTTCGATCAACTCAGGTTTCTATGCTAAGTTTATTTTTTCCAAATTTGATATTCTTATTAGATAGTTTAGATTTTCGCGACATATTCGATTGATTTTTGTTAATATTCTTCATCTGTGTCTCAAAGTTCCAGAGAATTTTATGCATCTCATTCTCTAAAACAGATTCTGGTTTGTGAATATACCATTCAGTAACATGGTGAAAATTTGATTTCTTGCACAATTCCCAGTGGATCACTTTTCTCACCCAGTCGGACCTTGTCGTATACTCCCTTTGTGCTACTTTGCTACATTCGCTTATCATATGATTAACAGTTTTGTCTTAGTCTCCACACAAACTACTCTTGCTATTTTGTTGTGTCTTATCTATTTATTCTTTTATATAGTTTATTCTCATGACATTGTCTTTTACTGCAATTATGTGAAAAACAGTTTCTCTCTTGAGGTTTCCCATTCTTAACTTAAGTCCCTCCTCAATGAGTGCAATTAGAATTATGACCAGTGTGGAGGTTTAAGTAGTGTATCAGCCATGCAGTATGGTTGGTGATTGGCGAAGTAATAAACCACGTGACTTAGGCTAGTCTATAAATTCAGGTGGGAAATTAGAGCACACCTTATATGTTCAAAATATGGGCGTCCTATCGTGGTGTAATGGTTAGCAAGCTAGACTCGCAGACCATTGTTAGTGAGTTCGTTTCTCACTGGGTGTCCCATACTTCTGGCCTTGTGTCACATCTAAGCTACGCTTAGTAAATAACTATATGTTCAAAATTCTTGTTACAATTTATGGGCAGTGATAAATTGTGAACGTACCGGTAGCTAGAATTTGAATTAGGTCTTTTAGATTAAAAATAACGGGGCCATGTAAAATTACCGGTGACGTTAACAACATTTTGACCCTTTAAAAACGCGCCATTACAGACGTGTGAGAATAGTTTCTAGTTTAGAACAGTTGCGGCCCAGTTTTCGCGGAGTGTAGACGCAATTGTCGGCTCTGACGGGTCGATCTAATCCCGCGGCGGAATCATGGGCTAAGAAATAAAACTTGATCAAGAAACAAACAAGTTATTGTGTTTGTTAATTGTATTATCAAACAAGCAATGACCAGCCCAGCCCAAAGAAGTATCAACAGAACAACGAAGAAGAAGACTAGCCCGAATAGAAGTCAGCCCAGATAAAATGGCGGTCGACGAAATAGAACCACTAGACGAAGAATCAACAAGCAGAGTAATAAAGTCAGAAAAATCATCTCCTATCTCTAGTCTGTCTGTCTGTCTCTGTCTGTCTCTGTCTCTGTCTCTCTCCATTATACACACGAGAACTCTGTCTCTATTATGCACCCGATACTCTCTCCACCGATTATATACACCCGAGTAAAAGGGGAGTATATAACATTCTTATGTGTTATCTCACCAGTCTGTCCCTTGAAGTATCCATATCGTTGTCCACCCCCCCCCATTTCTGTTTTCTAGTTTTTATTTTATTGCTACTTGTTCATATGTCACAGTTGCTGTGTCTAGCTGCTGCAATTAGTCTTCTCTTTTTTTCTTTTTTCTTTTTTTTTTCTTCTTTTTTTTTTTTTTTTTTTTTTTTTGGTGTACTCATCGAGTGCCTGAACTGTCGCATCAACCCAATCTTCAAAGTCAGCGAGTCCTCTTACTCCTTCCTTTCTTGACACATATAGTCTGTCTGTGGCATTTCTAGGATGTAGTGCCTTGTGTATTGTCATAATTTTCCTTGTCTTTTGGTCCATTTGTCGGTGTTCCTCTCTGGTTCATTTTAAAAATGGTGCAGAGTATCTTACAATGGGGACAGAGCCCAGGTGTTTATTCCCTTGGGGAGAAAAAGTCACGGGAACCCGTGTTGTCATCACGAATTGATGGTAATGAGCTTAGTTGCTGACATATTCAAAGTTAATCTTATTTAATTAAGATTAATCATGACATATTAAATGAGCCGTTTAGTGGACATTTGTATTGAATCTTGCAAATGTATAAAAAGCCAGCCATACGGTTGTAAGAGAAGATATTTCCCCTACAAGAAAGTTGAACTAACGAGATTGTTTTTTAGCGTCTGGGCACCAGTCGGTAGAGCTTAGTTGCTGTTTTTCAAAACAGTTGGTATTTATGGAATTCAAGAATAGTCCATTCATGTATTTGGGTGATTCCATGCCTTGAGTCCTGATTGGCTGCTTGGTTTCTATAATGTTATGAAGCTTCATAAATAATCTGACATTCTGCAGTAGGATTGCAATAAGGTTAGATCCGTATTAAGTTAAGGCTTCCTTGTTGCCATGTCTTACCAATTCGACGGTAATTGGAACTTAGTATGTTTATTCTACAGTTCAACGAAACATAAATAATATGAACTACACAAGGGAGTGGTCGAGTTAATATCTTGCTACAGAGATTTAATTACTGATGTTAAAGAGCTGCGCGTTGGATGTATATCTGATGTATATTTTTTGTAACAAAGGAAATAAAACTATTTTAACTTTTCTTCCGGATTTCGATATTGTTATTTAATAATTCAGACACAACACATACAATGTACACGTATATTTATAGGTTAGAATTTCATCCAGAATCCATTCATTACGTCTAAGTTGGAAAATATATATTATTTATTTCGACATACACATGTTGTTGGCATCCTTTCGACTGCAAAGACGATGGTGTAGTGTCCATCTTTTCTTCTTTTTTTAAATTTTAAATTTTAAAATGATTTTATATAGAGACCAATTAAAATATAATAAACATAAGTGTAATCTTTTTTTTATATGCGTTCTTATTTAATTTCGTTAGTGTTTTATATATTTCGTTACATTGTGTTTGCATCCTTCCGTCTGTTATAGACGATGGCGTAGTGTCCATTTTTAAAACTGCATCTGCGCGAGTGGCTAAACAGGCCAATTTTTGAATGGTCATCTCTATTGCAGTGACTGCAAAAGAACAGTGGTGCTTGCTGGAGTTGCTGTTGTCTCTCCTTCCTTCTGGCTCTCTTTTCTGTGGTGGCTTCTTTCCTCTCTTTTTCACTTCTTTTTATACCTTGTTTGACAAAGAGGCGCCAGGCCGCTCGATTTTCAGCAACAACCTCCCATATGTTAGTGTTGATGCGGCATGTCTTCATGTCCTTCTTGCAGACGTCTTTAAAGCGTAGGTGTGGTCTCCCTACCGGTCGGTTGCCTTCTACTAATTCGCTAAATTGTCTTAAGTTGGAAAATATCTATTATTTATTTCGACACACACACACAAAAGCGCTAAGACAAAAAAAAATGAATAAATTAAATAGAATTAAATAGAATTAAAATAACTACAGGACAAGGTTAATTGGCAATATCTACCACACATCACTTACTCCCAACATTTCACGTTCCTAGTTCGATACCGGTCCTCGCCAACTCAGCGTATGAGTAGCACAGGGATCTGTGCGGTAAAGTAAGGAGCTGATGGTAGGTGTGGCGCTCCATCTCAGATGCTAAAACAATCTCCTTGGTCTAGCGCTATTGAAAAGGGGATAGACTCCCTCGCTGACTGGCTGATACTGACTTTAGGCCGCCCCGTTGACTTTATTTTTACTTATATACACTAGCAAGAATATAACCCCCTCCGAGTGTAATTATTTTAATGCAATAAAAAACTGAGCGGACGAAAAGGAGTGAAAAAGAGAGGAAAGAAGCCGCCACAGAAAAGAGAGCCAGAAGGAAGGAGAGACAACAGTAACTGTTTGTTTGCAGTCACTACAACAGAGATTGTCATTCAAAAATTGGCCTGTTCAGCCACTCGCACAAATGCAGTTCTTAAAAAATGGACACTACGCCATCGTCTATAACAGACGGAAGGATGCCAACACAATGTAACGAAATATATAAAACACTAACGAAATTAAATAAGAACGCATATAAAAAAGATCACACTTTATTATATTTTAATTGGTCTCTATATAGAATCATTCATATGATTGATTTTAATACGTTGGGAAGAATAAAATAATAATCTTAGAGATCAATAGCACCAAGTAATTATTTATCAAACCCAGTTTGTTAAAACCAGTATGCAAATTAACCACACCATATATTATATGTAGGCCTTTATTTCTTAGTGATATATATGACACAATGCAGGATTTTAAACGCACTAATAACATGGGCTGTTTTGAGGTAAATTTAACTCAGATATTCATAGAGACATCGTTAATAACTAAGATTTAAGAAATATTTCATCTATGCATTCATGATTTTGATTATAAATTAAATACCCATTGATAAACTTTCGCAATTCCTGAAAGTATTTTGACGTAAACAGTGATGTAGTTTCGGTTACAGACGCATCTCTCTCTT
>CM042157.1:81917016-81919516 GCA_023376005.1 Doryteuthis pealeii
GACAGAGGAGAAAGATAACGAAGAAGAAATGAAGAAGAGCACAAGAAGAGAAAAGATAAAAAAAGCTAGAAAAGAGATATAGAAAGAGGAACGAAGAAAAAGGGGAGAAAGAGGAGAAGAAAAAGAGAAAGGAATTAACAAAAGGACGAAAAGACGAAGAAAAGAAAAAGGAAAGCAAAGGAAGGTAAAGAAAGAAGAAGAGTGAGGAAAGAAACAACAGCGAAGAGAAGGAACATGAAAGAAAAGAAAGAACGAATAAGAAGCAATGAAAGATAGAGCATGCACTAAGGAGAAAGAAAAAAAAGAAGAGAAAGAAGAGAAAGGAAAGAAGAAAAAGAAGAGTAAGAAAAAGAACGGATGAAGAAGAAAAGAGAAAAGAAATGATTAAAGGAACGAAAGAGAAAAGAAGAAAGAAGAAAAAAGAAAGTGAAAGAAAAAAAAAAAAAAGGTAAGAAAAAAAAAAAGAAAACAGAAAAAGAGAGAAGAAAGAGAAGGAAAGTCATGAAAGGAAAGAAAGAAAGAAAGAAGAAAGAAGAAAAAGAAAGAAAGAAAGAAAGAAAGAAAGAAGAGAAAAAAGAAATGAGAAGAAAGAAAAAGAAAGAAAAGAGAAGAAGAAAGAAAATAGAAAGACAAAAGAAAGAAAAGAAGAGATAGAGAAAGGAAAGAAAATAGAAAGAAAGAAAACGAAAGAAAGAAAGACAAAGAAGAAGAAAGAAAGGAAAATAAAAGAGAGAAAAGAAAGAAAAGAAAAGAAAGAAAGAAAAGAAGAAAAAGAAGAGAGAAAGAAAGAAAGAAAGAAAGAAAAAGAAAGAAAAAGAGAAGAAAAGGAAAGAAAGACAAACAACAGATGATAAGAAGAAGAAAAAGAAAGAAGAAGAAAGATAAAGAAAGAAAGAAAGAAAGAAAGAAAAGAATGAAAGAAAAAAAGTATAAGAAAGAAGAAAAAAGAAAGAAAGAAAGAAAGAAAAGGGATGATAAGAAAGAAGACAAGAAAGATAAGAAGAAGAAAGAAAAGAAGAAAGAAAGAGAATATATAAAGAAAGGGTACACAAACAATAAACAACATTTGACATGACAGAAAAAAGAGGGAGAGAGAGAGAGAGAGAAGGAGAGAAAGAAAGAGATGAGGAGAAGAAACAGAGAAATGGGAAAGTGTCTATTAATAGAATTTGTTTATCATCAGTTAAGGAATATTTCTGCATTAAGGGTTAAACATTACCCCATTTGGAGAGAGATTGAAAACATTTTGACTTCTGTCAAAAGAAAAAGAATAAGAGACAATTTGTTTTTTTAATGAAATTGAAGACACAAAATAAATGAACAATTTTAATTGGAAGTAATTGATTCCCGACCCCATTATCGCGCGCCCCCACCACCACCACGAACGCAAATAATCTCGCCAAGGATCTGAACTCGCGTTGCTGATTCTATTCCCTTGGGTGTCAACAGAAAAGGAAAGGGTCAAAGTTGAGGTACCAAAAATTTATGCCGAAAAGGAGTAGTCCCTTAAAGAAAAAATGTGATATTGTAAAAAAGTATCAGGTACCTACCACTAAAGTTACATAGGGACTGGCAAAAATCAGCTTCTACGAGTTTTAAAAGCGAATTAAAACTAATTAAATCTATTATTTATGGTCAAACTTTGTCTAAATCGATAAGTAGTAACATAATGACCATCATTAAAAAAAGAAAAATATCATTACATATGCAGTTTATTTTTAACAGATTTAAAACCATTTGTTTTGGTCAATTTCGACGCGATCCGGCATTCTGTCTCTTTTTCAAGGGTTTTAAGCGCTTGTTTACAATTTTAATATAACATTCGCGATTGCAAAAAAAAAAAAAAAAATTACCAAAAATCAGGTAATTATCCGATTTTAATGAAATTTTCAGTATTGATTTATCAATTAATGAATGTTATAATGCATCAGTTATTTTATTTCAAAACTTTAATTAAGTATTCTGCTATGAAAAATTAATATATAAAATTCATTTAAAATAAAAATATTCGGATTTTAAGTTTAAAATGTTATATTTTTAGATTCTAGAAATAAATATCTATTTAATGCAAACCTTATTTTAGATACATAAAGTAATAAGTTTTGAAGAAAAACTCGATGAAAATGTACCCCCCTCCCCTTTTTAAGCAGAAAAAATATCAATGTATATTTTTTTTCTTTTATAAGATAATAGCCAATTAAATAATTATCGAAATGAGTAAAAAAAGATCTCCAAAAAATTAATTATTTATTATTTTTTTACATTTTATTTTTCGATTTTCGGTACTTATTTTCTCATAGAACAGCAACCGTAAAGATGTTATTTTTTTTTTTGTTTCTATTCATAACTTCGGTCTTTTATCATACTGTAATTAGTACAATATAAGACCAACTCGAACAAAATGTTACACCCCCAACATAAGGGGGGTCAAAATTAAGTGACCTGAAAAAAAATGAGAAAGTTTTGAAATAAAATAAATAATGCATTATAAAGATCATTC
>CM042157.1:81924516-81944533 GCA_023376005.1 Doryteuthis pealeii
GGTGGCTGTGATATTTATTGTTTACCTAGGATATTCAAACCTTGCTTTTTAAGATTAAAGCACTAATTTTGCAATGCATTTTTATAGTAAAAAATCATTTCCAATGAATTTTTATAGTAAAAAATCATTTCCAATGAATTTTTATAAGAATTTTTATAGTAAAAAATCATTTCCAATGAATTTTTATAGTAAAAATCATTTCCCAATGAATTTTTATAGTAAAAATCATTTCCAATGAATTTTTATAGTAAAAAATCATTTCCAGTGAATTTTTATAGTAAAAAATCATTTCCAATGCATTTTTATAGTAAAACATTTCCAATGTATTTTTATAGTAAAAATCATTTCCAATGCATTTTTATAGTAAAAATCATTTTCCAATGCATTTTTATAGTAAAAATCATTTCCAATGAATTTTTATAGTAAAAATCATTTCCAATGAATTTTTATAGTAAAAAATCATTTCCAATGAATTTCTATAGTAAAAATCATTTCCAATGCATTTTTATAATAAAAATCATTTGCACGGTGAATCAAAGCATAAGGGTCCACACTGAGGTGGGGATAGTACTTTGTATTTATAAATATTCTTGTTTAGAATAGGATAACAAAAATCGCTGGATCACGTATAGTAGACTGGTTGACAGATATTGTACCCCTAACAAAATGCCTACTTGGGTGTGATGGCTACTAGTGAGAGGTCATTCACATACGAAATATATGGGTCATGACCGAATCCGAGATTTTGGGCTTATGGTGTATAATAAAATATAAAGTTTCCGAGTTCAAAACATAAATGTGTGTGAGTGCGTGCGTGTGTGAGAGAGAGTGTGTACGCATGCATATATGTGTGTGTGCATGTATACATGTGTGCGTATGTGCGTACATGCCTATCGTATGTGTGTATGCATGCGTGTATGTGTATATAAGAATATATATATATATATATAATCACCGACCTGGCGGTGGAGCGTTAGAATGCACCGACTGCACCTCTGCAGAGGGGTAAGACTCCCTCAAATGGGGCCACCTGTTGACCATGGGTGGCAACCCGTGATGCTTAAGGACGGAGTTTTGATGGATGAGCAGTCCATGACATGCAACACTTCACTTAGGCCCTTACTTAGGCTAGACAGGTTGTCGGAGAGGCCCCCTTCAATCAATCGGCTGGTCACGCAAGCCCTAGCACCTATATGATTGCCCCAACCCTATTGCCCTTATGGCAAGCCCCAACCCGTTTTATCATACGGGTGCTAAGAGGCGGTAGCTGAGGGTCTACATGTCCTGGGAATTACGTTAAACTCTATCTGATGGTGAGGTTCCATTTCTGGAGGTTTGGGGAATGTGGAGCACCCTTTATCACCATTGCTCCCTGGTCCACTCTGACCCCGAGTGGTAGTACTGTTAGGGTCCCATCTATGGGTTAAATAGAAAAACACATGTTCATAAACAAAATTGAGTATCCATTAAGAATTACTTTATTTCAAAATTGTATCGGCATTAAATGACCCAGTGTGGTTGATATGCCGTAAAACAAAACCCAACCAAACCAATATATAATCAATATTAATGTGCTATATTTCTAAGTAAATAGTACTCAATATCGGGAATAGAGCATATATTAAATTCATTCAAAGAAATCACCATTAGCTTCAACCACGGTTTCCAGATGAGTTTATATATAAAGTCTACATATATATTTTATTTAATATGTATATTTAATATGTATTTTGAATAATTTAATATGTATTTTGAATATTTAATATGTATTTATTTATAATGTATACATATATATTTATAAAATAATAAAATTCGAAGGCAATACAATGCGTAAAAAATAAAGACAAAAAGATGTTTTATATGTCTAATCGATTTCAAAGCAAAGCTTTATCATCAGAGTTTAATTTCTGAAATTAAACTCTGATGATAAAGCTTTGCTTTGAAATCGATTAGACATATAAAACATCTTTTTGTCTTTATTTTTTACGCATTGTATTGCCTTCGAATTTTATTATTTTATAACATACTTAACAATGCTTCAAGCAAATTACCAATTACTTTTATATATATTTATATATAAAGTCTACATATATATTTTATTTCCAGATGAGTTTATATATAAAGTCTACATATATTCGTTAAAGAAATGTTTGTGTGTCACACCTGGTTCTTGGCGGAGGTGCTGGGTAAATACAAATATAATTTTAGAAGTATATGAATGTAGTTTTAATGCTTTATTACTGGAAAAAAGATATCAAGTTCTCTAAACAGAAACAAAAAAAATTCTGGTATTTTTAAATGAAATTGATAAACTTTTGAAAATGTTTTGCTTTTTTTTTGTTTTTATGTTGTTTTTTTAAATTTTTTTAAGCGCAGATTAATATTCTTTTTCTCTCCGAACGTTCCAGTGTCCTGGGTATGACATTAAACTGCCTCTAATGCTGAAGTTTCAATTCTAGATCACTGGGGAGTGTGGAGTACCCCTTCATCACCATTACTCCCAGATCCACTCTGATCATGAGTGGTAGTATCTGTTATGGTATCATCTATGGTTAAATAGAAACAAATTAGTTTAACAAAATTGTTTAAATAAAAAATATTCTAATACCCATCAAAAATGAATAAAACAAAGCGTCTTCGGCATGAAATAACCCAACAAGCCCTTGCATCTATATGATTGTCCCAACCCTATTGCAAGCGACAACACTTTTTATCATATATGTGTTAGAAGGTGGTGGCTGAGGGTCTTAGTGTTCTGGGTATGACGTTAATTCTATCTGATGGTGAGGTTCTGATTCTGGAGCTCTGGGGACTGTGAAGTACCCCATTCTCACCATTACTTCTAGATCCACTCTGACCCGGTGAGGTAGTACCTGTTAGGGTCTCATCTATGAAGTAAATAGAAAAAATGTGTTTTAAAAATTGTGCTTAAACAAAAAATATATTTTTTCAGAATTTTCAGAATACAAGGTGTGTCAAAAAGTACAAAATATTATAATGTCTTGAGAAAGCTTCAGCCAATAATGAGGCGGAATATCAATTGAATCTAGCTGTTTGTGTTGTTATATCCACATTTTCCTCTATTCTCAAACACACACACACACACACACACACACACACACACACACAGACTTACACATACACACACGCAGATAATTTGGAAGATATCACCAGGCATACAATAGAATGGACAAATCTTAGCAGCAAGGTAACAGCTCAAGAACTTAGCTTTCAGAAATTTTCTGACGAAGGGATTTTTATCTCGAAATATTAATAATAAATAATATATATATATATATATATATATATATATTCTTGTTTAAATTTTTTTTAATAAAAAAATAAAATTTTAATACCCATCAAGAATGAATAAAATAAAGCGTCTTCGATATGAAATAACCCAAAAAGTGTTGACATGCCGTAAAAACCAACTAAAAACCAACCAACCAGCCAACCGAACTTTTTCTAGATTTATTTTATTCTATTTTATTTCATTTACCTTGAACATAAAAGTTTCTTTGAGGAAAAACCCTCAATCGTTAATTCGTGAAGGAAGCAAGGTTTTGCCCAAGTGCAGACATCTGCTGCGAAATGTGAACCCCTGACCCCACCCATAAAAAAAAGCAGTCATTACCCCCCCCGCGCCCATTGCACTTGCGTCTACAGAGGAAAGGTCCTGCGTTTCGTAGAAAAGGTAAACATGTGGCATCCAAATGAATAAAAAAAATCACGAGAACAAAAAGAAACAGTTTTATTGGATATTTCCATTCCATCAGCAGCAGCAAGTAGTACGGATATCCATGACAATCTCTCGCCAACCGTCCCTATCATTCATTTCTCCCGGCAGCATCCAGTATCCACGCAGAGCCGGCCAATGTAGGTTTTTGCTGGATGGCCATCACTGGAGCTACATGTGCTGATTTCCATAGAAGGACGTCACTTATGAGTTCGCGTGGTGTAATGGTTAAAGTCATGGGAAATGGACTCGTCGCCCCGAGTTCAAATCCTGGACGTGATAATTGCATTTCATTTAGCGCTAATATCCTTGGGAAAGGTATGAATCCTACTCTCCCTCCAGCTATGGGTAAATAGTAGGGCAGACTGGTCACTTTAACCTTTGTTAGGCCACCGGTCTAGGATAAGGAAAAAAAATTCAAACCTGCTGAACTCCGCTTAAAAATTGACCTTGTGTCGCATCCTGCTCGTGTGGAGGTGTTGGTAAATATATATATGTGCTGATTTCCATAGAAGGGCGTCACTTATGAGTTCGTCCTTGCTTCTCCAGTAGTGTCAAGCTTGTCTTCTTCGTCTAGCTCGCATAGTTTGTGTGATTGGGGCAAGTGGCCGTATAGCTGCTTCTTTGTGAGGTGTTGTTTTCACGACTTGTTTAAGACTGCACGCAGGATTCTCGTTCAGCTCCCATCTAGCTTATTCTCTAGGTGCTTCGTTAGGGTCCAAGTGGTGCAGCCATACAATAGCATTGATACAACTACGACTTCTCAGTGAGATCTGATACCTATATAATTGATAACTAGCAAGAAATGAATAACTCAAAACAAATCAAGGGTTGAAATAATTTCGTCCGTATTACGCGAACATCTTCAGTCAATTACCGATATTAAGTATTCTTTATTTATAAATGTAGCAAACTACATTATATATATATATATATATATATATATATATATTATATATATGAAGATAGGATGGATGATTTGACTGAAGATGTTCGCGTAATACGGACGAAATTATTTCAACCCTTGATTTGTTTTGAGTTATTCATTTCTTGCTCACTTATGTATATATATATATATATATATATATATATATATATATATATATATATATTGGTTTGTTGGTTGGTTTTGAAGGCTGTCACAATGCGAGTGTAAAGAAAAAAGAAGGTAACTATGATGTTTTTTGTTAACCTGTCATTATTTCTCAACAGAACGAATCTAGCAGTCGCTAGGACAACTTCAGTTCCAGTACTCTTCTGAGGATGAGAATTTCTTCCCGAAATATTGAGAAATAAATGACAGGTTAACAAAAAACATCATAGTTACCTTCTTTTTTCTTTACACTCGCATTGTGACAGCCTTCAAAACCAACCAACAAACCAATATATACACAATGCTTCAAGCAAATTACAAAACCCTTTTATATATATATATATATATATATATATATATATATATATATATATATATATATATATGTACTTTGCTACATTTATAGATAAAGAATGCTTGATATCGGTAATAGAGCATATGTAGACAGGGCCGGTGCATACTATCCCGAACCTCTTGACCTGAGAGGCCACAAGCCTGCTTGGGTGTCTCAGAAGGGCAGGTTTTATATATTTTATACGAATACAACTTAATGAAAATTGACAGAATGAGGGCCCGTAGAATGGGAGGGAGCTCATGAAACACTAGCACCAATCCCGTATGTAGATCTAAGTTAAGAACCAAGTTAACTAGTCTGCCACAAGGCCTTTATAGATGAGCGTCAATTATTCATTAAAGGCAAGGCGTTGTTTTGAATCAAGTGATGAAAAGCATATTTGTGTTTCAATATATAATTGGCGCTCTTTTTATGACTATCATTTTTGGTTCACTAATAAAGGCGGGAAGTGTGGGCCACTAAACTCTGAGTTTACCCATCTCCATTACGCCGATTTATTATACGCTAATTTATTTCTCTTCGAATCTCAGCAATTCTGCCATTTCCTCAAGGAATTGGTTGTCTGCTAGAAAAATACACCAGACGGAATTGGTGTAAATAACGCGTTTCTACTTTCAAAGACGAAACTAATCGACAAAGCGATTCTAAATGTCTCCTGTGATTTCGATTCATTCCCACAAATATATTAATTTACACATTATATTGTCCTGTAAGAATTGCGTTAAGTGCTGCTGTCATTGGCGGGGCTAGGAGTGGGGGGGGGGGTGAAATGAGTGCATCGCACCGGGGGCCGGGAGGACAGGGTGGTGGCGAGATTTTTTTTTGGGGGGGGGGCGAAAAATAAGGGTTTGTCTGAATTTTTATGAATAAGACTTGATGTGAAAAATTCTGATATTTTGGACTGTTGTCCTCATCTTTATTGGGGTATGTATAAACACGATGTTCAGGTCGTTGTATGCCCCGAGCCTTGTTAGGTGTTTCTTATCTACTTTAGAATAAAGTCATCATTAGACGTTAACCTTGAGCTCAAACGTAGTTTCGGAGCTTAAACATCATTACCACAAGTTCAAAGCGCTCCAAGCAGCATAAATGCCACCAGATATATTGACAGGAATATAATTAATGTATTTGTGAGATTTATTGTAAATTCTATTAAATGAGGCTGGATAATTTGTATTATTTAGATTTTTAATTTACTCCTTATATTGTATTTCTCTGAATGTTTGAGATGATTAGTATTATCTGCGTTATTCGGACTATTGTCCCCATCTTCATTGTTATTTGTACAACGTTTCGGCCGATATGCCCTCCGGCCTTCTTCGGGCATTTCTTGTCGGACTCGGGAACCTTCTCGGACTCGGGAACCTTCTTTTCAAACTCGGGAACTTTCTTGTCCGTGGAATAAATAAAGGGTTAGGTTCAAAGTTCCGTGATGGCTTCCGATTACGACATTTTATGATATTTTTGTGTTAAAGCATGCAGTTGTATTGATTCGAACAAGTTTTTTTTTATTTTTTGTTTATATCGTACGATAATTCAAAATGTGTTCTTAATGATAATAAAGTTCATTTCAGATAATGCGCAAGCATAATTTTAGGGTAGGAATTTACTAAACCAAAGCACATTTTGAATTATCGTACGATATAAACAAAAAAATATAAACTTGTTCGAATCAATACAACTGCATGCTAGATAGATAGATAGATAGATAGATAATAGATAGATAAGATATCAGACTAGGATAGATAGAAGATAGATAGATAGATAAGGATAGATATATATATATATAGAGAGAGAGGGGGAGGGTGAGAGGGATATATATATATATATATATATATATATATATATATAGAGATAGATAGATAGATAGATAGATAGATAGATAGATATCAACATATATAAATAGATAGATAGATAAATAGATAAGGATAGATAGATAGAGAGAGAGAGAGAGAGAGAGAGAGAGGAAGAGAAAGATATATATATATATATATAGATAGATAGATAGATAGATATGTAAGGATATAGATAGATAGATATCAACAGTCTGAGATAGATAGATAGATAGATAGATAGATATCAACAGACTAGGATAGATAGATAGATAGATAAAGAGAGAGAGAGAGTGTGTGTGTGTGTGTGTGAGAGAGAGAGAGAGAGAGAGAGAGAGAGAGAGAGAGAGAGAGAGAGAGAGAGAGAGAGAGAGAGAGAGTTTGTGCTGTCGGCACGTATTTGATGATAATGACAGTGGTGGCTCAGAAAGACAAATGTGTAGCCGACTCCCGTTTGAAGATAATGACAAGATTTATTACCACTTATCTATTATTTTATTACTTTTTATTATCTGGGGGGTGTGGACTAAACTTCATTTTAACATACCAGTTTTATTATGGGGCTGTGAGTGTGCGTGTCCCCCCCCCTCTCTCTCTCTCTCTCTCTTCTCTCTCTCTCTCTCTCTGTGTGTGTGTGTGTGTGTATTAGTTGATTGGTTGGGTTTTACGGCATGTCAACCTATTTGGTCATTTTATACCGAAGACATTTTTGTTTTATTTATTCTTGATGGGTACTTAAATTTTCGGTACTATTCGCAGAGTTCCGTCCCAACCTCCTGCCTTAAAAAAAAACGCTAGGCGGTGTCAGCTTAAAAAAATTATCGATAAAAACACCTTCAATTAAATATTTAGATATTCTTGTTTATTTAAACTAACAGCAAGACATTAAACAAACATAAATAAAAGAAAATCTGAGTATTTAGATATTCTTTTATATTTTAATAAAAAAATGTCAGGTCATTTTTAATTTAAAAAAAAAATTATTTTATGGTGAAACAGTCCGTTTTTGTTTTTTTTTACCACAGGTTCAATTTCTTTGTTGATATTTTTTAGCAGAATTCTGTATCCATGGTTCTTTTACTAAAAAGCTATCGCATCGAAGCTTATAAAAATCTTCTGATTATTATACAAACTTTTCTTTATAGAAAAAAATAAAAATCGTTTTTTGTCGGTTCATTTTTTCATATTTCATTGAAAGCGTTTTTATTGACAATTTTTTAAAGCTAACACCGCCTAGCGTTTTTTAAGGCAGGAGGCTGGGACAGGAACTCTGCGAATAGTACCAAATTTTCCTAACTCAACTTTTTTAAACATGTTTTTTTTTAACTCATATTTTTCTGTTTAACCCATAGATGGAACCCTAACAGGTACAACCACTCCAGAACAGAGGGGACGCGGGTGTAATGGTGATAAGGGGGTACTTCACATTACCCAGACCTCCAGAATTGGAACTCACCATCAGTTTAAGAATTGAACCTCATACCCAGGACATTGAGACCTTCAGCCACCACCTTCTAGCACATATATGATAAGACCAGGGGGATTTTTTTTGTTGTTTTTTGTTTTTTGCTGAGGTGGAGCGCCACAGCTACCGTCTGGTCACCACTTTACTTCACAGATAAGATTATCTGAACTATGCTACTCATGCGCTGAGTTGACGAACCTGGAACCTTGCAGTTACCGAGGTGGGTGCTCTACCGACTGGCCAGATATATATTTTGGAGAAGCGTCTGATATATGACAGGGAATCAGGGAAAAGTATGATAAACAGTTACTTCATATTGCTAAATTATTTGGTTTCTGTTCGGCCCCGTACTGGTCCGTGGTCAGGTAGCTGGGGTCCGCATCTCATATTATCAAACAGGGCCGGCACTCTGGTCTCGGCCATCCTCGAAATTAATACGGACCCCCTCTACTACATATCGAATTAAGCGTTTCCTAGCCCGAGGGCCACGAACCCTTTAACAGAAAATGAGGACCCCTCGAGGTCGACAGTAGTAAGCATCGGCGCTGTCTTATAGCTGATGATTGACTAAATACATATTTACCAAACCCCTCCGCATGAGCAGAATGTGGCACAAGGACAATTTTAAGAGGAATTTAGCAGGTTTGAATTCAGAGTTTTTTCTTTTCCTTGATTCGATGTCATACCAAACTTAATGAGCCTAGTCTGCCCTACTATTTACCCATAGTTGGAGAGAGAATGATTGGATTATTTTTTTTTCTCCCAAATGCAATGCCAGCCTCATCCAGGATTTGAACTCATGTCGCAGTGTCCATTTCTTACAACGATAAATTTGTATTCGGGGCTTACTCCCCTAGCCTTTCCTGGTCACCCATCTAAATATTGAACAGGGTCGCCGCTGCTTAACTTCGGTTATCAAGCAGGAACCGGTGCTTTTAATCAAGTCATTTTGATATGTGGTTATTTACAGTACCTGCTGTTGCTTAAATGGTCACCCATCTAAATATTGAACAGGGTCGCCGCTGCTTAACTTCGGTTATCAAGCAGGAACCGGTGCTTTTAATCAAGTCATTTTGATATGTGGTTATTTACAGTACCTGCTGTTGCTTAAATGGTCACCCATCTAAATATTGAACGGGGTCACCTCTGCTTAACCCCGGTTATCTAGCAGGAACCGGTGCTTTCAACGTGACTTGAACGTAAGCTTTATGTTGACTGATAATAACGTCAGTCTGAACAACGGAAGGTCACAACGAAGCACCCTCCCCGAAAAAAAAAAACGCCCCCATACCGATCGGGAGTTTCGGAGCTGTGTAATACGCACTGACCCAGTAATTAAGCAATGGCTTTTAAAGTCATCATAACAAAAGCATTGAAGTGGACTTTTTCCAGATTGATGTATCAATCATAATAATCCTTTTCACGTCAACGCAGGTCGAATAAAAAAAAAGTTACATTCATTAAAAAGACTCTGACACTACAAGTACTTCACAGTGAATGAAGGGGGGCGGACATACTGTGTGCACATGTTCGTATTGTATCCAATGACACTTAGACACACATGACCGCTTCGGCTGCCCCACCACCACCACCAATGTATCACTCACAGCCGAGAGAGAAAAGACGTTAGATCTTCCATTCGGTATGAATGAAATGGGTTCGCGCCCGTGTGCAGCCAAGTATGACTTAGTAAAAAAAAAAAGATTTTTTTTTTCCTTTTTTCACATATTAACACCAAAAGTTACGAGTTACGAGTGATTGTTAATACCTTCCTTTTTTCTTTTTTTTTCTTTTTTTTCAAAAAAGACCAAAAGAAAAAGTAGAGTAAAAAATTATTTTTGCCTCAAGGTAAGAGGAAAGTAAATTCAGGTTTGACGGTGAAAGATAAAAAAAAAAAATCCCCTGGTACATGAAAGGAAACTGAGATGAAAGAATTTAGAGGGGTGGGTAACGGGTAGGTAATCATCGATGGGTTTCTTTTTTTTTTTTCTTTTTATCTTTCTTTCTTTTTTTCTTTTTTAATCGCAATTTTCCAACCAACAGATTCGGTCACCCCACCCACGGTGGAGAAGGAAAAAGAAAACACAGAAGAAAGTAAAAACGTGGAAAGGAAATAGACATTTTTTTTAATATTCAAAATTATAAGTTTTAAAAAAATTATAATTCAAAGATAGTTTTTTTCTTTTTCTTTTTCTTTTTCTTTTTCTTCTTTTTTATTTTATTTTTATTTCTATTTTTCTTTCTCTTTTCCTTTTTCTTTTTCTTCTCTTTTTTCTCTTTTCTTTTCTTTTTCTTTTCACTTTTTTTCTTTTTCTTTTTCTTTCTCTTTTTTCCTTTTCCTTTTTTTCTTTTTCTTTTCTTTTCTTTTTCCTTTTCTTTTCGTTTTTTTCCTTTTTCTTTTTCTGTTTCTTTTTCTTTTTTTCTTTTCTTTTTCTTTTTCTTTTCTTTTCCTTTTTATTTTTATTTTATTTTTATTTCTCTTTTCCCTTGTTTTTTCTTTTACTTTTTCTTTTTCATTTTTTTTTTTTTCTTTCTCTTTTCCTTTTCTTTTTCTTTTTCGATTTCTTTTCATTTTCTTTTTCTTTTTCTATTTCTTTTTCTTTTTCTATTTCTTTTTTTTTTCTTTTTTTTTTCCCATTTGTTTTTCTCTTTTTACTTTTTCTTTTCTTTTCTATTTTCTTTCTCTTTTTCTTTTTCTTTTCTTTCTCTTTTCCCTTTTGTTTTTTCTTTTTCTTTTTATTTTTCATTTTCTTTTTCTTTTTCTATTTCTTTTCTTTTTCTTTTTGTTTTCTTTGTCTTTTCCCTTTGTTTTTTTCTTTTTTCTTTTTCATTTTCATTTTCTTTTTCATTTTCATTTTCTTTTTCTTTCTCTTTTTCTTTTTCTTTTTCTTTTTCTTATTTTTCCCTTTTTCTTTCTCTTTTCCTTTTCCTTTTTCTTTTTATTTCTCTTTTTCTTTTTCTTTTTCTTTTTCTTTTTCTAGATACGTTTAAATAAAAAGCATTTGTTTCCTCTGATTTCCAATTCCTCCAGTCTCTTTTCAAAACCATTGGAGACAGTTTCAAGGACATCAACCATCTTTACCTTCATGTTCCACAGTTTTATCAGTTCTCTGGCAAGGTCTAGGTGTTTGTCTATCTTTTCGTTTTCTTTCATTTACACTTTGTGGTCGACAAAAACCACCAGATAAAGGTTTGCTAAAAGCCAAAATGTTATAACGTCGATTTCACCATCAAGAATAAATTTATCATTTTGGAATACTTCGTGTTTTTCTATTATATATATATATATATATATATATATATATATATATATATATATATATATGTGTGTGTGTGTGTGTGTGTGTGTGTGTGTGTGTGTGTGTGTAGAATTAAATAAAAGACACATCTGTTTAACAATTTTATTTTTGATCTTTTCGAGTTTTCTGGCCAACTTTTTAATATTTGGGTGGAATTCGTGGATAAGTCCACCAAAGTTCAGGTCCCGAGTACTTTAGGCACTTCGAAGTGCCATCATCAGGGGTGATGTGTTCCAGTTTTTTTTTTAATTATATTAATGTGGAGGCTGGAAGGAGAAGAATTGACAAGAAAGGCGTTATAGGCATTTTATCGGACTGGGAGGGGGGCCAACCGAGGCCACGTCTCGGGCCACCCCCCTCTGTCCGGTCAGGACCTCTACTAAAAGTTGACTTCACTCTCCAAGTCCCGGGTTCCAACTGTCTGACTGTCGCGGTCAACTGCTCGATCTAAACTGCCCTCCCTTTCAAATTGTCAACCCTTGGTCATTTCTCGTTTCAACTCTCATTCTAGTCTCGTTTCACACGGGATTTGAAAATCCTTTGTCTAAGAGCTGTTCAAATTTTATTGCTGTCTTGACCTCTAACTATGCATAAAGTCAGACATTTTGTCTCTACCTTAAGGAATTATCACAACTCTTAATCTGTATTTCTTTCTCCTTCTCTATAGAATTTCTTTTTACTACTACACATATGGTGATTGCCGCTTCTTGACAGAATAAGGCCATTTCTACAAGTAGTTCAGTTGTGAGCAGTTGTGAGCACGCAGATGGCCCACGGATCCAGATTGTTTTATGTACCCTGTCACACATATGAAACCCTCGACATACAGCCCTGCCACACAGGTCAGACTTCAATGTAGAAAATGTTTCCATGGCGTCCGTCATGTGTCGCTTCAGGGTGGAGGGTTTACCTTACCCCAAACTTCTTATAGCTACCATCGGCCTGTCTTTCCACGAGGATGTGTATCAAGCCCACCCCCTTCTGTCAATTGGTTCTTATAGCTGAAACTGACTTCCGCAAGGGCATTGATGTCGGCCTCATATCGAGATGCTCCCCTATCGCAATACCAGTACGTAGTTTAGGGTTTTCCCAAACTCTCAAGAAGTGTCGAGACATTCCAGGTGGCTATTCTTAGCCTTGTTTTGTGTTGTGTTTTCGCCCAGCTAATATGGACATCCGTCGAAGCGCTGGTCTCTGGCAAGCTTGATAGGTGAATCGGCATTTGTTTAGGTCACCTTTTCTAGATAATTCCGAAATGGCTAGGTGAACAGTGTTAACCAAGGGGCAGCTCCTTCATCCAAATCCTCGCCGAGGCACGTTGCTGTTCAATCAGCAAGGCGGTGACATTAAGTAGGTCGAAATCATGCCGTATGTAGACTCACATCTGCGTGCTTACAGCCAGTCAGGCCTGCACATCTCACTGGACTTGTAGAAATATCTGCACAGGTTTGTTGTTTTACATGTTGCGCGCTTGTGCGACACGCACCGCATGCTCTCCTTCCCCAAAGTCAAGGATCAGTGACAAGCCGAGGCAAGATGACTGGCAGACTTTAGGGAGCGCAGGTGGATGATCTTACGAGATCTACGGGTCCACCACACCGAAAAAAAAAAAAAAAAAAAAAAACTAAGTTTTAACTTAGTATAAGTCCACAGGTAACATTTGAGATTATGGGAAATTAAAATCCTTAACCAAATTCAACAATGGTTAAAAAGATAAAAACATGAGTTAATATCACTTTAATGACACTGAATTAAGCTGTGAATAAATTTTGTTATTCAAAGATAAAAAATGCAAAAGTGCTAGGCATTTAAGTTCCATAATTTAGCATTTCCTATAAAGAAAGTAATATTAAAACACACTTATCTGAGAGTACGTTAAAACGTGTTCGGAAAATCTTGCTTGCTGACTTAATGACTTAGAATTTATTTATCTTTTTTTTTCTTCTTTTCTTTCTCTTTAGCCGGGAATTAGCCGACAAGTTGGGGAGGGGGTAGGGTCAGTAGGTAGAGTCATTTTAAACAGAATAAAAATGTATTTTCTTTTTTAAACATGCCTGTGAATGAACAAATTTTGTTAGTCAAAGATAAAAAATGCAAAAGTGCTAGGCATTTAAGTTCCATAATTTAGCATTTCCTATAAAGAAAGTAATATTAAAACATACTTATCTGAGAGTACGTTAAAACGTGTTCGGCAAATCTTGCTTGCTGACTTAATGACTTAGATATAAATATATGCAGACACATACACGCACACACACACGATCCACTATCTCCAATCTACACGCGCACACATATATATACTTATATTATCAAATTCCATATATATTTATATATATATTAGGAAGCGCTTTGTGTAATGGTTAAAGTCATGGGAAATGGACTTGGGAAAGGTATGAATTCTACTCTCCCTCCAGCTATGGGTAAATAGTAGGGCAGACTGGGCTCTTTAACCTTGGTTAGGCAACCGGTTTAGGAGAAGGAAAACTGAATTCAAACCTGTTGAACTCCGCTTAAGAAATTGACCTTGTGTCACATCCTGGGAGGAGTTGGTAAATATGTATAAGAATAAAGATGACAACGGTCCGAATAATCTAAATTATACAGCCTCATCTGGCTAAACTTGCGAATTGGTCGGAAAATTAAAACGGAAGGTTTTTTTGGTGGTCCCCCATGACAGTTCAACTACAGTGTATGAATGAACATTTTGCGAATTGGGTTACGGTTTAGGGGTTTGGGGATTAAGGTTGTTTTTAATTACGTATTGCTTTTAGTTACGTTTAATTTTCCGATCAATTTGCAAGTTTAGACCCTCATCCATGTATGTATGTATGTATGTATGTAAAACTTACATGCATGTAGGTGTATAAACACGTATGTGCGTTTGGTGTACCCGCGTGGGCGTATATACGTGTGCACACGTGTGTATGTGTGGATGTGAGCGTATTTTTAAAAAAATATATTTTTCATTTTTTTAAAAGGTTTTTTTTTATTTTCCCGTTCACCATACTTTATGAATTGTGCTTTTAGGTTTAAACTTCAATAATTCTACCCCACCCCCTCCACCTACCTACTCCATTTTTCTCTTGGCTCTACGCAATTTTTTTACACCCCCCCCAACCGGCCAACTGCTTTTCCGGCTCACTCGGTCTCGGCCGACCATTTTTCATCTCCCCTGCTTATTCACGCCCTCTCCCTCTCTCTCTGTCTCTGTCTCTCTCTCTCTCTCTCACGTACTTTCCCTCTCTCTCTCTCTCTCTCTTACTCTCTTCTCTTTCATCCTCTCTTTACTTTCTCTCTCTCTATTTCATCCTCTCTACTCCCCCTCTCTCTCTCTCTTCCTTTTTCATCCTCTCTTCCATTTCATTCTCTCACAACTCCTCTTATCTTTCTTCCCCCCCTTCTCTATTCTCTCTGTCTCTCATCCTCTCCACTCCTTCTCCCCCTTTCATACTCTTTCAACTATTTTATCACCCTCTCTGTTCCCCTTTCACACTATCTCTCTCTTTGTCTCTCTCTCTCTACTTTTTCTCTCTCCGTTTTCATCTCCCCCCTGCTTATTCACGCCCTTCTCTCATTCACGTACTCCTCCTCTCTCTCTCATCCCCCTCTCTCTCTCTCTCTCTCTCTCTCTCTCTCTTCTCTCTCTCTCTCTTCTTCTTTCTCTCTCTACTTTTCTCCCTCCGTTTCTCTTCTATTTCACCCTCTCTACTTCCCTCTCTTCTCTCTCTCTTTTTTCATCCTCTCTTCCGATTTCATTCTCTCACAACTCTTATCGTTTCTTCCTCGCTTTCTCTCTCTCTCTCTCTCTCTCTCTCGTCCTCTCCACTCCTTCTCCCCTTTTTCATACTCTTTCAACTCTTTTATCCCTCTCTCTATTCCCCTTTCTATTCTCTCTCTCTCTCTCTCTCTCTTCTCTCTCTTTCTCAACATCAAATCGACCTCTCCTTTTTATCCTCTCTCTCCTTTTTCATCCCCCCTCTCTCTCTCTCTCTCTCTCTCTCTCTCTCTCTCTCTCTCTTTTTCAACCTTTCTACTCTTCTCCCCTCTTTCATACTTTCAAATCTTTCTCTCTTCTTTCTCTCTTTCTCTCTCTCTCTTCTCTCTCTCTCCCTCTCTTTTTTCCTATTTCGTCTCTTCTCCTCTCTCTACTCACTTTCACTTTTCATTCATCATCTCACAACTTCTCTCATTTTTCCCTCTCTCTCTCTCTCTCTTCTCTCTCTCTCTCTCTCTCTCTCACACACACACACACACACACACAATCCTTTTTCATTCTCACTACTCTTTCTCCCCTCTTTCATACTCTCTCAACTTTTATCACCCTCTCTCTCTCTCTCTCTCTCTCACTCTCTCTACCTCTCTTTCATCCTCTCTCTCTATTCACTTTCTCTTCACTCATTATCTCACAACTTCTCTCTATCTTTATCCCCCATCTCTCTCTTTTCTTTTTCATTCTCTACTTTTCTTTTCTCTCTCCTCTCTCTTCTCTCTCTCTCTCTCTCTCTCTCTCCTCTCTTCTCTCTCAATAGTGTCTGGCTACTCTCGTTTTGCTCCGATGCTCTTCAAAGAGGACCGTATTCAGTAACGCATTGAGAAAGTCACACATTTCAAATCAACACTGACGGATATACAGACTACACCCACTTCACATTATTATTATTATTATTATTATTATATTATTATTATTATTATTATTATTATTATTTTTTTTTCCGTATTTTTCGGGTTTTTTTTTTTTTTTCTTTTTTTCCTTCTTTTTTTTTCCGTACCCCCTTTCACATCAAGTGGAAACATTCCTGCGCCTTTTATTAAGTAATGCCTGGTGTGTTGGTCAGTCAAGTGGAAATTAGTCTAAGAGCATTTAAGACCGTTCACCCATTTCTTTGCTTATTTACCCCCTACCCCCGCCCCTGCCCTCTTATTTTTAAACCCCTCCCCATCCCTACGATCCCTTTTCACTTTTATTTTTCTCTCTAACTGAGAGGAACGTGGCACTTTTTTCTTTTTTTTTTATTATTCAAGTCAACGTGTGCGTGTTTACGACCATTTTTTTTTTTTTTCAACTTCCTTCTCATACAGTGATTTGATTTTTAAATATGTTGAATATTTTTATGATGAGGATGTACATAACATTGAAATCTTGTTATAATGGAGATTACGTGTCTGTCTGTAACCGAAAATACTTTACAATCAATGTCACAATTCCCTTAGTTATTTATGTTATACCATCTTTTTTTTAAACTTCCTTCTCATACAGTGATTTGATTTTTAAATATGTTGAATATTTTTATGATGAGGATGTAAATATACATTGAAATCTTATTATAATGGAGATTACGTGTCTGTCTGTAACCGAAAATACTTTACAGTCAATGTCACAATTCCCTTAGTTATTTATGTTATATTCTCAATGGTTATTAAATAATCATTATTTGATCGTAATTAAGCATCTTATTTATTAACAATGTCTCTATAAAGGTCTTGCTGAGATAGATATTATTACTGTGTGTTATATATCATTAAGAAATAAATGTTAAGATGATGTGATTATTTGCATACGGTTTTTAATAAAACCGTGTTTAATAAGTAATTACTTGGTATTATCGATTTCTAATTTTAATTTTTTTTATTCTCATACGTTTAAAAAAAAATCCTATGTATAATTTTATATTGAAATCAATTAGAATAAAGTGAAAATATGTGTAATCTTTTTTGTGTTCGTATTTAATTTCATTAGTCTTTCTAATATAATTCAATATAATATTTAATTACATTAAAATCTAAATACTTGTGCCCGGAGGGGACATTTTTTTTTTTTTTGCTAGTATTAAATAATGATTGATCGATTGATTGATTGATTAATTGATTGATTCTAACGGCATGTCAACCTGTCTGGCTTAATTTTATCCAGAGTTTTTTGGCTCATGGTTATATATTTAAAGACATAACGATTATCTATACATATATTAAGTGCAGCTTGTGTGTATATATGTCCGGAGGAAACTACGGAAATAAATCAATTAACGACAAAGTAAATATATATATATATACACATTCGCTATCACCAGGTCTTCCATTTCGTGTGGAAATTTATGAAGATTTTATCGATATTTTCGAAGATGGTTAACATTAGATTTACGATAAAATAACGTTAGACTCACGGATCGGCCATTGTTAGGCGCTCCCTAGATAAAACGTCATCAAATAAGTTATGGAAGATCAAAACAATCAATTTTTTTTCGTGGTTACTAACTGTTTATAAAATAATCGCGTTAATTTGTTGTTGTTTTTTTTTTTTTAATTATTGGGTTTCAAATATTAAATATACAATTATATGATCTTTACAGAATTATATTGGTTGGTTAATATTTCATATTTAATTCAAATAATCTTGAGAATTATTAATTATGGTAGACATTTTTCAGAATATTTCTCGTCTGACTTGAAATTTAACTTTTTTTTTTTTTTTTGGTTTGCTTGTTTTACGGGCATCAACCTCAGTGGGTCATTTAATGCCGATAAAGTTTTGAAATAAATCAATTCTTAATGGATAATACAATTTTTTTATAAATACATTTTTCTATTTAACGCATAGATGGGACCATAACAGGTACTACCACTTCCGGTCAGAGTGGACCAGGGAGCAATGGTGATGAAAGGGGTGCTCCACATTCCCCAAACCCCAAAACTGGAACCTCACCATCAGATGAGTTTTAAATCGTCATTCCAGGACATGTAGACCCGCAGCCACCGCCTTCTAGCACCCATATGATAAAAAGGGGTTGGGGCTTGCCATACTAGGGCAATAGGGTTGGGAAAAATCATATAGGTGCTAGGGCTTGACATGGCCAGTCCGATGATCGGAGGGGGCCTCTCAGACCGCCCGTCTAGCCCCAAGATAGGGGAAAGTGGGGTATTGCATGTCTTATGCTCAGGCTCTAATCTTAAGCATCACGGTTTGCCCCGGGGGCAAGGTGGTCCTATTGGGGGAGTTACTTCCCTCTGCAGAGGTGCAGCCGGTGCATTATAACGTCCCAGCCGACAGGGCGGGGAAATTTACTGTCAAACAGATTAAAAAAAACTAAGTCAATTAACCAACTGAATATTTTACTAATAGTTAATATATTTTTGAACCAATTGCCTAAATCAGATAAAAACAGTGGACCATACTTTTTGATCTCGATTAAGAAAGGACATGTTTTTTTTACATTTACACTGTCAACATCCGGTTGTTTGTTAGGGTTAGGGGTTAGGGGTTAGTCCTTAGGGCTTAGGGTTATGGTTAGTTTCCTTTTTTTTAAAGTCTAAAAATCGTCTGTTAAAAATAATTGAATATTGGCCATATAAATGAAAAACATGTCCTTTCTTAATCGAGATGATCAAAAGGGGTTTGCCTAAGGTCATACGGGTCAAAACATATAGCATTGTGGTAGATTTTTTTTTTGGGGGGGATTAGGTTTGGACATGAATTCAGAAAAAAATGGTAGAGGAATTTAAAGGAGGACTTGGAACTGTCGTTTTAGGCTCAGTCGGTAGCGCCTATTTTATAGGAGTAGTCAGCCCTACTCTTTATCCCTAGCAGGAGAGGTAATACTTGGATTCATAACTTTTACAGGTATTGCGCAATGAGAAATGAAAACAAACCTTGTCTAGATTGACACGCGTGGTGAGTGATTTCTTTTAAGAGATAGCCATATATATATATTTATATAAGTAATATATATATTTATATATATATTATATATATATATATTTTAGCCGCCCATATTAAAGCTTGGTTCTTTTTTTTCTTCTGGGTAGGACTGAAAGGGGAGGCAATTCAAAGAACGAGAAAAGGAAAGAGACAAAGCAAAAGATGGTGGTATAGTGTTGGTAGGAGGGGCACATGGCCTTAGCCAGGAGTCGAAACTACACTCAAGTTGGTCCTCGTTGGAATGAAGGGATATCTTTGGGGGAATGGGAGGAACAGTCTTTTTTTGCGGACATGCGCAAAGAGGGTTAAAATGGGGTTTCTTCCCGGGGGTCAAGCCTCTGGATTTTGTTCATTAATTTTAGTTTTTTTATTTTTGTATATTTTTAAACCGCCACATATTTTCTCGTCACAGAAGGACAACTAACTGGTATCAGCGTGGTCAAAGAACTGACAAATGGAAGAAGGTGGCTTTATCCTGTAATCTAGTCCCGCACCCTAGAAGCGCGGGCGTGTGTAATGGTTAAAGTCATGGGAAATGGACAAG
>CM042157.1:81944633-81947133 GCA_023376005.1 Doryteuthis pealeii
TATATAATAAATAGAGAGAGGCCGGGTGGGGATAGAGCGTTCGGCTAGAAACCACAAGGTTCATAGTTCGATACCGGTCCCCGCCAACTCAGCGTATGAGTAGCACAAAGATCTGTGCGGTAAAGTAAGGAGCTGATGGTAGGTGTGGCGCTCCACCTCAGATGCTAAAACAATCTCCTTGATCTAGCGCTATTGAAAAGGGAATAGACTCCCTCGCTGACTGGCTGATACCGACTTTAGGCCACCACTTCGACTTTACTTACTTACTACTTTATAAAATATTATAAAATATAAAAAGATAAATTGAATTAGATATAAATAAGTAAATAAACAAATAAATATAATAATAATATTGATAATATATTAATAATAATAAAAATAATAATGATAATAATAAATGATTAGATTGATTTATATTACATCCAACACAAAATATTATACATCACCATGCCCACCAAACACAAATACGCTTTTTCATACGCACAGACACACGAGCACTCCCACGCTAGGAATCAGTCATACGTCACAGCCAACACGCATTTTCATGGACACGCGCATGACAACATACGCACACGTACAAAAAAAAAAACGCATTCACGTAAACATGCAACACGAGAATACAGTTATATAAAAAATACCATCATTTTCAAAAAAAAAAAAAATTCATTTAATAGAAATGCCCTAACTAGTCTACTTCAGTTCCAGTGATCTTTTGAAAAAGATTTTATTTCATGAATTCAAGAATAAAATAAAGGTTAACACACAACACCGTTGTTACCGTATTATTTCTTTTTCTTTACATATGCATTGCGATAGCCTTCTAAATCAACCTCCTAACCAATATATATATATATATATATATATATATATATATATTGATAAGTAGATACACAAGCGATGTATTTATGATATGGCTTCTTTTTTTTTTTTAAGCCGACAATTTTTTGGGAGAATATGTGCTTAATTGAAGTCGTACCTAATTTTGAAAGTTAATTAATTAATTAATTAATTAGGCGGGCATACCTATTAAATGTAAGGCTAAACAAATCGAGAAAATGTCAATCCCTGAATGTACATTTCGACCTATTAGGTCTCATCAGCAAGGTTATAGATTTGTTTAGCCATACATTTGAATAGGTATGCCCGCCTAATTAATTAATTAATTAATTAACTTTCAAAATTAGGTACGACTTCAATAAGCACATATTTTCCCAAATATATATATATATTATATATATATATATATGAGATGGAGAGAGAGAGAGTCTAAAGACTAAAATGCCTTTGCTAAGAATAGTAAATGAAAAGAGTGCCACAATATAACAAAACAAAAAAAACATTGTCGAGAGAGAATATAATAATCGCCACATGCGTGTTTAATCACCAACACTTACCTGATCATCAAGAGAGCGTGAAACTTAAAGTCTTTCTTTTCTTTTTAATGATATTATCATATAAGTGTATCTAATCTTGACGAGTCCCCGTGGCGTTCTGATTAACGTGATGAACTGCGACATCGTAGTTTGTTTTGTTTTGTTTTGTGGCATATCAACCCCAGTGGGTCATTTAATGCCGATAAAGTTTTGAAAAATCAATTCTTAATGGATAATACAATTTTTTTTATTAACTCATGTTTTTCTATTTAACCCATAGATGGGACCCTAACAGGTACTACCACTCCGGGTCAGAGTGGACCAGGGAGCAATGGTGATGAAGGGGGTGCTCCACATTCCCCAAACCTCCAAACCTGGAACCTCACCATTAGATAGAGTTTAACGTCATTCCCAGGACATGTAGACCCGCAGCCTCCGCCTTCTAGCACCCATATGATAAAAAGGGGTTGGGGCTTGCCATAAGGGCAATAGGGTTGGGAAAATCATATAGGTGCTAGGGCTTGACGTGACCAGCCGATTGATCGGAGGGGGCCTCTCCGACCTCCCGTCTAGCCCAAGATAGGGCCAAAGTGGAGTATTGCATGTCATGAACTGCTCATCCACCTGGGCTCTATCCTTAAGCATCACGGGCCGCCACCCACGGCCAACAGGTGGCCCCATTGGGGGAGTCTTACCCCTCTGCAGAGGTGCAGTCGGTGCATTCTAACGCCCCAGCCGACGGGGCGGGACATCGTAGTAAGCGAGTTCTAATCCCCTTGTAAAGTATATGAAACCCCTCCTCTATGGGTTATATAGTACCATTACCGTTCTTCTGTTTGTTGTTTGTTTATTGATTTTAACGGCATATCAACCCGTCTGGGATTATGTCAGGCCTAACGGTTAGGAAGTTATACATATCGTCTATTTATATTTATACTTTTTAGTAATTGGTTTTAAAAATGTGTTAACATTATTGGGGATTATGTTGTATGGTATTGATTTGTTTCATGTCTATATTCTATGGTATAATTTTATTTCCCCCAGAAAAGAGAGAATATCCTCCATGTTGACATTTTCAAACAGATCTTTCATATTGTTTGCTTTAAAATAACGGTTTCTGATGTGAG
>CM042157.1:81952133-82007133 GCA_023376005.1 Doryteuthis pealeii
GTATCACTTTCACCCTCATATTCTACTATTATTTCACTTGTTGCAAGTATTTCACACAAGTTTTGATTGGTGTTGTTTCACTGGAGACTGAGAGGCAGCAAGATCTCTCAGGTCTCCAGGACTCTTCTGAGTATTCTAGCTGATATTAACAATGCTGTGGTCTAGGTGGTCTTGATTTCTCTTGTGATATCCATTTCATTTTTTTCCAGGACTTTATGGAATCGTTCCAGGGCGATAACTGGTATTTCTGCCACCTTCATGTTCCATAGCCTTTTCAGCTCTCCAACAAGGTCTAGATATTTGGTCACCTTTCCTTTCTTTTTTTGGATTTTACGGTATGTCAACCTTTGTCGGGCTATTTTATGTCGAAGACATTTTTTCTATTCATTCTTGATGGATAATGAAAATTCTTTTTTAACTCCTTTTTTAAACACATTTTTGTTAACTTGTTGTTGTTGTTGTTGTTGTTGTTGTTGTTGTTAGCCGCACTGTCATATGGAAGCGCGTGGTGTAATGGTTAAAGTCATGGGAAATGGACTCGTCGCCCCAAGTTCAAATCCTGGACGTGGTAATTGCATTTCACTTAGTGCTAATACCTTTGGGAAAGGTATGAATCCTACTCTCCCTCCAGCTATGGATAAATAGTAGGGCATACTGAGCTCTTTAACCCTGGTTAGGCAACCGGTCTAGGAGAAGGAAAACTCTGACGTCAAACCTGTTGAACTCCGCTTAAGAAATCGACCTTGTGTCACATCCTGCTCGTGCGGAGGGGTTGGTAAATATATATATGGGCTTAGAATACACAGTAGTGAGACTTCTTACCCACTCTAAAAAAAATCAAGTGTCCAGGGAATAACAACTTAATTGAGTCTGATTGCTGTAACACAATTGAGTGAGAGAGAGAGAGAGGGGGAGGAGGTGTAGGAATATAAGGGTTACGTGTAGTTTAGCATGGAAAGTTTTTAGGATGAGTCAGTACAACGTGACCCAGAAAAAACAGAGCTCAAATTATTTATTTATTTTCCCATTAAACTAACCCTAAACCCCAACCCCAACCCTAACCCTAAACGCTAACCCTAGTTTTTTTTTCAAGTGACACCGCTTCGGCTACGAACTTCAATCGTAACTGGGTTTGGTTTTTTTTTCAGCAGCCACCGGCTAGCGGTTTTTGAGGCAGTGTACCAAATTCTGAATGCAGAAAAAAAAAACAGAAGGGTGGACTCCGTTAGGCTTATTTCTGCTCAACACATGCTACGAGAGTATGGAGGCGCGTTTTGTAATGGTTATCGTCGTAGGAAATGGACTCGTCGAACCGAGTTCAAATCCTGGACAAGGTTATTTGCCTTTATCATAGCGCTAAGACCCTTTGGAAAGTTATGAATCCAAGTATTCTACCGCCAGCTTAGGGTTAATAGTAGGGCAGATTGGGTTATTAACTTTGGTTAGGCAACCGGTCTAGGAGAAAGAAAACTCCGAAGAAATTGATCGTGTGTCACATCCTACTCGTGCGGAGGGGTTGGGTAAATACATACATGAGTACCCCCCCCACACACACACACACACAATCAAATCAGAATACGGAAGTCTAAATGTTTGTTTTTCGTCGTTACAATGGTCAATAATGATATCACTGACAAGTTAAAGCGACAATTCTTCCGAGCCGTAGTTGTATCAGTACTACTGTATGACTGCACCCCTTGGACCCTAACGAAGCGCCTAGAGAATGAGCTAGATGGGACAAGAATGATGCGGGCGATATTAAACAAATCATGGAAACCACACCCTACAAGAAAACCAGTTGTACGGCCACTTGCCCCCTATCACACAGACCATCCCAGTGAGACGAACAAGACATGCTGAGCACCGCTGGAGAAACAATGACAAACTCATGAGCGACGTCCTCTTGTAAAAACCGGCACATGGGCATGCCAGTGTGGGCTGTCCAGCAAAGACTTATATTAACCAGTTCTGTATGAATACTGGATGCTGTGCAGAGGACCTGTGGGGGGGCAATGAATGATAGGGACAGTTAGCGAGAGATTGTCATGGATATCCATACTATTAGCACAACAAGGACATTGACCATATTTAACATAAAGAAATAAAATGATGCACTGTATTGTAATAGTATGCTTTACATAAGAATGCTGGGTGCAATCTTAAACAAACTGTGGAAACAACACCCCACAAGAAAGCAGCTGTATGGCCACTTGCCTCCAATCACACAAACCATCTGAGTAAACAAAGACATGCTAGACACTACTGGAGAAATAAGGACAAACTCATAAGCGACGTCCTCCTGTAAAAACTGGCACAGTGTGGGCTGTCCAGCAAAGACTTATATTAACCAGCTCTGTATGGATACTGAATGCTGTGCAGAGGACCTGTGGGGGGGGGGGCAATGAATGATAGTGACAGTTAGCGAGAGATTGTCATGGACATCCATACTATTAGCACAACAAGGACATTGACCATATTTAACAAAGAAATAAAATGATGCACTGTATTGTAATAGTATGCTTTACATAAGAATGCTGGGTGCAATCTTAAACAAATTGTGGAAACAACACAAGATATGCTGAGCACTGCTGGAAAAACAAGGACGAACTCATAAGTAACGTTCTCCTATGGAAACTAGCACGTGGGTACGCTAGTGTTGGCCGCCCAACAAAGATTTGCATTGACCAGCTCTGCGCGGATACTGGTAGCTGCGCAGAGGACCTCGCGAAAGCAATGCATGATAGTGATGGCTGGAGAGAGATCGTCATGGTTATCCGTGCTAATAGCCTGACATGATGATGATCATAAGGATGATTATGATGATGTTGACGACTAGCATGACCAGTGGATATACCACAGTATGATAATTTAATTATTAAAACGTTTGATGTTTACTTAAGAGCTATGGCAAATTGTTCAATATGTAAAAAAAGTATAATAATCTTGATTTAACTCTCACTCTTTTTTCTTTCTTTCTTTCTTTTCATCTTTTCATTATGTTCGATTGAAACAGATTAGCATTATCGCTTCCGCGCGCCCACCCCCTCTCTATCTTTCCCCTTCTCTCTTTCTTTCTGTCTTTCTTATTATATTTTTCTGTGTAGCATGGCCTTTTTTTCCCTTTCTTTCTTTACTTTGGTTTTTTTTTTTGCAGCATATCAACCTCAGTGGATCATTTAATCCCGACAAAGTTTTGAAATAAATTAATTCTTAATGGATACTCAATTTTGTTTGTATGAACACATTTTTCTATTTAACCCATAGATGGGACTCTAACAGGTACTACCACTCCGGGCCAGAGTGGACCAGGGAGCAATGGTGATGAAGGGGTGCTCCACATTCTCCAGACCTCCAAAACTGGAACCTCACCATCGGATAGAGTTTAACGTCATTCCCAGGACATGTAGACCCTCAGTCACCGCCTTCTAGCACCCATATGATAAAAAGGGGTTGGGGCTTGCCATAAGGGCAATAGGGTTGGGAAAATCATATAGGTGCTAGGGCTTGAAGTGACCAGCCGATTGATCGGAGGGGGCCTCTCCGACCGCCCGTCTAGCCCAAGATAGGGCCAAAGTGGAGTATTGCATGTTATGAACTGTTCATCCACCTGGGTTCTATCCTTAAGCATCACGGGTCGCCACCCACGGCCAACAGGTGGTCCCATTGGGGGAGTCTTACCCCTCTGCAGAGGTGCAGTCACCGCCTTCTGAGTGGTGTCGATATGTCAACCGGTCTAATGGTAAACTGAAATCAAACCTGCCTGAAGACCAGGAGAGGGATGGGCTCCACCAGACTGTTTGTGCCTGAGACACACCACATGAGCACCCCCCCAACCAAACCAGGTTATAGGGTAAATCTTTTACAGTGTGCCCAAAATATGCTACACGGGTAGCTCCCTCCCCCAAGACCAAATCAGGTTACGAGACCAGAGAAAAACAACGAGATACTCGGGATAGGTGGGTAAGAGTTTTAAAAAGTTTTTTTTTTTTGCAGAACTTTCAAGAATTCGGCTAAATTCTCCTAAATTTGCGATTCGCCCAAATATTTGGTAAAATCTCCGACTTTTATTTCGGTTAAGAATCTTCGACATTTTAAGATTTTTATCAGCATTTCTCTCTTCTTTTTTTTTTTTTTTTCTTTTCTTTTTTTTATGTCTTTCAGTAGATGATCAGGAGATAGATAGATAGATAGATAGATCGAGATAGACATTTTAACTCATTTTTAAACACGTTTTTTTAACTCTTTTAAAATCTATTCAACCCATAGATGGTACCCTAACAGGTACTACCATTCTGGGTCAGAGTTACTTTGGATAATGGCAAAGAAAGGATATTCCTAGAGTTTCAGAACTGGGGTCTTACTATCAGATGTAGTTTTGTGTCATAGCCAGCACCCCCCTTTTTTGTGGGTGTGTAGATTCTCACACTTCTACAGGGGATACAGACAACGGGTTCTAAGATCCACCGACGGGGCGAAATATATGATTGGGATCTCTGGTTCAATCCTCATGCTGGTGTTCAAAGGTATAATAATGTTAATTATTGTTGAACAAACAACTCCGACCAAGGGTGTTACACATAACAATGGACTTTAATACAACTAGCAAATATATGCACCCTCCGGGTTCAAGTATTTAAGTTTTAATGTAATAAAATATTGTATCAAATTAGAAATGCTAATGAAACTAAATAAGAAAGCAGATAAAAATATTTTAAACAGAGGAGGATATAATTTAAAAAATAGAACAACTGAAACTTACTCTTCCATCACTCCCGTCTTTCATTGCTAAATTTTCCTAATTTAACTATTTAGTTAAAATAGGAAGTAAAGAATAAAATTACAGTTATTTTTTCTTGTTAATGGATTTCTTTTAAGATTTATCCCTGAGATTTTAGATAATATTCATGAAAATGAAACCAAACAATTAGAAATCAGTAATACTAAGCACATATTTATTAAAATCAGATTTTTAATATCAATATGCAAATTAACCTTCCCATTCACAATGTAAACTGCTATTTTGTTGTATATATAAATACAATTGTATGTTATTAGTATGTAGATATTACAACAGTATTATAATGTAAAACAATTTTATTAATAATTTGAGGTTTAAATAAAAATAAAATCCTGTAGAATGTGACGTAAATAATTAAGGGAATTGTGACTTGAGTAGTAATATAGTTTCGGTTACAGACAGAAAAACACACAATCTCCATTATAATAAGAAGATTAGACAGCACGTGAAGAAGATACATATAACAAGAAATACGTATACAAGATACACACATATATATATATTTTACCAACTCCTCAGCACGAGCAGATACGACACAAGGTCAATTTCTTAAGCGGAGTTCAACAGGTTTGAATTCAGAGTTTTCCTTCTCCTAGACTGGTTACCTAGCCATGGTTAAAGAACCCAGTCTGTCCTGCTATTTACCCATATCTGGAGGGAGAATAGGATTCATAGGTATTAGCGCTAAGTGAAATGCAATTAATACGCCCAGGATTTGAACTCGGGGCGACGAGTCCATTTCCCATGACTTTAACCATTACACCACGCGCTTCCTGATAAGAAACACATATAAGGGAAGAGATACAATAATTAAGTATAAAGGAGATACCCAAATGTACATGCAAAAGATACGAAGAGTTCATAAGATAAAGTCACTTACTGACGTAGTCTGTGTGTGGGGGTAAACCCCCCCCCACAAGAAGGGTGTTGATCAAAGTGTCTAACCCATGTGTGTTCGTTGAGTTACCGAGAAGAAAGATTGATTATATTTTTGCGATGTAATTTGAAAACTTATAATTATTCTCGTAAATTAACATAACTAATGAAGTATGAATAAATGTTTATTTACTGTTATAGGTGACACACCCTATAAGACCAATGGAATGCGCCAACAGATTACTATAAATAAACAGGGATAATTGTGGCTTAGAGAGCAAGCCAATGCGAGTACCAATAACTCTGTTCGTCGGACGTAATTTCCACATCTCTCTATTGTATTGTCTACTTTCTGTTAATACATTTTTCTACTTTTCGTTACCCGTTGTTTTGTTCTTATTTGACCCCTTAAAACCTCACAACATTTACCTAATAAACAAAATGTTTTTATGACCTCCAATTCATCAGACTTCAACCCTGACAACAAAATATTTTCCGTAAGAAAAGCAAAAGCATTGTGCTGTAAATCTTTTTATATAACAAAGTTTAATTGAGAAGAAAACCCATTAAATATTTTGTGACCTTTATTTTTTTTTATTTTATCTAGCCCAACCAATGTTGATTGTGAAATGTAATAAAAATGAATTTTTCTTTCATTTTTAGTAATAACACATCCAATAAAATTAGAACGAAATAAGAATTTGGCGGATAAGTGACACCAGATAATCAGGATTTGCATTGGACGATATTTGAACGGTCTCATTTTTAACCAGATTGTTGCAAGATGAAAGCGGTCGGATAATTAAGGAACAAGAGTATTAATATATAGATTTTATGATGATATTATGATGATAAGCAGCAACATCCTCTGCTAGAAGAACACCAGTCGTACCTCTGTTGGGTGTGAGTCGGTGGCTGAGATATTCACTGAAAGTGTCCATCTCTCTTGTGAATGTTAAGTGGCGCTCTGGTACTTTTCTTTTTCAAATCTTTTTCTTACCATTTTCCCTCTGTAACTTCCTTATATTGCAAAGTGTCCTTATCCACTTTACAATCAACTCCAATGCAGATGAGATGCGTCTGATGACTGGTTACTTTTATTCTCGTATTTTCCCTATTTTAGATTTGTCTAAAACAATGTCTTTTAAGTGAATGTTTGGACAAAAAAAACCCATATCCTGTTGGTCTTGTGATGTTACTTTCGTATTTTGCCTGGAGAGTTGTCTGTCCGTTTAGTTCGCTGGTTCCCGCTTGGGGCCCGTTGATATTTAAGCGGCTGGTTTGAACGTCTCTTCCTCTCTTTTCCGGTTGCTCGACCTACGAGACACATGGGTTAGATAAGGTCTACCCCTTCCTCGTTGGGGCTTCGGCCCTCAACACCGGACTAATCACTGTAAGTGATTTATACAGCATGGACTATTCTTAGTCTCATGTCTGTACTTTTATGTTTTTCCTTCTACTTTTGTATGTATGTTTATGTACACCTTATATTTTATGTATCTCGTTTATCCATGTGCTGTACCATATTAAATTTTTTGTCCTTCAACCTTTGTCGGAGTCTTATCTCAAGTATATATCACCTTTAAATCTTACAGTCTAATAGAAAGGTATTAGCAAGACAGGCCCCAAAGTTTGAAGATACATCACCCCTAATAAATTCCGATAAAATATCTATGGATTTTTAGACGACTGTAAGTTCCATTAAACTTTTTCCCTGGCTCAAAACAATTATACATTGTTTGTTCACTGAAAAATATTTGATGTCAAGGAAGCAACACATGAGGAATCTTGTTGCTACCTGTCTGATCTCTCTGCTTCTGCTGAATTTTTTTTTTTTTTTTTTTTTTTGTATGTTTGACACAGGGTCCATTGTCAATAGGTCCCAGTTTGAAACTGCCTTTTGGTCCTGTTTTCTCTCTCTGATGTTTTAAATATTCCCTCTTTTCAATGGGAAACATGAATTTCAAAATTTGAAACAATATATATCCAGTCAGTTAAAATTCAAAATTATGTAGATTAAAAAGCTTTTTCCTTTCTTTCTTTTTTTTTTTTTTTTTTTTTTTTTTTTTTTTTTTTTTTTTTTTCAAATAATTAAGTCTCTTGCATAAAGATACAAAATTGCTAATTATTTTTGCTATTATAAACGGATTTTATACGGTAAATAAACCAACATTTTAAAACGGTATTAACTGGAAAAATATTCCTCAAAGAAAATTCTGGGGACAATATTCATAAACTATAATTGTTTATTTATTTTAATGATTTAAATATTAATGATAATATTCATTAAATAAAGAAAATTCTCGGGTTTATGGTGTTTTATTGATAATTAAAATTAGACTTTTTTTTTCTTTTTTTTTTTTTTTTTTTTTTTTTCGCTGAAAAATAACAAATCCTTAATTCGATACAAGAGAGAAAAAAAAGGAGGCGATTTTTAATCGCTGTCGTCTACTAGAATAACAATATATTCAATCTCGATTTCATTTCTACAATTGAATATTTCTTATTATTTATAATCCTTATTTATTTTCATTTGGATTATTGAAATAAATTAATTTGTTTCAATTCAAAAAAGAATTAACAAATGACATTTAAACATTTTCTTTCCCCAACATGATGGAATCTTTTAATGGCGGGGAATCTTTTACTTATCTCCGTCATTGAATCTCTCTAATTTATCTCCAACATTCCATCGACATTCCATCGCTCAAATTTTCAACCTTTAAACTAATTTCCTCAAAAAACGGTAACGAATATTAATAATTAATTAATGACCAAACTAGACTGTACACCAGACATGTCAAACACATGACCCGAGGATCTCGTGCTGTCCACAGTAAGCACATGTGTGACCCACTTACATACGGGTCTTTACAGTTCAAAAGTTTGTTTGTTTGTTTGGGGGGTTTTGGGGGGTGGGGGTCAAAAATTCCTGGACGAAAACGGTTGATTATTTTTATTAGGACAACTATCTGTTAAGAAACAAGAGTATGTTATCAACACCCTCTCCCCATCGCCCCATTCTTTGATTTCCGGAAGGAGGAATTTAATTCAGTCAATTAAAGGGGGTGATTCTTTGCCCTTGTCTTAAAGAAAAAATGTTCAAGCAGCACATGATTATAATTAAAAGTGACAGTGACACTTTTACTATTTGAATTCTTTTACTAATGTTCGTGTTTCCTTTTGTTAGATAAAATGTTCTGATTAGATATGAATTCATTAACTTTTAGGAGATGATAAAGATATTAATGATAGCAATTATCACTTTGTTCTGTTAATTTAGAAGAAGGATTTTAAGACTTATTGATAGAAATTTTGGACCATATGACCTTTAGGCACCCCTTTTTGATCTCGATTAAGAAAGGACATGTTTTTCATTTACACCGCCAATATCCGGTTGTTTTAACAGACGATTTTTAGATATTTTTTAAAAATTATAAAACTAACCCCTAACCCTAAGCCCTAACCCTAACCCTAACCCCTAAACCTAACCCTAACCCATAACAAAGAACCAGATATTGACGGTGTAAATGAAAAACATGTCCTTTCTTAATAGAGATCAAAAAGGGGTGCATAAAGGTAATATGGTCCGAAATTTTTTATCGGGTAGGTAAGATTTAATTTTGTAGATTTTTCAAAATTTATTACATTAAAAAGTTAAATTTCAATCAATTTGACCTCAATTTAACCGGAAATTCATTTTTGATTTGGCTGGTTGATTGATTTTAACGGCATATCAACTCGTTTGGGGTTATGTCATGCCTAGCGGTTAGGAAGTAATATATGTTGTGTATCTATATTTACATTTTTTTAGTAATTTGTTTTTAACAATGTGTTAGCATCATTGGGGATCATGTTGTATGGTATTGATCAGGTTTATGTCTATATTCTATGGTATAATTTTATTTTCTTCAAAAACGACAGAATGTTTTCTATGTTGACTTTTTCAAATAGATGTTTCATATTGTTTGCATTAAGATAACCGTTTCTGATGTGAGTAAAAGTTTTTTTTTTTTTAAATTTACAAGCATCTTGTAAATTTAAAAAAAAAAAGAACTCGATGTGTAAAGTGAGCTTTGATACCACCACCGTCGTAAAGAAAGTCTTCTCTATACACGCCAAACGAAATTACCTGTTAAAATTTTACCTTAGTGAAAATTTTCTTATTAATTTTTAAAATATTTTTTTATTTCTAAAAAAAATCTCTGCAGGGCAAATTTATTTTCTTGCTGACAATTTTCGACCGGCCGCCATAATTTGCCCGCCATTATTCTAATGTAAGTTATGTCATTTTTACTAGTAAATATATGCACCCTCCGGGTGCAAGTATTTAAGTTTTAATGTAATAAAATATTATATCAAATTAGAAAGGCTAATGAAACTAAGTAAAACAGTTCATTTTTTTAACAACAGGGTCGGTTTCTTTATTGATATTTTTTAGCAGAATTCTGTATTTATGGTTCTTTTACTAAAAAATCCCGTATAGAAACTTATAAAAATCTTCTTATATAATTATTCAAACTTTTATCTTAATAGAAAAAAAATAAGAATCGTTTTTTATCGGTTCATTTTTTCGTATTTCATAAAATAAAATGGGGAGTGGGCAGACTGCGTAAAAATATTTCCCCTAATATATTTTAGGAAAAACCTATTTCAAACATAATTTCATCAAAAGATAGTAATTATGGAAATTTTCGTAAAAATCGGACCATTAATTGATTTTTCATAGAATTAAAAAAACAGCCTCTAGTCGTATTTTGTTTTTTGGCTACGTTAAATTTCAATTGATTTAACGGTGCGAAAATGTAAACATTGTTTTTCGTTCATAATTTTCATTACTTCCGTTAGCGGATTTTTTTTTTTTTAAGTCATCAGGAGTTTTTAAATGTTTCTTCTTTGGAATGGTTCAAAATGTTGAAGATAAAATTAACGTTTATTCAAGTTTCATTGTGGGAAATATAGAGGAGGGTAAATTTCACAGTTCAAATTGGACATCCCCAATGTTCGCATATTTGTCAGTAAAGCCCCAGTTCTGTTTCTTGTGAAACTAGAGAACGGTTCTATTGGGTTTCAGAACATCTTGTAACAAATCATTTTACGCCAATTAAAATAGATAAATAATTTAATTCAAAGGTCACTAAAGTTCAAAATGTCAGGGGTCATTGTAAATGATCGTTTCACGTGGAAGACAAATACGCGAACGGGAAAGTATTCTTCGTTCAAATTCGTCAAGATATGGTAAGTGTACTCGTTGGCCACGAGTAGAATGTGATACGAGGTTGTAAGTATGGGGCATTCAGCAAGGGTCGAACTCGCTATTAAGTATCAATGGGTCTGCGAGACAAGCTTGATAACAGTTAAAACATGATGGAATGCCCTTTTACCCAACCCGTTCGCCACTGATAGGATGTGATACAAGGTCGTAAGTATGGGGCATTCAGCAAGGATCGAACTCGCTATTCAGTACTAAGGGATCTTAGAGAGAGACAGACAGACAGACAGACAGACAGACAGACAGAAAGAGACAGAGAGAGAGAGACAGAGAGAGAGAGACAGAGAGAGAGAGAGAATCCAAGGAGTCTGTATGTACGAACACTAGATGCCGTTTAGAAGACTTACCAAGGGCGATGGCAGAGAGAGAGAGAGAGAGAGAGAGAGAAATCTAAGGAGTCTGTATGTACGGACACTAGATGCCATCTAGAAGACTTCCCAAGGGCGATGGCAGAGAGAAAGAAAGAGAGAGAGAGAGAGAGAAGAGAAAGAGAGAGAGTGAAAGAGAGAGAGAAAGAGAGAGAGAGAGAGAGAGAGAGAGAGATCTAAGGGAGTCTGTGTGTGCGGGCCTAGATGCCGCTAGATGACTTACCAAGGGCGATGGAGAGAGAGAGAGAGAGAGAGAGAGTCAAAAAAACTTCGATGATGAGGATGTTATTTTGGAATGAATCAATATCGAATCTACTCGACTAATTTTAAAGAAAGTTGATTAGGGGGTTCAACCCTCGTTCGGGGGCCTCACACATGGTTTTGAGATAGCTTACCTTTAAGCTTATACCGATGTAATAATAAAGTAATAAGCAGGAAACCCCAAAATTAAGCGGCAACCCAGCGGCAACTGGAGAGATGGGGGGTGCAAAAACACTGGTGTGTTGATTCGTTTACTTTTAAGATTTACAAATTCTGGACATTTTTAAGTAGAATTTCAATGCTATTTCTATGTATATTTCAATTTCTAAATATCTTCGATTAATTGATTGATTTGTTCTTGTTTTACGGCATATCAACCTCAATGGGTCATTTAATGCCGACTACGTTTTTGAAATGAATTGGTGATAATGTTTAATTTTCTAAAGGTTTGGGTTTTTTTTACATATTTTTTGTGAATGAAAATATCTTCGAATATAGATTTTTATCATTTTTGGCCCTAAAAGCAAGAACTGGTGATATGGGCCGGGTTAGCTCAGTCGGTAGAAGCGTTCGGCTAGTAAACTACAAGGTTCCTAGTTCGATACCGGTCCTCGCCAACTCAGCGTATGAGTGGCACAGGGATCTGTGCGTTAAAGTAAGGAGCTGATGGTAGGGGCGGCGCTCCACCTCAGATGCTAAAAACAATCTCCTTGGTCTAGCGCTATTGAAAAAGGGATAGACTCCCTCGCTGACTGGCTGATACCGACTCTAGGCCGCCCCGACGACTACTTACTTACTTACTTTTATATGTATTTACTTAGTCGTTGTTTTATTTTCGTAGTTTCATCCAGACACACGCACACACACACACACACACACACACACTGCGTTTTATATACTAGCAAATATATGCACCCTCCGGGTGCAAGTATCTAAGTTTTAATGTAATAAAATATTGTATTAAATTAGAAAGGCTAATGAAACTAAATAAGAATGCAGATAAAATGATTTGAAACAGAGGGAGGTATAATAGAAAAATAGAACAACTGAAACTTACTCTTCCATCACTCCCATCTTTCATTGTTATTTTTTCTAATTTAAGTATTTAGTTAAAGAGGAAGTAAAGAATAAAATGACACTTATTTTTCTTGTTAATGGATTTCATTTAAGATTCATTGAAGAGGTTTTGCTTATATTCATTAAAATAAAACCAAACAGTTAGAAATCAATAATACTAAGCACATATTTAATAAATTCGATTTTTAATATTAATATGCAAATTAGCCTTCCCGTTCACACTATAAACCGCTATTTTGTTGTATATATAAATATAATTGCATGTTGATAATAAGTAGATATGGTTAACAGTATTAATAATGTACAACAATTTTATTAATAATTGAGATTTAAATAAAATTAATATCGTGGAGAATGTGATGTCAGTAACTAAGGAAATTGTGTCTTGAGTAGTAGTTTCGGTTACAGACAGAAAAACACACAATCTCCATTATAATAAGAAGATGTATAGATTACTTGAAACTGGAAAAATTATCACAGCAGAGTTCCACAGGGAGCAATTGGCTCGTTTGATTTTTTTTTAAAATCTAGCTAAAACTCTAAAACAAATGATTTGAATTCTAAGTGTTCCTTCTGCATCGATTGCCATACAATGTTAAAGAACCCAGTTTGTATTTGCCCAACCCCTCCATTGTGGGCAAGATGCGACACAAGGTCAATTTTTAAGGAGAGTACAGTTAATGTGAATGCAGAGTCTTTCTTTTTCCTAGATAGGTTGTCATACCAAGGCTTAAAAGACCAGTCTGCCCTACTTATTGGAGAAGAGATATAGTCATGCCTTTCTCAAGGGCAGTACGCATGTTAAAACGCAAGCAGCCTCGTCCAGGATTTGAACTCGTCTCTCCGAATCCATTTCTACGACAATAGGTAATCCTTAACTTTTTCCTCGGAAATTCCTACCATAAAATAAACTGAACCCTCATTTTATGTCCGTGTTTTTGCAACTAAGCATTCTCACAAAATAAAAACTTTTAGAATATACACATTGAAGTGAATATTAAAATAAATAAATAAAATATATTAAGTATTGTAGAATAACGGGTGCAAGAAAAATAAAACATTTATTGCAAAAACACGGACATAAAATAAGGGTTCAGTTTATTTTATTGTAGGAATTTACGAGGAAAAAGTTAAGGATTAGCTATATATATATATATATATAATAAGTCATCCACAGACACGTGTTTCAGCATACCATGCCTCTTCAGTGTGGCTAGACACAACTATACTTGAGTAGGGTCGAACTCAGACTGACCGCATGGTAGTCCGATATTTTAACCCCTCGCCGACTGACAGCTGATGCGGGGACTGGTGTTTTTAGCAATTACAAAATACTCCACACCACATATATATATATATATATATATATATTATATATATTATTATATATATATTAATAATTGATATATTATTTGAAATAAATATTAAACTTATTCAGTTAAAATGTTAATAAATCTAAGTCATTTTGTTAACATAAATATTTATTCTATCAGATTTCTGGAAAGTACTAAATTGACGGACGATACAAGAGGGGGGGGAGGGGACAAAACTCAAGTTGGTATGGGGGGGGATGGCTACAAAGAACTCGCATTGGGTTGAAGGAGGTGATGGCCAAACGAAATTTGATAAGCAGTGCGGTATTCTAAAAAAGAAATTGCATTTGAACAAGATGATTGGCCATCGCGACAGAATGGCACCAAAGAAGAGATACAAAGACTCCTTGAAAAAAAATCCCTTTGGTGGTTTTCACGCCGACTTTTGCCGATGGTCAAACCTAGCTGAGAACCGCGACATTTGGCGTCTCACCAGTGTTGTCTCTTCTTTTGAAAACACCTGCGGGACCCCACTCAAAGACACGGGTCGCTGGCATAAAATAATTAGTTGGTTTACGGCATGTTAATCATTGTTGGGTTATTTTATACAAAAAAAGATTTTTGAGTTAAATCCTACTTAACGGATAAATTCCACCATCGTATGTCACCCCGCCGAAAGAAAAAAAATACAAAAAATTCAAGGAATTAACCAAATCTAATGAAATTTTCAGTGTTAATATATTAATGAAAAAACAATATAATGCACCAGTTATTTTATTTGAAAACTCTGTAATTTATGAGGAAGTGCGTCCCGGTCTCCCGCCTCAAAGACCGCTACCCAGTGACTATCAAAATAACAACCCCAGCTCGTCGTAATTCTTATTTATTTATCGTAATTTGTCGTAATTTTTGTTTAGATATGAAGATGGATATATAGTTTGGAATAGACTGAGATAGATAGATAGATAAACAAACAAAATAATATAGAGAGATACGAACAAATGGAGATAGATATAGATATTTACGACAAGTAAATGTATTGGGGGGGGGTCGCTTCTTTTTTTGTCGTAATTCTTGTTTATTTAAACTAAAAACAGACATTAAACAAACATGAATAAAAATCTTAGTGCTTAAAGTAATATAGATAAATATGAACAAATTGAGATAGATAGATGGATAGTTTTGAATAGATTGAGCTGGGTTGTTATTTTAATAGTCACCGGGCAGCAACTTTTGAGGCAGGAGACCGGGACGCACTTCCTCATAAATTACCGAAAACTCATACATTTTTTCAGGTAAGTTAACTTTGAACCACCTATCTTTGAGGCATAACACAGATTCACAAACATGCGTAGTTCAAAGTTAATTGACATGAAAAATGTATTTTTTAAAATAAAATAACTAGTGCATTATATCTTTTATTCATTAATATATCAACACTGGAAATTTCATTAAATTTGGTTAATTCCCTGATTTTTGGTTTTTGCTTTTTCTTTCGGCGGGGTGACATACGATGGTGGAATTTATGTCCGTTAAGTAGGATTTAACCGATTTTTGGTTTTATTCCTTCTTTGCGTAGTAAGTATTTACTGACATCTCACCATGTCAGTCGAATACAAATAGCATTATAGTGGGGAAACCACTCACTAACCGAAGCTCATGTGGGGCTAGTCTTTAAAAATTGTGACGCCTCAGGCACATTGCAATAAATCCAGTCTTTCTGCCAGAGGGGAAAGCACTTGGGATCACACTGATATCAAAATCTTACCGGTCCAATGGCCGAAACCCCTGGACACAGGACCTGAGGTTTGAGTGGTATAGTTGTTACTTGTGCAGTTATTTGAATGGTATTTAGGGGTTTTTGAATAAATTTTTATCTGCATCTGCGCAAGTGACTCTGCGGGTCAATGAATAAAATAAAACATCTTTGGTCTAAAAAAAAATAACCCAACAAAGGTTGACACGCCGTAAAATCTAACAAACAAACCAACTAACCATTTAGTTAGTTTAGTGCGCACTGTCAACTTCAGCCCCTGATAAAAGTAACGCAGGCCGAAAAAAAAAGTCTAAATACCGGAGAATGTTCGTGCAGCCCATTTTCTAAGAATGTCTTTTTTTTTAGTAATAATTCAAATGAGTTTTGAGGAATATGTCAAACTAAATAGTCAAATTAAAATGATATCTTATTACCAACTAGCAGAACTACCCAGTGTTGCTCGGGATTTAAAAGTTTTAAAATCTCCTTTCTATACTAGCAAGAATATATGCCCTCCAAGTATTTAAGTTTTAATGTAGTGAAATATATGAATTTAGAAAGACTAACGAAATTAAATAAGAACACATAAAAAGATTACACTAATTTATAATCAAAATTAGTGTAATCTTTTTATATGTGTTCTTATTTAATTTTAATTGGTTTCTATATAAAATCATTCATAAGACTGATTTTGATATGTTGGAGAATAAAATAATAATATTAGGGATCAATCATCATCATCATCATCATCATGTCGCGCATGCAGCACGGATATCCATGACAATCTCTTGCCAACCTTCCCTATCATTCATTGCCTCCGGGAGGTCCTCTGCGGAGCAACCAGCATCCTCGCATATTTTGTAAATGTAGGTCCTTGCCGGGCGCCCCACACCTGCATGTCCATGCGTTGGCTTCCACAGAAAAACGTCGCTTATGAGCTCGTCCTTGCTTCTCCAGCAGTATCCCGTATGCCTTTTCCGTCTCACTCGGATAGTTTGTGAGATGGAGGGCAAGTGACCGTACAGCTGCTTCTTCGTGGGGTGCTGCTTCCACGACTTGTTCAAGACTGCACGCAGCATTCTTGTGCAGCTTCCATCTAGCTTATTCTCAAGACGCTTCGTTAGGGTCCAAGTGGTGCAGCCATATAGCAGCACTGATACAACCACAGCCTGGAAGAACCGTCGCTTTAGCTTGTCAGGGAGATTGGTATGACTAGGGATCAATAACACCAATTAATTATTTATAAAATCCGGTTTTGTTAAAACCGTATGTAAATTAACTACACTATATATTATGTAAACCTTTATTTTTAGGGATATGTAAGACACATTCCAGGATTTTTAAATGCATTAATAACATGGGTTGTTTTGAGGCAAATCTAACTCAAATTTTCTTAGAGACATCGTTAATGAATATAAGATAAGATTTATTGTATGTTATTAGTGCAGTTCTGAGGCAAATCTAATTCAGATTTTCATAGAGACATAGTTAATAAATAAGATTTATTCTATGTATTAATGATTTTGACTATAAATTAAATACTCATGGATAAGTAAGTAAAGTCGTCGGGGCGGCCTAAAGTCAGTATCAGCCAGTCAGCGAGGGAGTCTATCCCCTTTTCAATAGCGCTAGACCAAGGAGTTTGTTTTTAGCATCTGAGGTGGAGCGCCACACCTTCCATCAGCTCCTTACTTTACCGCACAGATCCTTGTGCTACTCATACGCTGAGTTGGCGGGGACCGGTATCGAACTAGGAACCTTGTGGTTTCTAGCCGAACGCTCTACCGACTGAGCTAACCCGGCCCCATGAGCTAACCCGGACTCATGGATAAACTTAGGCAATTCCTGGGGGTATTGTGACATAAGCAGTGACGTACTTTCGGTTACAGACATACACTGAATCTCCATTATAATAATCACACACACACACACACACATATATATATATATATATATATATATAGCACATTCAGCGATTGACACTTTCTCGATTTGTTTAGCCTTACATTTGAACATATATGCCCGCCTAAATTCATTAATTATTAACTAATTAATTTTCAAAAATTAGGTATGACTTCAATTAAGCACATATCCTCCAAAAATTGTCGGCTTAAAGCCATATAAAGAATAAACACATTTGTTTGTTTACTTAACCTCATATATATATATATATATATATATATATATATATATATTATATATATGTGTGTGTGTGTGTGTGTGTGTGTGTGTGTGTGTGTGATTTGTTTATAGAAATAATTATCATTAACTTCAAGTGTGTTAATAAATTAGTAGAAATAAGTTTCATTAACGATCCCCAGTCACTGCCTTCTAGCAGCTATATGATAAAAGGGTAATTTTCATCTTTAGTTGGCTAAATTCCTAGCATAAAATTGAGTGTGCGCATTATCCGAAATGAACTTAATTGTTATTAAGAACACATTTTATGATACTTTTTGTTAAAGCATGCAGTTGTATTGTTTTTGAAAAGTTTCTAACATTTGTTTATTTCGCAGCGAGACTTTCAAAATAGCTACCGGCTTGTTTCAAAGTGAAAGTCAAGGGAGGTTACTCTAATTGCTTTATTTGCTAGGTATTTTGACAACTAAAGGTGAAAATTACCGATAAAAGGTGGTGGGTGTTTGCCATAAGAGAAATTTGAAGAACGCGGTTGGAACTATCATATAGGGGCTAAGGCTTGATTGATTGATCGAATGCCCCCCAAGGTTAGACACCCAAGTAATGGAGTATTGCGTGTAACGGAACAACTTAGAACCGGGTCATAAACTGCTTAGTCATAACAATTTTCTTAACAGACATTACGGATCGCTACCTATGGCCAACAGTTAGCCCCATTGAAGGGGTCCTTACTCTCCCGTAGGGTCGCTTTAGATAACCCACGACCGCTTATTTCACATTAAACAAAGAAAACTGAGTACGAAATTAATTTAGTCTGTTGACCCCAGAATTACTAATCATCAGGAGATAGACCAAGAGGAGAATAACAGGTTGTTTATAGCCCCCCCCATACCCCCATACCCCATACCCCCCCCCTAGATAGAGACATGGCCGTTCGTGTCACTTTCTCGAGGGGTGGGTATTAATATTTTATGAATTAAAATGTCCATCTCCCGGGCGGTATCAAATCACAATTCGTCAGAGTTTCAAAAAACAAACAAATCAAAAAACAAAACCACTCCGTGTTTGACAGCTGTGTATGATCTTCGGGGTTTTGACCTAGTTTCGAGGGGTCAGGGATTTAATATGCAAATGGCTACTTAATTTGACCTCTCATGAACCTCAGATACATTTTCATTAAAGATAGAATTTCAAAATTTAACGAGAATCCCAGAAATCTCTTTGAAATGAACCAGATAAAAATCTTCAGCTCCGAATATTCTACAGGTTTTTTTTTTGGTGCAATTCGGATTTTGTCGTCCTGATCCCCTGCCCTAAAAACACACTTAGTGACGTTAGTTGGAAATGTAAACTGCACTAGTTAACCGCTTAGCGTTTTTTTTATCGATATTTTAATGCAATATGAAATTAAAATAAAATTAGAATAAAATAGAAAAGAATATCTAAATAGTCTGGTTTTTTAAATTTATACTTGTTTAATGTGTGGAGAAAGGTAGACAAACACGGGATGTTATGGAAACTGGATGTTTATTGTCGACGATGCAACGTTTCGGTCTATTATTAGACCATCTTCAGGACTTGGATATAGTTCTTGTTCCAATGCTGGACATTCTCAAAATGTTGAAGCATTGGAGCAAGAACTATATCCAAGTCCTGAAGATGGTCTAATAATAGACCGAAACGTTGCATCGTCGACAATACACATCCAGTTTCCATAACATCTCGTGTTTGTCTACCTTTCTCCACACATTGTCGGATTAACCTCCTCACATTTCTCCCACTTGTTTAATGTATTGATTGTTTTTATGTTTCGAAACTCGGTCGTATTTATTTAAAAAAGACGGTACATTTGCTTTGAATTAAAATAAAATTAACATACCGGGGAAAAAGATATTTTAAAAGGAAGGGATGAAATATTTACATTTACTTGTCGATAAAAAAAAACCTGGGGGTTGGCTGTAAAATGTCGCTTTCTTATCGCTAGGGATGTCCAATATACCGTGTCAAATTTACCCTCCCTATATTTAACACAATGAACCTTGAATAAAGATTAATATTATCTTCAACATTTTTGAACCATTCAAAAGAAGAAACATAAAAAAAAAGTTTCATTAACGATCCCCAGTCACTGCCTTCTAGCAACTATATGATGGCTCCCGAATACGACAAGAAAGTTCCCGAGTTCGAAAAGAAGGTTCCCGAGTCCTAGAAGGTTCCCGAGTCCGAGAAGGTTCCCGAGTCCGACAAGAAATACCTGAAGATGGCCGGAGGGTATATCGGCCGAAACGTTGTACAAATAACAATGAAGATGGGGACAATAGTCCGAATAACGCAGATAATACTAATCTTCAAGCCTCATCTCAAACATTCAGAGAAATAAAAAAATAAAAAATCATCAGGATTTTTTTTAAAATTTCAGCTTACGGAAATAATGAAAATTATGAACGAAAATAGTGTTTACATTTTCGCACTATTAAATCAATTGAAATTTAACATAGCCAAAAACAAGTTAAGATTTCCGACTGAGCTAAAACGGTCCTAATTTTTAGAACACCGGGAGAATCGTTGGTGCCATTATAGTTATTTACTAAGCGTAGCTTAGCTGCGGCACACGGCCAGAAGTATGGGGCACCCAGTGAGAATCGAACTCACTTAAAATGGCTTGCTAATCTATCTTGCTAACCATTACACCACGTGAGGTGCCCTAGTTATTTACTAAGCTTAGCTTAGATGTGGCACAAGGCCAGAAGTATGGGGCGCCCAGTGAGAATCGAACTCACAACCAATGGTCTGCAAATCCCTCTTGCTAACCATTACACCACGTGAGGTACCTTTGGTGCCGTTATAGTATGTGGCCTACCTCAGTAAGAGTATATTTATAGATATAAGTAGTAGGCAATTTATTGAAACTAATTATTTTTCACATATATTTAATTTCAAGAAATGCAATTCAGTCATAAGCTGTATATAGTAATTAAAAATAATTAAAAAAGAATTTATCCATAATTTACATGAATCAGAGATCTAATTAATTCTAACATATTCTAAAATTCTGAAATAGGGTTAGGGTTAGCAGTTATTATTATAACTTTATAATATGCGTTTATGGTAAGCCACATACTATAAGAGAGACATGGTTTACTAAGCCACATTCAAGAGGTAGGCCACATACTATAATGGTAAGGAATCGTTGATCCAAGCCATCAATGGAATATGTGATAAAAAATGATAAAAAAACATTGGAGAACTCGCAACAAATTTGGATCTGTCAACTGAAGTAGGGAAACCGTTATTTCAAGACTCAAGAATTTTTTCTTACGCAAAAAAAGGAATTCATTGGTTGGAATCATGGGGGTCCTTATAACAGGCCTGACAACTATGCGACTGGGGTTCACGACTGGGGACGGACACGTGGAGACCTAAATTACCACTAAATAACAATTACAGATTTCTCTGAATGTTTGAGATAAGGCTTGAAGATTAGTATTATCTGCGTTATTCGGCTATTGTCCTCATCTTTATTGTTATCTGTACAACGTTTCAACCGATATGCCCTCCGGCCTTCTTCAGGTATTTCTTGTCGGACTCGGGAACCTTTTCGGACTCGGGAATCTTCTTTTCGGACTCGGGAGCCATCATGGAACTTTGAACCTAACCCTTTATTCAGTCCACGGAGGCATTCTGTTCTCATTCCGCTAACCATAGCTGGGGTAAAGGCGTTAAGTTGTGTTAATTATTATTCTATGTTACTGCTGCCCTTGATCAGGATTGAACCAGCAATCTAGAGATAACTGTCACTTAGAACTGTCTTAACCTAACTCCTTTATCCACTAGGCCATGTGTCCGACAAGAAATACCTGAAGAAAGCCGCAGGGCACATCGACCGAAACGTTGTACAGATAACAATGAAGATGGGGACAATAGTCCGAATAATGCAGATAATACTAACAATTACAGAGTTTGGTTTGTTTTGTTTTACGGCATATCAACCTCGGTGGGTCATTTAATGCCGATAAAGTTTTGAGATAAATCAATTCTTAATGGATATTCATTTTTTCTAGGACATGAAGACCCTCAGCCACCGCCTTCCATATGATAAAAAGGGTTGGGGCTTGCCATGAGGGCAATAGGGCTGGGACAATCATATATCTGCTAAGGCTTGATATGACCAGCCGATTGATCGGAGGAGGCCTCTCCAACCACCCATCCGAAGTGGAGCATTGCATGTCATAGACTGCTCATCAATTAGGGTTCCATCCTTAAGCATCACGGGGTGCCACCCACGGCCAACAGGTGGCCACATTGGGGGGGGGGGGTATTACCCCTCTGCAGAGGTACAGTCGGTGTATTCCAAATCCCCACAATTACAGAGAAAAATATTTGTGCTATAGGCATCTCAAGAATCAACACTAAAAGTTTTGAAATTATCTTAAAATAAGTTGTTAGGACGGCCTAAAGTCGGTATCAGTCAATCAGCGAGGGAGTCTATCCCCTTTTCACTAGACTAAGGACAATGTGTTTGCGTCTGAGGTGGAGCGCCACACTTACCATCAACTCCTTACTTTACCGCACAGATCCCTGTGCTACTCATACGCTGAGTTGGCGAGGGTCCGTATCGAACAAAGAACCTTGTGGTTTCTAGCCGAACGCTCTACCGACTGAGCTAACCTGGCTCTAGATTTATTTCATATTTATGTTGATTCATAAATTACTTCTTTCTTTTCTTTTCTTTCTTTTCTTTCTTTCTTTCATTCATTCATTTTTTCTTTTTTTTCTTTCATTAATCAATTCAATCTTTCTTCTTTTTTTTAATGAATTCATTTATTTTTTTTCTTCTTTTCTTTATAAATTTTAAGTTTCTTTCTTGGAGACAGTCGATTAAAATCCTTCTTCTGGTGTGAGTTTTGTGCTACTCCTGTGCTGAGTTGGTAGGAAATGGTATCGAACCAGGAACCTTGCGGTTCCCAGCCGCGTGCCCTACCAGATGAACTCAACAAGCCCCTTAATATTAAATATTTTCTAATTTCTTCAAAAAGATTCCGGTAATAAAGGACTATTTGCTCGTAAATTCCTACCATAAAATAAACTGAACCCCCATTTTATGTCCGTGTTTTTGCAATAAATGTTTTATTTTTCTTGCACCTGTTATTTTACAATACTAAATATATTTTATTTATTTATTTTATTATTCACTTCAATGTGTATATTCTAAAAGTTTTTATTTTGTGAGAATGGTTAGTTTTAAAGTGGGGGCTCCTTTTTTGTTTTATTTCTTTTCTTTTTTTTTTTTTTTTCTTTTTTCTTTTTTTTTTTTTCTTTTTTTCTTTTCTTTTTATTTTTGGCTTTGGTACTCTAAAATAAAAACATCAGATTAAAGTGGGGTCGTTTTACAATTTAGCCATAAATTGGATCCTCCTTTTGTTTTTTCGTCGACGATGATTAAAATCTGACGATTTTATTTTAGAGTACCAAAGCCAAAAAAAAAAAGAAAAGAAATAACAACAACAAAAGGTAATATTCAACTTTTTACTCGTAAATTCCTACCATAAAATAAGGCTTGGGCATTTTATGGCAGGAATTTACGAGTAAAAAGTTGAAGTGTAAAAACGAACCCCCACTTTAAAACTAATCATTTTCACAAAATAAAAACTTTTAGAATATACACATTGAAGTAAATATTAAAATAAATAAAGAAAATATATTTAGTATTGTAAAATAACGGGTGCAAGAAAAATAAAACAGTTATTGCAAAAACACGGACATAAAATGAGGGTTCAGTTTATTTTATGGTAGGAATTTACGAGCAAATAGTCCTTTATTACCAAGATTCCTTTAGATGATTAAGTAGGATTTTAAAAAAAGTTAAATTTCTTTCAGCACTTAGGAGAATCACCATGGTGTAGTGGTTAACGTGCTAGACTGTGATATCCAATAGAAGTGAGTTCGTACTCCAGTCGCCCTATTACTGTTCATCTTTCGGACTAATAACCTTTGGAACATATATAAATCCCCTTATCTCCCAGATATTTATGGAAGTGCATGGTGTAATGGTTAACGTCTTGGGAAATGGACTCGTCTACCCGAGTTCAAATCCTGGACGTGGTGATTGCATTTCACTTAGCGCTAATACCCTTGGGAAAGGTATGAATCCTACTCTCCCTCCAGCTATGGGTAAATAGTAGGACAGACTGGGCTCTTTAACATGGTTAGGCAACCGGTCTAGGAGAAGGAAAACTCTGAATTCAAACCTGATAAACCCCGCTTAAGAAATTGACCTTGTGTCGCATCCTGCTCGTGCGGAGGGGTTGGTAAATATATATCTCCAAGATATTTACTTTATTTTATCTTTTATGTTCATTCATAAATTCTTTCATTCTTTCTTTCATTCTTTTTTCTTTCTTTCGTTCATTTTTTCATTTTTTTCCTTTTCTTTACTTTCCTTCATTCATTAAATATTTTCTAATTTCTTCAAAAAGATTCCTTAAGAATATTAAGTAAGATTAAGAAAAATAATTAAATCTCCTTCAACACTTGGGAGAGTCACCATGGTGAAGGGGTTAACGTGCTGGACTGTGATATCCTATAGAAGTGAGTTTTTGTCTTTCTTTCTTTTAAGGCAACAGCTTTGCGTGCTATTCGCAGAATTGCGTCCCGGTCTCCTGCCTTAAAAAAAACGCTAGACAGTGATAGCTGAAAAAACAACCCTCCCTACGAATGAATATGAATTTGTAATTGATCTTCATTCATAGGTGAGTTTATTTTTTTAGCTATCACCGCCTAGCGTTTTTTAAGGCAGGAGGCCGGGACGGAACTCTGCGAATAGTACCAAATGTTAATATGCTCTTTAAGACAATAAAAGCCGAACCCACTTCAATTGAAATATCCATCATAAACAACGAAAATGACAATATTCAGTCTAGTTTCTAGACTTTTAAAAGTCTCCTTTTAGCTGTACGGAAGGTTTTAATGATACAATGTACAATGTCGACACTAAACAGAGCTGGTTGTATTTGATATTTATTATTAGCGACCATCTGGCCAACTTGAAAGGATAACTGTGACGTCTTCTGGCTATCATCAACTTCAATCCAGAAAACGAGTTTCTCACCAGCTTTCAAATCCGTCTTCACAGGTAGACTGTGAATTCAGGGGCGTAAATTTTTACCATAATCTACTGGACAGATGTTAGTGGAATATGAAATAAGTCCAATGTATATCTATTAATAATGGAGATTCGCTTCCGGTTTTTCTGTAACAAAAATTATGTCACTGCTTACGTCACATTACCCAAAATCGTCATAACTTAGAATAAATACACTCAAAAAAACATTCCTCGTTGTTTTTTAAAACAAGTTTTAATAAATACATGACTGGTATTATATATCTATATATAGTTTGTTTTATTTTAATACATATTTAAAGTTTACATTTCAAATTGTTTTATTTTTTAATCCTTTAATAAATTAGATGATTTTACTTACTTAGGGTACAAACTCGCTGACATTGAATTTTTTACTCCACCCCTTAGGCAATATGTTTCAAAAATCTATTTTTACATCGCCGGAGGGTGTTTTTTTATTTTGTACTAGTATTTTTAATTTCTGAACTGGGATGAATACTTTTAATAACATAAACATAACTTAATACGCTAATTCATTTATAAGTTGCTTTTTTTTTTTTTTATTAAAGGATAGCATTAATTGATGTATAGATTTAAAGTTGTTGCGTAATGATTCAGTAATACACTTTTTTTTTTTTTTTTTACATCAGAACTGCAAAAGTGAACTGTTTTAAGTTTTCTTTTATTGTAACTGTGAAATAGAAATATCGTTAAATACCTGGCAAAATTACCAGCGAATAGTAATTTTCAGTTTATTTCAGTATAGGACATGAGAAGTTTATAATCTCAATTCCCTTAAAATAGCAACGCTGAGGCCAAAACTGTGTATAACTGAATCACTACGCAACAACTTTAAATCTATACAACATCAATTAATGCTGTCCCATAATGGCACAAACATATAGGTGCTAGAGCTTGACGTGACCAGCCGATTGATCGGAGGCGGCCACTCCGACCGCCAGTGTCACTCAAGAGGAGTTTTGCAAGTCACGGACCGCTCAGCTACCGGGATCCTGTCTTCACGCACCACGAGTTACCACTCACAGCCAACAGGGGGCTCCATTGGAGGGAGGATCTTACCCCTCTACAGAGGTGCAGTCGGTGTATTCTACAGTCCCCACCGACAGGGCGGTGTGTGTGTGTGTTTAATGTGTCAGTATGTGGATGTGTGTGTGTTTGTGTGTTTGTTAGGCATAGGTAGGTTTCCCAAGGCGAAAAAGATGACTTTTAATTTGTAATTTTGATGGTGGGGAAAAAAAGCGGCCAAATGAATGCCTATAGACTCCTGAATATCATACTATTTTTCTGATGCGTAAATGTTGCTTATATTAATGTTTTCCGTGGTTACCACCAATTTTCCCCGTGAAATTTACCCCCCCCCTACTATATTTAACACAATAAACCTTGCATAAAGGTTAATATTATCTTGAAATTTTTTATTCATTCGAAAGAAGAAGCATTAAACAAACTCCTAATGATTTTTTAAAAAAATTTCGGCTTACAAAAATAATGCAAATTATAAACGAAAAACAATGTTTACATTTTTGCACCGTTAAATCAATTGAAATTTAATGTAGCCAAAAACAAGTTATAACTAAGGTTTTTTTTTTATAATTCTATGCAAAATAAATTAATGGTCCAATTTTCACGAAAATTTCTATAACTACCTACCTTTGGATGAATATATGTCTGAAATACTTTTTTTCTAAAATATATTAGGGGAAATATTTTTTTTATGAGGTCTACTCCCCCCATATTATTTTATGTAATATGAAAAAATGAAGCGGCAAAAACGATTTTTACTTTTTTTCAATAAAGATAAGAGTCTAGATAATTATATCAGAAGATATTTATAAGTCTCAATGGCAAAGATTTTTAATAAAAGAACCATAAATACAGACTTCTGTTAAAAAATGATATCAATAAAGAAACTGGCCGTGTTGTAAATAAACCGACTGTTTTTCTTATTGTTCACGATAATGATGAGTAATTTTTCCCCAACTGGATAATTTGATTTTTGAATGAAATCTTTCTTTGTGACAGCTCAAATTAAATAAAAAACTAGAGCCTTTTTGGCCTTTTTGGGCCCGTAGCCTAGCAGTATGTTTCAGTGTTTGTGTCTGTGTGTTCGTGTGTGTATGTGTGTGTTAAAGCGAGGCCACCGATATACTTTCGGTGGCCTCGGTTAAAGTCGGATTTAGACTGTGGTGGCCCGGGGCACTTCTGATAGGGAGACCCTCAATTTACTACAACACACAAATTAAATTAGGTACATGAGGAATAAAAAAATATTGATGAATATTTAGGAGACAGATTTTGAACCACTCCTTTTCTACTTGGGTTTAAAGGGGGGGGGGGTTCTATCTCACCACATTGGTCGATAAAGACCTCCAATTTGACCTGTTAAATTTACCCTCCCCTATATTTAAAATTTTTTTTAACCATTCAAAAGAAGAAACATTAAAAAAAAAACTCAGCTTACGGAAATAATGAAAATTATGAACGAAACAATGTTTACATTTTCGCATCGTTAAATCAATTGAAATTTAACGTAGCCAAAAACAAAGTTATGACAACTGGCTTTTGAAAACATTCTATGAAAAATCAACTAACAGTCAAATTTTTACGAAAATTTCGGTAATTATTTACCTGTTGATGAAATTATGTTACAAATAAGTTTTTACTGAAATATAATAGGGGAAATATTTTTACAAGGTCCCCCCCCACACACACACACTATTTTATTTTATGAAATATGAAAAAAAAATGAACCCATAAAAAACGATTTTGATTATTTTCTATAAAGAGAAGAGTCTGAATAATTATATCAGAAGATTTTCATAAGTTTCTATAGGGGATTTTTTTTTAAATAAAAGAACCATAACACCGAATTCTGATAAAAAATATCAATAAAGAAATCGACCTTGTTGGGAAAAAAAGGACTGTTTTACTTATTTTTCAAGATAACAGTGAGTAATTTTTCCCCAATCGAATAATTTAATCTTTGAATTATCTGTTTTTCTTTGTAACAGCTTTTTATGTTCGTAATTTTTTTTTTTTTGCGAGATTTTAAAAAAAATCAAAAATATTTGTTTCTTCCTTCAATATTACCTAAACTGATCATGTGACATATTTTGGTGTTTATGTTTATTTTTTAAACAATAAAATTAATTTTATAACTTTTAACTAGCAAAAATATGCGCCTTACGTCGGGCACAAGTATTTAAGTTTTAATGCAATTAACTATCACATTGAATTAGAAAGATTAACGAAATTAAATAAGAACGCATACAAAAAGATTACACTGATTTTAATTTATTCTAATTGATTTCTATATAAACCTTCCAACAAAGTAATGTAATTTATAAATTTAAATGCCGGTGTAGTTCGGTATATGTTGGACGTACATCCCAGAGGCTCGAAATCAGAATAAAACAACACGTCCCCCGCACACTTCGTAATGCCATTACGAATAATAATACATCCGGGCTTTCCCAAGCATTCGCCTCGTCCATAGCCGAGCATCTATCTATAAATGCTTGTAGAAAAGATTATTCAGATGAATGCTTCTCCATTTTGCACAGAGCTAGGTCAAAACAGCATTTATCCATCCTCGAAGCTGTTTATATCTATTTTGCCTACTCTGTGCAAACAAACTCCAAAGCACTCCCTCTATTTATTGGGAGACACTTCCAACCCTGTTTCTACCTAGGGTTCATACATACCCCCCTCTTTCCCCCTTTCTTTTTTTTATTTGTACCCCTCTGGCTCACCCCCATTCGTTTTTTACAAAATTCTTATACAATCTGACTTTTATTCGTCGCCGGTGTATCACTTGAAAAGTACCGGTTGAAAAGGCCTTCGTGTAACCCCCCCTCCATTTATTTTATATTTTATTCCTTAATAAGATATTCTCCCAAATTACATATGATTCCTCCACTTTTAGTGTTATATATAAAATTATATATAATGTATAGTTTATATCTTGAATAATAAATCATAATATTAGAAAATTAACACAGTATATTTTATTAAACTTATCATTAAAATCAGTATGCAAATTATATCTTTCTTAGTGATAACACACGTTGCAGGGTTTTGAACGCATTGATAAGATGGGCTGTTTTGAGGCTGTGATGATTCAGGCTACGAGTGTAGACAGACAGGAGTTAAAAGGAGAAAAACACGAACACAACGTAGAATTCAAACGACTTGTATTATCTATTAATAATGGAGATTCGCTTCCGGTTTTTGTCTGTAACAAAAACTACGTCACTGCTTACGTCACATTGCCTAAAATCGTCATAAATAGAATACACCAAAATTTGAGCATGCAATGTTAGACAGTCCTCATTGTTTTTTAAACAATTTCAATAAATACATACCTGGTATTATCTATCTATATATAGTTTGTTTTATTTTAATATATATTCAAAGTTATCAGAATTAAGTTTCCATTTCAAATTTTTATTTTTTACTCCTTTAATAAATTTGATGATTTTACTTTACTTATGATACAAACTCTCTGATATTAAATTTTCAACTCCCATCCCCTCAGGCAATATTGATTTTACGTCACCCAGAGGGCGTTTTTTATTTTGCTAGTCATACATAAAGAACATAAATTATTGCAACCTAAGAAATTAATTGTTATTTCTTTATGGATAATTTATGAGGAAGTGCGTCCCGGTCTCCTGCCTCAAAAATTGCTACCCGGTGACCCAGCTCAGTCTATTCAAAACTATCCATCTTCATATCTATCTATCTATCTATCTCAATTTGTTCATATTTATCTATATTACTTTAAATACTAAGATTTTTTTATTCATGTTTGTTTAATGTCTTGTTTTTAGTTTAAATAAACAAGAATTACTACAAAAAAAAGATGCGACCCCCCCCCCCCAAATACATTCACTTATCGAAAATATCTATCTCCATTTGTTCATATCTATCTATATTATTTTGTTTGTTTATCTATCTATCTATCTCAGTCTATTCCAAACTATATATCCATCTTCATATCTAAACAAGAATTACGACAAATTACGATAAATAAACAAGAATTACGACGAGCTGGGGTTGTTATTTTGATAGTCACCGGGTAGCAATTTTTGAGGCAGGAGACCGGGACGCACTTCCTCATAAATTACCTGTTTATGTATTATAATACAAGTCGTTTGAATTCTACGTTGTGTTTTCTATTTTTAACTCCTGTCTGTCAACACTCGTGGCCTGAATCACCACAAGGAAAATCAAACCCCATTAGACTTTAAGAGAGAAGTTTTAATATATAAGATGCTAATTAAGATTAAATAATGATTATTAAATAACTAAGGGATTGTGACGTCAGTGGCGGTGTAGTTTTGGTTACAGACAGATAAACGACCAATCTCTATTATAATAACTAGCATAACAAAACCACCCTTCGGGCGATGTAAAAATAAAATTTTGAAAAATATAGCCTGAGCCGAGTGGGATTTAAAATTCAATGTCAGAGGGGTAGTATCTAAGTAAAATTAATAAATGAATTGAAGTAATAAAAAACAACAATGCCAAAATATGCCAAAACTTTAAAAGGATATTCAACATTTAATGATTTTAGTAATTAAAATCATCAAATTCATTAAAGGAGTAAAAAATAAACAATTTGAAATAGAAATTAGGAAAGTTAACTTTCTACACCAAAGTTTTTCCTGAAATAATATTCAATAATAAAATTAAATTTGGTTTATCAATGAATAAAACAATCAACTATACAAAATGATTTTTTATTGTTTTGATTATTTCTAAAATCTTTGAAATAAAACAATAAATATTCACCTTATTTATTTTACATTTAACAAACATTTAGTTTTAGTGTAAATAAATATTATATAAAATAAAATAGAGTAATGATACTTAAATCAATATTTAAATGCTAAATAATACCTAATATTATTTTTTTTAATCAGAGGAAATAAAGTATCTAATTTATAGATTTATTTTCAACTAAATTTTGTTTGGTACACTTATGTAAAAATATGAATTTTGTAAAAAATTTTTCAATAAATAAAATCTTTTGATAATAGATTCAGTATCAATTTGTTTGTGACTAAAAGTATGTCACAGCTTACATCACAACACTGTCATTGATAAAAATATTATTTAATTAATAATCAATAGATGCATGCAACATTTTGATTTGAGGTGGACAGAAGTAAGTTTCCATTTCAAATGGTTTCATTTTTCTTTACTCCTTTAATAAATTTGATGATTTTACCGATAATACAAACCCTCTTATATGGAAATTTTAACTCAGACAATATCTTTCAAAAATTAATTTTTATAACCGCTCAGATGGCATTTTTTGCTAGTTTATGTAAAAATGTTTGTACAATAAATTAATGAATATAATATATGTTGTTACACTCTTAATTCATTTTCTTAGAGATTTAATAAATTTTATATCCATTAAAGTAAGCATTAAATTGAATAATTGGCAGACCTGAGCATCTGGAAACCCCCCATCTAAAATTTTTGTTTTTAATTTTTTTTTCTTTCTTTTAATGGATTATTATCAATTGCACACCAATCTATCAGATTGTAAAAAAAAAATTCAAAAAAGTTATTTATTTTTCAAGTTTTCAGCGGTGCTCAGTTCCCCATGTAAGTTTATCATAAATCGATCCCCCATATCAGAACCGCTACAAAATTTATTCATTTATTTATTTTATTGTTTTCCTTCAATGGATTATTATCGATTACACACCAATCTATCAGGTTTTTAAAAAATTCTTAAATGTTCTTTATTTTTTGAGTTTTCAGGGGTGCTCATGCCGACATATAAGTTTATAGTAAATCGCTGCCCAATATCAGAACCGCTCGAAAGGAAACTGGCGCAAATGTGTCAAAGTTAGGGTGGCCCAGAAAAAAACAGAACCCAAATTATTTATTTATTTTCCCATTAAACTAACCTTAAACCCCAACACCAACCCTAACCTCAAATCCTAACCCTAAACCCCCCTAGTTACAATTAACAGTTTTATTACAAAATTTGTGGGTTCTGTTTTTTTCGGTGGCCTCGATTTAGGTAGGGGACATTTTTTTTAACACCGCTTTTGTTTATACAAACCGAACTTCGGTTAAACATTGTTGAATAATGAATTTTAAAAGTATTGCGTCAATTATGATAAAAAATAAAGATTAATTTTTAGTTTAAGAAAGAAGCGCTAAGTGTTAAAAAAAACAAACACGTAAAATCATTTTTTTTGTTTTCATTTTTTTTTTTTTTTTTGTCGTCTGATTCAGACCTACTTGTATTTTTTTTAAAATCAACAAACTATTTTCTGTAAATGGTTGACAAGGTCCAAGGGTATATTTATGACAAATTAAAGTTAAAAGATATTTCTTAATTTCATCATATTTAGCGGAAAAGCATCGCTCAGAACTGGTTGTTATTTTAATTTTAATATTACTAATATGGAATAACCGTAAACAAATTTTGAATTAAAAATAAATGTAAACATCTTTTTTAAATTCCTAATAGGAATAATAAAATTTGAAATAAAAAATACTTGTTATATTTGTGAAGGTGCCGCGAAAATTAAAAATAAATTTTATCTATAAATTTTTTTATCTATAAATTTTTTCATTAAAAATTAACTCTATTAAAACTTTAAAAATATATTTTTTTTTTACCGCAACGAAAACGGAAGTAGTCACGGACAAAATACCATAACTAATAATTTAACGTAAGATTGAAATTAGTGGCTGTATCTTTATTTTTAAATTAATTTCTCGCAAAACTTTATACATGAAATAATTATAAATACAAATAAAAATTAAAATATCAATTAGAAACTGTTTAGAACTAAACATGCATTTATTAAAAGATTCGTTGAAAATTGGCTATGCAAATATTACAAACCAGCAAATATTACAAACGCATCTCAATACTTGTATATAAAGCAATTTGTTCCTTTAATATTATGTATAACACAAATTGATTACAAATTAGGTTCTCATTGATAAACGCTAGAGTTTAGTTTGGAATATGTGACGTCAGCCGTGACGGAGTTTCGGCTTCAGACAAAAATGCAGTCTATCTCCATTATATATAGAGATATATAAGAAGATATATGATATATTGATTATAAATTAGGTTCTAATTAATTCCATTAGATTCTTGGAGAATCTGTGACGTCAGCCGTGACGTAGTTTCGGCTTCAGACAAAAATGCAGTCTATCTCCATTATATATAAGAAGATATAAGATAGTAAGCCAAGGTACCATTGTATTTGGTTTGGCTTAAAAAAGCAATTACTTACTAAAAGTCTACTAAATTAAAAGATGTCTGTAAAACTTGTAATAGTGTGACAGGTTTTACAGACGTCTGGGTGCCCCACTGTCAGGAGAAAGGGTCTCAAGGTCTCTTTGCCCCTCTTTGCCCCGTTATAAATGCGGCCCTGTTGTGTCAGGCAGGCTATATCAGTGACCGTGTCTGTTGTGTTAAGCCTGTTCGTGCGAGGCCAGTCGTAGGCCTCGGTTCGTGTCTGTTGTGTTATGCGGAGGTCAGGCGTGTTCGTGTCTGTTGTGTTATGCGGGGGTCAGGCGTGTTCGTGTCTGTTGTGTTATGCGTGGGTCAGGCGTGTTCGTGTCTGGGTGTTATGCGTGGGTCAGGCGTGTTCGTGTCTGGGTGTTATGCGTGGGTCAGGCGTGTTCGTGCGAGGCCACCGATATAGTAATTCTAGTTGGTCTTGGTTCGTGTCTGTTATGCGGGGTCAGGCGTGTTCGTGTATGCGGGGGTCAGGCGTGTTCGTGTCTGTTATGCGGGGTCAGCGTGTTCGTGTCTGTTGTGTTATGCGTGGGTCAGGCGTGTTCGTGTCTGGGTGTTATGCGTGGGTCAGGCGTGTTCGTGTCTGTTATGCGGGGGTCAGGCGTGTTCGTGTCTGTTGTGTTATGCGTGGGTAAGGCGTGTTTGTGTATGGGTCAGTGTGTGTGTGCGTGTGTGTTATGTGTGTTTGTGTATGGGTCAGTGTGTGTGCGTGTGCGTCTGTGTGCGCGCACGTGCGTGTGTGTGTGTGTTATGCGTGCTTGTGTATATGTCAATGTGTTTATGCGTGTGTGTGTGTGTATGAAGACCAATAAAATATTCCAACACAAACAAAAAAAAACACAAAAAAACAAGAAAAAAGAAAAAAAAACTATCAGATTTATTTCGGTTTATTTTGTAATGCAATTGTTTTTCGATGACGACGAACGGACGAAGTTAAGTTTTGCCAGACGTTGCCCCGAGCAACAAGATCAACATCCGGGCACTGTTGAGTGTTAATTTAATAAGATTTCGACGCAGTTTCGTCCAGAATATTCCGCTTAGGAAATGTCTGCCGAATTATACCAAAATAATTTTATGGAAATATAATACATCATACACTCATCATCTAGATAAAAATAATTTTCAGTTATTTGATTCATTTCTTTCTTCTTTTTTTTTTTATTCCCAAGAATTATAAAAAAGTGTTTCAGAAAAATTGATATCATTTCGTAATCAAAGAACTTGACCAATTCTCGTTCAAATTATAAATTTGGCTAACTGTCTAGCTTTATCCAAATCTAGCGAGGGCAGTAGGATGGCGAATTATATTCGCCTGGACAACTCCAATACGAGGGGTGGCAGGTCATACCACACAAAATATCTTAAATGTTAACACCATGTGTACAAACTAATCAAAGTTATATGTCCAATTTCATGAAAGTCACTGGAAAAGAAAAGATGTTTTAACATTAAACGTAGAATTTTTAGTTGGGTCGACACATGATGTTAAAATGTGAGAGCATCTGAATGAGAATTGGTCAAGTTCTTTGATTACAAAATGATATCGATTTTTTCTGAAACACCATGTTTATCACCTATTCTTCATAGGATTGAATAAATGTTTTTCTTATATATATATATATATATATATATATATATATATAATGAGTCAGACGAACCTACTATTAGTTTAGCTTAATGCTCTTCAGGGCTAAGATCTGACTCAGATCTGACTAATTAGATTTATCTTTATTATTTGCTTTGCTTAGGTATTGAGCACTTTTTACTTATTAGCTTATTCCCCTAGCGGTTGTATGAATATATATATATATATATATCTTATATACATATATACACATATAAATTGTTTTTTCTTTTGGCCAAATACCGTACCAATAGATTACTTTTTGTTGGTACGACTAATTTTTTTCTCCCCGGTTGATGTTTGGTAGTATATTTTTACAATCAAACTATTTCCAGAGTTTTTTCTCACCGCGAGGATTTACCAACACGCTTGGTATATTATATATATATATATATATATATATATATATATATATATATATATATATATATGGTCGGCATCCTTCCGTTTACAAGAGACGATAGAGTAGTGTCAAGGTTTTTTATTCATTTTTTTTATTAACTTGAACTACATAGCCTGGGCGGGTTCATATGAAGAATGAGCTGTTGCACATGCAACAAATCCCCCCTCTCCACACTGCCACTGTGATCCAAAGGAAAGGTAAGGAGCCAATGCAGTTTGGCAACGGTAGTGCCGAAGGAGTTGATGGGTAGCACTGGATTTCAGCATCACACCACCTTAGGGACTCCGGCTCCTGATTTATTTTCGGGGTTTACTCCCATATATATATATATATATATATATATATATATATATATATTTGATAATTTGCTTTTGAAGCATTATTAAGTAAAGTATATTATTATTTATATTTTTAAGGCAATTACAATGCGTATATCGTATAAAATTCAGCAGTGTTCCTGATGAGACCTACTAAGGTTGAAACAGCTGTACGGTGTTCCACACGTCGCACTCGTTATTCGTCGAGTTTGCTTGTCATGATTATTTTCAATAATTATCGAATTTTATACGATATACGCATAGTAATTGCCTTCAAAAATATAAATAATAATAATATATATATATATATATATATATATATATATATATATATATAATAATAATGTTAGCATCCTTCCGTCCACTAAAGACGATGTCGTAGTGTCCATTTTTTAATCTGCAACTGCGTGAGTGGCTGAACAGACCAATTTTTGAATGGCAATCTCTGGTGCAGTGATTGCAAACAAACGGTGATGCTTGATGGAGTTGCTGTTGTCTCTCCTTCCTTTTGGCTCTCTTTTCTGCGGTGGCTTTTTTCCTCTCTTTTTCACTCCTTTTCGTTCCTTGTTTGACGAGGAGGCGCCAGGCCGTACGGTCTTTTACATGAACCTCCCATGTGTTGGTGTCGATGTAGCATATCTTCATGTTCCTCTTGCAGACATCTTTAAAGCGCAGGCGTGGTCTCCCTACCAGTCGGGTGCCCTCTACTAACTCACCATACAGTAGGTCTTTGGGGATGCGGCCTTTGTCCATCCTCCTGATATGGCCAAGCCAATGCAGGCGTCTCTCGCAGATGATGGCGAGCATGCTGTTTATGTTTGCTCGTTGCAGCACTTCTGTGTTGGGCACTTTGTCCTGCCAGCGAATGCGTAGAATGCGGCGTAGGCATCTGAGGTGGAAGCTGTCCAGTTTCCTCACGTGGCGTGAGTATATGATCCAGGCTTCGCTGCCGTATAGGAGAGTACTGAGAACACACGCTCTGTAGACGCGCATTTTGGTCCTCTTGGTAAGGCTGGCATTGTCCCATACTCTCTGGCTCAGTTTGGCCATCACTGCCGCCGCTCTCGCGATTCTGCTGTTCACCGTCAGTGGAGACTGAATTCGCAATGGTGGACCCAAGGTACTTGCAGTTTTCCACTATATATATATATATATATATATATATATAATATATGTACTCTCCCCTGCGAAATTAATTTGTCAAGGATAAACATGATTCTGCGTGCTAGGTTCCCGGTTTCGATTTCTGTCGGGGGGAAATCCTAAGTATACATCGCCGATGAGACTTAATAAAGTTGAAACAGCTGTACGATGTTCTACGTGGGGCATGATATTTGCCGAGTTCGCTTGTCATGATTATTTTCAATAATTATTGAATTTTATCCGATATACGCATTGTAATTGCCTTCAGGCAAAAAATATAAATAATAATATACTTTACTCAACAATGCTTCTAAAGCAAATTATCAAATCTCATCATATATATTTTTTTTGGGGGGGGGGATATGTGCTTAATTGAAGTCATACCTAATTTTGAAAATCAATTAGTTAATAATTAATGAATTTAGGCGGTCATAAAAAAATTGTCGGCTAAAAGCCATATCAAATAAACACAGTGTTTATTTACGTACTCTCATACTGTCGTGTAGCAAGTCAATAAAAAGTGGAATATAAATAAGTTCAAAACAAACGAAGAATCTGGGAATCTAGTGTAATGGTTAGAATCTCTGCCTGTCTTCAATTAAATCTTTCATTTTCTTTTAGTCCTAAAATCTATAAAGGGTGTTTCAGAAAATTTGATATCATTTTCATCTATACATATATAAAGGGCAGTTGTGTGAATCTGTATGTCCGGAGGAAACTTTGCTTTGAAAATAAAACAATTGACGACAAAGTAAATATATATGCACATCACCAGGGCTCTGTTTTTTTGGAAAAATAATGAAGATTTGATTTAAATTCATGAACATATATAAAAAATAAAATTTAAATGATAACAACATGGAATTTTTTTCGATTTAATATTGGTGACATAAATTTCTATTTTCAGAGTGACTGGATCAACGCAAGGTCTTTTTTACGTAGTGATTTTAATGGGGCATTAACTCAGTAATAATGGATCTGCGAGACTAACTTAAAAAAACATCTACCCAGGCGACGCCGGGTAGCCACTTCTAGTAATATAATAAATTGTCCAATTCTCGTTTTAAATGATTCCAGATTTTAACAGTACGTGTAGAAACAAACCAAAATCCAGTTTTATATTTTGTTTTTTCCTTTTCAGGTAGAAAAATGTCATCCACTGGAAAGGAAAATGCGTTAAAAAATTCAAACAGAATTTTTGTCTTTGATCGTCTATTAAAATGCACAAAAATTCTCGCAAAATTTAGCCTTTAGAAAACGAAGATTTTTAGTGCATTTTAGTAGACGATCTTTGATGCTATTTCCTCAAACAATGGTGCAATTAAAAGATCTAATTTTTGGTATCAGTATTCAGTCGCCCCCCCCCCCTAAATTTATGATAAGACCCCCTCCCGATCCATGATACGGGGCCACCACTTTACATATCAATTTTTCATAAACTATTATTCATAGAAAATATATGAAACCACATTTCTGGGGCCCTTGGGTAGGCCTGCAACCCCTTCCCCGGTCGAGAAGTTTGCGGGTAGCCCCAAGGCTTTTTAAAAAAATCTTTTACGTTGGTTATGGTAGTACGTATCAGCTCCGAGCAGGTGATGATTTACAGCCAATTGAAGGTAACGGTTTTAAATATATTTTTTTTAAAGAAATGTCGGAAACGTTCTTTTATCTGGATGGTAAATGGAATGCCTTACTTATTTATCCAACCCGTTCACCACGGATAGGATGTGACACAAGGTCGCAAGAATGGGGCATCCAACAAGGTTCGAACTCGCTATTCCGTTGTAATAGATCTGCGATACTAGCTTGCTAACCATTACACTATGATGGAACATCTTAGGTATTTATGTTGCATAAACTATGTGGTGGCATAGATTATTGGCAACCCCCTGTATTTCTGTAGGGATGGTCCTGTAAGGTTCAAGGTTATAATAATGTTATAACTGGTTGAAACTAACAACTCCGACACGAGTGTAGAACATAAAATAATGGACTTTAATAAAAGCACATGGAGACATTTATCACATATACAAGAAATACGTGTATGGCACAAGGTACAATAAGAACATAAACAATAGTTACCTACATGTACATATAAAAGATATAGATAGAGTTATGGATAGTCCATAAGGTTAAAGTCACTTACTGACTTAGTCTGTACGTGGGGGATAGAGGCCCCACATGAGGATGGGGTGTAGACACAAATGTCTAACCCATGTTGTCCAGTCCAAGAAGAAGGAGAAAAGAGAGATCTTGAATCTGGCGCTTCCTGCTTAAATAACAGAAAAACGCCTGGTGGTGAGAATAAGAAACGAGAGGGAAGATAACTCTTCCAGATCCAAGGGAAGACAATCCAACAGTCCCTTTCATATCACGGACGGAAAATTACTGACAGTTGAAGACTCGCATATCACGTGATTTTGAATTAGTTACTCAGTTCGAGCCGATATCTAGAGCAGGGGAGACATCCCGTTTGCCTCGGCTGACTCAACTCAGCGCACTGTGTGTTAGTTAGTAAGAAAAGAAACATAGTTAAGTAAATAAAAGGTTTTTAAAAGAACAGTATGGCGTTGTTGGTTGATGCATGTCTTAGCAAGAAGAACCTAGAAATAGAAGTCAACATGAGAAAGAATAGAAGCTAGACGATCGAATGGCCAAATACACGAAGAAGAAAGAAAGTGAGTTATGCATCTCATCTCTCTGATACCCTGTCTATCTCTCTCCCCTCTCTAGTAAGAGAACATTGTGTATATACCCGCAACATGACCATGTGGGTATGTGACATTTACCCAACCCGTTCACCACGGATAGGATGTGACACAAGGTCGCAAGAATGGGGCATCCAACGAGGAATGAACTCACTATTCAGTATTGACTTGATCTGCGAGACTAGCTTGATAACCATTACACCACGATGAGACGCCCATTTTACCCAACCCATTCGCCAAGAGTAGGATGTGACACAAAGTCGGATAAAACACAAAACAACTTCATTGAATTGATATTTCACCTCAGTGGGGAGAGTAAGATATTAAGAGAGATATGTGATTAAAAATTGAGGAAAAACGGATAAAACACAAAACAACTTCATTCAATTGATATTTCGCTTCGGTGGGGAGAGTAAGATATTGAGAGAGATATGTGATTAAAAATTGAGGAAAAACGGATAAAACACAAAAAACAACTTCATTCAATTGATATTTCGCCTCGGTGGGGAGAGTAAGATATTGAGAGAGATATGTGATTAAAAATTGAGGAAAAACGGATAAAACACAAAACAACTTCATTCAATTGATATTTCGCTTCGGTGGGGAGAGTAAGATATTGAGAGAGATATGTGATTAAAAATTGAGGAAAACGGATAAAACACAAAACAACTTCATTCAATTGATATTTCGCCTCGGTGGGGAGAGTAAGATATTGAGAGATATGTGATTAAAAATTGAGGAAAAACGGATAAAACACAAAACAACTTCATTCAATTGATATTTCGCCTCGGTGGGGAGAGTAAGATATTGAGAGAGATATGTGATTAAAAATTGAGGAAAAACGGATAAAACACAAAACAACTTCATTCAATTGATATTTCGCTTCGGTGGGGAGAGTAAGATATTGAGAGAGATATGTGATTAAAAATTGAGGAAAAACGGATAAAACACAAAACAACTTCATTCAATTGATATTTCGCCTCGGTGGGGAGAGTAAGATATTGAGAGAGATATGTGATTAAAAATTGAGGAAAAACGGATAAAACACAAAACAACTTCATTCAATTGATATTTTCGCCTCGGTGGGGAGAGTAAGATATTGAGAGAGATATGGAATTGAAAATTGAAAACTGGATGATAGAATTGTAGGTAGTATGGGGCATCCAGTGAGGATTGAACTCACTAGTAATGGATCTGCAATCATCATGACGCTCTGTTTGCACGGATATCCATGACAATCTCTCGCCAACCTTCCCTATCATTCATCGACTCTGGGAGCTCCTCCACGCAGCAGCCAGCATCCTTACATAGTTGGTCAATGTAGGTTCTGGCTGGGCGGCCCACATTAGCGTGCCCATGTGCCGGCTTCCACAGTAGTACGTCGCTTACGAGCTCATCCCTGCTTCTCCAGCAGTGTCCCGCATGCCTAGCCCTCCTTACTCGTATGGTTTGTGAGATGGGGGGCAAGTGGCCATACAGTTGCTTCTTTGTGGGGTGCTGCTTCCACGACTTATTCAGGACCGCTCGCAGCATTCTTGTGCAGCTTCCATCTAGCTTATTCTCAAGGCGCCTTAACGGACCTAAATTCCACTATCGTATGTCACCCCACCGAAAGAAAAAAAAATACCAACAATCAGGGAATTAACCGAATTTAATGAAAATTTCAGTGTTGATATATTAATGAATACGATATATAATTATTTTATTTAAAAACTTTTACATTTTTTCAGGTCAGGTCAGTTAACTTTAAACGATGTATCTTTGAGAATCTGTGTTCCGCCTGAAAGATACGTAAAAATCTAACGTAAGCGGAGTGACCTATTGTCGCTATCAACCGTGGGCGAAGGAGTCTATCCCCTTTTCACTATCGCTTAACCAGGGAGATTATTTCTTGCATCTGGGGTGGAGCGCCGCACTTACTATCAGCTCCCCGCTCTACCGCACAGATCTAAGCTATGTTACTAATTCGCTGAGTTGGCGAGGGCTGGTATCGAACCCGGAACCTTGTGTTTCCTAGGTGGATGCTCTACCAACAGCTAAATTTCTATGTAATTATTTGGTGCTAGCAAGACCTGTGGATATACCACAGTATGATTATTCAATTATTACAACGTTTGATATGTTTACTTAAGAGCTATTGCTAAATAGTTCAATATGTAAAAAGTATAATAACCTTGATTTAACTCTCTCTCTCTCTCTCTCTCTCTCTCTCTCTCTCTCTCTCTCTCTCTCTCTCTCTCTCTTTCTTTTCATCTTTTCATTGTGTTTAATTGAAACAAATTAGCATTATCGCTTTCGCGCGCTCACCCCTCTCTCTATATATATCTTTCTTCTGGTTTTTTTTCTTCCTTTTGTTTCTTATCAATATTTTCTGTGTAGCATGTCCCTTTTCTTTCCCTTCTTCCTTTATAATAAAACGGAATAGTCTATTATTTAGCTGAGGTGACGACACTCATAACAAATACCAATTCGGCAGATAAGTAATATCAGATAATCGGGATTTACATTTTTGCATTTCTTCTTGGGCGATTTGGACGGTCTCATTTTTAACCAGTGGGTGTTGCAAGATGATAACGGTCGTACTTTTAAGGAACACGAGTATTATTAATGTGTAGATATTACCGCTGACATTTCCCCGATAGATTATTCCAGACAAGTACCGACTCACAACTTAGAAAACCCTTTTTATCATATATGTGCTAGAAGGCGGTGACTGAGAGTCTTAATGTCCTGGGTATGACGTTAAACTCTATCTGATGGCGAAGTTTCAATTCTGGAGCTCTGGGGAGTGTAGAATACTCCTTTATCACCATTACTCCTAGGTCCACTCTGACCCGGGATGGTAGTACCTGTTAGGGTCCTATCCATGGGTTAAACAAACTAGTTTCAAAATAAAGATGTGGCTCAACTTGCAAATCGGTCGGAAAATTAGGGTGACCCAGAAAAAACAGAAGCCATAAATTTTGTAATAAAACTGTTAATCTTAACTAGGGGGTTTAGGGTTAGGGTTCAGGGTTAGGGTTAGGGTTATGGTTGGGTTTTAGGGTTAGTTTAATGGGAAAATAAATAAATAATTTGGGTTCTGTTTTTTCTGGGTCCCCCTGTATACAGAGTGACCCAGAAAAAAAAACACAAATTTTGTAATAAAACTGTTAATTTTAACTAGGGGGTTTAGGGTTTGGGTTTAGGGTTTGGGTTGGGGTTTAGGGTTAGTTTAATGGGAAAATAAATAAATAATTTGGGTTCTGTTTTTCTCTGGGTCCCCTGTATACAGAGTGACCAGAAAAAACCCACAAATTTTGTAATAAAACTGTTAATTTTAACTAGGGGTTTAGGGTTTGGGTTTAGGGTTTGGGTTGGGTTTTAGGGTTAGTTTAATGGGAAAATAAATAAATAATTTGGGTTCTGTTTTTCTCTGGGTCCCCCTGTATACAGAGTGACCCAGAAAAAACCCACAAAATTTTGTAATAAAACTGTTAATTTTAACTAGGGGGTTTATGGTTTGGGTTTAGGGTTTGGGTTGGGTTTTAGGGTTAGTTTAATGGGAAAATAAATAAATAATTTGGGTTCTGTTTTTCCTGGGTCCCCCTGTATACAGAGTGACCCAGAAAAAAACCCACAATTTTGTAATAAAACTGTTAATTTTAACTAGGGGGTTTAGGGTTTGGGTTTAGGGTTTGGGTTGGGTTTTAGGGTTAGTTTAATGGGAAAATAAATAAATAATTTGGGTTCTGTTTTTTCTGGGTCACCCTGTATACAGAGTGACCCAGAAAAAAACCCACAAATTTTGTAATAAAACTGTTAATTTTAACTAGGGGGTTTAGGGTTTGGGTTTAGGGTTAGGGTTGGGGTTTAGGATTAGTTTAATGGGAAAATAAATAAATAATTTGGGTTCTGTTTTTTTTCTGGGTCACCCTAATTTTCCGACCGATTTGCAAGTTTTGCCAAAGATGTTTTAAAAAACTGCGTATCCATCAAGAATGAACAAAACACGCCTTCGGTATAAAATAAACCAACAGGGGTTGACATGCCGTAAAACCAAACAAACAAACAAACAAGCAGCGACTCGGAATACAGAAAATATTATTGTTTTTTAATGGCGTCTTCTAGATTCGATTTAAAAAATGTTAGATTGAAAAGAAATCTGGAAGGAATTTATAATCCCAATAAAACAAATTCTCTGCAGCCGGTTAAATAGTAAGTCAATTAATTCTAAATTCCAATTGGTATAAGTAATAACTAGTTTCTTCTTCTTTTACTTCTAAGTCGTCCAGTCTTTCTTTATTTGTGCGCAAAAAAAAATATCCAACCTGCCTAGAATTCATCTTCACTACCTGCTTCGAGGAGGCAATGGCGGATACAGATAAGGGAAGTTAACATTACTCCTCTCTCTCTCTCTCTCTCTCTCTCTCTCTCTCTCTCTCTCTCTCTCTCTCTCTCTCTCTAAAGAAAGAAAGAAAGAAGAAGAAGAAGGAGGACGAGGAGGAGAAGAAGAATAACGAAAAGAAGAAGGAGAGGAGGAGGAGAAACTAAATAACGAGAAGAAGAAGAAGAAGAAGAAGAAGAAGAAGAAGAAGAAGAAGAAGAAGAAGAAGAAGGGACGGAGAAAAGAGAAAGAGAGAATTAAAGTGAAAAGAAAGATAAGATGAAGAAAACGACAGAAGAAGAAAAAGAGAAAGAGAGAACGGAAAGAGAAAGAGGAAGAGGAGAAATAGAAAAGAAAAGAAAAGAAAGGAAGAAAGAAAGAAAGAATAAGAATGACGGAGAAAGAGAAAGAAAGAAGGAAAATAAAAGAAATATAAGCAAAAAAGAAAATAGATAGAAAGAGAAAGAGAGAAAGAGAGACGTAAAAAAAGATGAACAAAACAGAAGAAGAAGAAGAAGAAGAAGAAGAAGAAGAAGAAGAAGAAGAAGAAAAGAAAGAGAGGTATCGTTCCTTTTTGCAGACCCCCAACAACCGCTCCCCCCGTCCCCCAAATCCCATCTTTAAGGTTATTCATTACACATCAAAGTGAGGGAAACCGAAAGCGATTTTCGGTGGCAGGAAACGAGCAGACATCCACAGCTGGTTGGGTGAATGGTGAATTAATTAGAAATTTGAACTGTGACTCTCTCTCTCTCTCTCTCTCTCTCTCTCTCTCTCTCTCTCTCTCTCTCTCTCTCTCTCTCTCCCTGTTTAGCCCAATCTCCTTTTCTGTCGATAAATTTCCCTCCATGTCCGTGTGCGCTCGCGCGCCCGCGCGTCTTAACCAATTCCTCTCGTCGTCGTCTGTCATTTCGGCCTTTTGCGACATTTCAGACTTGGAATGATTCCTCAACTTCATTTCTGTCATATTTTCTCAAAAGAAGACTGAATATTTGGTAATTTTCACCTTTAGTTGTCAAAATTCCTAGCAAATAAGGCAATTAGAGTAACCTCCCTTGACTTTCACTTTGAAACAAGCCGGTAACCAGTTTTGAAAGTCTCCGTGCGAAATACAAAATCTTAGAAACTTTCCGAAAATAATACAACTGCATGCTTTAACACAAAAATATCATAAAATGTGTTCTTAATAACAATTAAGTTCATTTCAGATAATTTTATGCTAGGAATTTAGCCAACTGACTTTTACTTTGAAACAAGCCGGTAGCCATTTTGAAAGTCTCCGTGTGAAGTACACAAATCTTAGAAACTTTTTCGAAAACAATACAACTGCATGCTTTAACACAAAAATATCATAAAATGTGTTCTTAATAACAATTAAGTTCATTTCAGATAATGCGCACGCACAATTTTATGTTAGGAATTTAGTCAACTGACTTTCACTTTGAAACAAGCCGGTAGCCATTTTGAATGTGTCCGTGCGAAATATACAAATCTTAAAATCATTTCTAAAACAATATAAATGTATGCTTTAACACAAAAATATCATAAAATGTGTTCTTAATAATAATTAAGTTCATTTCAGATAATGCGCATGCACAATTTTATGCTAGGAATTTTGACAACTAAAGGTGAAAATTACCGAATATTTACTGTTAACAGAAATTAAGACAATCAAGGAAAAATATCCGGTTTAGCTCAGTCGGTAGAGTGTCCGGCTGGGAACCCCATGATTCCTGGTTCGATACCGACCCTTGCCAACTCAGCGTATGAGTAGCACAGAGATCTGTGCGGTAAAGTGAGGACCTGATGGTAGGTTTGGCGATCCGTCTTAGATGAAAAAAAACAAAACAAAACAATCTCCTTTGTCTAGCGCTTGTGAAAAGACTTCCTCGCTGTATGACCAATACCGACTTTAGGCCACCCCGGCGACTTTACTTATTTATTAAACCCGGTTTTGTTAAAACCAGTATGCAAAATTCACTAAAAATCCTCATTTTCTGAAGGCTAAATTTTACGAAAACGAGGATCTTTAGTGCATTTTAGTAGAGGATAAGATCTATCCTTATTCTATCTATTAGTAAAAGACCTCATTTTTTATATCAATATTCAGTATACTAACACAACCTGGCTGGGGCGTTAGAATGCACCGACTGCACCTCTGCAGAGGGGTAAGACTCCCCCAATGGAGCCACCTGTTGGCTGTGGGTGGCGACCCGTGATGCTTAAGGATAGAGCCCGGGTGGATGAGCAGTTCATGACATGCAATACTCCACTTTGGCCCTATCTTGGGCTAGACGGGCGGTCGGAGAGGCCCCCTCCGATCAATCGGCTGGTCACGTCAAGCCCTAGCACCTATATGATTTTCCCAACCTATTGCCCTTATGGCAAGCCCCAACCCGTTTTTATCATATGGGTGCTAGAAGGCGTGGCTGCGGGTCTACATGTCCTGGGAATTACGTTAAACTCTATCTGATGGTGAGGTTCCAGTTCTGGAGGTTTGGGGATGTGGAGCACCCCCTCATCACCATTGCTCCCTGGTCCACTCTGACCCGGAGTGGTAGTACCTGTTAGGGTCCCATCTATGGGTTAAATAGAAAAATGTATTTATAAAAAAATTGTATTATCCATTAAGAATTGATTTATTTCAAAACTTTATCGGCATTAAATGACCCACTGAGGTTGATATGCCACAAAACAAAACAAACAAACTAACACACAACTTTCGCATAGATAGACAATTTGATATTTTTTAAAGTGAAAAATCGACCTACCCTAACAGACATGGCTAAGAAAGGGAAACTTCAAGAGAGAAACTGAATCACTAATAATAGCAGCACAAAATAATGCCACAGGGACCAATTATGTTAAAGTGAAAACAGATAAGACGCAAACAAATAGTAAATGTACGCTGTGTGGAGAGAAACGAGATGGTTTATCACATAATAAGCGAACGCAGCCAGCATTAAAGAATGCGTAGATGCAACAATTCAAGGACTCGAAGAATATACTAAAACAGAAAATCAACAAAGACTAGGAAACAGAAGTTGGGAAGAAAAACAACTGTACGGATATTTCAAGCACACGAGAAAACCTGGACATGGCCGAGAAAGAGAAATCTCAAGAGGGAAACTGAATCTCTTATAATAGCAGCACAAAATGATGTCATAAGGGCCTATTTTGCAAAATACATCTTGTGGTTGGATGCATCATCAGTGATGTTCTTGGGTCAATTGGGGTTTCGGGTCTTTCAACATCATACCCCCCCCCCGCTGAATATAAATGAAGAATACGCAGAACAGCAATTGTAGAATATGGGAAGACAAAGACGAAACGGTTTATCACATAATAAGCGAATGCAGCAAACTAGCACAAAGTAAATATATATATTTACCAACTCCTCCACACGAGCAGGATACGACACAAGGTCAATTTCTTAAGCGGAGTTTAACAGGTTTGAATTCAGAGTTTTCCTTCTCCTAGACTGGTTACCTAGCCATGGTTAAAGAACCCAGTCTGCCCTGCTATTTACCCATAGCTGGAGGGAGAGTAGGATTCATACCTTTCCCAAGGGTATTAGCGCTAAGTGAAATGCAGTTACCACGTCCAGGATTTGAACTCGGGGCGACGAGTCCATTTCCCATGACTTTAACCATTACACCACGGGCTTCCTAGTGAATATAAGACTAGGCACGAATGGGTGGGATAGGTGATCAATTGAGGGTAATTTATGAGGAAGTGCATCCCAGTCTCCTGCCTCATAAATTGCTACACGGTGACTATTAAAATAACGACCCCAGCTACGGTGTTACTTGAAAGAAAACAATCTACTTAGGGTGTTAAATGTATGGGGGGGGGCGGCTTCTCTTTTTTGTCGTAATTCTTGTTTATTTATCGTAATTTGTCGTAATTCTTGTTTAGATATGAAGATGGATATATAGTTTGGAATAGACTGAGATAGATAGATAGATAGATAGATAAACAAACAAAATAATATAGATAGATATTAAACAAACATGAATAAAAGAAAATCTTAGTATTTAAAGTAATATAGATAAATATGAACAAATTGAGATAGATAGATAGATATTCAGATGGGGTCGTTATTTTAATAGTCACCGTGTAGCAATTTATGAGGCAGGAGATCGGGACGCACTTCCTCATAAATTACCCAATTGAGAACCGTGCAAGAGATTAAAATCTGACCATACTATCAAATGGTATAGGCACAAACCAGAATCCATCCTAGAAAATGACACGCATAAAATTATCTTGGATGTTGATATACAAACGGATCACTGAATCCCGACCAGAAGACCAGACCTGGTGTTAATTGACAAGAAGAAAAGAACTTGTTATCTAGATGTTTTTGCTGTCCCGATAGACCACAGAGTGAAATCGAAAGAAAGCGAAAAGCTAAAATAACCCAGTCTTCCCTACTCTTTAACCTAACGAATTCATTGGTTCTCCCAGGGGTATTAGTGCAAATTCAATAGGAACAGTCCTGAGCTAATTTTGAACTTAATATCAGGATTTATAAAGTTCAAGGACACCACTTATATTATACGTGTCCCTGTAGAGTAAAAAAAAATCGCCCCCTCCCACCCCCCAGTGATCTGGGGGGGGCACTAAGTTGAATCTGAAGGTGAGGCTCCAGTTCTCGAGATCTGGAGAGTAGCCCTTCATTGCTATTACTCCCACATAGGAGCCTAAAAGTTAGTACCACTCTGATCCTGAGTGGTAGTACCTGTTAGGGTCCCATCTATAGGTGAAATAAATTTGTTTAACGTTTATTTGTTTGTTTGTTGTTTGTTTATTGATTTTAACGGCATATCAACCCGTCTGGGGTTATGTCATGCCTAACGGTTAGGAAGTAATACATATCGTGTATTTATGTTTATACTTTTTAGTAATTGGTTTTAAAATGTGTTATCATTATTGGGGATTATATTGTATGGTATTGATTTGTTTCATGTCTATATTCTATGGTATAATTTTATTTCCCTCAAAAAAGAGAGAATATCCTCCATGTTGACCTTTTCAAACAGATCTTTCATATTGTTTGCTTTAAAATAACGGTTTCTGATGTGAGCAAAAAACCTGCATTCCATGAATAAGTGTTTAACTGTCAAAGGTGTTTGACATGTTCCACATTGTGGTTGTTGTTCTTCTTTGAGTATATAGGAGTGTGTTAGTCTTGTATGACCAATGCGTAATCGGGATACAATGACTTGTTCCTTTCTAGACTTCCTTAAAGTTGAATCGGAAGACTTGATATCATAAAACTGTGAATTATTTGTATTGAGAATAGTTAGTTGAAGTTGTAATTGTGTACTAAGATTATTATTATTAGTTACTTGAAACCATATACCTGTGTGCAAACTATTAAATAGAAATAATTACTTGAAACCATACGATTGTGTATAAATTACAAGCATTATATAGGAATACTTGATATCATATAACTGTAAATTATTTCTATTAAGACAGGAATACTTGAAGCTATAATTGTTTACTAAGGATTATTATTAGTTACTTGAAACCATATAACTGTGTGCAAACAAATGATTATTATTAAATAGGAATAATTACTTGAAGCCGTATAATTATTCGTATTAGATAGGAATATTTGATGGAATATAACTGTAAATTATTTGTATTAATAATAATTACTTGAAGCTATAATTGATTATTAAGGATTATTATTAGTTACTTGAAACCATATAACTGTGTACAAATAAATAATTATTATTAAATAGAAATAATTATTTGAAGCCGTATAATTATTTGTATTAGATAGGAATATTTGATGGCATATAACTGTAAATTATCTATATCAAGAATAGTTACTTGAAGCTATAGTTGTTTACCAAGGATTTTTATTAGTTACTTGAAACAATATAACTGTATGCAAACAAATGATTACTATTAAATAGAAAATAACTACTTGAAACCATATAATTATTAGTATTAGATAGGAATAATTGAAACAAATACAACTGCTAGAAAATGATTTGTATTAGATAGGAATACTTGATGCCCTATAACTGAAGCTAAAAAATCCAAAGAAACAACTACACAAAAAATACAAATATGGACATACAATGAATACGGTTCCCTAACCTCTCGACATAAAATAGCCCTATCTAATACTAATAATTATATGGTTCCAAGTAATTATTTCTGTTTAATAAAAGCCATTTGTTTGCACACAGTTATATGGTTTATAGTAACTAATAATGATAATCCTTAGTAAAAAAAATTATAGCTTCAAGTGTTCCTGTCTTAATACAAATAATTTACAATTATATGCCATCAAATATTCCTATCTAATACGAATAATTATACGGCTTCAAATAATTATACCTATTTAATAATAATCATTTGTTTGCACACAGTTATATGGTTTCAAGTAACTACTCCGTTTGTGATTCAAAACCTGTCAGCTTGGCAGTCGAGTTCGAAATGTACATTCAGGGATTGACATTTTCTCGATTTGTTTAGTCTTACATTTGAACATATCCTCCAAAAATATATAGGTGATTTATGAGGAAGTGCGTCCCGGTCTCCTGCCTCAAGAGTTGCTACCCGGTGACTATTAAAATAACGACCCAGCTCAGTCTATTCAAAACTATCCATCTTCATATCTATCTATCTATCTATCTCAATTTGTTCATATTTATCTATATTACTTACTAAGATTTGTTTTTTATTCATGTTTGTTTAATGTCTTATTTTTAGTTTAAATAAACAAGAATTACGAAAAGGAACCCCCCCCTAAATACATTTACTTGTCGAAAATATCTATCTCCATTTCATATATATCTATATTATTTTGTTTGTTTATCTATCTATCTACCTCAGTCTATTCCAAACTATATATCCATCTTCATATCTAAACAAGAATTACGACAAATTACGATAAATAAACAAGAATTACGACGAGCTGGGGTTGTTATTTTGATAGTCACCGGGTAGCGGTCTTTTGAGGCGGGAGACCGTGACGCACTTCCTCATAAATTACCAATATATATATATATGTATATATATATATATGTACATATATATGTGTGTATGAGTGCGTTTGTGTGTGTTTGTGCGTGTGATTGTGCGTGTGTGTGTGCGCGCGTGTGTGTGTGGTGTGTGTGTGTGTGTGTGCGCGTGTGTGTGTGTGTGTGTATGCACGTGTGCTTACATACATTATTCACATTACCCAGATTCGTCTCTAGCAAAATTGACAGAAGGGTCTAGCACACATGGCTTTCACTATACGACATTGACACTCTCGAAATGGAGAATTCAAGACGGCCGTAAAAATAAGAAAAAAAAAAAAAATATACGGCGGCGGCGGTGCGGGGGGGGGGTGTCTATCCACCCTTCTCTCGAGTCTTGACAAATAGCAAATTTTGAAGAGGGACAGTGGGGGGAGGACCAAGGCAAGGCAAGGGGAGGCTAGTGGGGATAAAAAATAAAAAAGGGGGGGGATAAAGAAAGAAAGAAAGAAAGAAAGAAAGAAAGAAAGAAAGAAAGAAAGGGGAAAATAGCCAGTAAAATCGACGGTGAAATAATAAAAAAAAGAGAACTGATGAGGCGACACAAGTCGAAATAAATTTATCTTCTGAAGGTAATCATCCCTTATAAATATATATATATTTATATATATGTGTGTGTGTGTGAGTATATATAATATATATATATATATATATATATATATATATATATATGTGTGTGTGTGTTTGTGTGTGTGGTGTGTGTGTAAATATTATATATTATATATATATATATATATATATATATATATATATATATTACCAACTCTCCGCACAGGCGGATGCGACACAAGTCCATTTCTTAAGCGAATTTAACAGGTTTGAATTGACAGGGTTGAATTGAAAGTTTTCCTTCTCTTAGACTGGTTACCCAGCCATGGTTAAGAACCTAGTCTGCCCTACTATTTACCCATAGCTGGAGGAAGAGTAGTTGGAGAGAGTAGCCACGTCCAGGATTTTTAACCCGCATCGACTAGTCCATTTCCTACGACTCTAACCGTTACACCACGCGCCTCCTATGTATGTATATTATATTTATATGTATATGAACATGCATATACATATACGAGAGTACGTAAATAAACACTGTGTTTATTTGATAGGGCTTTTAGCCGACAATTTTTGGAGGATATGTGCTTGATTGAAGTCATACTAATTTTGAAAATTAATTAGTTAATAATTAATAAATTTAGGCGGGCATATATATTCAAATGTAAGGCGTAAACAAAATCGAGAAAATGTCAAATCCTGAATGTACATTTCGACCTATTAGGTCTCATCAGCAAGGTTATAGACATGGAGACTGTGGTATAATTTTATTTCCCCAAAAAAAGAGAGAATATCCTCCATGTTGACATTTTCAAAACAGATCTTTCATATTGTTTGCTTAAAAAATAAACGGTTTCTGATGTGAGCAAAAAAACCTGCATTCCATGAATAAGTGTTTAACTGTCAAAGGTGTTTGACATGTTCCACATTATGGTTGTTGTTCTTGTTTGAGTATATAGGAGTGCGTTAGTCTTGTATGACCAATGCGTAATCGGGACACAATGACTTGTTCCTTTCTAGACTTCCTTAAAGTTGAATCGGAAGACTTGATATCATAAAACTGTGAATTATTTGTATTGAGAATAGTTAGTTGAAGTTGCAATTGTGTACTAAGATTATTATTATTAGTTACTTGAAACCATATACCTGTGTGCAAACTATCAAATAGAAATAATTACTTGAAACCATAGGATTGTATATAAATTAAAAGCATTAGATAGGAATACTTGATATCATATAACTGTAAATTATTTCTATTAAGACAGGAATACTTGAAGCTATAATTGTTTATTAAGGATTATTATTAGTTACTTGAAACCATATAACTGTATGCAAACAAATGATTACTATTAAATAGAAATAACTACTTGAAACCATATAATTATTAGTATTAGATAGGAATAATTGAAACAAATACAACTGCTAGAAAATGATTTGTATTAGATAGGAATAGTTGATGCCCTATAACTGAAGCTAAAAAATCCAAAGAAACAACTACACAAAAAATACAAATATGGACATACAATGAATACGGTTCCCTAACCTCTTGACATAAAATAACCCTATCTAATACTAATAATTATGTGGTTCCAAGTAATTATTTTTGTTTAATAAAAGCCATTTGTTTGCACACAGTTATATGGTTTATAGTAACTAATAATGATAATCCTTAGTAAACAATTATAGCTTCAAGTATTCCTGTCTTAATACAAATAATTTCCAATTATATGCCATCAAATATTCCTATCTAATACGAATAATTATACGGCTTCAAATAATTATTCCTATTTAATAATAATCATTTATTTGTACACAGTTATATGGTTTCAAGTAATTAATAATAATCCTTAATAAACAATTATAGCTTCAAGTAATTATTATTAATACAAATAATTTACAGTTATATACCATTGTAGCGTTAGTTTCGTATTTGCCTGGGAGAGTTGTCTGCGCGATTTAGTTTGCTGGTGCCCGCTAGGGGGCTATAGTATTTAAGCGCTGGGTTCAAACCCTTCTGTCGCTTTTCCTGTTCCAGTAACCACGAGACACATGGGGTAGATTTTGGTCTACCCCTTCTCGTTGGGGCTCTCGGCCCCCCTTACATTACTGTAAGTGAATTAACCCAGCATGGACTATCCCTAGTCTCATGTCTGTGGCTTTTTGTATATCTTGTACCATTCATGAATGTGTGTTTATCTTTCTACATGTAACTTCGTCTTACTTATGTATTTTGTATCTTGTCATATCCATGTGCTGTCCATATTAAATGTTTTGTCTGTCAACCCTTGTCGGAGTTTTGTATTCAAAGTATATATAACTTTGAACCTCTCTTACACTATTAAATATACCATATATATATATATATTATATATATATATATATATATATATATATATCAAGTAGATGATATCAAGTGTTATATTGATAGGATTCAACCAAATTTGAGAACTAAAACGTACATATAGAGATCGACTTTTCTCGATTTGTTTACGCCTTACATTTGAACAGATATGCACACCTAATTCATTAATTATCAACTAATTAATTTTCAAATTCGGTATGACTTCAATTAAGCACATATTCTTCCAAAGATTGTCGGCTATCGCCATCTCAAACATACTGTTTGTTTACTCTCATATAGATATGTGTTTATATAATTTTTACATAGAAGGAGTATGATAAATAGATAAATAAATAAATAAATAAAGTTTTTTTTTTAATTATTTCCCCGTCAAGAGCGCTGTCCAGCCGAGATCCTTTGTGTTAAGCAGAGCACGATCCTTAGTGAAGAATCCTTTGGTTGGCCCATAGTGTCCCTTAATATTGGGTATGATCCTTTGGTTGTTCCTTGGTGCTCCTCAGTCTTGCATGTCGTTCGTCAATGAGTGCAAATGGACATATGTCAATATCAGCCGATTAAGTAGTTAACCAACCACGTATTCGGGCTGTTGATTGGCTGAGGTTTAAACCACGTGACCTCGCTTAGTCTATAAACTTAAGTGGTGAATTGTAGCACGGCTTATATACAACGAAATATTCCCATACTGCCTTTGTTAGATCCGCCAGTTTATGGGCACGTGCAAAGTCGTGATTTTTCATAATTTTCCTGTTTTTCCCGTGTCGAATATGGTGTGACGTCGTAATTTCGAAATTACGACGTCACACCATATGCAACACGGGCAATACATGAAAATTGTAAAAAATCACGACTTTGTGCGTGCCCGAACAAACGCAGAAATTTTTAAAAAATAAAAAAAGGGGGGGGGATAAAGAAAGAAAGAAAGAAAGAAAGAAAGAAAGAAAGAAGAAAGAAAGGGGAAAATACGCCAGTAAAATCGACGGTGAAATAATAAAAAAAAGAGAACTGATGAGGCGACACAAGTCGAAATAAATTTATCTTCTGAAGGTAATCATCCCTTATAAATATATATAATATTATATATATGTGTGTGTGTGTGAGTATATATATATATATATATAATATATATATATATATATATTATATGTGTGTGTGTGTTTGTGTGTGTGTGTGTGTGTAAATATATATATA
>CM042157.1:82012133-82037298 GCA_023376005.1 Doryteuthis pealeii
TCGGGTAAACAGTATGGGAAATATCCTATTTCAATTGGATTCAAACATCAGAAAGATCGCCAGACGACTGGAAAAGACACAGATTCAAATAATGAAGAAGTACTCCGTAATATTCAATAATACATGATATATATATATATATATATATATATATATATATATATATATATATATATATATATTCGGCTAGGTCACGTTTTCATTTTTTTAAAATATCAAATTACATGAAACATCAAAAGTTGTATATTGGTCTATTAAGTACTGATACCAAAAATTAGATTTCAAACTTGTATCAATTTGATAGCCATCCAAACCAACGACCAAACCAATATATATATATATATATATATATATATATATATATATATATATATATATATATATATTCAACAATGCTTCTAAAATAAACAAACATCCAAAAATCTTATTTCCTTCGCCCGAAGAGCTTAAAGCCCGAGTTTGTTATTGTTCACTCAGCGCCCCCTTGCCTCATATGGTAGAGACGTCTCAGTATCATTGACAGGTTAATTTCGCAGGAATTTCTCAGTGCTGTATCGTGGCTGAAGCAGTATGGTTTCTGACTATCCTGCTGAAGTCCCGGTTTACATTTCTGTCGGAGGGAAATCGTTAGTGTATATCAATGAGACTTAATAAAGTTGAAACAGTCTGTACGATATTCTACACACCGAGTAATTCTTTACCGTAATTCACTTGTCATCATTATCTTCTATAATTATCGAATTTTATGCGATATGCGCATTGTAATTGCCTTCAAGCAAAAATATAAATATTAATATATATATATATATATATATATATATATATATATATATATATATATATATATTGGTTTGGTCGTTGGTTTTGAAGGCTATCAAATTGGTACAAGTTTAAAATCTAATTTTTGGTATCAGTACTTAATAGACCAATATACAACTTTTGATGTTTCATGTAATTTGATATTTTTTTAAAAAGTGAAAACTAGACCTACCCGAATATATATATATATATATATATATATATATATATCGTTCATACAACCGACACTTCCACCTTCCACGCAGATTAACTTGCCATCTATCTGACAATAGTGTAATAAAAGAATTTCCATCAATCAACAATGCCACCATATTGTAAATAATTTTTTTTTTAATATTCATCAATAACGCAAACATAGGAATTGACAACAACTTACAAAGACATTGCAGTCCTGTCGGCTAGGGATTTAGAATATACCGACTGCACCTCTGCAGAGGGGTAAGACCACTCTCCCAATCGGGCTACCTGTTGGCGGTTGGAGAGGCGGGGTGACCGGTGATGCTTAGAGATTGAACCCTAGTGACTGATGCAACACTTCACATTGGTCCTTACTTAGGCTAAACGGGCGGTCGGAAAGAATCCCCCCCCCCCCGGAGTAGTCTCCCATGTCTATAACCTTGCTGATGAGACCTAATAGGTCGAAATGTACATTCAGGGATTGACATTTTCTCGATTTGTTTAGCCTTACATTGGAACATATATGCCCGCCTAAATTCATTAATTATTAACTAATTAATTTTCAAAATCAGGTATGACTTCAATTAAGCACATATCCTCCAAAAATTGTTGGCTAAAAAAGCCATATCAAATAAACACATCTGTTTGTTTACTTACTCTCACACTGTCGTGTAGCAAGTCAATAAAAAGTGGAATATATATATATATATATATATATATATATATATATATATATATCACAAACCCACCGCACACACATCTACGGGTGCGCTGGTCACGTCAAGCCCTAGTACCTATATGATTGCCCCGACGCTATTGCCCTTATGGCAAACCCCAAACCTTTTATCAAAAATGTGTAAATATATATATACTAGCAGAGATACCCGGTCCATGACCGGAGTAAAATGATTTTAAGAATGCCAGTGATCAACAGAAAAAAGAGGAAGAGAGTAGAAAGAGAGGAAAATAATTTAGTAAATTCTCATTAAATTAAGAAAAAAGTTGCTAAGAAATCATACATTACAATGTTTGTTTATTTTACTAAAATATTAGAGGCGTCCCTTTGTGCTCTAAGGATAAGGAAGCTAATTTCGCAGATTCATTACTACTGAATAGCGAGTTCTATTCTCGCAGGATGCCCTACACTTGCGAACTTTAGTCACATCCAACCTGTGGTGTAGATATGTTCAACATATCAAACTTCCGGTTTCGACCGGGGGTCCCGTGAGCTTCGGACGCTGGACCTTACAAGTTTATTGCGTCGATCCCAGGGGGCTATCCCCCAGGCAATACCTGCCCCCTTGGGGTGGGGCTGGGTGTATTGCCCAGCGCCTGAGGCGCCCCCTTGAGGGAGAATGCCGAAGGGATCGACGCAATTTTTTTTGTTTTTTGTTTGTTCTTTCCTACCCATGAGCTTCGGCTTGTGTGTGGGCCCACATTAAAACGAGGCCTTGTGCCCAGCCTATACAAGTGGGGTATGGGGCAAATACGTCCAACCTGTGGTGAACGACTAGGGTAAATAAGGAATGCATCCCATTGAGATGTAACATTCTACCTAAGGTGAACGTGCTGGGTAAATGATGATGGTGTACCATCGTGATGTAATGGTTATGTGTGTCACTTACTTGTGACCTTGTGTACACATGATGAACAAGTTTGAAAACATCCTACCAATGGCGAGCAGTTTGTATAAAGAATAACGGCGCTCCATCATAGTGTTAGCAAGCTAGTCTCGCAAATGCGTTACTACTGAATAGCGAGGTCAATCCTCGGTGGATGCATCATACTTGCGACTGTGTCACATCCTAAGTAAATACCTACATTTAATATATATATATATATATATATATATATATATATATATATATATATATATATATATGTAAACAACTTTTAGCTATTTTCAGCCGACAGTATATTTGGGAGGATATGTGCTTTTTAATTTTAGTCAGACCTAATTTTTTTGAAAGTTAATTCATTTATGTTTAATTAGGCGGGATTTAAACTACTTAAATGTGAGGCTAAACAAATCGAGAAAAATCAATCTCTGAATATATATTTCGACCTATTAGGTCTCATCAGCAGAGTTATAGATACGAGGACCGCCTAGCGTGTGAATTGCGATTTCTGTTTGGCGTGATGGTAAGATACCGGCGTGCCGTTTCGGCACAAAGGGTTCAAGTCACACGCTAGGCGGTCCTCGTATCTATAACTCTGCTGATGAGACCTAATAGGTCGAAATATATATTCAGAGATTGATTTTTCTCGATTTGTTTAGCCTCACATTTAAGTAGTTTAAATCCCGCCTAATTAAACATAAATGAATTAACTTTCAAAAATTAGGTCTGACTAAAATTAAAAAGCACATATTCTCCCAAATATATATATATATATATATATATATATATATATATATATATATATTACCGTAAACTCGTAAGTGGTTTGAACCAATTTTCTTTTTCTTTGTGAGTTACAATGTTAGAAAATGTTTTACTTTAATTTATTTTTCTTTTTACTAAAATATTAAAGGAAGCTAGTTTCACAGATCCATTACTACTGAATAGCGAGTTCTATTCTCGCTGGATGCCCTACACTTGCGAACTTTAGTCCCATCCAACCTGTGGGGAGTGATTAGGGTAAATAAGTAATTCATCCCTTTGAGGTGTAACATCCTACCCACGGTGAATGTGCTGGGTAATAAAAATATAAATTTTTTCGTCATTCATTTTTTTTTTTCGGTCGGGGTACATATAGAATAGTACTTCAAATAAAGGTACCCATTGCCCTGAAAGATTTTCATGATTTTTTTAGTTACCAAAAATTAAGCTTTATTCTTATAATTATTACTGAATTAAAAAAAAAGAAGAAAAACTACTGTTTGAATGAGGAATTGGAATATTTAAACATCGTGCGTCTTAAGGATTTTTTTTACTTATAAAGAACTGTGGCAAGTCCCGCAAATCGATTAATTTTAATTATCAAATTATATACTTTCACCAGTAAAAAGCAAAAACTCCATTTGTACTTTTCCTCATTATAAACATTTTAAATTATATTTGAGATTTTATTTCACAATGACAATTTCTTAAGTATAACTCAAATCCTAAGCTACTGCAGAGTTGCGAATTTGTTCCTCGCTGGAAGCCCCACACTTGCGAACTTTTGTCAAATTCTACCTATGGTGAACGATACTGGTAAATAAGGAATGCATCCCATTTCGGTGTAACGGTCTGCAAGCTAGTCTTGCAGATTCATTACTACTAAATGACAAGTTCAAGCCACGCTGTATGTCCCATACATGCAGCCTTGTGTCACATCCTATCCATAGCGAACGTGTTGGGTAAATAATGATTGTATCCCAAACAATTTTTTTTTTTTTTACAATTAGTACTAAATTATAAAATAGGAAATCTTCGAAGGATTATATAGAAAATCAGCCCATGAAATGTGTTATAGATATATCCGGTGTAATATTGTACATGACGAAATTGGCTTACGGCTACTGAAGACAGACTTGGTATTTACACAAATTGTTCACCACTGGTAAGATGGTGTCACAAGTATAAGGCATCCAACAATGATCAAACTCGGTATTCAGTTATAAAGGATCTTCGACTGAATATTTGACTAACGATCAAGCCAAATGCAACAAGTTTATTTAATGTAGATGAGCCGCAAATCTGGTCAGAAATTGCATAAAATTCCATTGGCATTCCTTTTTCTGGGCGACCTAAGGCACCGGCAATAAACCCAGTCCTGCACTTTCAAGGCAAGAGGGCAGGTACTGTCGGGGGAGATGCTCCCCTGGAATCAAGCGAGAAACATTTACGGCTTCTCGGTCCAGCCACAGATACTAAATTTTGATCTTCGACCAGGCTGGGCATTTACTGTCAAAAGATATGAAACTGAAGATGGCGTACGGCGAATTATATTCACCTGGACACGTTCAATTATAGGGTGGTTGGGTTAAACTACAGCGGGTCTTTCTGTACTTACTTATGAAGAATTATGAAGAGTTCCACAAATCTTTTGATTTTCGTTTAATTAATTAATTATCTCACTTAAATTAAATTTTGTGTGTTTCTTAGTTATAAGCATATTAAATTATATGCAAGATTTCAAATCTGAATTATATTATCGGAGTTTTAGGTCGACACGCACATACCGTGGGATTACTTGAGACTCTTATATATATATATATATATATATATATATATATGTGTGTGTGTGTGTGTGTGTGTGTGTGTGTGTGTGTGTGTGTGTGTGTGTGTGTGTGGAGAGAGAGAGAGAAAGAGTGTGAGAGAGAAAGAGAGAAATAGAAAAACACGAAGTGTTCCCAAAGATGAACTATTTATTCTTGATGTTAACGTCGACGGTATAACGTTTCGGTTAATGCAAAATTCATCAGGACACGTGGAGAAATCTTGTGTGGGGATAGTATGGAGACTTTTGGGATATGAGAAGTGCTGGTCGTGTGTGGAGAAGGGTGGATTATCAGTGTCAGCCGGTGTGGCTTTATGGATGGAGTTGAGGTTTAGAGGCAAGGGCATGGGGATGGGGGTTGCTCGACATTACTATCAACAATGAATACTTAATCTTTTTGAACACTTTGTGTTCTTTTTTAAATGTTTCTACATAGTCGGATTTATTTCCCCATTGGTAATCATGAATTTTGGTTTAGTAAATTCCTACTGTAGCGATTATCTGCCCCTGCACTACCATAAAATTATGCTTGTGCATTATCTGAAATGAACTTAATTGTTATTAAGAACACATTTTATGATATTTTTGTGTTAAAGCATGCAGTTGTATTGATTCGAACATGTTTATATTTTTTTTGTTATATCGTACGATAATTCAAAATGTGCTTTGGTTTAGTAAATTCCTACCATAAAATTATGCTTGCGCATTATCTGAAATGAACTTAATTGTTATTAAGAACACATTTTATGATATTTTTGTGTTAAAGCATGCAGTTGTATTGATTCAAACAAGTTTATATTTTTTGTTTATATCGTACGATAATTCAAAAATGTGCTTTGGTTTAGTAAATTCCCACCATAAAATTATGCTTGCGCATTATCTGAAATGAACTTAATTGTTATTAAGAACACATTTTATGATATTTTTGTGTTAAAGCATGCAGTTGTATTGATTCGAACATGTTTATATTTTTTTGTTTATATCGTACGATAATTCAAAATGTGCTTTGGTTTAGTAAATTCCCACCATAAAATTATGCTTGCGCATTATCTGAAATGAACTTAATTGTTATTAAGAACACATTTTATGATATTTTTTGTGTTAAAGCATGCAGTTGTATTGATTCAAACAAGTTTATATTTTTTGTTTATATCGTACGAGAATTCAAAATCTGCTTTGGTTTAGTAAATTCCTACCATAAAATTATGCTTGCGCATTATCTGAAATGAACTTAATTGTTATTAAGAACACATTTTGAATTATCGTACGATATAAACAAAAAAAATACAAACTTGTTCGAATCAATACAACTGCATGCTTTAACACAAAAAATATCATAAAATGTGTTATTAATAACAATTAAGTTCATTTCAGATAATTTTATGCTAGGAATTTAGCCAACTGACTTTCACTTTGAAACAAGACGGTAGCCATTTTGAATGTGTCCGTGCGGAATATACAAATCTTAGAAACTTTTTCGAAAACAGTTTCTGGTGCAGTGACTGCAAACAAACGATGATGCTTGCTGGAGTTTCTGTTATCTCTCCTTCCTTCTGGCTCTTTTTTTCTGTGGCGGCTTCTTTCCTTTCTTTTTCACTCCTTTTCGTTCCTTGTTTGACGAGGAGTCGCCAGGTCGTACGGTCTTCTGCACAAGCCTCCCATGTGTTGGTGTTGATGTGGCATGTCTTCATGTCCCTCTTGCAGACATCTTAAACATGCTACGAATGTTATTTTTAGAGTTTTAAGAAAATATCTTTTAAATTTTCAAATTACCTTTTTCGGGTATTATATCGTTATCTTTTTTATTTATTTTATTTTTTCATTGTGTTCTTCAGGATTTGATCTTTCAAGAAATGTAAAAATTAAGGATTGGACATTTTTTTTTCGTCAAATGACGAAAGATCAAAATCCACCCTACATTCTGAATTGATTTAAAAAAAAAACTGGTAATAAAGGACTATTTCTTTGTAAATTCCTACCATAAAATAAACTGAAGCAAATAGTCCTTCATTACCAAAAAACTTTTACAGAATTGCAAAATGTCTACATTAATTTGCCAACAAAAACCGATAAAAACGACTCGGAAAATATCTAAGTTGGGCCGGAAATTCACCTGACGCCGGCAGAGTAAAACATAGCGTAAATTAGGGCAGGAGTCCGGAACGAGAAAACGTTAAAATTATCCTTTTCGTGTGTGTGTGTGTGTGTGTGTGTGTGTGTGTGTGTGTGTTTTAATTATAAAAGATTATTCGGAATACTCAGGGTATTTTTAGCCCCACACCCCCAATAAAAGACAAATTTGTTGGGTAGTCAAAGTAAATCCTAAATTTCTCAGGCACCGACGACAGACCCCTTTCCTCCCTCCAAAAAAAATCAAGCTCTCTCTCTCTCTCTCTCTCTCTCTCTCTCTCTCTCTCTCTCTCTCTCTGTCTCCGAGTCGACATCTGTTGTTATTGTCGGTGGTTAGGTGTCCCACGAGCGGGATAGAAATCGGTCAAACTAACCGAAATAAAGAAAGACCTCGACAAGCTGAACCTCACCGTCAAGCAATACCCATCCTCACCCATCCATCCTACCCATCCATCAGAATATCCCCCCCCCAAAAAAAAAACAAAAAGTAGTAGCTACTAGTATTTAAATGAACTCAATCTACTGATTTTTTATTCTGTCCTCTCATTTTCAAGGCGACTCTTTAATTGAATGACCTACATTTTAACTCCGTACCCCCTCCCCCCCTTTTTTTTCTAAACTCCGAGGCACATCACAACCAGATGTCCTACTGATGACCCAGACGCACATGGCCGGCAAAGAACCAAGTTTATCTTTCCTAAGCCCACCTTCCATCCCCAAATCGAAAGTGACCCAGTTTCAAAGAGAATCTTAAAGCATATGGAACAAAATAGTCCGTCGCTTTTCAAATCCTTCTCTGGACCATATTACCTTTAGGCACCCCTTTTTGATCTCGATTAAGAAAGGACATGTTTTTCGTTTACACCGTCAATATCCGGTTGTTTGTTAGGAGTTAGGGTTTGGGGTTAGGGGTTAGGGTTAGGGGTTAGTTTTATAATTTAAAAAAATAAATATCTAAAATCGTCTGTTAAAACAACCGGATATTGACGGTGTAAATGAAAAACATGTCCTTTCTTAATCGAGATCAAAATGGGGTGCCTAAAGGTCATATGGTCCTCTTTTGTTTCTATTTTCGAAATCCAAGTCTTCGGCCATTTGGATTACAAATCCAACGTCTTCTTTTCGCGAATAAATGTCTCCATCGACTTCAAATCCTGCGTACTCTTTTCACAATTAGATCTGCAGCAATGAGTACTACAAAATTTTACTTACTCTCTATGTAACTAAATATTTAGATATGAGTACTTCACAATCTAAGCTAAGTCGGTAGAGCGTTCGGCTAGAAACCACAAGGTTCCTAGTTCGATTCCGGTCCGCGCCAACTCAGCGTATGAGTAGCACAGGGATATGTGCGGTAAAGTAAGGAGCTGATGGTAGGTGTGACGCTCCACCTCAGATGCCAAAAAACAATCTCCTTGGTCTAGCGCTATTGAAAAGGGGATAGACTCCCTCGCTGATTGGCTGATACCGACTTTAGGCCGCCCCGACGACGACTTTACTTCACAACCTACATACTCTTTTCTCAAGTAAATCAGATCCAACAACCAGATTCGAGCGTCTCAAAGTAGAACAGGACTAAAGATAAGTAGATCATTTTCACCTTTAGTTGTTAAAATTCCTAGCAAATAAGGCAATTAGAGTAACCTCCCTTGACTTTTAAGCCGGTAGCTATTTTGAAGGTCTCCGTGCGAAATAAACAAATCTTAGGAACTTTTTCGAAAAAATACAACTGCATGCTTTAACACAAAAATATCATAAAATGTGTTCTTAATAACAATTAAGTTCATTTCAGATAATTGGCAAAAATGCGCGCATCGAGTTATAGTTTTGGAGATCTGGAAGCCGTCTGTGATTGACCCATTGGTTAAGTTTCTTGATGCAATGTTTTTGTTGACGCTCTGAGTTACTTACCAAGTTGCAAGTCGAATAAAATATCACGTGGAATAAATAATCACAATCTAATTACAGGAGTAGAATGAGGAGGAGGAGGAGGAGGAGGAGGAAGCGGAGAAGTAGAAGGAGGAGGAGGAAGCGGAGAAGTAGAAGGCGGAGGAGGAGGGGGAAGCGGAGAAGTAGAAGGGGGGGGAGGAAGCAGAGAAGTAAAATGAGGAGGAGGAAGCTGAGAAGTAGAAGGAGGAAGAGGAAGAGGAAGCGGAGAAGTAGAAGGCGGAGGAGGAGGGGGAAGCGGAGAAGTAGAAGGGGGGAGGAAGCAGAGAAGTAAATGAGGAGGAGGAAGCTGAGAAGTAGAAGGAGGAAGAGGAAGCGGAGAAGTAGAAGGCGGAGGAGGAGAGGAAGCGGAGAAGTAGAAGGAGGAGGAGGAAACAGAGAAGTAGCGGGGAGGAGGAAGCAGAGAAGCAGGAGGAGGAGGAGGAAGCGGAGAAGTAGAAGGAGGAGGAGGAAGCGGAGAAGTAGAAGGAGGAGGAGGAAGCGGAGAAGTAGAAGTAGCAGGAGGGGAGGAAGCGGAGAAGTAGAAGGAGGAGGAGGAAGCGGAGAAGTGGCAGGAGGTATCCAGTTCAAACATGCTTTTTCTTTAACATGGTATGATACTATAAGAATTAAATGAGGTTATGCTTCCATGGTTATTACCACTTCTTATAATACGTTAGGAGGTCTCAGAAAAGCTTCCCAACATGGGTGAATATACACAACAATACTTCCAACAAAGAGGTACATAACAAAATACAGACTTTATTGTCTGAGCACATTTAACATAAAATACAAATACAGAACAGCTAGGACGAAAATCCGAAGGAAAAGAGTCTTTGTAGATAATCTTGAGGCTACTAAATGGAGAATAGTAGTCACTTACTGTATAGAATATATGTATATATATGTAATAGTAATGCCATTTTGTTTAGGACAGGTATAATTACCAACACAGGAACATGTATTATACATCAAAATGAAGCTGTTCCTCTATTGATCACATCTCTACTTCTCCACATATGGGAGTTAAAAAGTAATGCCATTTTGTTTAGGACAGGTATAATTACCAACACAGGAACATGTATCATACATCAAAATGAAGCTGGTTCTCTGTGGATAACATCCCTACTTTTCATTCTAAATCTAACGGACCCTATTCCAAATTCTAACTACAGGTACGTACATAAATCATAAGCTGATTATGATTATGTAACATAAACCAAATGGAGACATCTACACACTGGACAATAAGTATATCAAATTAGTAGACCCGTTCACAATCCTAGGTAGCAATATCTTATATTTCACCTTTAGTTGTTAAAATTCCTAGCATGAAATTGTGCGTGCGCATTATCTGAAATGAACTTGATTGTTATTAAGAACATATTTTATGATATTTTTGTGTTAAAGCATGCAGTTGTATTGTTTTCGAAACGATTCTAAGATTTGTATATTTCGCACGGACACATTCAAAATGGCTACCGTCTTGTTTCAAAGTGAAAGTCAGTTGGCTAAATTCCTAGCTTAAAATTATCTGAAATGAACTTAATTGTTATTAAGAACACATTTTATGATATTTTTTGTTAAAGCATGCAGTTGTATTGTTTTCGAAAAAAGTTTCTAAGATTTGTTTATTTCGCACGGAGACTTTCAAAATAGCTAATGGCTTAGTTCAAAGTGAAAGTCAAGGGAGGTTACTCTAATTACCTTATATGCTAGGAATTTAGCCAACTAAAGGTGAAAATTACCGATCAGACAGCAGATGCGATGGGACCTGGTGATCATTGCACTTTCATGTCTGCAATGGCCAAGGCTCTAATAAAGTACGATCACGGATTTGATTTATGGAATTATGGAAAAAAAGAAACCCATGAATTATTATTGCAAATGAGTCCCTGTAACACCTACGACAGGCCGGGCGATATTGCACTTCAACTCTGCATCTCTCTGCATATTGCTGCACTGCTTCTCTCTGGCCGTTAATCTCGTGTCGTCTTGCTAGGACCTGTTGTGCCCGTCAAATGCTCCCGCGGTCTCCCGCCGAAAGGTGAACAACAATTATTACGAGAGAGAAAAGACAAGACAAGACAATCTCAGGTGAACATCAAAATGGTCAGAGATTAGGTATATAGTTCGCATTCATTCTTCCTATCGGCTACAGTTCCATCTGCTCCCATCGCTTGTCGAGAGGACGGACACCCCCTGTTCCTTTGGGAACCTCTGCTAAGGCTAGCTTCTAGTGGGCAACTCAACTGATCTTACTTCCTCGGTTCCCAGAACTCAACTAACTTCCCCGGGGTCCAGAAAACTACTGACTTAATTTTTTTAAATTTCCCAGAATTCCTCAATTCTCGCTATCAAATCTCGTCTACGAGATTTGTGTCTCACTCCCGCGTGATTTGAAAAGTCTTTGTTCTAATATGGGTCATATTTTATTACGGTCTAACCTCCGGTCAACTCTCAAAGTTGTTGAAAACCCAGACTTCTCATCTCTAATTTGGGGGGTTATCACCACTTTTAATCGTTTCTTAAGTTTTAATAGGTGGACGGAACTATTGACACCCACAAACAATACACCTACTTACACATACAATATATGTATACACACACACACACACACATGCATGTATACATGCACACATATGTATCTATCTATCTATACATATATATACACACATTGTCCACCTGAACACACACACATATATACTTATCTTATATATGGGTTTTACTACTACTTATTCAGTATACTAGCTAGAATTATATACACACACCTACACCCGCATGCACAGATGCACACTGCACTCATGCATTGTGCTATATCCCCATAGAGTAGTGGCTAACGTGCTGGACTGCGATATCGTAGTCAGCGAGTTCGAACTCCATTCTATTACATCACTTTCGGAATAAAGACATTGGTGAAAGTATGGATCTCAACTATGGGTTAAATAGTACAACTACTGTTCTTCAACAAGGATGACTTTGTAAATAACCCACGAAGATTGAAATACCATTAAACAAACCAAACCATTATTGCAATATGTAGAGTCTGGAACTGCTCATTTCGGGACGTTGAAAAACGCACGTCTATTCAGTGGGTTGGCAAGGCTCGAAGAGAGTGTTCTTTTAAAGAATCATATATACGTTAACTCTTCGAATTGACCATTTTCTTTGGTGGCATTGTAATCTATACGTATCGAACTCTACCAGCTGGTGTTGTAGAATACACCGGCTGCACCTCTGCAAAGGGGTACCTCCCCCAATGGGGCCGCCTGTTGACCGTGGGAGGTGACCCGGGATGCTTAATCCGAAACGCTGGTGGCTGAGCAGTCCATGAGATGCAACACTCTACTTTGGCCCTTACTTAAGCTAGACGGGTGGTCGGAGAGACCCCATCCGACCGATCGGCTGGTCACGCATCTATATGATTGTCTCGATTCTATTAACCTTGTGGCAAACAACCAATCCTTTTTTATCATGTGTGCTAGAAGGCGGTGACTGGGGGTCTTATTGTCCTAGGTATGACGTTAAATTGCATCCAATGGTGAAGTTTCAATGCTGATTTGGTTTGGTTTGATTTTGTTTTACGGCATATCAACCTCGGTGGGTCATTTAATGCCGACAAAGTTTTGAAATAAATTAATTCTTAATGGATAATAAAATTTTGTTTATCAACTCATGTTTTTCTATTCAACCCATAGATGGGACGTTTCAATGCTGAAGCTCTAGGAAGTGTGGAATATCCCTTCATCGCCATTACTCTCAGGTCCACTCTGACCCGGATTGGTAGTATATGTTAGGGTCCTACCTAATGGATTAAATAGAATATAAATTGTCTTTTTTTTCTTTTGCGTCGAAAGTTAAACTCAGGACAGAGGTGGAATTGTGAGATATTTTATTTTATTTTCGTATTTTATTATTTGTTCTCATCATCATCATCATCATCATCATCATCATGTCGCGCAATTTGCACGGATATCCATGACGATCTCTCGCCAACCTTCCCTATCATTCATCGACTCTGGGAGCTTCTCCGCGCAGCAGCCAGCATCCTTACATAGTTGGTCGATGTAGGTCCTGACTGGGCGGCCCACATTAGCATGTCCATGTGTTGGCCTCCACAGTAGTACGTCGCTTACGAGCTCATCTTTGCTTCTCCAGCAGTGTCCTGCATGCCTAGCCCTCCTTACTCGTATGATTTATGAGATGGGAGGCAGGTGGCCATACAGTTGATTCTTTGTGGAATGCTGTTTCCACGACTTATTCAGGACAGCATAATTTAAATTGGCTGTAGATCTAATGCAACATTTGCGGACTCGATTAAAAGATATGAAGTTGTAGGTAAATTTCTATATGTGACGCGGCATCTAATTTAATAACTAGAACCTCGCCATCAGATAGAGTTTAACGTTATTCCCAGGACATGAAGCCCCATAGACACCACCATCTAGCACATATATGATGAAAAGGCAATAGAGTTGGGGCAATTATATAGGTACTTTGGCTTCACATGACCAGCCGATTGAGCGGAGGGGGAAATGTAAAGTTCTAATTGGAGGTACTTTCTGGAATTCTCCACATATTATATAATGTAGAAACACACATTTCATTCTTCTTTAGTGTCATCATTATGTTCTTACAGATCTCTTCATCATATTAGTATATAGATTAATATGTGTGTCTATTCCGAGCCTTAGTAGGCACTGAGTCTAGGAGAAGAAAGATTGAGACCTGAGAAGTGTTCTTTACAGACTATGACACAGTTGTGCATCCTGAATGTACTATTAGCTCATCCAAAATGTGTAGCTGGTCAAATATAAGTCTTCACTACTATAAATAAATTAGCTGTATATTTTTTCAATACTTATCTTATACTATTCTATTTATATCTGGACTGGATCTGGTTGGCTCTCTGCTATTCTGGAATGGATTTCCTGAGCCTGTTTTTTGTCTGTAGTTGGATCTGTTGTTGGGATGAATGACATTTTCACTGTTCTTCGAAGAGTCTGGATCTACTTGGGTCCTCTTGGGTTCTTTCTTGCGTCCGTTGGCGGTTCTTAATAACGAACACAAGACGTTATTTTTTTCTTAACAAATTTTTTTTTCATTAACCTTAAGTTGGAGATTTGGGTCTCGAACAGACCCCTTCCGCCCCCATTGCAATGCGTCTCCTCAAAAAAAAAAAAAAAAAAAAAAAAAAGCCAGACTGTCCAAACTTTTTCCTCTCTCTTTCACTCTTGTCACTGTTGACACTCCTCGACCAATCAGAAGCCAACAGGTCAGTCATTCACACGTCATCCTTAAATTCTAGTTAATTTCCATTATTATCTACACGTATAACTAAAATCTAATTAATTTTACACTAATATCAAGACATAATTTTGTGTCCAGTTTTTTTTTCTAGGTTTATTCAAAAGTTTTGCACAATGTTAGTACTTGCTATCATGTGACCGAAACAGTTCAAGTCGTGTTAGCTACTCGCTGAGGTTGGTTGTATCGTGGTTGTTGGTGCACTGATTGGTTCTCCCTGGTTTGAAACGCCCCTTTCTTTCTTTGGTGCTGCTTTAGCTCAATAAAGCCTTTCATTCTTTCATTGCTTGCCACCTTTTCTCCTTAGTCGGTTCTTCCTTCCGTAAGTCAGGAAAAATTTCGCTGACTGACAGAAATCCCGATGTTTTATGGCTCTCTCGCCAGAAATGCACGACGACCATTAGCCAACGACTAGCCCCATCCTATGCAAATAAATCTGACGACTACAGTGGCAGATCTCTAAACATTTTATTTGTAAACTAAAGGTCAGGAGTTCGATCCACAGAAGTGACACGAATTGCGTGAGTGCGTATTGCACCAGACACAAGCCACCCTAAGTCGCTTACCCGGCCTGGGAAATACTTCACTGCAGAAGGATTGGAGGCTAATGTAATTCGGTTGTTGCGTCGTTCATTGATGTTGGTGCTGCTGTTCCTTATTTACCGTTTGGGATCTCTTCGAAGTTGCTGTTGCTGCTACTTAGTCATCATTTGACGTCTACTTAGTGTTCGTGTTGAGATCTCTGCAAAAGGCAACATAGTTCAAATTATGCCATAACGCTTCAGAAACAATCAAAGTAACAAGATGGTTCAATACATGTTGCACAGGTTGCAAGACCCTTAATGGTCAGGTAATGTCAGGTAGGTCTAAAACTGTAGATTTCAAAGTAGTGCAACGAGTTCTAGAGACAAACCCAGCTGGAAGCACTCGGAGAGTATCAGGCGAGCTTGACATCTCACAGTCTAGATTCGTCACCTTCACGAGTTCGGCAAAAGTATCCTGAGTTGCTGTATTGTGCCTCGTGTTACTAAAATATTGCAAAACTTTTGACTTATCATACTATTTTATTTTATTTAATTATTGATTCTTCCAAAGACAACGTGACACTTGGCCTAAATAAGCTCTACTGACAACGCCCAAGCTTCACCTCTGTATTCTACAAGAAACACGTCCAATTTAATTTTCACAACCTTCAGAAGAATTCTGATAAACTAAGTCCGTCGAGTTCCCTCCTCGCCACTGTCAAACCGTCTTCTTTTTTTACTAGGTCGGCACGAGACACGCCACAACTCTCGTCTCGCCAGCCACGAGACTTGCAAACTACAAATCGCGGCCTCAGGGACACTCACGCTTTCACCTCCCTCACAACTCGTCTCGTGCCCGCCTCGAACTCGTCACATTCCACCTTCTCTGCTCCCGCCTCGAACTCGTCACATTCCACCTTCTCTGCTCCCGCCCACACACACAACATGCAACTCGCTGTCTCTTCGACCGACGGACCGTTGTTGGCTCATCACAGGTTTGTGGGTTTTACCGTTCGATCTCGCTATATATATTTATTTACTTATCTATTTTATTTATTTATTTATTTGGTACTAACCGGCTCGAAATGTTTATAATCTTTTCTGGGATTCGATTTAGCTCAGTCAGTAGAGCGTTCGGCTAGAAACCGCAAGGTGTCTAGTTCGATACCAGCCCTCGCCATGTCGGCGTATGAGTAGCATGGGGATCTGTGCGGTAAAGTAAGGAGCTGATGGTAGGTGTGGCGCTCCACCTCATGCGCAAGAACAATCTTCTTGGTCTAGCGCTAGTGAAAAGGGGATAGACTCCCTCGCTGATTGGCTGATACCGATTTTAGGCCACCCCGACGACTTTACTTTACTTTTTACTTACTATTAATTAATGTACGATAAGTGTTGTTAATTTAAACTAACTGTTTTGTGGGAAAAAACATAGGAAAAATGATTGAGAGATTTTGACCTACTTTTGACCTCTCTTCTGATTCGTCAGAGCATGCCGTAGAAAAGTTAGGTAGAGAAATCAGTCTATGACTGGGCGCTGAGTGACAGATCATAATCTGTCCGTTTCCAAGCCCAGGACTCCTCGCGTTTAATCAATCTGGATCTTATGAAATAAGATGAGCTCTAAAAAACAAAAACAAAGTCTTGTATTCGTTTACTAAGAACAAACAACAGCGAAGATACAGAAGAAGTTCAGATTGAGGATAATAGAAGAACAAGGCCAGAGCAACCTAGGATCAACAGATAACAGATTGAAGATATTAGAACCAACAGACAGACAGACAGACAGACAGACAGATCCACCTCACAGATAAGTTTACGGTTACTCAGATCCAGAGAAGATAGATATATCTCCATACAACCACGGGTATACAGGTATACTCTACATTCTACAATCTACAAATTACTACAATACATATATATATATTTCTCGACCCCTTCGCACAAGCGGTGTTTTCCAGGTTTGAATTCAGAGTTTTCCTTCTCCTAGACTGGTTACCAAGCCATGGTTAAACAGTACACTCTGTTCTACTATTTACCCATAGCTGGAAGGAGAGTAGTTGGATGCATATATTTCCCAAGGGTATCAGCGCTACGTGAAATGCAAACGGCCACGTCCAGGATTTGAACTCGGATCGACAAGTCCATTTTCTATAACTCTAACCATTACACAATGCGCCTCTAATATAATACATAATGTTTTTGTTTTTTCCGTTATAAGGGGTGTACTAGATGGTCACTTCTACTTATAGACTCGCCGATAAGCACGTGACCAACCTATTGTCCAATCACTGGCAGTGCTCTGCCGCTGTTATTATCATTTATTCTGGCTGATTCTATTCTTAGCTCACTACTACTTGGATCTTCTTGGACGTCGGACCTAAAGGATTCTATACCACAGGACTTATTGACTTACCAAAGGATTCTATACCACAGGACTTATTCACTTACCAAAGGATTCTATACCACAGGACTTATTCACTTACAAAGGAGGACTTATTGCTTACCAAAGGATACTATATCACAGGACTTATTGACTTACCAAAGGATTCTATACCACAGGACTTATTGACTTACCAAAGGATTCTATATCACAGGACTTATTCACTTACCAAAGGATTCTATATCACAGGACTTATTCACTTACCAAAGGATTCTATATCACAGGACTTATTCACTTATTTACTTTAAGTTCTTTACAACTGGCCAAGGATGGCGGCCAGATACTTAACAGGTTATGGGCCAAAGTGCGCTCGGATCTTCTTCAATGGCAACGAGGCCAGCTACGAAATTTGGGAGACTAAGATACATTTCGATTTGAGTATGGCATGCAACATTATTCAACATTTCTTTTTAGTTTTTCTACAGAAAAGAAAGGGGAAGTGTAGAAATTTCAGCAAATTTGAACGATTTGAGTAAGAGAGCGAGGAATTTGGGTCCCTGATAAAAGTTGGAATATCGCGCCGCTCGAACCCTGCACTTTCGATTGGGCAACCATTTATTGCCAATCCAATTCACAGGAAGAATTTTTAGAAATTATGCGAAACGTGACGATTGAAATTCTTGGAGGAGAAAGTTTGTCGAATCTGGGGAATCGTGGTGGGGGTGGTGTGTGTGTGGGGGGTCACTGGTTGATTGGTTTATTTACTGTCGTGGAAAACCGGGGGGGGGGTAAAAAGAAACGAAAAAAAGGAAGAAAGAGAAAAAGAAGCGAAGAAGATGAATGGGGAAAAAGGGAAAGGAAAATAGAAAGGAAAAAGGGAAAGGGTTCGATAGAGAAAGAAAGAAGGTTGAAAAGAAAAGAAAAGAAAAAGAAGAGAAAGAAGACGAAAAAGTAAGAAAGGAGAAGGTGGATAAGAAAAGGAAGAAGAGGGTGAAAAACAAGGAAAAAAGCTAAAGAAGAGGAAAGAGAGAAAGAGCGAAAAACCAAAGAGAAGAAGAATAAGAAGAAGAAGAAGAAGAACACAACAACAACAACAACAACAATTGGAAATATAAAAGACAAAAAAGAGAAAAAGAAAGAAAGAAAGAAGTGGTATCTGAAGAAGAAGAAGAAGAAGGAAAAAAGCTAAAAGAAGAGGAAAGGGAGAAAGAGCGAAAGATAAAAGAGAAGAGAAGAAGAAAGAAGAAGAAGAGAAAGAAGAGAAGAAGAAGAACAAGAAAAGAACAAGAAGAACAAGAACAACAAACAACAACAACAACAACAACAACAACAACAATTGGAAATATAAAAGCAACAAAAAAAGAAGAAAAAAGAAAGAAAGAAAGAAAGAAAGAAAAAAGTGGTATCTGAAGAAGAAGAAGAAGAAGAAGAAGAAGAAGAAGAGGTAAGTTGGATAGGAAAAAAGAGGAAGAAGACAACAAACAAAAGAAAAAAAATGACGATGAGAAAAAAGAAGAGCAAGAGTACGAAAAAACGAGGATTGTTGGTTCGTTGGTTGGTTGGAATTTAAGGCACATCAACTCTTGTTGGGTTATTTTGAAGACGTTTTGCTTTATTCATTTTTATATGTATTCAAAAACATTTTCTAAAACTCAGTTTTTTCTATTCAACCTATAGATGTGACCCTGACAGGTACTACCTCTATAAGTCAGAGTGGACCTGGGAGTAATGGTGATGAAGGGGTACTCCACACTCCCCAGAGCTCCAGATTTGAAAATTCACCATTAGATGCAGTTTAACGTCATATCCAGGACACGCGAAAAACAAAAGGGGTGGGGGGGAGATAAAACTAATGGACGGAATACAACTATCAAATCAGGACACTATAAAAACACTTGGAGAAAAAGAATGTAACAAATACATAGGAATTTTAGAAGCAGGCTCTTATCGAGCCATCAGAGATGAAAGGAAAAGTTTTTAAAAAAACAATACATTTAAATTTTTGATGACCAAGCACTTAATTCATTCCATACTGATGTTCTGCATGAAAGGCATGAGATCAAATTTCCCTGTTCGGTTTTACAGTTAAATATTCCAATTTAATTTTTTCGGCAGTATACTAAAATAAAATATCTCAGCATAAGGAGAATAACGTAAAGATGACACTGAGCAAGTCGTAGACACTATCGTGTAATAAATGGATTATTGTTGTCCGATATAATGATCAGAAAATGAGTGATTACTACACATATCAAATGGAACCTAATATATATATATATATATATATATATATATCTATATATATATATATACACACACACACCATGCACATATATTATATATATATATATATATATATATATATATTTATACATGTGCATATGTGTCTGTATAATATATAATATATATATATATATATAATATATATAAGATTTTGGATGTTTGTTTGTTTATAGAAAATTGTTGAATAAATTATTATTTATATTTTGCTTGAAGGCAATTATAATGCATGTATCGTATAAAATTCGATAATTATAGAAAATAATCTTGACAAGAGAATCCCGCAAAGGATATATATATATATATATATATATATATATATATATATATATATATATATATATATTATATGTATATATATGTGCATAACAAGTTGGATGAACAAGAAAACTCCTTGGAAACAAACCTAGCAACAGAAATTTCATCAAAGAATAAATACCTGGATCGTCCCCATTATAAGATACTCTGGACCATTTATAAATGGACAAAAAAGGACCTCAGACAGATTGACCAAAGGGTTAGAAAATTAATGACAATGCACAAGGCCTTACACCCTAGAGACGATAGAGATAGGTTATATGTATCATGAAATGAAGGTGGAAGAGGTCTTACCAACATAGATGCCACAATACAAGGACTCGAAGAATACACAAAAAAGAGCAAAGAAAGATTACTTATGGCAGCCAATAACAGCAGCTGCAAAATATAGACGAACAGAAAAAAACAATGAAAACAAGAAAACAAAGATAGGAATAAAAACAATTATATGGATACTTCAAACGTCAAATTGGAGATGCTGCACATAAAAAGACGTGAACATGGTTAAGAAGAGGAAACCTCAAAAGAGAAACTGAATCGCTAATAATTGCTGCACAAAATAATGCCATAAGAAAAAATGATATCAAAGCAAAAATTGATAAGACACAATGTAACAGCAATTGTAGTGTGTGGTGACAACGATGAGACCATTAACCACATATTAAGCGAATGTAGGAAACTAGCACAGCGGGAATACAAAACTAGACACGACTGGGTTGGGAAGGTGATAAACTGGGAATTAAGCAAAAAATGAATTTTGATCATACTACAAAATGGTAGATGCATAAACAAGAATCTGTTCTTGAGAAGGAAATGCATAAAAATTTCTGGGACTTCGAGATAAAGACGGATCACCTTATCCCAGCCAGGAGACCAACCTAGTATTGATTAACAAAAAAAAAAAAAAAGAGAACTTATAACTGGTAGACTTTGCAGTTTCAACAGACCACAGGGTGAAGATGAAGGAAAACGAAAAGATATACAAATACCTGGACCTTGCCAGAGAATAGAAAAAGTTGTGAAATATGAGGGTGAAAGTGATACCAATTGTAGTTGGTGCACTTGGAACGGTTAAAAAAAAAACAGGGGGAAAGACTGAAGGAACTGGAAATCAGGGGAAGAATTGAGACCATCCAGACCACTGCATTTCTGCAATCGGCTCTAATACTCAGAAGAATCCTGGAGATCTCAGGAGACTTGTTTTCACAAGTGAAATACCATCAGCTAACGCTGATGTGAAAAAACTCTATATAATAATAATAATAATAATAATAATAATAATAATAATAATAATAATAATAATGCATTGCTGCAATTAGCTAGAATACTCAGAAGAGTCCTGGAGATCTGAGATTTGTATTCACCCAGACTCCTGTGAAAGACACCAGCTTTCGCTGGTGTGAAAACTATCTAAATATAATAATAATAATATAAAATAATAATAAATAATAATAATAATAATAATAAGAAGAAGAAGAAGAAGAAGAAGAAGAAGAAGAAGAAGAAAATCTGGAAATCAGAGGAAGGGTTGATATCATCCAGAACACTGCACTGCTGCAATCTGCCAGAAATACTCAGAAGAGTCCTGGAGACCTGAGGAGACTTGCTGTCACTCAGACTCCAGTGAAAGACCATCAGCTAATGCTGATGTGAAAACTCAAAAGGAGTAATATAATAATAATAATAATATTAATAATAATAATAATAAGAAGAAAGAAGAAGAAGAAGAAGAAGAAGAAGAAGAGAAGAAAAACAGAGGAAAAGAAAAGCGTTGGTTGGAAAAAGAAAAAGAAAGAAAAGAAGAGAAAGCAAAAGGGAAAGTAATGTGGGAGGGGGCGAGCGGATAAGAGAAGATGGCGAAAAGAAAGAAGAAATAAAAAGAGAATGTTTTAATGAAAACTTTTTTTTTTTTAAAGAATAGTTTAGAATAATCTGCCCATGTTTTGGGTCATACGTGCGAGTTTCGATTGGTTTTCTTGGGGTGTGGCTATTTGATTTTATTTTCCTCTGTCCTGTGCCCTCCGACCACCACAATGAAAGAATTATGGGCAGATGTTGTAACTATGTCTCTTTAAAGAGGGAAGAGAGGAAAAGAGAAGTGGTCATGGAAAGACATTCCTGTTGGGCTTTGTTTTTAATTGTCTAATCTTATCTTTTTGTTTCCGAGCGGCAATTCTGTTGTGGTTCTTCTGGTTGAGCTGCGCTTTCGCCGCTCGCTGCCTCTGCAGCTGTTGGTAGTCTGTCCGTTTTTTGCGTTGTTGTGCGGGTGTTTCTTGGTTCTTTCGTTTTTGGTCTTGTTTCTCAACGCAAGGCTGGCTAGTGTGTGGGCTTTGGTGGCGTGCGTCGCGGTGTTCTTTGCTTTCTTCTTCTCTTTCTTCTTCTTCTTTCTTCGTTCGTCTATTATTATTATATTATTTAGTTAATTAGTTATTATTTATTATTATTATTTACTCCTTTTGAGTGTTTCCATCATCAGCATGTAGCTGATTGGCGGTCTTTTTCAACTGAGTCTGAGTGACAGCAAGTCTCCTCAGGTCATCCAAGGACTCTTCTGAGTATTCTGGCAGAGTTTGCATCAGTGCAGTGTTTCTGGATGATGATCAACCTGTCCTCTGAGTTCAGATTTTCTTCTTCTTCTTCTTCTTCTCTTCTTCTCTTCTCTATATTAATTATTATATTATATTATTATTTATTATATTAATTATTATTATTATAGATAGTTTTTTTCACACCAAGCGAAAGCTGGTGGTCTTTCACAGGATCTGGGTGAAATACAAATGCTCAGAAATCTCCGGACTCTTACGAAGTATCCTAGCTAATTGCAGCAATGCATTATTATTATTATTATTATTTATTATTATTAATTAGTTATTATTATTCATTATATAAGTTTTTTCACATCAGCTGGTTAGCTGATGGTATTTCAACTTGTGAAAACAAGTCACCTGAGATTCTCCAGGATTTTCTTCTGAAGTATTAGAGCCGATTGCAGAAGATGCAGCTGGTCTGGATGGTCTCAATTCTGTCCCCTGATTTCCAGTTCCTTAGTCTTCCCCCTGTTTTTTTTTTTAACCGTTCCAAGTGCACCACTACAATTGGGTTATCACTTTCACCCTCATATGTTCACAACTTTTTCTATTCTCTGCAGGTCCAGGTATTGTATTATCTTTTGTTTTCCTTCAATTTCTTCACCCTTGCTGGTCTGTTGAAACTGCAAAGTCTAACCAGTTCACAATATAGTTCTCTTTTTTTTTTTTTTTGTTAATCAGATACCCTTAGAAGGTTTTTTTTTGTTATTTCCCCCCCCTGGCTGGGATAAAAGTGATCCGTCTTTATTCGAAGTCCCAGAAAATTTTTGATAGCATTTCCTTCTGCAAGAACAGATTCTTAGTTTATGCATCTACCATTTTGTAGTATGAAATCAAAATCATTTTTTTTGCTTAGTTCCCAGTTTATCACCTCCAACCCAAGTCGTGTCTAGTTTTGTATTCCGCTGTGGCTATTTTCCTACATTCGCTTAATATTGGTTAATGGTCTCATCGTTGTCAAACCAACACAGCTACTAAATTGCGTGTTACATTGTGTCTTATCAATTTTTGCTTTGATATCATTTTTTCTTATGGCATTATTGTGCAGCAATTATTTAGCGATAGTTTCTCTTTGAGGTTTCCTCTTCTTAACCATGTTCACGTCTTTTTATGTGCAGCAATCTCCAATTTGACGTTGAAGTATCCATATAATTGGTTTATTCCATCTTTGTTTTCTGTTTTCATTTGGTTTTTCTGTTCGTCTATATTTTGCAGCTGCTGTATTGGCTGCCATAAGTAATCTTTCTTGCTCTTTTTTTTGTGTAATTCTTCGAGTCCTTGTATGTGGCATCTATGTTGGTTAAGACCTCTTCCACCTTCATTTCATGATACATAACCTTATCTCTATCGCTTAGGGTGTAAGGCCTGTGCCATTGTCAATTAATTTTCTAACCTTTGGTCAATCTGCTCTGAGGTCCTTTTTTGCTCCATTTATAAATGGTCCAGAGTATCTTAATAATGGGACGATCCAGGTATTTATTCTTGATGAAATTTTCGTTCTAAGGTTTGTTCCAAGGAGTTTTTTCTTGTTCAATCCAACTTGTTTATGCACATATATAGTATATTAAGTATATATATATATATATATATATAAAGTATATAGTATATATATATTATATATATATATCCTTTGCGGATTCTCTTGTCAAGATTATTTTCTATTAGATTAATCGAATTTTATACGATACCATGCATTATAATTGCCTCAAGCAAAAATATAAAATAATATATTTATTCAACAAGTTTCTATAACAAACAAACACCAAAATTTATAATATATATATATAATAATATATATAGTATACTATATATATACAACAGACACATATGCACTGTGGGATACAATATATAATATAATATATTATACTTATATAATATATATAAATGTCATTGTGTGTGGTGTTGTATATATATAATGATTAGATACTATTATATATATATATATTATAATATATATAGGTTCCTTTGAATATTGTAGTAATCACTTCATTTTCTGATCATTAAAATACGGACAACAATAATCCATTTATGTACAGCGATAGTGTGCTACGACTTGCTCAGTGTCATCTTTACGTTATTTCTCCTTATGCTGAGATATTTTTTATTTTAAGTATACTGCGAAAAAATTAAATTGAAATTTAACTGTAAAAACCGAACAGGGAACAGTTGATACTCATGCCCTTTCCATGCAGAACATCAGTATGGATATGAATTAAGTGCTTGGTCATCAAAAATTTAAATGTATTGTTTTTTTATAACGTTGTTTCCTTTCATCTCTGATCGCTCTGATAAGAGCCTGCGTTCTAAAATTCCTTATGTGGATTTTGGTGTACGATTTCTTTGTTTCTCCAAGTGTTTTTAATAGGTGGTTCCTGGGAGTTGATAGTTTTGTATTTCCGTCCATTAGTTTTATTCGGAATGAAATTGTTCGATGTGCGCTCTATGATATGGGGTTTTGGTGCCGATCTCCGCCTCCTTCTATTTCTTCTTTTTTCTCTCCTCTTTTATCC
>CM042157.1:82037398-82089898 GCA_023376005.1 Doryteuthis pealeii
AAAAGAAAAGAGAATAGATTTGAATACGAGTTTTGCCACATTATTCTATTTTATATAGTATCACAAATGTTTTCAACATGCAATTATATAAAACTTTTCTAACCTCAGTTTTTTATTTTTTTATCAATCATCAGTGATCACCACTAGACAGAAAGTCTACCATCTATAAAAGTAATAGAGAGTGGACCTGGGAGTAATGGTGATGAGGGTACTCCACACTCCCCAGAGCTCCAGATTTGAAAATTCACCATTAGATGCAATTTAACGTCATATCCAGGACACGCGAAAAACAAAGGGGGGGGATAAAACTAATGGACGGAATACAACTTCCAAATCAGGACATTATAAAAACACTTGGAGAAAAAGAATGCAACAAATAGATAGGAATTTTAGAAGCAGGCTCTTATCGAGCCATCAGAGATGAAAGGAAAAGTTTTTAAAAAAACAATACATTTAAATTTTTGATGACCAAGCACTTAATTCATTCCATACTAATGTTCTGCATGAAAGGCATGAGATCAAATTTCCCTGTTCGGTTTTACAGTTAAATATTCCAATTTAATTTTTTCGTCAGTATACTAAAATAAAATATCTCAGCATAAGGAGAACAACGTAAAGATGACACTGAGCAAGTCGTAGACACTATCGTGTAATAAATTGATTATTGTTGTCCGATATAATGATCAGAAAATGAGTGATTACTACACATATCAATTGGAACCTATATATATATATATATTATATATATATATATATATATATATATATTATCACACACACACACATACATATATATATATATATATATATATATATATATATTGTATGTACATGTGCATATGTGTGTGTATATATATATATATATATATTATATATATATATATATATATATATATATATAACAAGTTGGATGAACAAGAAAACTCCTTGGAACCAAACCTAGCAACAGAAATCTCATCAAAGAATAAATACCTGGACCGTCCCCATTATAAGATACTCTGGACCATTTATAAATGGACAAAAAAGGACCTCAGACAGATTGACCAAAAGGCTAGAAAATTAATAACAATGCACAAGGCCTTACACCCTAGAGACGATAGAGATAGGTTATATGTATCATGAAATGAAGGTGGAAGAGGTCTTACCAATGTAAGATTCAAAGGTTATGACAAAGTCATAACTCGTTGCAACGCAAACAAACTCCGACAAAGGTTGAGGGACAAAACATTTTATATAACAGCACATGGATATGACGAGATACATAAAGTACATAGATATATATACAAGAGTAGAGATAATGACACATTCATGAATGGTAAAATACCAGATATTTAGGTATCAAAGAGATACCTAAATGTATATAAAAACGTAGTTACGGATACATGACTAAAGGATAGTCATATATCGTATAAGAGACTTACTAGCAGTGAGTGGCCAGTGTTAAGGGCCGAAGCCCCACCGAGAAAGGCGTAGACCCTGTCTAACCCATGCGGTTTCGTAGCGAGGAAAGAGGTAGAAAAGAGGAAGAGAAATTCAAAACAGCCGCTTAAATACACGAGGCCCCTAGCGGGAACCAGCGACATTAAACGGGCAGACAACTCCCCAGGCAAATACGAAAATACCCCCCACACCAACTTAGATGCCACAATTCAAGGACTCGAAGAATACACAAAAAAGAGCAAAGAAAGATTACTTATGGCAGCCAATAACAGCAGCTGCAACATATAGACGAACAGAAGAAAAAAACAATGAAAATAAGAAAACAAAGATGGGAAGAAAAACAATTATATGGATACATCAAACGTCAAATTGGAGATGTTGCACATAAAAAGACGTGAACATGGTTAAGAAGAGGAAACCTCAAAAGAGAAACTGAATCGCTAATAATTGCTGCACAAAATAATGCCATAAGAAAAAATTATATCAAAGCAAAAATTGATAAGACACAATGTAACAGCAATTGTAGTGTGTGGTGACAACGATGAGACCATTAACCATATATTAAGCGAATGTAGCAAACTAGCACAGCGGGAATACAAAACTAGACACGACTGGGTTGGGAAGGTGATAAACTGGGAATTAAGCAAAAAATAAATTTTGATCATACAACAAAATGGTATATGCATAAACAAGAATCTGTTCTTGAGAACGAAATGCATAAAAATTTCTGGGACTTCGAGATAAAGACGGATCACCTTATCCCAGCCAGGAGACCAACCTAGTATTGATTAACAAAAAAAGAGAACTTATCAACTGGTAGACTTTGCAGTTTCAGCAGATCACAGGGTGAAGATGAAGGAAAACGAAAAGATATACAAATACCTGGACCTTGCCAGAGAATAGAAAAAGCTGTGAAATATGAGGGTGAAAGTGATTCCAATTGTAGTTGGTGCACTTGGAACGGTTAAAAAAAGGGGGGAAAGACTGAAGGAACTGGGAATCAGAGAAAAAATTGAGACCATCCAGACCACTGCGTTTCTGCAATCGGCTAGAATACTCAGAAGAATCCTGGAGATCTCAAGAGACTTGTTTTCACAAGTGAAATACCATCAGCTAACGCTGATGTGAAAAAACTCTATATAATAATAATAATAATAATAATAATAATAATAATAATAATAATAATAATACCCAGAATACTGCATTGCTGCAATTGGCTGGAAGAGTCCTGGAGATCTGAGGAGACTTGTATTCACCCAGACTCCTGTGAAAGACCATCAGCTTTCACTGGTGTGAAAAACTATCTAATAATAATAATAATAATAATAATAATAATAATAATAATAATAATAATAAGAAGAAGAAGAAGAAGAAGAAGAAGAAGAAGAAGAAGAAGAAAATCTGGAAATCAGAGGAAGGGTTGATATCATCCAGAACACTGCACTGCTGCAATCTGCGAGAATACTCAGAAGAGTCCTGGAGACCTGAGGAGACTCAGACTCTAGTGAAAGACCATCAGCCAACGCTGGTGTGAAAACTCAAAAGGAGTAAATAATAATAATAATAATAATAATAATAATAATAATAATAAGAAGAAGAAGAAGAAGAAGAAGAAACAAGAGAGAAAAGAAAAGCGTTGGTTGGAAAAAGAAAAAGAAAGAAAAGAAAGAAAGCAAAAGAGAGAGTAATGTGGGGAGAGGGGGCGGGCGGATAAGAGAAAGAAGGCGAAAAAGAAAGAAGAAGAAAAAAGAATGTTTTAATGAAAACTTTTTTTTTTTTTAAAGAATAGTTTAAAATCTGCCCATTTTTTTCATACGTTGGTGTTCGATTGTTTTCTTTTATTATTATTATTTCCTCTGTCCGTGCCCTCCACCACCACCACCACCACCACCGCCACCATCGTCGTCGCCCCCCCCCTCTCCCTTACCTGTCCTCGTGTTAACTCATGCAAAGCACTCTGTCTGTAATCTGAATCTTAACTGAGGAAGCATCTGCCGTTTTTCTTTGATCTTTCGGCATCCGTTTTTCCACTTAGTTCTGCTCCAATGACCGAAGAAGCCAAATAAATTGTATGCAAAGTAAAATTGGAGGAATTTTCAGCCCGACAACGTGAAAAAAAAAAAAAAAAAAAGAAAAAAAAGAAAAGAAAAGAAAAAAAGAAGGAAAAAAACAACGGAGCAGATTGTGAACTGTGAGAAATTCCCCGGTCACCACCCACAACCCCTACCCCCCTAAAACACCCCCACACACACAACACCCCTACATACCCACCACAGTTACAATCAACTTCTCCGCTTTCTACGATCCCCACTGCACTTCGAGGAATGTTGACAGTTTTTTAAAAGTTCAATTTGTTTTTTGTTGCTTTTTTTAATTTTTAAATTTTTTATTTATTCGTATTTTTAAGACAAGTTTGTTTGTTTTTTTAAATCAAAAAATTTTTTTAAAAAAAGAAGAAACTGTATTCTGTTCATGGTATTAGTCTTCCTCTTTCCCGTCATCATCACTGAAGGCAAAATAATGACTTGAGAATTTTTTTTCTTTTCATTCTTCTCGTCTTGCTGATAAATGGAGAATGGTGCATGTATGACCTAGTACACAAGTCATTTTGGTTGTCTTGTTTATGGTCTTTGTATTGGTATTTCAGTCTCGGAAGACTATAATAAAGTTTTTGTGTCCCTGAAGTTACAGCGCCTCCTGTGACTGTGAAGTCCGATGTTTGAAAAACACTCTCGACCACAGATTTTGCATTTGAAGGCTGTCCCTGAAGATGTTGATGTTCCGGTTCTTTGTTGCCACTGCTTTCTTCTGACCTCTTAGCTTCATGGTGTTGCGTCAGGGTAACTTCTGACATAAACAGTCCTCTACGGAGATTCTGCCGCCACCGAGGGCAGTCCTAAGCCAAATTTTCCCAGCTGGAAGGGGCAATGCCAAAGCACCTGAGATCATTCTTGCAGACATCCTTGAATCGTAGCTGGAGGCGACCAATCTGTCTTTAACCAGATGTTAGCTCTCCATACAGGATGTCTTTCGGGATTCATCCATTATCCATCCGACGTACATGACCCAGCCACCGGAGACGACGTTGCCTCAGTAGAGAACACAAGCTGGGGAGTTGAGCTCTCTAGAACTACTGTGTTAGTAATCCTGTCCCTCCAGGTGATTCCCAGTATACGTCTAAGGCAGCGAAGGTGGAAGTTATTTAGCCGCCGCTCTTGGTGGGAGTATAAGGTCCATGTTTCACTTCCATACATGAGGGTGCTGATAACACATGCCCTATACACTTGTACCTTTGTACGGATAGTGAGCTTGCAGTTGTCCCACACTCTTGCTGTGAGCAACTGGTAATACGATAGAGTACTGAAAACTGCTCGTCCCAACCAATTTTCATTTTATCATTTTATCATACCAAGAAGATTTAAAGGGACAGGGCTGAGTTTATTGCCCAGTGCCTGAGGCGCCACAAAAGAGAAATGCCGATGGGATTCACACAATTTTTAAACACTAGCCATGCATGAGTTTCGGTTTGTGCGTGGCTCCTCACTATAATGATATTTGTGTTCGACTGGCATGATGGGATGTCAGTAAATACTTACCTCGGTAGCAATATCTCATCTACAAAAAGCGGCGTCAATATACGCATAGGAAAGGACATGGACTCCGATAGACAGATTATCGATCGTATGGAAATAAGATCTGTTTGATAAGATAAAGCGAGAATTCTTCTCAGCTGAAGTCGTATCAGTGCTACTATATGGCTGCACCTCTTTGACTTTAGTGAGACGGTTGGGGTAAAAGGGCTTGATGGTAACTACATAAGGAGGCTGGGTGCTGTCTTGAACAAATCTTGGAAGCAGCTCCCCACAAAAAGCAGCTGTACGGCCACTTACTTCTATCACATAAACAAGTAAGACAGACAAGATACACTGGACCGTACTGGAGAAGCAAGGACGAACTCATAAGTGACGTTCTCCTGTGGACATCTACACATGAATACGAGCAGCAAAAACCAGCTCTGAGTGGATTCTGGATGCCGTGTGTAAGACCTACCAGGGGCGATGACTGATAGGGACAGTTGGCAAGAAAGAGACATGGTTGGTTGGTTGGTTGGTTGGTTGGTTGGTTGGATTTTACGGCATGTTAACACTTGGGTTATTCTATGCCGATATATTTGCTTTATTCGTTTTTGTTGGGTATTAAAATTATTTTTAAAACTCATTTTTCTTAAAACACTTTTTTAAAAACACATTTTTAAAGTATTTAACCCATAATTGAGACCCTCAAAGGTACTAGCACCCCGGGTCAGAGTGGATCTGGAAGTAATTGCAATGAAGGGGTACTCCACATTTCCCAGAGTTCCAGAATTGAGACCTTATCACTAAATACAGTTTAACGTCATACGCAGGACACTAAGACCCTCAGCCACCGCCTTCTAGCACATATAAGATAAAAACGGTTGGAGTTGCCATAAGAGCAATTTTTTTGGTCTGGACAATCATATAGGTGCTAGGGCTGGATTTGACTAGTCGATTAATCAGACGAGTCCTCTCCGACCACCCAAGTAAAGGCCAAAGTAGAGTGTTGTATGTCAGGGATTGTTCAACCACCAGGATTCCATCCTTAGCATAACGGGTCGCCACTCACAGCCATCAGGTGGCCCCACTAGGTTTTTTTGTTTTTTTTTTACCTTTCTGCAGAGGTGCAGTCGGTTTATTTTACAACTCCAAACGACTGGACGTAGAGAGTCAGGGATATCAGCATGATGATGATGATTGATGATGATGATTTGAAAGATAAAAGAAAGTTCAAAAAGTGTGCAGAACTGTGGGATGATTATGTGGGTGTAAAAGCCCTAAAATCTCGGTCATTCTCTTCTTGGTCGGACGAACTACGATGTCCCAGTCCAACATGATAGTCACTGCGCTACGGAGACTCACCTCTGCAGATGCGTGCAAATTATTTGCATTAAGAAACAATTGAAGCTATAATTTACTAATTATTATTTTTACTCCTTTTGAGTTTTCACATCAGCATTATGATGGTCTTTCACTGGAGTCTGAGTAACAGCAAGTCTCCTCAGGTCTCCAGGACTCTTCTGAGTATTCTGGCAGATTGTAGCAGTGCAGTGTTCTGAATGGTTTCAATCCTTCCTCTGATTTCCAAACTTTCCAAACCCTTTTCTAATCCTTTTGGGACTGTTCCAAGTGCACCAACTACAATTGGTATCACTTTCACTTTCATGTTCCATAACTTTTTCAGTTCTCTGGCAAGATCCAGATATTTGTCCATTTTTTTTAATTTTTATTTTTTATCATTATTATTATTATTATTATTATTATTATTATTATTATTGAAAGTACCTGCTTCGATACCGGCTCTCGCCAACTCAGCGTATGAGTAGCACAGGGATCTGTGCGATAAAGTGAGGAGCTCTGTGAAGGTGTGGCGATCGGCCTCAGACGCCCCAAAACAATCTTCCTGAGCTAGCGCTAGTGAAAAGGGAATATACTCCTCGCTGTCTGGTTGATTACCGACTTTCGAACACACCAATGACTTTACTTACTTACTTATTATTGAAAATAAACGTAATAGCGTGACAGGGGTTCGAACTTGCTTATCACAATATCACAGTCCGGCACATTAGCCACTACACTACGTGGATTCCCGCTGTAGCGTTAGTTTCGTATTTGCCTGAGAGTTGTCTGCCCGTTTAGTTCGCTGGTTCCCGCTAGAGGCCGTTTTATATTTAAGCGGCTGGTTTAAATGTCTCTTCCTCTCTTTTCCGGTTCCTCGACCTACGAGACGCATGGAGTAGACACGGTCTACCCCTTCTCGTTGGGGCTTTTGGCCCCCCTTACATTACTGTAAGTGATTTATACAGCATGGATTATTCTTAGTCTCATGTCTGTACTTTTATGTTTTTCCCTTCTACTTTTGTATGTATGTTTATGTACACCCTGTATTATGTACACCCTTATACTTTATGTATCTCGTTATATCCATGTGCTGTACCATATTAGATGTTTTGTCTGTCAACCTTTGTCGGAGTTTGTATCTTCAAGTATATATCACTTCAAACCTTACACCGCTATCAGGAGTTGCGATCGTAAATGAAAAAAAAACATTCGATTTAATCAATGAAACTTTTCGATCAACAGAGGGGGGGCGTTAAGTTAAGGCTTGAGGATTAATATTATCTGCGTTATTCGGACTATTGTTCTCATCTTTAAACATTCAATTAGAAAGACTAGCGAAAATTAAATAAGAACATATATAAAATGTTATTTCTCTGAATGTTTGAGTTAAGGCTTGGGGATTAATATTATCTGCGTTATTTGGACTATTGTTCTCATCTTTAAACATTCAATTCTTTTATAATAGTATATGTTGTCTGAGGTAGTTGCGTATCTTTAAATATACATTTTTTCTTTATCCCAGTCAAGGTAAAACCAATCCACCAAATGAATAAATAATAAATAGAAAGTTCACGAATTTTAAAATTCGTTTTATCATTTTCTTTCACTCTTCGATTTATCTATTTATTTCACGGAAATAACATCTGAGGTAAATCGTTGTAGATTTCTATTTGTATTTAACAATTTCCGACTCTCGTCGCGTAAGCGTTCGTAGCGCAGTTGATGTTCTCTTGCTGTTACTTGATTTCTTTCTTTCTTCTTTCTTTCTTTCTTTCACAATTATCTCCCCTTTATTCCACTCTTCACTTTCACCTATTGCATTCCCCCTCCCCCCCTCTCTCTCTCTCTCTCTCTCTCTCTCTCTCTCTCTATTCTCTCTCTCTCTCTCTTTACTATTCTCTTCTCTTTTTTCACTATTCTCTTCTCCTTTCACTCTTTCTTTCCTGTAGAATAATCATACTAGTTCCAATTACCGTCGAATTGGTAAGACAAGGCAGCAAGCAATCGTAACTCAATACGAATCTGTTTTGCTGTAAATACTACTGCAAAATGTCAGGTTATTTATGAAGCCTCCTAACATCACAGAAACCAAGCAGCCAATCAGGACACAAGGAATGGAATCACCCAAATGCATGAGTGGACTATTCTGGATTCCCATAAGTACCAATGGTCTTGCACTGGTTCAGTTGTGCTTAGCTTGTTGCTCAAACCAACAGTACGCTAACTCACTTCAACATTTCCCTATTTTTTCCATTTTTTAGACCTCAAAATCGCCCTGAATTATTTATTTTGCAGCGCAGTTCTGGCTTGTCCATATAGCATTTGTTTTAATGGTATATTTTAGTCATTTGCACAATTCCTTGTTGATCACCTTCCCTACCCAGTCATCCCAACTATTATATCTCTTCTTAAGAGTTTTTCACAGCAGCTAACGCTCGGTGTCTTTCACTGGAGTCCTTTGTTTATCAATAAATATTGATTCGACATTAAATAACCCGAAAAGGGTTGATATGTCGTAAAACAAACAAACCAAATCAGGTCCCCAGGACTCTTCTTTAACCTCTCTTTGTTCTTATTTCTTTTTCTTCTCTTTCTTCAGAAATACTATTACTGTTTTCTTTTCAATCCCCAAATTCCCTGTAGACCATAATAATTACACTACAAGTTGATGTGCCCTTTGGCCTTCTTTAAGTGTTGATTATCGAACTATGGAAACTTCTCGACCTCGTGAATCTTCTCTTCGAACTCAGGAATCATCCTGAAGGCTCCCGATTACGACATGAATGCTCCCGAGTTTGACAAGAATGTTCCCGAATCGAAGAGAATTTGGTAAGTCTTATTATTGGCCGAGCATCTGTATATTCTTCCTATCGCTTATATTTGGGTTTATTTGTTTAAAGGCATATCGACCTTCGTGGGTTATGCAATTCCAAAACCATCTTGTAAAAGATATTAGTAACTCATAACTGGGAGGATGGGCGATTAAACCTTTTCCAAGAGTATTAGTCCGAAAATGAACGTAATATTGTGTCTGGGGTTTGTACTCGCTTACTACGGTGTTATAATCCAGCAGTTTGTTCTCGATGCCACGAGTAACGACCTACTCAAAGTTGAGCTTTATTTAACAATTTGTTGTCTGCATGGTTTCGATTCTTCCTCTGATTTCCAATCCCTGCAGATTTTCTTCAAAACTTTGTGGACCGTTCCAAGGGCACCAATTACAATTGGTATTACTTACACCCACATGTTCCCCCGTTTTTTTTTTTTTTTTTTTTGTTTTTTTTTAGGGGGGGTCTTACTTTTCTTGGCAATGTCCAAGTATTTGTCCATCTTTTCGTTTTCTTTTTTTTTAATCCGTGGAATTGCAAAATCCACGAGATAACAAGTCCTATTCTTCTTGTTGATTAATAGTATGTCTGGTGTGCCTTGTGGTAGAAGTTCACAAAGAATATTAAATAACGAATAAAAATATGACACATTTTAGGTAGAAAATACGGAGAAATGATAAAACAAATGCATATCTTATTATAATGGAGATTGTGTGTTTTTCTGTTTGTAACCGAAACTATATTAGTACTCAAGTCACAATTCCCTTAGTTATTTACGTCACATTCTCCATGATTCTATTTCTATTTAAACCTCAATTAATAATAAAACTGTTTGACATTATTAATACTGTTGGCCTTATCTAAATACTAATAACATGCAATTGTATTTATATATACAACAAAATACCAGTTTTCAGTGTAAACGTAAAGCTAATTTGCATATTGATATTAAAAAAACTGATTTTAATAAAAATGTGCTTGGTATTATTGATTTCTAATTGTTTGGTTTTATCTTAATGAATATGAGTAAAAATCTCTTCAATAAATCCTAAAAGAAATTCATTATCAAGAAGAAATAACTGTAATTTTATTCTTTACTTCCTATTTTAACTAAATAGTTAAACTAGGAAAATTTAGCATTGAAAAACGGAAGTGATGAAAGAGTAAGTTTCAGTTGTTCTATTTTCCGATTATACCCCCTCCGTTTCAAATCTTTTTATTTGAATTCTTAATTAGTTTCATTAGCCTTTCTGATTTAATCTAATATTTTATTACATTTAAACTTAAATACTTGCACCCGGAGGGTGCATATATTTGCTAGTAATTATAAAATAACAAATAAATTTATTCAGAGAATCAACAAAATGTTAATGTACAAAAGAAATAGAATGTGTATATATGATGTGGAAAGGTTTTCTAAGAAATGTGTAATGTAAAATGTAAAAGTTTGTATGTTAAGTTTGGAAAAGTTCGTTTAGATGTGGACAGAAATGAGAATCAAGTTTGTATATACGACCTGCTGAAACGGATTCCTGATGTTGAATGCGGTGGTACGATTGAATGGTTAATTCTAGTAGTCAGCCTGTGACTCAGAAGGGTGCCGTGATTGTCTTGATGTTAGTGAATCGTCCCCGCAGATATCTGTTTGTTTGTTGTTGTCCGTGCGTGTGTCCTGATGGCGAGACGAAGTCTGAGTGTTTGTTTGTGGTCGACGGATGTGTCCGGTTTGAACGTGAGATGAAGTCTGTCTGTTTTTGTTGATTTCTCCTCCGTCTTTTATAATTAGAAGATGGGATCGAAAAGTAATTAATTTTTGGCGCAAATGCACGGTAGTAGTGAGCAATACTAACCCAGCCAATCAATTTTGATTTTTGTGTAAACATTTGTTTCAATCACTTTTCCTTAAATTTAGGAAAAGGATTTGTGTTTTGTGTGTTTGCTTTAATCACTTTTCCTTAAGTTTGGGAAAAGGATTGTGTTGTGTGTTTGTTTTAATTTCTTTTCCTTAAGTTTGGGAAAAGAAATGTGTATGTGTATCTATTTAAAAATATAGAATTGTATTCTATACTGGTCTCCTAACCGGGATTATGGGATCCGTCTGGATCTTAAAGTTCCAGAGAATTTTACGCGTCTCATTCTCTAGGCTGGATTCCAGTTTGTATATATACCATTTAGTTTTGCATAGCGCCTTCTTCACTGGCACTAAATAATTATAATGTTATATATCTCTTTCTTTCTTCTATATCTGGTCGTATTTTCTTCTGGCCGGCTTTGCTTCTGATCGTCTTTGGTATTTCTATCATCTATCTTGACTTGGTCTGGCATCTTCTAAGATCTTCCGTCTGGAGTTGACTTGGGGACTTCGGTCTGGTCTTCTATTACTATGTTCTTGCTGGCTGGTCGTCATTTCTTAGTCTTGTTACCAAGACATTCATTAACCACAAGAACATATTAATTATCCAAACTTTTATTTCCTTAACTATATACATAATCCCCTAACTAACATAGCGCGCGTGAGTTCCAGTTTAGACAGACCATAAAATGGCCGACCGCTCTGCCTGACGTCCAACTGCAAACTGGCGACCAAACAGGTCCCACGTGACTTCACGTATTTTGGCGGGCTTCTGTAATTTTCCATGGAAGGACCCGGCCATGGTATGAAAAGGGTCCCCCCTCAGAATTACAGGGGATTGGCGGTAATCTTATGCAACCGCATAGATTATGTAACATTAGTAGGTCGTACCTAATCTTGTAGGCAGTATTTTACATCTCCAAACGACTGGGCGTAGAGATTGAGGGATATCAGCATGATGCTGATGATGATGATGATGATGATGATGATGATGATGCTGATGATGATTATTTGAAAGGTAAAAGGAAGTTGAGAAAGTGTGCAGAACTGTGGGATGAATATGTGGGTGTAAAAGCCCGAAAATTTGATGAATCTTGGTCATTCTCTTCTTGATCAGGCGAACTACGATGTCCCAGTCCAACATGATAGTCACTGCGCCACGGGGACTCACATCTGCAGATGCGTGCAAATTATTTGCATTAAGAAACAATTGAAGCTATATAATTTACTAATTATTATTATTATCATTATTATTATTATTGAAAGTACCTGGTCCGATACCGGCTCTCGCCAACTCAGCGTATGAGTAGCACAGTGAGGAGCTTTGGCACTTTCTGTTAGTTTGTTATATTCGCTTATAATGTGATTAACCATTTCATTTCTGTCTCCGCACATCCGACACTTTTGTTTATTCTCTTACGTTTTGTCTATTTTCGCTTTGATATAATTTGTTCTTTGTCTTGTGCTGCAGTTATCAGAGTTTCAGTTTATCTTTTGAGGTGTCCCTTTCTTAGCCATTACCATGTCTTCTCATGTGTGATTTCTGTAGTTCGTCGCTTGAAGTCTCCATATAGTTATTTTTCGGACCATATTTCTTTAGGTACCCCTTTTTGATATCGATTAAGAAAGGACATGTTTTTTCATTTACACCGTCAATATCCGGTTGTTTGTTAGGGGTTACGGTTAGGGTTAGGGGTTAGTTTTCTAATTTTAAAAAATAATCTAAAAATCATCTGTTAAAACAACCGGATATTGACGGTGTAAATAAAAAACATGTTCTTTCTTAATCGAAATCAAAAAGGGGTGCCTAAAGGTCATATGGTCCTATTTTTCTTCCCTTTTCGGTTTTCTGGTTTTTCTTATATTTCTGCTTGTCCATACGTTGCAATTGTTTTTTTTTTTTTTTTTTTTTGGGGGGGGGGGCTTTTTTTTTTCTCAGGCTGCTGCAATTAGTCTTTTTTACTATTTTTAGTGTACTCTACGGGTGCTTGAATTGTCGCATCAACATAATCTTCAATGTTGGCGAGATTTATTCCCCTTCTTTTCTTAACACATATAATCTATGTCCTATCTTGGATGTAATATCTTGTACATTGTCATAAGTTTTCCTTGTCCTTGGTCCATCTGCCGGAGTCCGCCCATGTCTATTTTAAGCATGGTCTAGAATATCTTACAGGTGTTTATTCCTTTGACGATATTTCCGCTGCAGAGCTTGGTTTCTAGAAGTTTTCTTGTTCTTCTGAGGTACACTTTTTTAAAAAATGTTATCTCTGTTTGGTGGTATCCACTTCCAATATTCCTAATCACTCGTAATTCTCCTTTTCTCTAAATGTACTACTACTACTACTACTACTACTACTACAGCAACAACAACAACAACAGCAGCAGCAGCAACTACTACTACAACTACTACTACTACTACTACTAATAATAATAATAATAATAATAATAATTAACAGAAGGAAAGAACCTGTCATCTCGTGGATTTTGTCGCCCCGGCCGACCACCGAGTAAAAGTGAAAGAAAGCGAAAAGATAGACAAATACTTGGACCTTGCCAGAGAACTATGAAAACTGTGGAACATTAAGGTAAAGGTCGTGCCAATTGTAATTGGTGCCCTTTGAATGGTCTCCAGGGGCCTGGAAAAGAATCTGAATGAATTGGAAACCAGGGAAGAATCGAGACCATCCAAACTACAGCATTGTTAAGATCGGCTAGAATACTCAGAAGAGTCTTAGAGACCTGAAGAAACTTGCTGTCACTTAGCCACCAATGAAAGACCACCGGCTAATGCTGGTGGAAAAACTCGCAAGGAGTGAGGTGTCTATTTATCTGTAACGAAACTACGTCACTTCTTACGTCACATTACCCACAATCGCCGTAACATAAAATAAATACACTCAAAATTTGAGCATGCAGCCTTAGATGGTATTATTGTTTTTTTTTTAATAGGTTTTAATAGATACATGCCCGGTATTATATATTTATATATATTTTGTTTTATTTTAATATATATTTAAAGTCATCATAAGTAAGTTTCCATTTCAATTGTTTTTTTTTTTTTTTTTTTTGTTTTGTTTTTTTACTCTTTAATAAATTTGATGATTTTACTTACTAATACACACTCTCTGATATTGAATTTTCAACTCGCACTTCCTCAAGCAATATATTTTTATAAAATTAATATTTACACCAACCGGGGGTTGTTGTTTTTTTTCGCTGCTGATGCTGCTAATAATAATAATAATAATAATAATAATAATAATAATAATAATTGTTTTTTCTTTCATTGTATTTTTTAGTTGCTTTTAATTTTTTTTTAAAATTCTTTACTCACTCGGGCGATACATACACGACAACGAGGAATAGTGGAATAAAAATGATCCTTGTTAACCTCTCGGTGAGACTCAAAGTCACGCCCCCTTCCTTGATAAACCCTGTATTAAAGCTGGTTTATTTCTCAAGAAAGAGATGTTGGTTTAGAGAAGTGCAAATGCAATATTTCAGGCTCATCTTTTATTCTGGTCTCGATATTACTGGCACATTATTATTATTATTATTATTATTATTATTATTATTATTACTAGCAATTTTTGATGTAATAAAATATTGTATCAAATTATAAACTATTTAGAAAATGATAAACTATAATCGAACAATAGAACAGCTTTAAATCTAACTCTTCCATCATTTGCCATCACTCCCGTCTTTCATTTTTCCTAATTTATCTATTTAGTTAGATTATGAATTATTTAATAAAATTACAGTTCTTTCGTCTTGTTTATGGATTTCTTTTAAGATTTATCCCCGAGATTTTTGCTCAGCTTCGTTAAGAGAAAACCAAACAATTAGAAATCAATAATATTAAGCTTATATTTATTAAAATCAAATTATTAATATCAATATGCAAATTAGCCTTCTCGTTCACACTGTAAACCGCTATTTTGTTGAATATATAAATATACTTGCATATTAGTAGTATGTAGATTAATCCAACAGTATTAATAAGATAAAACAATTTTATCAATAATTGAGGTTTAAATAAAAATAAATTCATGGTGAAATGGACGTAAATAACTAAGGGAATTGTTACTTGAGTAGTGATTTAGTTTCGGTTACAGACAGACATTCACACAATCTCCATTAAAATAAGATTATTATTATTATTATTATTATTATTATATATTAATTACTACAATTAATGGTATATTTAATCATTTATTTATCTATTCATTTCTTAAATGAATCGATTCGTAACTGCCTCGGAATGTTCATCTACGGCAATGAACACCGATTTTTATGCATTTTTTTAAGAATTATCTTATTTTCATTGATGATTTGGTAACCAATTTTGGAGTTGGAAAGGTCACCACAACCAGCAGATCTCCTTCAGTTGATATCAGAAACATTCAACCCCCGACAAGGCCCTTGACACGGGGACACCTGCTCTAGCCAAACACGTGTGTTTATTCACCCCCCCCCTTTTTTACTTCGAAAGAGGAGGGAGTAGAAATCATTTATAGTTGACGAAAGGCAAACAGGTGGTTAGAAATAGTTTGGCGGACCTATGAGGAACGCTTACTTCATCGACTCTGATAAAACCGAGGAACACAATTTTTGTTGATTTGGATCTGACCCTTGTTTTTGACTATTCATTGACCTCTGAATCCAAAAATGACCTCAGTTTTTCTATATCACCTCAACTTTTTGAGCTACAGGATACCCTCGATTTTTCTTAAAATAAACGTTAAAATACAGCCTCTAACAAATTATTGCTTATTTTATGGAAGATTTTAAAAATGTATATATAATAGAAAATAATAAAACATTACACTGGGCATCACAAATTTTGTTGAGTTAGATCTAACACTTTTTTTTTTTTACTAACTTTTGGACTCTGAATCCAAAGATTTCCCCATTTTTTCTCTATTACATCAACTTTTTAAGAAGTAGAATACCCTTGCTTAGTTTCAAAAACCATTAAAATACTGCATGTGACAGATTTTAGCTTATTTTATAGAATGTTTTAAAAATTTACAATGAAAAATAATTTTAAAAATTGCTCAACTGTAATGTTTGTACAAATTCGTCTTGTTACTATTAAGACTATTGTTACTGTAAGTCAAATTGTGTGCAAGTAGTTATAATAAAAATTTACACAGTTTATTTCTAGTGTGTTCAATATGTGGGCAATCAATTTCCCTTTATGCGCCATAGTCAGACATCATATTTACATCCCATATACTTTGATACCATTCCTCCATGAATTTCAGATCTTGATGGAATAATCATCTTGCACATAGCTGACCACATCAAGGTCTTTCAAGAAATTAGCAAGATGGCTATGCAGAAAATTGAACTTGATGCTCCTGTTGCAATCAAGCATTTTGTGGCAATCCAATTTCAGTGTAACTAATTGCTCATGCATTTCCAAGAAAGTTCTTGACAAGGTAAAGAACTTGTCAAGAACCAAGCATTCTTTCCGAGTTCTGACATTATCTCGATGAAATGTTCATCTTTGATAACTTCCAGAATCTGTAGACCATCAAAAACATCTGTCTTGATTTTTTTCAATTGACAGGCCAGAAAATGCCAAAATATTGTACTTGAAACACTTGCCTTCAATTGGCAATGCTTGAATGAATTGCTTCAAGAGACCTAGTTTAATGTGTAAGGTGCGAAAATAATTTTCTTTGTGTCAACAAATGGTGCATGTAGAATGTTGGGATCAACAGGTCTGAGGTTAGATCTTGGAGGCCAATTCCTCTCCACCTAATGCTTCTCTCAAGCTCTACTGCCCCACACTGGGATTTCAACTGAATGAGGCACTGGATGTATAGCTGAACGTAGACTAGAATATTCAATTTTACATTTATTTTCTGTTTTTTTCTTATATGGTGTTATGAGTTTTCATTAAACAAAAGTAACAATCTGTGCAATGACATTTTGGCTATCACCAAATCATAGGGATACTAAATGCCAACTTTCCCTTTATCCACATCCGTAAACTGTTAAAACTTAATCGATAAGTTTTAATTTAAAATATGCAAAATAGACTAGGTTTACAAATGTGCTGATATTTGTTCTTTGATCGGGAATCAACTTAGTCACCAGATCTGAATAATTCTCCTTCCTTTTCAATAAAATAATCAACGCAATCAGTTGAACAGTTCTATTACTTACAGACAAACAATACAATTATACTTATTTTGGGAGTATGCTGTAGAGAAAAAACTTGACGTGATAGAGGAAAACCGACTGCAGTTTTGAAATCAACATGCCAATATTAGTCTAAATCAAATGAAAAATCAAAGACAACAGAAATTATGCCCAAAAATGTTCCCCAGTGTTATTATTCTATGTTACTGCTGCCCCTGACTAGGATTGAACCTGCAGTTTAGAGATAACTCTACAGAAATTATGTCCAAAATTGTTCCCCAGTGTAATCATTAGAATCCGAAATCAAGAAGTGAAATATTAAAATAACAGAAAATAATTGGATAAAAAAGAAAGAAAGAAAAAAGAAAGAAAGAAAGAAAGAAAAAAGAAAGAAAGAAAGAAAGAAAGAAAGAAAGAAGAAAATAAGCCGTGTGTCAATAATTTTATACTAGCAGGACCTGTGGATATACCACAGTAGGATATTAATTCAATTATTACAACGTTTTATATGGTCACTTAAGAGCTATTGCCATTACTTCAATATGTAAAAAGTATAATAATCTTCATTTAACCCCACCCTCTCTCTCTCTCTCTCTCTCTCTCTCTTCCTTGTTTTCATCATTTCATCATGTTCGATTGAAACAGATTAGCGTTATCACTTCTGCACGCTCACCTACTCTCTATCTCTTTCTCCTACTCTCTTTTTTTTCTTTCTTTCTTTCTTATCATATCTTTCTGTGTAGCAAGTCCTTTTTCTCCCCTTTCTTTCTTTATGATAAAAACGGAATGGTCCATTATTTAGCTGAGGTGATGGCGCTCACAAGAAATAAGAGTTCGGCAGATAAGCAACACCAAATAATCAGGATTTACATTTTTGCATTTCATCTTGGTTGATTCGGACGTTCTCATTTTTAACCAGAGCGTGTTGCAAGATAATAACGGTCATACAATTAAGGAACACGAGTATAACAATAAGAAAAAAAATTCTAAAGAAACAACTATACAAAAACTGTAGATATAAATGTACAATGAACGCAATTCACTATCCTCTTGGCATAACATAACCGTAGATGGATTGACATGCCGTTAAAATCAATCATTTAATCTCTGTTGGTGCCTGAGTCACATTACTCGTTTTATTACGTCACAATATCCAAAGAGAAAAGAAGATGCGGAGAAAGTCAGTCATTTTATGAAACGAATTTTAAAAAAAGAAATCTTCGGATTGTATTATTGGTTGTTTATTCTTTTGAATTCTTCCATTTCCATTTGCCGACCAGAAATTCTGGAAAAGATTCAAAAAGTACACACACACACACACATATATATATATATATATATATATATATATATATGCAAATATACATACTTATTTACATATGCATATATATCCGTATATATATACATATGTATATATATATATACACACACACACACACATATACATATGTATATATATACGTATATATACATACGTATACACACACACACACATATATACATATGTATATACGTATATATACATGTGTATATACGCACACACACACATATATATATACATGTATATATATATACGTATATATATATACACACACATATATATATACACATATGTATATATATACACACATGCATACATATATACACATATGCATATATGTATACGTATATATATACACACACATATATATATACATATGTATATATATATACGTATATATACATACGTATACACACACATATATATATACATATGTATATATCTATACGTATATATACATACGTATATACACACATACATATATACATGTGTATATATATATATATATATATATATATATATACGTATATATACATACGTATACATACACACACTCATATATATATATATATATATATATATATATATATAATACAACGATCAAATAATTGCTTTTATCCTAGCTATGTGTATCTTCTCTTGTCTCCATTCATCCAGACAAACGTCTGTTAAAAAAAGAAATCAAAACCGTTTCCTTGTCAATCATTTTTAGAAACGGCTTACCCATCACTTTTGTGGCGAATGTTTCTGTCCCCCCCCCTCCCCTCTGCATTAATTACGTTTTCCATGGCGAACGAAGCCATCTTTGACATTAAAATAAAAGATAAATTTAATAATAAACCAATTCTTTCTACAGATATTCCAAATTCTAGAAAACTTACAATGCATATTTGGGACTTTTTTTCTTATTACTCTTCTCGGTTGGTCCATTCCTCTGGATTTGTGCCATCCCCAGTGCAATGGTTAACGAGACAGTTCTCGCTAGACCCATTAATACTCAATAGCGAGTTCGATCCTCGCTAGATGACATCTAAGTGTGTCATTGTGTCACATCCTACCCGTGACAAATGGTAAATACCTACTTCTGGCTTTGTGATAAACTAAACTGGTGTGATGTTAGCGAGATGGGGTAGGAGAGTATTGTTAGTGAGTTTGATCATCACTGGCTGTCATTTAGAACTGTCTTAACCTAAATCCTTTATCTACTAGGCTATGTGTCTAATTGGACAATCCAGTGTGAATTTTTTTCAATCGCAAAAGTTACAATTTATTTTGTAAAAACGGATTTTAAGTAGCGTCTTGGCAGGCATCTTGGTTGAAATTGACCGAAAACATTGTTTTAAATGAATCAAAAATAAATTACATGTGTAATATTATTTTGCTTTTTTGCTGATGCTCATTATGTTACTTTTTCGACTTAGACAAAAACTTGACCTTAAATAATCAGTTTAATGAATTTTAATTCGTTTTAAAATGAAAAGCAGACGATATTTTGGCAGATCCTACTCTTTTTCCTAATCCCAATCATCTAGCGAGAGCTTAACGGGTGACCCAACGGGTCACTTTTTGTCTAGTATATATATATATATATATATATGATACAACCTAGTATATACATATTTACCAACCCCTCCGTACGAGCAGGATGCGACACAAGGTCAATTTCTTAAGCAGATTTTAACAAGTTTGAATTCAGAGTTTTCCTTCTCCTAGACAGGTTGCCTTACCAAGACTGAAGAGCCCAATCTGCCCTACTATTTACCCATAGCTGGAGGGGGAATTGGATTCATACCTTTTCCAAGGGTATTAGCGCTATATGAAATGCAAGCAGTTTCGTCTAGGATTTGAACTCGGGTCGACGAGTCCATTTCCTACGACTCTAACCATTATGCCACGCGCCTCCAGCTTAGTGTATATAGTGAGGGAGTATCCACGCTTTCACCATAACATCTTTATTATAGTCACACTACGTTCTGCGCATGCGTGCTCATAGTTAGTATTGTTGGGGTGGCGTGAGAGAAGTTTCAGTCTGGTTGCGCTATTCTGCTTGCTGTCTTTACCGCGTAAACGTAGCCGCTCCACTAGCAGTATGCACCCAATCCCTCTGGTCAGAAGGAGTGTCAGGGGCTGAAATTCATCGGCGGTTTTTAGCATAGTACAGGGACAGTGCACTGCCACGTAGAAGTGTGTATGAGTAGATAGAGAAGTGCCAGAAAAGCGTGACGCACAAAGAGAGAGAGAGAGAGAGAGAGAGAGAGAGAGAGAGTGTGTGAGTGTGTGTGTGTGCATGAGAGAGGAGAGTGTGTGTGTGTGTGCGTGAGAGAGAGAGAGAGAGAGAGAGAGAGAGAGGGGGATGGACGCCCGTTAACCTCCATCACTGATGAGAAGATTCAGCAAGCTCGAGAGATGGTAATGGCGAACCGGTGATTTATCATCGATGACCTAGCTTTTCTTCTCTGCAGATTAGTCATGGTTCTGCCAAGAATTCGAATGTAGACAAGAAATAGGATTTGGAGTGCAGACTGTTGCGATTCCAATCGCCATTTTAGGCGTTTAGATCTCCTACTGGAGAATCCAATGGTAGAAAAAAGGTGTAGTCTCAGTAGTAGAAAGTCGGTTATTTCCTATAACTCCAACCTAAAAAAAGGGGAACCACTCTGAATGAATTTTATCTGCTAATTAATCTACCCATTATTTTCCCATTAAACTAACCCTAAACCCCAACCCTAACCATAACCCCGTCTTCTTTTTTCCTAATAGATCAATAAATAAATAAATAATTTATAAAATTCATTCAGAGTGGTTCCCCTTTTTAGGTAGAAGTTATAGGAAATAACCAGAAAGTCTTTTGTATTCTTTGAAATCCTTGGTAGAACAATAGTGTAACTCCTTGTAGCAGAGAATCTAGGAGTATTTCTTGAAATCCTTCTGGTATTAAATTCTAGTTAGCAACTGATTTCAGGACAATTACAAACAACCTTAAATGCATTCTATGTCGTTTTCATTGGGGGGTAATTCCATGTCAAATCCCCCAGAAAAAGTAAAATTGTCACCCACCATCTTCAGTTTTTCTGAAATTTTGTCCTGGTGCGGACTATGTCAAAATAAGACAATCCCCAAAATTTGAGCTCCCAATTCCAAAAAATTGTCCGAGTTATGTCGATTTTAAACTTGAAAAAAAAAAATTGGGGGGGGGGCGCAAAAAATGACGATTTTTTTGTAATCTACTTTTGTCTGTAAAATGAGTTCTAGAGCTTCCCTACTTCTAAAAATTGGCTTATAAAAGCTTTTTGGCCCGAGGAATCCAAAAATGCTATCAAAATAGACACAAAACTAAACAATTTTAAGTTATTAAAGCTTTCTAATTTTATCATAGCAAGATCAATAAGCGGGTAAATCTCAAGCATTCCGAATTTCGAGTTGCGCGCCTTCGGTGTTTTGTCGTATCAATTTAGTTTGGTTTCTTTATTTAATGGCATATCAACCTTCATGGTTTATTTAATGCCAAAGCCTTTATTATAGAAGAACAGTAGTGGTGTTATTTGAACCCATAACTGGATCAGATAGAGTTTAACGTCATTCCCAGGACCCTTAGCCGCCGCCTTCTAGCATCCATATGATAAAGGGGGTGGGTTCATGCCTTTCCCAAGAGTAGAAGTCTGAAAGTGAACATAATAGCGTGTAACGGCGCAAGTGGAGTTCGAACCCGCTCATTATGACATCGTAATCCGGCCCGTTAGCTACTATGTCTCGGGACTCCCTCGCTGGTTTTGACGCAAACCTTTCCTCTCTCTCTCTCTCTCTCTCTCTCTCTCTCTCTCTCCACCGTTTTTGTCCAAAACTTAGTCAATACAGTCACAGTAGTATATGGTTGCGACTGTATTGACTACTACGTTTTAGACGAAAACGGTGGAGAGAGATACAATATGTAATATGTTTTATATATACTAGCAAATATATGCACCCTCCGGGTGAAAGTATTTAAGTTTTGATATAATAAAATATCATATTAAATTAGAAAGGCTAATGAAACTGACTAAGAATGCAGATAAAAAGATCTGCAACAGAGGGGGTATAATCGAAAAATAGAACAACTTTGAAACTAACCCTTCCATCATTTTCCATTACTCCCCTCTTTCATTGGTAAATTTTCCTAATTTAACTATTTAGTTAAAATAGGAAGTGAAGGATAATATTACAGTTATTTCTTCTTGTAAATAAATTTCTTTTAAGATTTATCCACGAGATTTTTGTTTATATTTCTTAAGATAAAAACAAACAATTAGAAATCAATAATACCAAGCACATATTTAGTAAAATAAAATTTTAAATATCAATATGCAAATAAGCCTTCTCGTTCACACTGTAAACCGCTATTTTGTTGTATCTATAATTACAATTGCATGTTATTAGTACGTAGATTTGGTCTACATCCCCCCAGGCAACACCTGCCCCCTCGATTTAAAGGGGCGGGGCTGGGTTTATTGCCCAGTGCCTGAAGCGCCCCCCTTGAGGGGGAATGCCGACGGGATCGACGCAATTTTTCATCTGCCACCCCATGAGTCTCGGCTTGTGGGTTGTCCCACATAAATAGGGCCTTTGTGCCTGACCCGTACAAGTGGGGTACGTGGAAAATATCAGATATGGTCTACAGTATTAATAATGTAAAACAATTTTTATTAATAACTGAAGGTTTAAAAGAATGAAATCATGGAGAATTTGACGTAAATAATTAAGGGAATTGTGACTTGAGTAGTAATATAGTTTCGGTTACAGACAGAAAAACACACAATCTCCATTATAATAAGATATGTGTTACATATGTCATATATATATTCGATACTTATATGAAATATCTTATATACATATGTGATACAGTTATGTAATGTGTTATACATATATATGTGTGTGTGTGATTTATATATGTAATATGTTATATGTATGCATATATGTAATAGATTATATATACATGCTATGTGATGAATATATGTAAAATATAGATATATAATGTGATACATATAGGTATATACATATATGCTATGTGATGAATATATGTAAATATATACATTATTGTGATGCATACATGTAATATATATGCTATGTGATGCATATATTATTATTATACATGTGTATGTGTGTATTTAATATATATATTATGTGATGCATATATGCTATATATATATACTTATATATGAAAAAAACAATATATCTGGAATTTTACACCTTGAAGACTTTCATCTAAAACTCTACGGACTTATCAACACCACAAGTAATTTGGAACTCTAACATCTTTCTTCAAATTATGCTGTGGAATTTGTATATCATTTTAACAGCTGAAATACATCCTAATCATTTTTGATAACCACTTTACATTTTTATATAATTTTTACAACAAACTCTTTTGAGTTTCACTATAAACTATAATGCTTCTGATTTTTAAAAATCAAAAATAAAATTTATTTTATTTTTAAAACAGAACACGCATTTTTTTTAAAAAATTTCAGCGGTTGAATACAGCGTTCGTTTTTGTAAACAGTCTTTTAACGGATATCTTTCTTTCCCGTCTATGTTGCTCGTGATGAAGACCAACTTATAGATTTGGTCGAAACAGATTCTGTCAGCATTTACATAACAAACATCATTTGTTTTTTCAAAATGTTAAATTTCATATACTTATATATATACACGTGTGTCTTTGTAACATTTATATTATGAGAGAGAGAGAGAGAGAGAGAGAGAGAGAGAGAGAGAGAGAGAGAGAGGGGGGAACAAGTGCTAAAGAATAGGGATATGAAGTGGAATTATCAAAATGATAAAAATCTATTCAGATTTTATTATAAAGTAAGAAAGGGAAGAAAAAGGACATACTACACAGGGGGGGGGTAGCTCAGTCGGTAGAGCGTTCGGCTAGAAACCGCAAGGTTATTAGTTCGATACCGGCCCTCGCCAACTCAGTGTAAGAGTAGCACAGGGATCTGTGCGGTAAAGTGAGGAGCTCATTGTGTGTTTTGCGTCCCACCCCAGATGCTAAAATAATCTCCTTGGTCTAGCGCTATTGAAAAGGGGTTAGACTCCCTCGCTGATTGGCTGATACCGACATTAGGCCGCACCAACGACTTTACTTACTTACTACATATTGAGCTATTCGTGATGTTAAGTAACCATCAAAGTTGTAATAATCAAATTATCATACTGTGGTATATCCACAGGTCCTGCCAGGGAAAATTGATTATATAATAATGATAATAGTGTTAAAAAAAGGAAAGGAGACATATCTACACTCAACAGTAAGCCCCTTAAGCCAGTAGAACAATTCACATACCTAGGTAGTAATATCTCATCCACAGAAAGTGATATAAATACACGAAAAAGCATAAACAAATTATCAGTAATATGGAAATCCGATCTCACTGACAAGTTAAAGCGACAATTCTTCCAGGCTGTGGTTATATCAGTGCTGCTGTATGGCTGCACCACTTGGACCCTAACGAGGCGTCTTGATAATAAGCTGGATGGGAGCTGCACAAGAATGCTGCGTGCAGTCTTGAACAAATCGTGGAAACAGCTGTATGGCCACCTGCTCTCCATCTCACAAACCATTCGAGTGAGACGGACAATGCATGCTGGACACTGCTGGAGAAGCAAGGACATGCTCATAAGCGACGTTCTCCTGTGGAAGCCAACGCACGAACATGCTAGTGTGGGCCGCCCTACATTGACCAACTATGCGAAGATGCTAGATGCTGGATGCTGCGCAGAGGACCTCCCTGGGAAAATGAATGATAGGGAAGGTTGGCGAGAGATTGTCATGGATATCCGTGCTAATTGCGCGACATGATGATGAATAGACATAAAACTAATAATAGTTTTAACTATAAAAAACAATGGAAAAATAACAACTTACGAACAATTCAAGATACGAACAGCTTTCTAGAATTTAATTTGTTCGTAAGTTGAGGAGCGCCTGTTTTTTTAATTTTTTAAAATTTTTTAACAAAAACAATTTTAATACACCTGAATATTTTCAAAATTATCCTTTTTTTCTTTAAGCTGCTACGATTCCATCCTGTTTCACTGTAGTTGATATTTACAGGTTTCTTCAACTGCATGTAGCACAAGTGGTGCAATGGTTATAGAACAGTCATTGGCCACATGCGGCCGCGGTGCTTTCTGAATAGCTCACCTAAAACTTCAATTTTTTTATTGGTTGGCTGGTTGGTTGGTTGGGTTTTATGGCATGTCAACTCTTGTTGGGTCATTTTATGCCGAAAACGTTTTGTTTTATTCATTCTTGATGAGTTCTCAACTTTTTAAAACTCATTTTGTTCAACCCATAAATAATTTTTTAAAAACTCATTGTTTAATCCATAGCTGGGGCCATGACAGGTATTACCACTCCGGGTCAAGGTGACCTGGGAATAATGGTGATTAAGGGGTACTCCACATGCCCTAGAGCTCCAGAACTGGAACTTCACGATCAGATAGAGTTTAACGTCCTTCCCAGGACATGAAGACCATTAGCCACCGCCTTCTAGCACCCATATGATAAAAAGGAGTTGGGGCTTGCCATAAGGGCAATAGGGTTATGACTATTTGGAACTTTCCCATTAGATGCAGTTTAAGACGTGTGGGCATTACTGGGGAAGCAGAGATGAACTCATAAGTGACGTTCATCTGTGGACTTCTACACTTGGGCACACCAGTCTTGATTTTCAACTGGGAGCCACATGGTCCACCGAGGACCATATAACATTTTTGGTCCAGGCAAGCAAAAAATATTTAATTATAATAATACAATAGGACTTTTAAAAATCGAAAAGTTATAGTGATTCACCAGAGTAAAATAGTAATCTCCCCAGACCTCCAGAACTGGAACCTCACCATCAGATAGAGTTTAACGTCATTCCCAGGACATGAATACCCTTAGCCACAGCCTTCTAGCACCCATGTGATAAAAAGGGGGGGGGGTGATTGTCATAATGGCAATAGGGTCGGGGCAATCATATAGGTGCTAGGGCTTGATGTGACCAGCCGATTGATCAGAGGGAGCTATTCGACCGCCTGTCTAGCTTAAGGGTCAAAGTGGGGTGTTGCATGTCTTGGACTGCTCAGACACTAAGGTCCTTTTCTTAATCATCAGGGGTCAACCTACGAGCAACAACTAACCCTATTTGGGGCGGGGTGTAATGGTTACCGTCATAGAACATGGGCATGACGAGACGAGTTCGAATCCTGAATGAGACTGTTTGCATTTTACATAGCGCTAATACCATTGGGAAAGGTACGAATCCAACTATTCTCCCTCCAGCTATGGGTAAATAGTAGGGCAAACTGGGTTCTTCTGCCTTGGTATGGCAACGGGTATAAGAGAAGGAAAACATTTTTTCTCGCTAATAAGCTTCTTATTAGCGAGAAAAAAATGTTTAATGTGCATTTTACCTTCAAAAAAGTATAGCGAAATAAACATTACCTTATAATAATCCCTTTACTAAACCAAAAAAATTTTCTTCAGGAAAAAATTCGTCGAGTGAAGCACTCGACGTCGCCATATTTTCAACTTGTTTATATATTGAATACTCGATTCTCATTGGCTAATTCTCATTTCGGAGCTACTTAGTTTTTTTTATACGTATTTTACTACAAATTAGCCCGTTTAAATGGTACTTTTCGCATACCTCTATTAAATGGTCCTAAGCGAACTTTGGTTATTAGTCTTTTTTCGATTTTTTCTTAATAATCACGTTAAAATTATTTACCTAGGTAGTTTCGCTACATAAATCGAAAACTAAGCCTCTTTTGACGCTTGGGACTGTAGCCTAAAGGGACAAGTGTAGGGAGGGGAGAGAGATTTGAAAATTAATTTTTAATTTCTGGGTTCTGTGAACCTCTTTCAGTTTTTCTTTCTCAGATTTTTTGGTGAACGTGGTTTAAGGGCAGAGCCCAGTTTAGATGCATGTGAGTAAAAGTGACAGATTTCCGATTGGTTACGTTGTGTCAGTCCATTGAGGATGGGGTGGTGGCTGGGAACTGTGTGGCTTCGATCCCGGGGGGCTGTCCCCCCAGGCAGTGCCTGACCCCTTGACTTGAGGGGACGGGGCTGGGTTAATTGCCCAGCGCCTGAGGCACCCCCCTTCAGTGGGAATGCCGACGGGATCGACGCAATTTTTCCACCCGCCACTCATGAGTCTCGGCTTGTAGGTGGTCCCACGTAAATAGGGCCTTTGTGCCTGACCTTGTACAAGTGGGGAACGAGGATAATACCATGTAGACCAAGGAAACAATTAGGAGATTCTTCTTTTTAGAGCAATAATTAGCACCAGACTTAGGAACATAAAGAGAAAGAGGGAAAGAAAAAGGGGTCTCTCGGTCATTTTAGAGAGAGGTTTTGAGAGGAAGTAGCAGGAAGGTTTAGTTTGTTTTACGACATATCAACCTCAGTATGCATGTTCAGAGGAAACTACGAAAATACAATAATTAATGACAAAGTAAATATATATACAGATTCACACAAAAGAAAGGTATTAAGGATAGGTGTAGTTTGGCCAAGACGATTCTATGGACGGTGGATACTCGACAAGAGAGCACCCCCACCCTCACAGACAGACCTTGGGGTTACTGTATTTAACGACATGTGAGATGTGTTTGTTTTTGTTTTGTTTTGCAGCATATCAACCTCAGTGGGTCATTTAATACCGACAAAGTTGTGAAATAAATCCATTCTTAATGCATAATACAATTTTGTTTATCAACTCATGTTTTTCTATTTAACCCATAGATGGGACCCTAACAGGTACTACCAGTCCGGGTCAGAGTGGACCAGGGAGCAATGGTGATGAAGGGGTACCTAGCAGGAAGGATGGTGAAATTAAAAATCTTAATTCTTGTAGGACCATCAATAGCTTTAACTTTTTCTCCTGTTTCTGACCAATACACACGTTTTTTGCTTTGTAAAGATAAATAAATATTTCATTACCCACTTCCAGCATAAAAAGTAAAGTGGGCAGAGTGGCCTATTGTCAGTATAAGCTGGACAGAGAAGGAGTCTATCCCCTTTTTGCTAGCAAGGGAGGTTTTTTTTTTAATGAAGTGAAGCACCACACATACCATCAGCTCCACACTTTACTGCCCATATTAGATTACCCAATCTTTGCTACTAATGCACTAAGTTGACAGGGGGGACCAGTATCAAACCAGGAACCTTGCAATTCCTATTTGGGTGTTCTACCAACCGAGCTAAAGCAGCCACTGCCAACATAAGACTACTTTTTTTACATTTTCTTAACCCTTGATGTTCAGCAAGTAAAATTCTCTTAAGAAATTTTCGGACCATATGACCTTTAGGCACCCCTTTTTGATCTCGATTAAGAAAGGACGTTTTTCATTTACACCGTCAATATCCGGTTGTTTTAACAGACGACTTTTAGATTTTTTTTTAAATTATAAAACTAACCCCTAACAAACAACTGGATTTTGACGGTGTAAATGAAAAACATGTCCTTTCTTAATTGAGATCAAAAAGGGGTGCCTTAAGGTCATATGGTCCGATTTTCTTAACCCTTGATGTTTTGCAAGTAAAAATTCTCTTAAGAAATTTTCAATACAGGCAAACCTCTTATCAACTTCAACCAATGCAAAGTTGACTTACAGCAACTTGGAAAAACATCCATTTTCTCTTTTACGGTCGAATTATACACTTATTGTGCTAGATAATATTTTTAAAAAATCATGGAGTTGTGTGGTGTAATGGATAGAGTCGTACTGTTGGATTTTGTGTGAAGTATTCAACTCTGTTACAAGATGAATGCCAAAACTAAAACTAGAGTTTGGTAGGTGGCTTCTATGGAGCTTTGGATTGTTCCATTATGAACTCAGGCAAGTTCATTTCCTGAGTTCTGATTGGCTGTTGGATTTCAGGGTGAGTAAGAACATGGATAAGTACCCACTCTTCAGCCATCACATTGCATTATGCCAGCAGCATGCAAGTACTGTATTAAGTTACAGCTTGTCTGTTGTTTTCGTCTACTAACTCGGCGGTAGTTAGAACCCCACTGCGACTCATCAACCGAGTTAAAGTCCTGGATAAGGCTGTTTGCATTTCACATAATGCTAATAATCTTGGAAAAGGTATGCATCTAACTACACTCCCTCCAGCTATGGGTAAACTGGGTTCTTTAACAATGGCTAGATAACCAGTCTATGAAGACACTGAATGAAAACATGTTAAACCTGCTTAAGAAATTGACCTTGTGTTGCATCCTGCTCACTGGAGGGGTTGGTAATATATATAAGAATTTTTTGCTGATTGTCTGTCCATTTCCATCTGAGCTTATGTGATCTAGCCGTAAAAATGAAGATAGGATTCATTTTTTAACATAAAAAATGGACTTCTAGATATTTCTTTTAAAAAGTTCCTAAAAACTAATTTCATCAACTGCTGCTGATTATCATCTTATATATCAATACTTGTTCCTTAATTGTACAACTGTTATCATCTTGCAACATCCCCTGGTTAAAAATGAGACCCTCCAAGATGAAATGCAAAAATGTAAATCCTGATTATTTAGTGTTGCTTCTACACCAAATCTTTATGAGTGCTGTCACCTCAGCTAAATATTGGACCATTTTGTTTTTATTATAAAGAAAGGAAGAAAAACGACATGCTAAATAGAAAAAATATAAGAAAAAAAAAGAATAGGGGAAAGAAAGAGGAAAGAGTTAAATCAAGATTATCATACTTTTTAGGCATTGAACTATTTTTCAGTAGCTTTTAAGTAAACATATCAAACATTAGGTAAGATATATTGAAAGGGACCGGATTCTAGGAATTCAAGGAATAAGCACGCCAAAACGCTGCTCAGAGGTGACCCATAGGCAACCCAAACTTCTGTTTGTAAAGGTTTCGTTGTATTGGAAAAAGAAATTCTAGTGCAAAGTCTGCAAATTTGGATTATTTTGTTAGTGGGTAATGGAAAAGAGGTGTTAATTTTGTTGAGATGGTTTTCAAGACGAGTAATGCATTTGTCAACCGGGATACTAGTATAAAGGGATTTGATATCTAAGCTTGCTAAACATTTGTTGTACATGTTCATATTTATTTTTTCAATTAACATTGTAATAATTAAATCATCATACTGTGGTATATCCACAGGTCCCTCTAGTTAAATATATTTCTCTTGAGTGAGTTCAAAGGGATTCTTAAGGTAAGAATTCTGATAGAAAAATGACGGTCTTTCAAACTAATACACTGATTGGCAACTTATATAGATAGAGAGGGGGTGAGTATGCAGAACCGATAACGCTAATCTGTTTCAATCAAACATAATGAAAAGAAGGAAAGAAAGAAGGAAATAAAAAAAGAATGATAGAGTTAAATTAAGATAATTATACTTTTTACATATTGGAATAGCTCATAGGTAAACATATTAAACGCTGTAAAAATCAAATTATCAAACTGTGGTATATCCACAGGTCCTTCTAGTTATTGTTACTATTAAATAATATTTTTTGTTTTTGATTCTGGCAAAATTAACAACTTTTATTTGCTTCCTTGGGCTGGGTTAGCTCAGTCGGTAGAGCATTCGGCTAGAAACCACAAGGTTCCTAGTATACCGGTTCTCGCCAACTCAGCATATGAGTAGCACAGGGATCTGTGTGGTAAAGTAAGGAGCTTGGTAGGTGTGGCGCTCCACCCCAGATGCTAAAAACAATCTCCTTGGTCTAGCGCTATTGAAAAGGGGATAGACTCCCTCGCTGATACCGGCTTTAGGCCGCCCCGTCGACTTTACTTATTTGCTTCCTTAGCCAATTCCACAACTACTAATGCAGGCTGGGTGCTTCGCCGACGGGATCGACTCAATTTTTCACCCGCCACCTATGAGCTTCGGTTTGTGGGTGGTCCCACGTTAATAGGGCCTAGTGCCTAACCCGTACAAGTGGGGTACGAGGTAAATACAATGCAGGCTGGGTTCTTTGCATTTAATTGTCAAGCTTGGTAGACCATTGAGTGACTATCACTAGGTAACACCTGTTGTATTGTCCTCGCCGGAAGACGGCGCTTCGGGCATAAAGACAAAGAGAAATATAAAAAATATATATATTTAAAAGAGGGGAAAACGGAAGCGAGGCTTTCCGGTCAAAGAAGCAAGAGAACCAGGGGAAAACAGAAGCAATCAAAGAAGCAGGGAGAAGATAAAGAAATATATAACAAATGCCCGTTATCAGATCAAAAGATAAAGATGCATAGGAGTATCTATCGCTATAAAGGCCAGACGGTTCGAGCCGACAGTCAGTCAGAGAGACCCCAGCGAACAGCCGATAGCATCACGTCGTCTCCCGTCAACCCTCGGGCATTTTCCACTGTGAACACTCGTCGCCAGCCACCGACATTTTCATTGTGAAGCTATATGCCCCTAACCTACCTACACACCGAAGAGAAATAAAGAGGGTCCTATTTTTGTATATACGTATCTGTTGTTTATTGAAGTCCAGTAGTCGTAGTAACCGACTACTACATACTTCGCTACGTGACCATATATACCCGCAACGATAACTAACATACATAATTTAGCAGCGTAAATTTAAAGCCGCTATATAACAACCCCCCCCCATATTTCTGGCCTTTTGTTAAACTAAGCAATACTTAGTATTATTAATGTTATTCGGACTATTGTCCCCATCTTCATTGTTATTTATACAACGTTTCAGCCGATATACTCTCCGGCCTTCTTCAGGTATTTCTTCTCAGACTCGGGAACCTTCTTTTCAACTCCTACCCTAGCTATGGTTAGCGGAATGAGAACAGGATACCCCCGTGAAATAAATAAAGGGTTAGGTTCAAAGTTCCATGATGGCTCCCGAATACGACAAGAAAGTTCCCGAGTTCGAAAAGAAGGTTCCCGAGTCCGACAAGAAATACTTGAAGTAGGCTGGAGGGTATATCGGCCAAAACGTCGTACAAATAACAATGAAGATGGGGACAATAGTCCGAATAACACTAATAATACTAATCTTCAAGCCTCATCTCAAACATTCAGAGAAATAAGCAATACTTACTAAATATATGATTACTTGTGTCATTACAACACCAAAATTGAGGAGTATCCTTGGATTCTGTGAAGAGGATCTGGTAATTTTCACCTTTAGTTGTCAAAATTCCTAGCATAAAATTGTGTGTGCGCATTATCTGAAATGAACTTGTTATTAAGAACACATTTTATGATATTTTTTGCATGCAGTTGTATTGTTTTCAAAAAAGTTTCTAAGATTTGTTTATTTTGCACGTAGACTTTCAAAATAGCTACCGGCTTAGTGAAAAGTGAAAGTCAAGGGAGGTTACTCTAATTGCCTTATTTGCTAGTAATTTTAACAACTAAAAGGAGAAAATTAATGTGATAATTAATTTAAAAACCCTACCAAATATGGTAAATGAGGCAAAATAGGATCACTATTCAAAAAATTGCCCTGTGTCCCTGACCTCCCTTGTCAAAAATAGATTGTACTTTTGACCCCTACTCATTTTAGTGCAATTGAGAGATGCTGATCAGTTGATGGAGGAGAACCTGGTTTAGTTATCGGGTTTCAGTTAATTACAAGTTTTGGTTTGAGTGACCAGAAATTAGAGAGAAAGAAAAAGCTCAAATAGTCAGTATAATAAAACCTTTAATACCTTGGTCCGTTTTCTCTTTCTCGACTTAGCTACATACACAGGCTCTCTTTATATTTTCTCCTTATTGTCCTCTTTCTATCACTCTCAGCTCGATTCACTCTGAGTCTGGGGGGTGTTAGGATGTGTTAAATTATTCACAAATTCAACAATGTAATTAATTGGTACCCTTCGTTATTATTCCAATCTTATTCAAATGAAAAAAAAAAAAAATTTTCCTAATCATAAGTACACATTAGGGACTGGCAAACGGAGCCAAAAATGCGTTTTTGACAAAATGACTTTAGCCCCCCTACAGAAAATAATTTGCCAAAAATCGGGAAATTATTGGATTTTAATGAAATTTTCAGTGTTTATGTATCAATGAATGATCTTTATAATGCATTATTTATATTATTTCAAAACTTTCTCATTTTTTTCAGGTCACTTAATTTCGACCCCCCTTATGTTGGGGGCGTAAAATGTTTTGCAAGTTGATCATTTTCGATACTAATTACAGTATAAATAATGAGATAAAAGACTGAAATTATGAATAGAAACAAAAAAAAAATTTTTTACAGTGGCTTTTCTATGAGAAAATAAGTACCGAAAATCTAAAAAATAAAATGTAAAAAAATAATAAATAATTAATTTTTTGGAGTTTTCTTTTTTATTCATTTCGATAATTATTTAATTGGCTATTATTTTATAAAAGAAAAAATTATACATCGATGTTTTTTCTGCTTAAAATGGGGAAGGGGGTACATTTCAATCGAGTTTTTTCTTCAAAACTTATTACTTTTGGCACCTAAAATAAGTTTTGCATTAAGTAGATATTTATTTTTAGAATCTAAAAATATAACATTTTAAACTTAACATTGGGATTTTCATATTTTAAATGAATTTTATATATTAATTTTTCATAGCAAAAATACTAAATTAAAGTTTTGAAATAAAATAACTCATGCATTATAAAATTCATTAATTGTTAAATCAATACTGAAAATTTCATTAAAATCGGATAATTATCTGATTTTTGGTAAATTCTTTTGCAATCACGAATGTTACAGTAAAATTGTAAACAAGCACTTAAAACCATCGAAAAAGAGGCTGAATGGCAGATCGCGTCGAAATTGACCAAAACAAATAGTTTTAAATCTTTTTAAAATAAACTGCATATGTAATTATATTTTTCTTTCTTTAATGTTGGTTATTATGCTACTACTTATCGATTTAGACAAAGTTTAACCTTAAATAATAGATTTAATTATTCTTAATTCGCTTTTAAAACTCGTAGCATCTGATTTTTTCTGCCAATCCCTAGTACACATTAATTTTAAGTACAATCTACCCCCCCCCAATCTTATGGGGGGGGAGTATTCAATGACTGCTTGAATAACAAAGTAGGCAGTGGAACAACCCCCTCCTGGGCAATGGGACTTTGCTAAAATTATAAGTACCAGTTTTCTTTTAAGACTGCAAAGAGCCGATTAAGAATCTAAAAAGATCGGATCTTTAAGTCACACAAATGTTTTATATTAGACTCGTTCTTAGACCAAATTATTTCTCGTCTTTAGAAAAGAAAAGATCAATGGTTGGGGAGAGGGTTAAAGAAAGAAACCTTAATAGAAATAACAAAGAAAATTTGAATTGGTTTCTCTAAAGAAAAAGGATTTAATAAACTAGAAAGGGTTACCCAGTGTCGCCTGGGTAGAGAGAAGGTAAAACTGTTTACTTTTGACATTTACACATGTTGGACATTTTAAAGTAGAATTTCAATGCTATTTTTATGTATATTTTGATTTTTAGATATCTTTGGGAATATAAATCAAATCTTTGTAATTTTTCCACAAAAAGCAAGAACTGGTCATATTTAATGTGTGTGTGTGTGTGTGTGTATATGTATATATATATATATATATATATTTACTTTGATGAAACTATTAAAATTCACAAAGACATACATACACACCAACTTCCCTTTATATATATGTATAGATAGATGGTTAATTAATGTTTTGGGTTAAAAATAATAATTTAATTGAATAACAGATTGTAGAAAAGAGTCAAGCTACAGAATAAAATTATTTTTTTTAACTATCAACATTTTGGGACAGAAATCAACACAATTTGTTTTTCTTCATTTCTAGTGTTAGGGGAAGGTTAATCTTTCAACGCTAAAGTTTGGTTTTGTTTTTGTTTTACAGCATATCAACCTCAGTGGTCATTCAATGCCGACAAAGTTTTGAAATAAATTCCTTAACTCTTAACATCCTGTTGAGAATTTTCCAAGTCCAGAGTGCCATTCCTATAAGGATTTATCAAAAAATGGCCTTTTCATTTAAAGTTACCTGTTATTTCCCTTAAATCAAAGACTTCTAAATATGTTTAATATTACATTTAAACAAAGGCTATCATTTGGGGTAGATTAGGAAAATGAATGTGACTTCTGGTCGGGTGGAATGAGGCGGTATAGGATACTCAATTTTTTTATAAACTCATGTTTTTTCTATTTAACCCATAGATGGGAATCTAACAGGTACTACCATTCCGGACCAGGGAGCAATGAAGGGGTGCTCCACATTGCCCAAACCCCAGAAATGGAACCTCACCATTAGAGTTTAACGTCATTCCCAGGACATGAAGACCCTCAGTCACCGCCTTCTAGCACCCATTTGTTCTTTTCTAGTGAAAAACAATTGTTTTGCTTGATTAGAAGAATTTGCTTTACAAATAATCAACTCAGTGGACCAAAATGAGGAAGAAATATTGAATAATTAAATAATCCTCAAAATGATAAAATATTAATGGAAAATCTTTTTTCACTGAACACTTTTTCAGTACGGATGTCTGGAAGAGATATCTAACTAGATTATTTTACAAAGCATGACTATATATAAAAAAAAAAACATCAAATGTTTTTTCATCTTTTTATATGATTGTATTTTCAATCTTTAAATGTAACACATCACTCAATAAGTCCCAGGCCTGACACATAGATGATGCCACTAATAATCCATATGATTTTTATAAAGTACTAACCTTCAAATGGCATGTGTCAAAATTTGAGCCCAATCGGATTATTAGTTTACAAATTAGTTATTTAAGTGAAGCTACTGTTGCAAAATTTCAAAACAATAAAAAAATCTGAATTTTGTGTGTTGATAAAGCATTGCTCTCTGATGGGAAAAAATACTGTTCAAGCAAAGCAATGGCTTGATAAGTGTTATTCAGACTCTGCTCTGTCGGAAACAACAGTTAAGAGGTGGTATGCTGATTTTAAACGTGTCGTACAGGCACAAATAATGCTGAACACTCAGGTTGCCCAAATTTGGCAGTTGTCCTGGAAAACACCCCCCCCCAAACTATTATTTAGGCCCGGGAATTATTGAGTGATGTGTTAAACATGATTTTAAAAAAAAGTCCAATTCTACATTATAACTACTAAATCAGAAAAAAACTAATATATACATACATATATGGTTTCTTAAAAGAGGACACAAAAACTTTTGCGGAAAATAGTGATGATTAAAATGCTAAAGACAAATATTGATGAAACTGGTTGATTATGATAATTAAAATCTTTCTTAGCTAAAGATGAATAATTTCAATCAGGGTAGAAAACTTTGAAAGATTAAAGTAAAAGTAAAGTCGTCGGGGCGGCCTAATGTCGGTATCAGCCAAGCAGCGAGGGAGTCTATCCTCTTTTCACTTGCACTAGACCAAGGAGATTATTTTAGCGTCTGAGGTGGAGCGCCACACCTACCATCAGCTCCTTATTTTACCGCACAGATCCATGTGCTACTCATAACGCTGAGTTTAACCTTCCCCTAACTATAGAAGAAGAGGGATAGATTAGTTGTTTTATGGCATATCAACCCTTTTAAAAAAAAAAAAAAAAAAAAAAAACACTTAGGTACTTCAAGATTTCATTTACTACTACTGCTTAATCTAATTGTTTTTTAAAAAATACTTATGATATAAAAAAAAAAAAAAAAGTTTATCGTAAAAAAATTGATGTTTACATTGTTGTTAATAGACAGGTTATATCTAAAGAAATTATTAAAACAAATATCATTTAGATATGTAATTATCTTAAACTTTAATAAAAGCAACTCTTCATCCTTTAATGACAATTTTACAACCTGTACATAATATGGTTAAATATTACTAGTTATGAAATAAATAAAAAAAATACAATCATCTTATTAATCTTAAGTTTGGATATTATATGCAACTAAATATTGGTTTCTTTAAAAACATTTTTATAAGTCTGAAAAGTTAAGGATGTTTTGTATTATTTGGATTTTTCAGACTGTTGTCCTCATCTTTATCATATATATATATATATATACAATGTTTTGGCTGATGTACTCTCCAGCCCTTTTCAAGTGTTTCTTGCCAAACTAGCAAACTTTCTTGTCACCTGAAACATTGTGTATATAACAATAAAGAAAAGGACAAAAGTTGGAAAAATTCAAATTATCAAGCCTCATCTAAAAAAATGTAGACAAATAGTTAAAGATGTTATTGTAATCTTTCCCATTGAGTGAAATGGAGGTGAGGGTGGGGGTGTCCTGGCCGTATTGTCACCAAATTGAAAGTTGGTTATGGTTCAGATTTAATAAATGTCACATTTTTGAGTCGTGTTATTTATTAAAGAAGAAAAATGAAAGCAGAAAAAAATCTAAACTGAAAATATTATTTGTAGAAAAGAATCTTTGGCAATAGTGTCGGAAAAGAACTTGGGTCTTCACTAAGCAACAACCGACAACGTCAATTGGTCACTTGCCCCGTCCCCACTGACTCAAATGCTCTGCCCTGTGGAAATTCAGATGGAAGAGGGCACAGGAGGTGAAAGGTTTCTCAACTAACATTCCTGGAATTAAGTTAAATATAGAAGCCCTTGTGTGTAAAGATTTTTAGTCCTTAAAGACATGCGCGCGCATGAAAAAAAGAAATGTCTTTATAAAAGAGAAGAAGAAAAAAAACTCCAAGGAACAAGCAAACATGAATCAAAGAATCTCAGCAAGAAATCTGGGTATTTGCTAAAAATGCTCTTAAGCCAGTTCTACTCATGGGATGAAGTATGGCACAAGGCCTTTTTATTATGGGGGGATTTGCCAGTTAATATTATTATAACAATAATGAACATCAGATTTATCCTTGTGGGTTTACAGTCCTGAACTATAAAGAAATTTGGTTTGGTTCCCTGGTCACATTTGTCAAGTAAACAAGTGGAGAGAGTGAGAAGTTCAAACTAAACTGACTTTATGACTGACAGAAAAAAAAAAAGGGGGGTTTTGTGAAGAAAATTGGATACTCATTTTAGGATCAAACACAGTATTAAAAAAAAAAAAACCTTAGACCAGTTGATGTGACATCTCACTTTTAAAATCAAATCAATTTTTACTGGTTCCTCTGAGAAAATGGTAACATAAGATGTTTGAAACAAGAGATCTAACTGATCCTTTTATGCAATTTAGGAATTAAGCTTCATTGGGCCAAATTCAATCCAATGTAGCCACATCATTGAGAAAGTGAGATACCCCACCTGCAATACTCTTTTCTTTTAATAATAAGCTATTAAAAACTATGACTTCATAAAGAAGCAGCAAGCAAGCAGGGGGGGGGGGGGGTAAAAGAATTACAACCATTTTAAATTAAGGAAACTGGTTGAAGCATTGCTTTATTAACCTGAACTATTTCTTAAAAGAAACAATGCCAGACTGTAAGAGACTACAAGCAAGCCTACTCCTCCATCGTGTGCAAAACTTGGAGGAGAGGAGTGTGTGTGTGACCCATTTTAACAATTAAGTGTCTTTAATTGAAATATTTATTTATTCAAATAAAGAAACATTGAAAATTGAAAAATGTAAATTTAAAATTAATTCCCCTAATCTATATTTTGATGAATTTTTAAAAGAGAGGTTGTCACCAAAGTTATCAGAAATACCAATGATTCTACAGAGAAAGCAGCAGAAATTTTCTTGGCTTTAATTTCATGGATAAAATTTAAGATAATTGTTAAAACAAACTTAACACAGCCGTTCTACCTGGTAGTGGGACCAAACTCGAGTGATAAAATTAATGCTATATATATATATATATATATATATATATATATATATATATATATATATATATATATATAAGAGCTCTATTGCCATTGGTTGGGGGTCAGGTGACCAGTACAATAAAGCTATGGTCAACAGGAGGCGAGGTTAGCGAAAGTCATTTGCTGAGGGGGGAGGATTGGGGTTTGATCAGCCCAGATTGGTTCCGTTGTTGAAAGACCAAAAATTTCTAATGATCCCATGGATATAACAACGCTGATGACTCCCCCTCCATCATCTCATAGATGTATTTTACGAGATTATTGAAATTAATATGATTTCTGAAGTTAATACAGAAAACTATGTGAGAATAACATGATTTGCATCTAGAAAAATTAAGGGAATACGATCATTAAACTCAGCGAAAAATAAAACTAATTTGCTATAGAAAAACTAGGATTTGAACATCTCGAAGCAACCAAAGATTTTAAAAAAAATCTTTTTTTTCTTCTTTAAATGTAAATGCCAATGGAAAGAAACATGAACATTTTTTTTTGGTGAGGGTTAAATAATAATCTAAGTAAAAGTAAAGTCGACGGGGCGGCCTAAAGTCGGTATCAGCCAGTCAGCGAGGGAGTCTATCCCCTTTTCAATAGCGCTAGACCAAGGAGATTGTTTTAGCATCTGAGGTGGAGCGCCACACCTACCATCAGCTCCTTACTTTACCACACAGATCTCTGCGCTACTCATACACTGAGTTGGCGAGGACCGGTATCGAACTAGGAACCTTGTGGTTTCTAGCCGAACGCTCTACTGACTGAGCTAACCCGGCCCCTATCTAACATTTCTAAATTGTAGCATGGGGGGGGGGGGGGGGGGAGGAGAGAGAGAGAGAGAGAGAGAGAAAGTAAAATCCAAAGACTTTTTGTCAAATCGGAGCCTCAAATGATGGATCAGAATAATCTTACCATACCCCATCCCAGTCGGAAAAAAAAAACAGTAAATAAATCGGAGAAAAGCTTCACTAACACCCCCCCCATTTGTTTTGTGGATAAACAATTTAAATTGGTCGAATGGACCAAACAAACATCATATAACTTTGATCCTACAAACAGTTTGCTAATTTGAAAGGGGGGGGGGGGGGTCGGGATATCTGACTGACCAGGCTGTTTTGAAGAGACCCACCTACCCACTTCCAGTCGATAGAAGAGACATGACAAAAAATTAGATTCCCTGGCTTTAAAAACAAAAGAGCGTGCACTATCATGTCCGGGGTGACCAAATTCCTTGCTTCAATTCAGTGTAACATGCGCACAATTCTTAAAACAAAAGTGAATGACCAAAGATACAACACTTTTGTTTTGTTTTTTTGGGGGGTTAGTCATTGTTTTTTTTTTGAGAAACAGTTGTAGAACCTTAAAGAAAATTAAACAAAAAACAAAAACCTGATAGATTTTTTTGTTGATTTTTTTTGTTCTTTTTTGATAAAGTTGATATTTTTCTATGATAAAAAAACAAAAATAAACAAGAAACTCGTTTGTTTTTTTTTCTGCATTCTTCAACAACAGAATGCTTTGCAATGATTATTTTGTTTGCTTCAAATAAAAAAACATGGCATTCATTTGAGATGTAACAAAACTTGTACAACTTTTTTCTTCTTCTCAATTCAACAGCAGCAGCAGTAGCATCATCATCATCGTCTTTCTGTTGCCAACCAGTTCAAGAACTTGCCTTTTTTTTTTTATATTCAGTGATTTGGGGGGCAGTGGGGGATTCTCAGAAGGAAGTGAAAGAGACATTCTCTTGATAAAGCTGAGAGAGAGAGAGAGAGAGAGAGAGAGAGAGAGAGAGAGAGAGAGAGAGAGGAAAAAAAAGACAGGAGGACGGGGGAGAGAGAGAGGAGGAAAAGAGGGGAGGAAAAGAGAGGAGGAAAAGAGGGGGAGAGAGAGGAGGAAAAGGAGGGAGAGAGAGGAGGAAAAGGAGGGAGAGAGGAGGAGGAGGGAGATGGAGGAAAAGGAGAGTGAAGGAGAGGAAAAGAGATAAGAGGGGGAGAGAGAGAATGAGGAGAGAGAGAATGAGAGAAAAAGGGTAGAGAGAGAGAGAGAGAGAGAGAGAGAGAGAGAGAGAGAGAGAGAGAGAGAGAGAGAGAGAGAGGCCTGCTTCCGACTTCCTCAGAATTTCCTTTTTTGTGGGGGTAGTGGGGATAAGTGGGGGCGGGGGGCGTTGGATCCAGCAAGTTAGTCCATAGATAAAAACTTACTCAATGTTCATTTTATTTTTATTTGTTTTTCTCCTCTTTTTTTTTGTGAATAAAGTTGGTTTCACCAAAAATGTCAATCTGGTTCAAAAATAGATTAAAATTTTAAATTTTTTTTTTTTTCTTTTTGTTTTTTTTAAATTTGTTGTTGTTGAAATGGAAGAAGTGGCAAATAAATATATGCAAAGATATTTTTGTTTGCCCAAAATATGAAAGTCTGGAAAAGTGCAAAGAGGCACAAGAATAAAATCAACCAATAATAAAACATCCCCAGCTTTCATCCCTTTGCATTGGACAAAAGAAAATTGGAAAAAAAAAATAAAAGAAAGAAAGAGAGAAAGAGAGAGAGAGAGAGAGAGAGAGAGAGAAGTTTAGGAGCAGCAGCAGCAGCAGCCAGTGACTATTTAGCACTTTCATTAAAAGGTAAACAAAATACTCCTCCCATTGTTTTTTTGTCCAATCAGCAAATAGATCCGAGCCAGAGTAACCAATTTAGCAAACTCATGCACCAATAGGTAAGAATTGGGCAGGGGGTGGGGGGGCGTGAGAAATAACCACTGAGGCAAAACGCTTTAAGTTTTGCTATTTTTCAACAATTTTTTTGGATGTGTGTGTATGTATTTTTTTTTTTTTTTTAAGAGCAAGGTTGTTTAAAAAAAAAAAAAAAAAAAAAGAAAAAAAAAAGTAAAATAAAAATAAAATTATTATTATACATTTGTGGCCCCCAAACTTCAACAACAGCCATTTCTGTTTATATAATACAAGTGTTTAAAAAAAAAAAAAAAAATGACTGTTGAATGACAGGCTGCATCTTCAGTGGCAGTCAATTATTATTGGTTGTGATTGAAAGAAAGGAAATCAATGATGGTGGTGGTGGTGATGATGGCAGCAGTGGGGCTTTTCTTCTTTTTTTTTTTTAAAATCTTTTTTTAATTTTTTTTATTATAATAGAATTAGGGTTTGTAGAATTTGACTGAAGTCTGCTGTCCACCAATTTAGCTATTTATAGCAGTCAGTTTTGATGAGAGAGAGAGAGAGATAAAAGAGAGAGAGAGAGAGATGTGGATGAAAAAAGTGGATGCTGATCTGATGATGAAAAAACAAAGTTTTCTTTCTTTCATTCATTTTATCTTATATGTCCTCTGTTGTTGTTGTTGTTGTTGTTGTATAGGGTTGGATTTTTCTACACTTTTGACTTGTGACTTCATATAACCTCATTCATTGAGAAAGAGAAAGAGAAAACACTAAAACTATGGCATGGCTTGGTTGAAGAATTCTTGATTTTTCACAACCAACCAATATGTGTATGTATGCATGTATGTGTATGTGTGTCTGCGAGAGAAAGTGAGATATGTTCACAAACGGTGAAGAAACCTCGGATATTTCCATAACAGCAAACTGCCAACAGCTGTTAACTTTCCATGGGGCTATGTCATTGTAACAATCAAGTTTTCTATCGGCAGTTCGTTAAAGGGATAGAGAGATAGGAGAGAGATAGAGAGAGGAAAAAAATAAGAGGGAGAGAGAGAGAAATAGGAATATATTCTTCTATTGAATTTTTATTTAAATTTTTAAAAAATCATTTTTGTATTCAATAATTTTATCAAAGTCATTTCAATTTCAAAAGGAGGGATGAGAAAAATAGAATAGAACGAGGGGGGGTTAAGAGGTGGAGGAGGGGTGAAAGACTGTTCAGAGACCCCCTCCTTATTTTTTTTTGACAAATTGATGTAGGGGGGAAATGATATCTTTAAAAAAAAAAAAAAAAAAAAAAATTAAAAATTAAAAATAAAGAAAAAAGAAAAAGAAAAAGGGCAGGAAGTGTTTTTCTTTATACATATGACTATAATATATAATAATATATATATTTGGAAAAAAAAAAAATTAAAAAAATTAAAAATAAAATAAAAGAAATCAGAACAATATCTGAATTATTTTGCAATAAAATTGCCGTGTCCATGAAAAAGAAAGAAAAATTGTATTTTTGTTTTTTTCTTTCTGCACCTCTTGTTGAATGCAAATCCAGAAGCAGTTATTTACTGTGAAAGAGTCAATTACCGAGGAAAAGGTTTTAAAAAATAGGATTTCCGAGGGTTGGGAACGGGTAAAACCTGCAGCAGAAGAATCAAATGAAAAATCATAGTAGAGTGAATTTTAAAAAGTCGGTGTCGGGGTGGTTGGATGGTATCCCAGTGTCATATGAAGTAGCGAGGAAGGGGCTGGGGTTTAAAGGATGCCATTATCGGAGGAGGAGGGTATATATTTTTTTTCTCCTTTTCTTCATCAGAGAAATATCCTGCATTCTGAATTGCTAGTCATACAAGTTATACACATTCCTGTCCATTTGTAAATGTCCACATTCAACATGATTGCAAATGTGGCGTTTTTTTGGGGGGAGGGTCTGCAAAGTAATACCAGACCTGCAAGATTTCAATTGAAAATAATTTTTGTTGTGGTTGTTTTATACAGTCTATCAAAGTTTATAGGTCTTTTTTTTTTTATGGTCCGCCTTGGCCAGGATAGGCATTGGCTTGAGACATGATAGTGTTGAGTAAGTGGGCAGATGCTTGTCCAACACTTCGTCCAATACTGCCACTGGGGTCAGGGGAGCCCAAGCTGCTGGAACCAACAGAGCCCATGCTGTCAGTCATATCTGTATCTTGGAAGCCTATTGGACTATTTTCCTGCCCAGGGCCTGACGGGTAGCCACCTGTGTAACCTCCTGAACCTCCAGATCGCCCACCACCTCGTTGTTGTTGTTGTTGGCTCCTTCGCATCAAGGCCGCACTACCTAGAAATTGGAAAATCAAGAGAAAGAGAGAGAGAGAGAGATGTTTAAATTGTGTGGATGTTTTGAGGATAGTCAAGTTAAAGTACAAATTGGATTCAGAATCAAATGATTTAAGAAATTAATGCTTAAAAAATATTCCAACAAATAAGACATTCACAATAAAGAAAAAATTCTTGAAGTAAATGTTTTCGTTTGGGGGTGGGGGTTGGAAGGAAATAAAAGGTTTTCAATGATTTTATACATAAATTGGCATGCCATCTTTAAAAATATGATTTTGGGAGGAGTTAACATATTTAAATATTGATTTTGTTAAGAAAAAAAAAATCTATATTGAAGTATTTTAAAAGCATTTTAAAATAGATAAAAAAAAAAAAAAAAAAAAAAAAGGAAGGAAGGAGGGAAAGCCAGTAATGAGAAAAAAACCAAAAAACAAACAAAAAACAAAACAAAAACAAAAAACAAAAAAGGCACAGAAAAAAATCACATGAGGGTAATGAACAAAAAACAATGATTAAAAAATAAAGTTTTTAAAAAATTACTTTTTTCAAATAAAAAAAAAAAATAAAAAAATTATTTGAGGAATCATGGGGAAAATATTCAGCTAAGAATGACCATAAAAAAGACGACAAAATGTCATAACAATTTAATACAAGATCACTAAGTTTTGTGGCAAGTGAAAAGACATCAGTTGATAAGTCAAAGTTTCTTTTGAACACAGAGACAAAGAACAACCACAGAGAAAAGACTGAGAGGCCAGTAAATTAATACACACAATTATCTTTTTATGACAATCACAAGCAGTTAAAAAGAAAATCTTCATATCAACTACTGAGCATGAAAAGCAGAAACTGTATGAGTAATGAAAAGGGGGGTCAGTCTGTGCTAGAAATAAATCAATGGGGGGGTCATTTTAAGGACAAATTTTGAAGGCAGCTGAATTTAATTTAAAATTAAATCTGCTCCGTTTGTTGGGGATTAGAATACGCCAACAGGGGGGGATGTCCTTGGTATGATACTAAACTGTATCTGATGGTGAGGCTCCACTCCTTGAGTGTGGAGTATTCCATCATTGCCATGACTCCTAGGTCCACTCTAACCCAGAGTGGTAGTACCTGTTAGGGTCCCATCTAGGAGTCAAATAGATCTGTTTGAAAATTATTTGTATTCAGTAAGAATACTTGAAGCCATACAATTAAATTATTTGTATTAAGAATAGTTATTTGAAGCTATAATTGTTTACTAAGGATTATTATTATTATTAGTTACTTGAAACCACATAACTATGTGCAAACAAATTACTATTGTTATTAAATAAAGATAATTGAAATTATATAATTATTAGTATTAGGAATACTTAATATCATAACTGTGTGCAAAAAACAACTACATTAAAAAAAAAAGTTAAAATGTACAACCTCTAGGCATAAAATAATCCTAGACAGTTTAGCATGCCGTTAAAATCAATCAATCAACTTTTCTCACAAGTTGTGGACTGACAAATAGAAGCAAAAAGGTTTTTCTTTTTTCTTTTCTTTCTTTTGTGCATGCAAACTTGCCAAATATTCTTCTGATTTGAGCAGAGGGGGGAGAAAACAGAGGGTGAGGTGTTAAGATTTTGGGCAATGATCTTCATCCTTTTTGGAAAATGTTTATTTCCCAAAAAAAAGGGGGCAGCTGAATTTTAGAAACAGGCAGTTAGTCATTATATAGAATTTTTAGCCAAAACAAAATTGCTTTTTAAATAATAATAAAAAAAAAAAATATTTAAAAAAAAGAAAAAAAAAGAAAGGGGGAGGGGCTATGCAAATAATGGGAATTTATAAATAAAACATATTTATAAAGGCAGAGGAGAAAAAAAATAATAAAAATTAAAATTTAAAAAAAAAAATTTATATATATATATATATATATGTATATATATATATATATATAAAGAAAAAAAAAAAAAAAAGACACAAACATGCAGCAGTGGTAGTGGGGGTTAGTAACAGAAAGTGGTGCTAAGAAAGCCAAATCAATCCTGAATTCCAATTGAAAACTTATAACAATGACCAGAGCAACAAAAAAATAAATAAATAAAAATAAATAAGTAAATAAATAAATAAATTAAAAAAAAAAAAATCACCTGAGGAGTCGGGGGAAATAAGGTTCCTTCCTAGTCGAAGAAGTGTAGAAGGGAGGTCGGGTGTGGGGGTAGGGGGGTAGGCTGAGCTCTGACATAAGAGAGAAGCAAACTGCCCTACCTTACCTGCCAGCGCAGCTTGCTGGGCCATTTCATCGGCACTCATTGCTCGGCCTGGAAGCTCTTCAGTCTTCTCCTCTTCACGGCGTTTCAGACAAGCAGCTTTAGGGTTGAGGTTGCGTTCTGTTAAATGAAGGCGCACCAAAATGGAACAGTAAGAAAAAAAACCACACATGCAGCCATTTTGTAACAAACAAAAATGTTGACAATCAAAAATTTATCTTTTTTTTTTTTATCTTATTAATTTAGTCATTTTTTTTTTATTCTTTAAAAAATAATTTTTTTAAAAATCAAAACTAGCAAAATATGAAAAGTCAAAATTTTTGGTACAAAAGCAGCTGTTTAAAACAAAGGTTGGGAGGAGGAGGATGGGGAAAAGTTCCATCTGATTGGTTAAAAACAGCAGACATTTAAGGATATAGTCACACTAACATCGCGGACAGAGATTTTAAATGCTCGGACAAGAGGAAACAATATAAATAACATTGATAAATTCTCATTACTAATGAATTTATCATTATATTGTATATATCATTTTTTTAAATGCTCAAACAAGAGGAAACAATAGAAATATCTAATATTTGTTCCCAAGTTTTCAGTTGATCTTGTCAGCAAGAATATAAAAATGGCTAAGAAGATGCAAAATTCAGACAAACTAGTTACCAAATAATTGGTTTCAGTTTTTTTTTTTTGGACATATCAACCTTCATGGTTTGTTTATGCCAAAGCCATCCTTGTAGAAGAACAGTAGTAGCAAAGTTGGCAGAGTGGCCTATTGATGGTATCAGCTGGACAGCAAAAGAGTTTATCCCCTTTTCATTAGCGTTAGACGAGGGAAATTGTTTTGCTGAGGTGGAGCGCCACTCCAATCTTCAACTCCCAACTTTACTGCACAGATCAGATTAACCAAGTTGTGCCGATTTGGTAAGGACTGGTATCGAACCCAGAACCTTGTCATTTTTAGGCAAACCCACTACCAACTAAGCTAAACTGGCCTTTAATGGTATATCAAACTTCATGGATTTGCCTAAGCCATCCTTGTAGAAGAACAGTAGTGGTACCATTCAATCCATAGCTGATGGAATGAAGGAATTCATACCTTTCCCAAGGGTACTAGTCCAAAGTGGACATAATAGTGTGAATAGAATTCAAAACCGCTAACGATGATGCCAGAGGGACTCTTTACCAAATAGAGTAAAAAGTGTTAAAGGCATTTTGATTAGACGACTGAGATCCAATGTAGATTTTATGTAATAAATGACAAATTGAATGAGTTAGCAATGCTTTTTTCTTTCTGATTAGTAAATAATTTAGAATAAAACTTTAAAAAGGAAAACACTAAGATCGGTTAGACCTCCATGATATTGTATCGAATTCTTCAGAAATTCTCAACTATTTTTGGTCAATGTCCTAGCCAGATCTTTGATGATTCAAATTAAAGATGCACATGATGGATTTCTTACCTCCGGACATAACGTGAAAGGGCCTCTTTAAACCTAGAGTCAAAATGGAATTGGGAAATAGGGCTTGGTTTTTAAGACAGTTAAAACAATAAAACAAAATTTGAGTCACTTTTTGTTCATATTACAATATTGTGAAACGGATTGATTTATCACTTTTTTAACAGGATTTTAAGAAAGCAATAAGAAAGAAATTTGAACATTATTTTTGTAAGCAATTTAAAGCAGAGAGTGAGAGTGTGAGGTAGTAAGATAACAAGAGAGAGTGAGTGAGGTAGTAAGAGTGTGATAGTGAAAGTGTGAGTGAGAGAGTGAGTTAACAATGAATATAAAGTAAATACAGATAGCAAGATACATAGAGAAAGCAAGAGAGAGAGAGAGAGACAGACAGAGAGACAACAAGGTAGAGAGAGAGAGAGAGAGAGAGAGAGAGAGAGAGAGAGAGAGAGAGACAACAAGGTAGAGAGAGAGAGAGAGAGAGAGACAACAGAGAGAGAGAGAGAGAGAGAGAGAGAGAGAGAGAGAGAGAGAGAGAGGAGAGAGAGAGAGAGAGAGAAGAGAGAGAGAGATAGATAGCTAGCTAGCAAGGTAGAGAGAGATAGATAGCTAGCTAGCAAGGTAGAGAGAAGATAGATAGCTAGCTAGCTAGCAAGGTAGAGAAGAGAGATAGCTAGCTAGCAAGGTAGAGAGAGAGAGATAGCTAGCAAGGTAGAGAGAGAGAAAAAGGAAAGAGGAGAGAAAAAGAAAGAGACACACACACAGAGAGAAGAGAGAGAGAGAGAGAGAGAGAGAGAGACACACACACACACACAGATAACGAGAGAGAGAGAGAGAGAGAGAGAGAGAGAGAGAGAGACAACACACACACAGAAACGAGAGAGAGAGAGAGAGACCACACACACACAGATAACGAGAGAGAGAGAGAGAGAGAGAGAGAGAGAGACACAACAAAGATAACGAGAGAGAGAGAGAGAGAGAGACACACAAAAGATAACGAGAGAGAGAGAGAGACACACACACACACAAAGATAACGAAGAGAGAGAGAGAGAGACACACACACACAAAGATAGAGAGAGAGAGAGAGAGAGAGACACACACACAAAGATAACAAGAGAGATAGAGATAGAGAGAGAGACACACACAGAGATAACAAGAGAGAGAGAAAGAGACATAGCAAGAAACTATTTCAACAACTTTTAACTACATGGCAGCATTTAAACATTGACAAAAAGAGAAAAGAGAGAGAGATGAATAAAAAGAAAAAAAAAAAAAAAAAAAAGGATAATATTTTTCCGTTAAGATCCATGAATTGTATCTTAACAAAAAAAATGTTGGAGGAGATCCGAGTTGTTAATAAGAATCTGACTTGAGCAGCTTCAAGGAAGTGCAAGAGCTCAAAGATCAAGAGGGGGGGAAAAAAAAAAGGAGTCGAGGAGGAGTAGGAGGGTTAGAATAGAAACAAGCAAAAACTGGCAGGCAAGGATTTAGAAAATTGTTAGAGGCAAACATGGTACAAGAAGAAGAAGAGGCATTCACGCACACAAAGGCACAAAATACCAAGAAAATATTCAGAGGATGGCAATCGAGAAAAGACAACAAAAAAAAAAAAATAAAAAAATAAAAAAAAAAAAAATGCCAACCAATTGGCCTGTTGACATTGTTTTGTCAATTTAATGTTTTGTGTCATCATCACAATTTAAATTGGACAAAAAAGGAGAGACACGCCCACCTTCCGAGGGAAGGGCGGTAAATGTAGAAGAGAGCAATTTAATACACCCCCCTGACTTCTCAACAAATGAGGACAAAAATCTGTCAATTGCCTTGAGGGGGAGGGAGAAAAAAAAAAAAAAAAAAAAAAAAAAAAAAAAAGATTTTGGCTTTACTTGAATAATTTTGGTTTCCACAAAAAATGGTTTTGTCTCCAGAATAATTAGTTTAAAGAACGTACAGCAGATATATCGAAGCAGAAGAAGAAAAATCTTGAAATTTACCAAGCCAGTTTTCTTTTGAAGAAAACATGAAAGTGTTTCTGCTAATTTTTATCATTTTTTTTTTTAAAGACAAAGACCTTAAACGTTTTAGCAGCAGCAGCAGCAGATCTTGGGTGGTGGAGGTTCTACTCACCACTTGCAGTATTTAAAAACCTCCAAGAACAAACAAAACAAAACAAAAACTTGAGTAGCATCTTTTTGTGTAGCTAAATATTGTGAAAATCCATTTAATAGAAAAGAGAGAAAGAAATAGGTCTACTATAAATATGAAACCTCTGATTAACATTAGAAATATATAAGAGAAAGAAACCTTAGAAATATATAGTAGAAAGTTATAAGAAACTAGCGATAAGTGTGTTAGAATCTGATTTTTTGAGAAGGCTGAGATGTGTGTCTAAGGTATGTAAACATTGTAGGAAGATTAAGATTTGCCTATGATCCATTGCGTAAGGTTCTGAAGAAAGAGACAATGAAAATGCTAGAATTCTTATTGAAAAACGCCTCATTAGTTGGTAAAGAGAATAAACTGAAACTCCTAAACACTACACGGCTGAAAAGATAAAAGTCAATGATTAAACGTCTGATCTTACCCAACAAAAAGAAAATCAACAGAAACAAAACTGTTAAACCTGTGAAAGGCAATTAAAGAAGAAGAAAAAAAAAAAAAAATGATGACGACGACGACAGGTGATCATAAACCAATTAGCAGCAAAGTCAAATATGTTGAAAGGATTTAAAGGATGAATACAAACCAAAAAAACAGAGCTGAAGCTTTGACTTTGGACAAACCCAAGTTGAAATAGAGCATTCATAATTTGAGGCACTTAATAGCTTGTATGCAGTGATGGTTAGCAAAAAAAAGCAATCACAGCCAAAGAAGAATCAAACGTAATGAAGAAAAATAAAGTTAAATAAAATAAATAAAAAAACACATATGCAGTCATCTACTCTATAAAGTTAACAGTTAATAAGATGGAGAGAAAAAAAAAAGAAAAGAAAAAAATAAACCAGGAAATGACATTAAAGCTTTTATGAGTTGAAAAAAAAAACAAAAAAAACTTGACTATCCATCAACACATGCTTTGTCCAGCTAAGAGTCCAGTGGTAAAAAATATACTTGTAGCATTGAATACTTATTTATAGAAAGAAATGTAAACTTTTTAAAATTGCCAATCTTGCTCTTCAATAAGAAATTAAAATGATAATCTATCAAGAGTTAGGTGAGCAAAAAATCTTTTAAAGAAAATAAAGATTTAAAAAAAAAAAAAAGAAAAAAAAAAAAGGTGAAACAGGAGTAAAACCAATTAAGTCATAGATTAATTAAGGATTAACTTTTAAGAAGGATTAACAACTAAATTCTATTCGGATTTAGGATAACTATCTCTGTGCACAAATTTTGGGTAAAACCTTAAAAAGTTCTGAATAAAAGTCTATTGTTTGGAGAGAATGGGAATTAAAATGCGGCTCTAATTCCTGGACTGACATGCTATCCAGCCTTCTCATGTAGCTGAAACTAAACACAAACACAGAATAGATACATAGAAACAAGTATTTAAAAAAAAATTAAAAAGTATAAAAAAAATTAAAAAATGAACAAATAAATATAAGAAAAAAAAGAAAAAGCAAAATTCCTGATGAAGCATCAAATTGCAATCTGCTGCTGCTGCTGCGGGCACTGTTGTTGTTGTTGTTGGTGGAGTAGTCTTCATTTTTGAAAATGTCTCTGGTTGATGCAACAACATTTAAAGAGGAGTAGGAGGAGTAGGTTGAAAATGATCAAGTCCAAAAAAGAATGAGGACAAGAAAACGCTCAAAGGGATTTTTGTGCCTACCTCGTACTTGCTGCTCTAAACTTGTAATCAAGGTGACTGCTTGCTGCAAAATCAACAGCTTTGTCTGCTGTTTATCACTGGAAAGATGCAGCGAGCACATGCGACCCAGTTCCTTGAAGGCCTCGTTAATGTCCCGCACTCGGACCCTGCACAACAAAAGAGAAGCAACAAGCCCACCAATAAGAGAGGAAGATGTCCACAGATTAAAAAGCACCAGCAATTGGACATACCTTCCCAATATTTTGCATTTTGGTAAGCCGCCTCAGTGACAATTTTTGGTTTGTTTTTGTTTCTTTAAATTTATTTCATATATCTTTGCTTCTGCCAATCTGTATTTTTTTTTTTTGATTCAGTTTGTACCAAGAATCGTTTTAGTTTACTCTCTCTCTCTCTCGATTTGAACTTCCTATATTTTCTCCCTTTATATATTTTATTTTTCGTGTCCGATATATATATATATTCCATTTGTTCAGAGCTTTTTGATAGGTGGTGGTGGGTATGCATGTGCAAATACCTTCAACACTCATTTTTTATTTTCGTTTCTTGGAAATGGAAAAGAACTGCTAAGAAGTAAGCAAACTTTTTTGAAAATCTGCTTTTGGTTTTTATTAAAGCAACAGTTGATGTTGAACACAAGACAAGAGAGAAGGAAAGTGCGAAACGGACATCATGGCAACCAGGATGGATAATAACAAAGGGCCATGCCAATTGAG
>CM042157.1:82092398-82104898 GCA_023376005.1 Doryteuthis pealeii
TTTCATGTTGCATCAAAATGATACTGTTCTGGATAGAAAATCTATACTGCTCGGAGTTAAAAAGTTCAAAATGATTGGAAGATCTTGAAGCACTCAAGACTCCAGTAAATGTCCAAATGGTGAGAATATTTGTTGAGCAATCTCCTACATATTCAGCCAGTAAATACATTTTTGCATAGGGATTGTCTAACCAAGCTAGATGGAGCTACTATTACCACTTGCCTAAGTTTATTTGCACCAAGTGACAGTTTAAAATATGGGAGGTGTTTCTGCCACATCCTGTATTACTCGGGATTCCTTCATATTTGGACTTAAAAGAACACTGATACAAGTGAGACTAAAGAGCTAAATGGAAGGGGGGGGGATTTATATTCAACCTTTCCCACACAAGCAGGATACTACACAAAGTCAATTCTTTAAGCAGAATTTAACAGGTTTGAATTCAGAGTTTCCTTCTCCTAGACTGGTAGCCATAGAGTCTAAAGAGCCCAGCCTGCCCTACTATTTACCCATAGCTGGAGGAATTTAACAAGTTTGAATTCAGAGTGTTCCTTCTCCTAGACCAGTTGCCATAGAGGCTAAAGAGCCCAATCTGCCCTACTATTTACCCATAGCTGGAGGAATTTAACAAGTTTAAATTCAGAGTTTCCTTCTCCTAGACTGGTTGCCATAGAGGCTAAAGAGCCCAGTCTGCCCTACTATTTACCCATAGCTGGAGGAATTTAACTAGTTTGAATTCAGAGTTTCCTTCTCCTAGACCAGTTGCCTTACAGGTTAAAGAGCCCAGTCTGCCCTACTATTTACCCATAGCTGGAGGGAGAATAATTGGATTCATACTTTTCCCAGGAGTAGTAGCAGTATGGGAAATGCAAGCAGCCACATCTAGGATTAGAACTCTGATCACTGTGTCCATTTCCTATAATGATGACCGTTACACCGCATGCATGTGGGGGTGGGGATTATGGTAGAGCAAGGATTAAAAAAAAAAATTAAAAAATTAAAAAAATTGTTAGAGATTGTTAAAAGGAGAGATGGTTATGCGGAGCAAGAAACAATTCACATGCATTTATGAATAGGAAATATTTAAAAAAGAAAAAAAAAAGAAGAAAAAAACAGGAAAAAAAAAAAGAAAAAAAAAAAAAAAAAAAAAAAAAAAAACAAACAGAAAATAGAAGAATGTGAGTATTAAAAAAAAAAAAAAAAAAAAAAAAAAAAAAAAAAAAAAAAAGAGAAAATAGAGAATGTGAGTATTTAAAAAAAAAAAGAAAAAAGAAAAAAGAAAAAAAAAAAAAAAAAGGCCACCCATAGGTTGGGTTTGTGCATGCAGTCAGCAAAAGTATGGTTGCCAAAAAAAAAAAAAAAAAAAGAGAGGGGATAAAGAAGGAGGCGGAGAAAAAAAAAGAAAGAAAGGGGGGCTCGCACTGTCCTGTGTCACGAGCATGTTTCCTCTGCACAGCTCGGACATGCTGCTCACTTAGCAAGTACAAAACTATGTATATATAGAAGAGTACAACTCACAAAGGAGAGCCACCAACAAGAAAACACTGGTGGCTACACTTGCAAAGTGGTTGGGGAGGGGGAGAAGGGGAGTAGTTACAGGTGATAACAAGTTTGCAGCACTGGATCATGGGCAGGGGAGTCTCCAAAAACACTAACCTCGCACTTGCTGCTCTAATGAGGTGATCACATTTACGGCCTGTTGTAAAATCATCAACTTGGTCAGCGGCTGGCTATTGCCCGTATGCAATGTTATCATCTGGCCGAGCTCTTTGAAGGCTTCATTAATATCCCGAACTCTAATTCTGATGACAGAAAGCAGCAGCTAGTTAATTTGAAGGTTAAAATAGGCAGAAAAGACCCAGGCATCTCCTACTTTGAAAGACCCCCACAATGCCACCAGCCTTCTTTTTTTGCCACAAGGATTTACCCAAACAGCTATCATTATTTGGATTACTCGGACTATTGTCCTCATCTTTGTTATATACACGTTTCGGCCGTTTTCAGGCGTTTTGTGTCGAACTCAGGAACATTCAGTTGGACACATGGCACAACAGATATAAGGGTTGAGTTAATACAGCTTGAAGTGTTGGTTGCAGGTTCAATCCTGGCCAAAGGTAATAACATGTTATATTTAACATAACTTAACATTCATACCCAGTCATGGTTAAAGGAAAGAGAACAATATACTCTATGGATTTGAATAAAGGGTTTGGTTTGAAATTCCGTGAAGGCTCCTGAATTTGACAAGAAGGTTCCCAGAGTTCAACATGAAACACCTAAAGAAGGCTGGAGAGCAGATTGACCAAAACACGTATATAATAAAAATGAGGACAATAGTCCAAGTAATCCAAATTATCAAGCTTCATCTAAAAAAATTCAAACAAACTATCATCCTATCAGCATGACTTTTAGAGAGAGATTAACAAAAGAGATTTTGTGTGTATTAACACCATCCACTCAGAAAAGTTAGCCATGATTATCAGAGAAAATTATCAACAGAATTGGTGCTGAAGGGTGGCATTAGAAGAACTGGTTTCAAAGGGGTACTTCCAAAGTAGAAGAATTCACTTTGGTACTTACAGAATGGCAAACTCAATTACAATATGTATTACGTGTATGTGTATGTGTAAATATGTATGTGTAAATATGTGTATATGTAAAGAGAGAGAGAGAGATATATATATTAAAAATGAAAAGAAAACTCATTTGACGAGGCACCAATATGCAAAACAAAGAGAAATATATCAACAACAAAATACATGAAGATTTGAATTCATATAAAATATTAAAGGGGAAAAAAAAAAAAAAAAAAAAAAAAAAAAAAAAAAATCAAATATATTAAAGTGTGTGTATGTGCATGTGATGAAAAGTTTAAAAACTTTAAGAAAGCCAAATGCTTTTTATATCAAATCTGAATAGTTTAGAAAAAGTTACTTTTTAAAAATTTTTTTATAAAGAACTAAGTAAAGAAACTACAGCAGTAATATTTACAATGTTAAACAAACATGGAAGTTATTTTATTTGTTAGGATTTCAAAAAGATTCAGATATGAAAGCTGTTCTAACACTAAAATGAACATTTTTACACAAAATAAGTTTAGTGCAGGTTAAATACGTAGTAAAAGTAACCTGAAGCTAAACTATTTTTTCTTTGAGACTTGATTTTTTTCTGCAGGTATCATTGGGGAACGAGAAAAGTTTTGGTAAACTGGCCAGTCTTTAACACATTTACTAAAACTTTTCTCGTTCACCAATGATACCTTCTTCATCAGAAAAATAAGGTCTATATAAAAAAATAAAAGGTTTAGTTTCAGGTTACTCCAACTGTGTGCCTTTAACTAGGACTAAGTTACTAAAAGTTCAAATTTGCCAAAAGGCATAAATTAATAAAAAACAAAGAAATTCAATAAATCTTCATGTTGTTCTAACTGAATATTCTAATGTTTTTAATAAAATTAATAAATTGATTGATAGAAACATTTATGGGTCAAACAAAAAGATTCTTGTTGATATTGCAAGTTTATCTTGAAATGGGTTTTTTCCTTCATTTCAAGAATATCTATTTTTAAAGGATTTTTTTTTTTAAATGTCTGCTGAAAAAAACAAAAAGAAGAAAGAATTTCCAATTAAGTAAGAGTAAATTCCATTTGATCTTTATCCATATAATTTGCATATTTGAAATTTCCAAGTTTAATATTAGGATAGAATTAAATAAAGGCTGGATTTTATAAAATTATTTTCAAAATGGAGAAACAAGAATTTGTGCAATGTCAACAAGAAAAACATTAGAATATTCAGTAAATAAATAAATATTGCACAAATTTGGTAAAAAAAAAAAAAAAAAAAAAAAAAAGAATTGTGGTTGCATTACTAAGTGTTCTAGAGATTGGATTTCATTCAGCCATAAATTCAGTTTTAGGATTTTATTCAAATTTAAACTCTAGTGAAATAAGAATGAGAAGGATACGAGAAAACTCCAAGATGATGAGGAGGAGGAGGAATAGGAGGGGAGTCAAATTAAAAACAAACTTCAAATGATGTCTTTTCTTAATAGGAGAGAAGATACCAAGAGAATTAAAACTAATAAAAAGAAAAAGTGATACATGTTGCTCTTAAGATATAAGAAAAAAGAAACTAAGAAACTATTGAAGAATCCTTTACTCAACTGGAAATCCTAGTTTTGTTGCTTGAAGTTTCTTGCAAGACAAGGACAACAACACCAGTAGAACTTCCAAGAACTTTTCAGACAAAATTAATAAGAAAGGGAAATTAATTTTTATTTAAGTTCTGCTTGATTCTATTAATTTCAAAGTTTATGTTTTGTTGGAGAGACAAGAAGAAAACTAATTTAATCTTTTTGGGGAGGAGGAGGAAAAGGAAATGAGCGAGAAGAAAGTTTAGAACACAATCAGTGATAATCAAGACTGCCAACAAATTTGTACCTTTTCTCAAGAGAAAAACGAGATTTATAATAAGGACTTTAATTAGTTTTGAATTATTTCAACTAGGATGACTTGCCAATAACAAAAAACAGATTAGGCAAACCCTAAAGATCATCATCAAGGTCTGAACCCTTTTAAATTAGTCTATCCAATCATTTGGTTGAATTATGACATCGACTCACAATGGAATCTAAATATGTTCAGCCTTTCTTGTTAAACTTAGAAAACCTAATTGGAAGAATAAAACCTATAGGATGTAACAAGAACTAAAGAAAAAACAAACAAAAACAATTTTTCTCTCAGAGTCGTGTAGACCCCAGAGATTAAAAAAAAACATAAAACAAAACAAAAAAAACACCTGCTCAAAGAAAGGTCTGCATCTTTGTGTATCTGAAGAGAAATAGGACATACATAAAAAAGGGGGTTGGGGGTGCGGGAGAGAAAAGAAAACAACACTGTCAAAGTTACTAAACTATCAATAACCAATACAAATTCATTTTTCTAGTCTATTTTATCCTGAAACGAGTCAGAGCCGTTTGCCACCAATATAAGACTTGAGGCAACATATGGGAGAGGGGAAAAAGATCTTTAAAAATATTTTCTTTCTTTTTTTTAAAAATATATTCATGAACAACATGTATCAAGATTTTAAAGGGAAAAAAGATTTTATTTAATCGTTCCTTACTAAATGAAAAACTAAGTCTCAAATTTCAATCTGATTTTGTTGTTAACTTGGTTCTAAAAGACTAAAAAATAAAAATTCTGGGGACACAACAAAATCAGGTTGATTTAAATTAAGGGCCATGAAACAAATGTGTATAGAAAAGCAAAGGTGGTGGTGGTGGTAGTGGTGGTGATGGTGAAGGAGAGAGAGAGAGAGAAAAAAAAGACATTACAACAACAAAATCCATCATTGGGTGAAATACAATTCTACAAGATTTTACTAGAATAAGCAAACAATCCTTTAAGGGAAAACACTAAGAGTTTACAAATTGCATTTCTTCTGTCAAAGTTTATCTAAATGCAAGCTCTCCATTGGAGAAGTTTGCATATTAATAAAAAAAAAAAAAAAAAAAATAATAAAAATTCACATTTCAAATGTAAAAAAAGTGTTACTTCTACAGTTAACAGAGTAAACATTTCACACTTTAGAATAAAAGTGTTACCTCCACTCTCTCTGAAAGCATGATGTATCTTTGACAATGTAGAAAAGCTCAATTACCATCAAATTGGCAGACAAAGGTAGCAAGCAAGCTGTAACTCACTACAGTTCCTGCATTGCCACAAGCATAGTAGAGAATGGTGGCCTATTTTTCTAAGCACCATAAGTCAGCAGCCAATCAGGACTCAAGGAATGGTATCACTCATATACAAATATGGAATATTTCCAGAGTACTATTATTACCAACTGCTTCATGTACAAATTCACTTAGACTTAGCTAATTGTTGTTCAATTTAACAGGGTACCAACTCACTTCAGACAATTTTTAATATTGCATTTTTAAAGTATTTCTTTTTCTTTTTAAAAAGTAGAGATACTTTTAAGTGAAGATCTATGGCTTTTTAAGTTTAAATAAAAGGAAACAAAAAGGTGCAGCTTTGTCTAAGAAGCTACCAAGGTCTAAAGCAATGGACAATATAGAATCTTGGTCTTCAAAATTGCCAACAGTCAGTTGGGGTTATTTCCACTTTAGGTGTCATTCTTCTTGGTCATCTACAGCAGCAACAATTTATTTGAACTTATAAGACTGATGATTAAAACTAGCCCCTACCCCCTCCTGCCATTGACACAAGAGATGATGATTATGGTGGTGGTGATGATGATGATGCCAAAGGACAAGATGGCTAACAGATTAAAAAAAAAAAAAGAAAGCAGTGCAATTGGCTCAACTCTTTTTCTTCTAAATAAGACTGACACAAGGTCATCAATTGAATGAGCAAAGCAATAAAAAAAAAAAAAAAAAAAAAAAAAAAAAAATGATGGATTCTAGTCTAGCAGAGAGAAGGGGTGGGTCTTTTGTGGAGGGGGTGGGGGGTGAAACACTAGAAACTCTAAGGTTCCCAATAAGAATAGAAACTATAGATACCTTTCTCTTGTATTGTTAGCTCGCCGGCGTTCACTGGAATGGAGATTAAAGAACAGGCTTACCAGGTTTTGAAATGATCATCAAATTAGGAAGTACAAACATTGAAGAATATAATGCCAATATTCAGACAGGGTAAACACTTTAGGGAAGGAAAGAGAGAGAGAGAGAGAGAGATAGGAAGAGAGAGAAAGAGAAAAAGAGAGAGAAAGGTAAAGAGAGACAACAAAGACAACAAACAAGCACTAGCTTTCAACTCAAAAAGTCACTCCCCAAATAAAAGATTTAAACAGAATCAATGGTGGGGGGAAAAAAACGCCTATGAAAAGCTATGAATGTCGGCTTCAGGGGGGGTGTTGGGGGATGGAAAGGGGGGTTATGTAGTACCAGTATGGAAAAAAGGGGCGCAGAGGGAGTCCTAATGAATGATCAAGTATACAACAAACCCTAAAACATAATCCTAGTAGAGTAGAATATTTCACTAGATCAACCACAGTAATAAAACAATGTGCCATGTGTAACAGGGATGTATTGTAGTTAAAACAGGCTGAAATCCATTCTCCTTCTCCTCCTCATCATCGTCGTCCTCCTCCTCCTCGTCCTTCAATTCTGACATTGCACAGAGGGTAAGCGCATTAAAGAGACTGGTGGACACAAAAACAGTTACCTTTCTCTTGCATTATTAGCTTGTCTGCGTAACCTTTCCCGTTCTGCTTTAGCTTCAGGAGAATCATCTTCATCCGCTTCACTCCTGCAAAAAAGCAGTTGGTCATGTATAATATATATACATTATGTATCAGATCTGGGCATATAGAACAATGCAGTGGCATTATTAGCCCCCAGAATTAGAGACTGGACATTTGGTGGTTAGTAAATGGGTGTGTGTGTGTGTGTGTGTGTATGTATGTGTACGTGTAAGAGTGATTGATTCTGTTGTTGCCCATACCTGCTCCATTTTCAAGGGAAAAGTACCTTCATGGTAGAAAGATAGAGAGAAAGAGATTAAATTGTCACATAAGTTTTCCATTCCCTCATGGGCCCCATTGATTTATAAGAGAAAGAAAAGAAAAAGAGAAAAAGAAAAAAAATCCCCAAATTTGTTGTTTCACAAAACTTCAGAGACCATATACATAAAAAAAAAAAAAAACCCACCTTACAAATTTCTGAAGCCAAAATAGTTTTTACCCGATCTTAGTTTAAAAACTTTCTTGGTAACAGTATGAATATTTAGTAAATCATTCCATTATAATCAAGGAGGACGTTTTTGAAGAGTCCCCTCCCCCACCATGGGACAAACTCAGTCCTCCTCTTTGAACAGTTGTACTAAAAGTGAAATATAAAAGTCCTTTCTGCTTCATAACAAACAGTATCTCCCAGTCTTTTTTTTTTTTTTTTCATGGATGTTAGTTTGACATTTTTCAAAATAAGATTTTAGAATAGGGAGAACCTTTAAATATAATTCTTGGAATAATTTCATTTTTAGAAAAAGCATAAAAACATTCATTTATTAAATTGACTTTTAGAAACAATTAGTTTTTTTTTTTTTTTTTAAGAATGTTAGGTAATTTCAATTCAAAAGGAAAAAAATTCATTTTGGGGAACAAATCGAGAGGGGGTAGTGAAATGGTTTAAATATTCTTTTGGAGAGTGAAAAATTTTGAGTAACATTCAGACAAAAGATTTTTTTTTAGCAACATTCAGACATTAAAAGAGCCACAACAACAACAAAAATAATAACATTTTTAAAAATTACAGATAATAAAATTTTTTTACATTTTTTTTTAAATTTAAAAAAAAAAAAATCTTTGCTGTTCTCAGTTTTATCTTCTTAATCAATGGTAATTTTTTTTGTGGGAAAAAAAGACCTGATGATGATATTTTTTTTTTTTTTTTTTTTTTTTTTTTTAAACATCTCAGGTAATTATAAACATTAAAAATGCATTATTGACAGAACCAGCAAGTTTAAAATTAATTTTGATTAAAAAGGAAAATAATTTTAAAAAAATAATCATTAATGCTTTTATAATTTTTTTTTTTTCATGATGCATAAAAGAAAAATACCAATTACTACAAATTCTTAAGAGATAGAAAAAGGCAATTAAAAGTTTGTAGCAACAAAAATTGGCTACACTGCAATGTAATGAATATATGTGCCTTTAAAAATGAAAGGCTTGTGGAAAGTGTTGAGAATCTATTTCTGCTTTTTGAGCCATCTTATCCCACTGGAATGTGTCAGTATATAAAATGCTTTTGTATTGCTATTACAACGAATAGAAGAGACAGTTTCATCCCATATACATAAACAGCATGGACAGAACTGTGTGCTATGTAGATTCCAATAACTATGTACAATTTAGAGGGAATAAAACCCCATTGATTGTTATAAATAGAAGTTTTAGTCAATTGCAATTTTAGTCAACCATTTACAATAGGTCTTTATTCATACTAAGTTCTACATAGTCTGTGTACATGGTCTGTGTAGGAGAGAAAGAAAGAAAGAAAGAAAAAAGAAACAGTCCCTTACTTGTAATGGCAATGACATAATGAATGCAACAGAAATATCAACTCAAAAAAATATCTCAGTTGTATGATGATGATGACTGCTTTTAGGTACAAAGACACTAACAGATCAGTGATCATTATCTTTTTATTTTTTGCCTTTACAAAATATTTAAAACGCCAAATGTAGAATGGTATAAAAAAAACTTTCAGCATCATGAATAAATAAATGGCCAAGATTGAAAACTGAACAATTTAGTTTCAGCTCCTGGCAATTTATTGCTATTTTATTTCTTCTTTAAAAAAAGTACCAGTTTTATCAAAGCAATTCTTATAATATTCTGAATCAATGGTTTAGCTCAAGTAGTAGAGCATTTACCTAGGAATCGCAAGGTCCTGGGTTCAATACCAGCCCCACCAACTTGGCATATGAGTAGCACAGCTTGAATAATCTGATCTGTATGGTAAAGCATCTGGGAGCCGACAGTAGGTGTGGCACTCCACCCCAAGAAAAATGTAATCTCCCTGGCCTAGTACTAGCAAAAAAAGGGGATATACACCCTAGCTGTTTTTGACTAATACCGACACAGGCCACTCTGCAGAATATACAAGACTTTACTAAAGTATCACAGAGCTGTACATATGTTCAAATCTGACCAAACCAAAGTTGGCACTTTTGATTAAATTGCTTTCCTCAAAATACTGGTGGAAAGAAGAAATGGTAAAAATTCTGTCTTAATAATTCAGATTCATATAAGAATTGAAACAGAACAATTTAAAGACAATGAGCATTCAATATGGAAATACTTAAAAGACGCACACACGCACACTCGCATTCCTACAGACCATATAATTTCTTTAAAAATAAAATTCAAAGTAGTAGTAAAACAAGGAACATTAAAATCCTCCCCCTTCAACAGCCAAAAGTGCTAATAATTGTATACTTATACTTATATGTATTTATGATATGATACTTGATATGAATAATTTTAAAATGTTGGACTGTTCTCCGCATTTTTATTGTGTATAAACACAATGTTCAGACCACAATAACCTCGTAAAAAATAAAGCACTTGAACAGATCCCGAGGTTACAGTAGCTGGAGCATTGTGTTTGTACACAACAAAGACAAGGATGACAGTCCAAATATCAAAATTATTTATAATAATTGTAATTTTAAAATTTGGATAAGGGAACGAAGGATTATGGTGGGCCTTAAAAAAAAGGCATGAACTGATTCAAATTAGGAATCAAAATCTATATGGTCTGTTGTTGTCTTTTAAAAAAAAAAACATGTTGGGATTTTAATTCTTAAAAAAGGAAGAGGAGCCAAGAGGTGAGATTTAAAAAAATAATAGTTACATAGTGGCACTTTCGTCGACTGATCTTGAATCAACACTCCGCAAGCGGCTGAAAGAAGATTATTAATGTTTTTTGAAACACTACAAAAGATCTAATTCCATAAACAATACAACAACATCAAAAGCTTCAATAAAATGGCCACAAAGGCAAAAAGCTTCAGAGGGAGAGTGGGCTTTTTTTTTTCTTTTTTAAAAAACTATAACGTTTAAAAGTGGATAAATCTCCCACCCACAAAGGCCTATATTCTCTTTCAATCAGTAACGGTTCTATCTACCATGAAGGTTGTTTTTTTAAAGACAATCTTTAATCGATTAAAGGTTGAAAATTAAACAAAATTATTAACCGTCCCATCATTACATTTTAGTGGATAGTCAAAATTCAAAATCCTTCATACCCCTCCACCCTAGAGAAACTCGTTAACACTTACCCATCAGGGGCCACTTCTGAGAAGAGTTTATTTCTGGAAAAAATTTAAAAAAAGAAAAAGAAAAAGAAAATTCAATAAATACTCCTTTCTACTGAAGAAGGTTTGACAGGAGTTTAAAATGAGCAATAAAAAAGTAAATAAAATGCTTATAATAATAATAAAAAAAAAAAATAAAGCACATTAATAATCCAAGGAGAAAAGGTTTCATATCTATGAATTGCGCTAAACAACAAATAAGAATTAGATGATGTAATATCAAAATGTTTTTGTTCTTATCAACTAGTCATCAAGATTCTACTGCTCATTTAAGAGGCAACACAGCATGTCATTTAATAAAAAAAAATAACAATGACTATTTTTAATGTTCCATTACAACCATGTTTTTAAACTGTACTTTTTAATAATGATAATTTGTTTGCATGGCATCAAGTATTACTATCTAATATAAATTTTCAAATCGATCTATTTGACTCATAAATAGAACCCTAACAGGTGCAAACACTCAGGATCGGAGTGGAACTGGGAGTAATGGGAAAGAAAGGGTATTCCACACTCCCCAGAGCTCCAGAACTAGAGCCTCACCACTGGATTCAGCGTTTAGTGTCCTAACCAAAACACCTTTTAGTATACAGAGGAGACAATTGGTATATTCTATGTCTCATTAACATGGTGGAAAAGAGGAATAATAAAAAAAAAAAAAAAAAATCTTACCTAGCTCTTTTCGATGGTGGTGCATTTGCACCTCCTGTTGAGGTATTTTGTCCAGCTTTTTCTAACGTGATGCCATCTGCTTTTGATCCATCCGATTCAGATAATTTTTCAGTTTTTTCCACCTTAATCGTTGGAGGCTCAGATGTCTGGTTGCCAGAGGCAGCTGCAAAGATGATACCACTCAAGAGATTAAAAACGGCTTAGCAAAAACAATTCCTTTCTGATCAATAAGAATTAAAAAAAAAAAAAAAAAAAAAAGCAGTAAGATCAATAATTCAATTAAGATAGACAAAAACCAACAACATGGCACTTACCATCAAAAGGCTTCTGCTCGGAACCTGCAGACAAACTGCTTTGTCCTCTTTCTAACGAATGATTACCCTGGAAAACAAAAAAAGAGAGAAAAAAAAAGGGCATCAAGTGAGTTCCCCCTCAAGGAAAGAAGGAATTTAAAAAAATAAATTAAAAAAAAAAAGCAAAAAAAAAAGCGATAAGTCAGAACAATTACAATCGTTAAAGTACCGTATATACGAGTATCATTCGATAGTATCTAAGACTGGAAATTGTAGGTTTACCAGTTGGTTTAGGCCGAGCCCTGGCCAATTATTTTCACACAAAGTTTGTATCTAGCATATAGCTTGACCCTTATATTAGGGTAAAATTTACGTCTTAAAAGTCGAATGATACAAGAGTATATATAGTAACATCTACAAATTATAATAATATGGATATAGAAAAAAAAAAAAAATCTTATCTTTACTAAGCTGATAAATATTAAATATGGAAATCATCCTATTTCAGAAAGGTTTGAATTTTTATCGTAAATTTTGTAAAAACAGTATGTATGCTAGCGAGAGAGAGAGAGTTAAGTTTTGGAATATAAAAAGAGTTTATAATTCATTTTATCCTCCATTATTGTTAAGAACAAATTTTTTTTAAAACTAAGCAGCAATCTTGATAGAAAGTAACAAATCAG
>CM042157.1:82109898-82157398 GCA_023376005.1 Doryteuthis pealeii
ATTAGTTTGTCTTATAACCAAACCAGATCAAAAAAAGGGGGATCGTTTTTCTGACAACTTTTTAGATTATTAAAATGGTCAATTCTAAACTTAACATGGAACTAATGCTAAAAGTGTTTAAGAGAAAGGAGAGGGGGAAAAAATCATAGTTCTTTGTCCCTATGATCACAGGTTTATCTCTACTATCAATAGTAAGGAGTTCCACAAAATATGTGAAAGAAGGGGAAAAAAAATAGGTAAGCATCTTATGTTGTTTTTTTTTTTTACTAGTATAAAAAATGAAGCCATCTACCCCCCCCCCCATTATTATACTAAATTCATTTAGGAATGATGTCTAAATCAACAGCAAAAAATAAATAAAGGTTCTCAGCCTAGTGAGGTAGAAAAACAATGTTTGCAAAAATTAATTCTTTGGATCATTTGGCTAAAGAATCTTTTCAAAGTTTCATAAAAGTTTGGCTTATTGAATTTCTTAAAAGCCAAACTGAAACAATAAAAATAAAAAAGTTTCTGATTTATTTTATCCTTAGAAACCAGATTAAAAAAAAAGAAAAAAAAAAAAAAAAAAAGATTTGTTGTGATTGAAAATGTTAAAATGTCAATTTTAAGTTTACTTTCTGAAATGACCCCCTAGCAGTTTAGTTGATTTAAATAAATAGTTATAAACTTTTGGCTCCACTGATAAAGCAATCAAGGCACTGCTTAACAATTTAAAACTATAAACTGGACATTTAATTGCAATAAGAGGAATAATGAAATCTAAAGACTATATCAAAATCATGGGTGAAAATCTACATCTATCAGTGGAATATCTTGATCAAGGCCAGCGATTAACTTTCTAGTAAGATAATGTTCCCAAACATACGTCTAAATCAGCGACTGGTTAGCTTCAGAAATTGAAGATTACAGTTCTGTCAAGATGTTCAATGAGTACTGACTTGAATCTTATTGAAAATCTATGGCAAAGAATAAAATATTTCACTTAAGAAACTTTTAATATTGGCTAAGAAAAGAAATAAATTTAAACTAAAACAGTGTCATTTATCATTTCATGACTGAATATATTTAAGACAAAAAGCTCAAAAAAGTCAATCATTATCTGAAAAACACTATTTCCCTGTGTAAAAAGTGTGAGCATAGTAAAAGTATGAAATAAACAGAGACCAAAAATCAAGGGAGGAAACATTTAAATGTTAATGTCCAGCGAGATAAGGAAGGACAGGGAAGAGAAAAACAACAAAAAAACATTGGGATTTACTGAACTTCAAATATTTGCTTGAACAATTTCTTGTGGAGAATTCTAACATTGTAGAACCTATGAAATATTAAGAGTAAAATTCTTTTCTACTTCACAATTGTATTACTTATAGAAAAAATAGTTTATGTGAGGAAATTGACAATAAGTGTCAATTTTGGATAAAAAGTGGAAGAGAAAGAAAAAAAATAAAAAGCTTCCTTCTGGGGAGGAAAAAAAAAAAAAAAAAAAAAAAAAAAGATCAGATGTGATTGCTGAAGGAAGCGCAGAGAATGGAAAGAACAGGCAAGATTTACATGCACAGGTCAGGCATCTTTTAAGTCAAGAGCAGATTTTCTATAAACAAACGCATACTCTTTCAGCTCAACATCAAAAGTGTTTTGTTAGATTTCAACAACTGCTAATGAGAATGCATAAAATAATAACATTCAAGAGGAAACCTATTCATTTCGCTGTTGATAACCATATTTTGGGTGACCTGGGATTCTAAGGATGCTTGTATTCCTAAATTCATCTAAAAGTCTTCGAATGAGAAGGGGGGTACAAAAAAAACAAAAAAACTTTCCAAGTGCAAGAAAAGTACTCATAAGATTAGGTGGAATCTAAAATAAAAGAATTTAAAATAAAAGAATTAAAAAAAATTAAAAAAAAAAAACAACACAAAACAAAACTAGCAATTTATCTCTAACTGGACAAAAGTATAAAAATTACAATTTCTCTAAAGATTATAATTTTGGGTTCAATATTCATTTCAATGGTCAATTTATATAAAGTTGATTCTAAGTTATTCAAATGAAACTTTTTGAGTTTAAAAATAACCCAAATGCCAAGCCTTAATTTCCTTGGAATAATTATTCAGCTTATCTATAAATCATTGAAAAATAACTTCATTTTATAAAGGAAAAACAAGGTTGTTAATTATCAATAAGAAGAGAACCTACCTAGCCAAGATAAGTTTAATATAGAACCAGATAAATGGACAAAGAGAGAGAAAAGAAATTCAGTCATTTATTTAACCAACATTGTTGTGTATTGGAATGGCAATGATAGCAACAACTTAGAATATTATTTAAATTGAGAACAAGTAAATTTTTCTGTTCAACTTTTGACACTCAGAAAGATTCTAGACATCTGAGGTTGTAAAGACTTAGTTATTTTCAAACTTTCGTTGGTTGGTTGGTTGGTTGGTTTAAAGACATTAGCAGTTAAATCTGCCGTGAAAATGGAATTTACCTCTGTAAGATTTCTGAGAAAATGCATGGCATCATCAATTCTTTCGTCTGTTCTTTGATGACCCTACAAAGTTGGGGGGGCAAGGGCAACAACGGGAGAGAGAGAGAGAGAGAAAAAAGAAGGGGAGAAGAAGAAAGAAAAAAAAAAAGTATTAGTGGCAGCATGCAGCAAACACCCTGGACAACAAAAACAGACAAAAAAAAATTTTTTAAAATAAATAAAATAAAATAAAAATAAATAAAAATCAAAAAATTATAAAAACAATTTACTAGACACGAGGACAAGACATAAAATAAAAAATAAACAAATTAAAATAAATAAAAATGGGGTGTTGGGGGGGATGCATATGGAAACTAATATTGTGGCAGACATGCAGATCAGTTCCAGACTAGTTTACCGAATAATTGACTAATATGAAGGATGAGCACAAAAAAAAAAAAAAAAAAAAAAAAAAAAAAAATCGTATTATATATCCAGGAAGGACACATGTTCAGATTATGGAGGTAAGATTCGTAGTTTTTTTTCTTTGTCTTTCAAAATTGATGAGACTGATTAATCTTTCAACTATTATAACCTTTATGATTTTCTTTGGCTTGACAAAATTAAATCCAACATAAACAGTGAGAGTCATTAAACTCAAAGGGTTCATATCAATGTTTGCCTAATGGATGATAAGCATTTTTGTCAGACTTGTTTTTTGTTTTAACTGTTATTATTCTTAATCAATTTGCCAAACACAACACAGCTTCTTCTTCTTACAAAACTCTGTATACCTTACAGGCTCACTATGCTCATACCATATTATATTATTACACATTCACACCATTCTTTTTGCATCATACATATTATAACCCTTACCTATTATCATATACTTTTTAGCTTTTAACTAATACCATTTACACATCACATTTTACTGTCTTTTTTTATTTATTTATAAAAACAAATGTAGATGACTGGACCATTAGGAGAAAGAAAGTTACAAGTTTTTCCCCTGACCTAATAAACCGGTTTTATATATAGATTCTTATCTTTATTAGAAAATAGAATTAAAACAGAAAGCTAAATTATGGGAACTTTACAAAAAAAAAAAAAAAATTTGTGAAATTAAACCCCCCCTCCTAATTACAATTGATTGGCCCTTTCTGTATTAAAAAAAAAATGTCAAATAGAATTTCTAGCAAGAAGACCACTAGAGGATCCAATTCATCATCAAAAATTGTCACAAATTCCCTTTTTGACTGATGGAATGGAACAGACACACACCCACACACAGACAGAGGAGAAGAGAAAGAGATATATAATAAGTGACCAGTAAATGAGCAAGCAGTTAATTCAAACATGCAAATATTGTGCAATCATAACAAAACTAAAAAAAAAAAGGAAGAAAAATGACAAACTGTAAGCAAGAAAACAACAAAATGGCACATGCTTCATTTTTGGCTGCTTTTTTTGTTTTCCCTATTAGAGAGTTCACCAAGAACCGAGTGTCTAGGAATTTGGTAGGAGACCCTTTTAATTAATATTGCACACAGACAAGGAATTGAAGAGCTCTGTCTGTTGCAGTCAAATTTTTCTTTCTTTCTTTTCTTTTAGATGAAAATTCCTGAAGAAAAGGGGGAGGGGGAATTTTGGAATCATCTTGACCAAATCAGAAAAACAATTTTTTCAAAAAGAATTTTTTTTTTTTTAAATCCATGAAATGTACTGGTTAAACTCCAGTCACAGAGTAATTTATAAAAAATGTGATGCACGGGTTTCCATATTTTGTCAAAAAAAAAATGGAAACAAAAAAAGAGGAGATGGTTGTTGAAAGATTTAGGAAACAATGCTCCAATGAGGGTTCACAATTAGTGCTTATTAAAAAAAAAAAAAAAGATAAAAAAATAATAAAAATATCAAATGGAGAAAGGAGTCCCCCCTGTCCCATACACACGCACACACTCACTTGACAAGGGGAGTTGGGATATAACTTCATTCTCGGTGCCAATGAGAGAAGAAAACTAAGGCAAAGAGGAAGAATGGCACGGAGCATGGTGCTAATAGCAGCAACAAGTCGTGACAAGACAATAATGGCCTACCTTTTGCAAGTTCTTGTTCTCTCCCCTGCCGTAGCGGAGCTTTGAGAGAGAGAAGAGAGAGACAGACAGATATAGAGATAGAGATAGAAAGGGGAAAAAATAAATAAATAATAATAATAATAAAAAAATGAACAGAAGCAAGTTCACTTGTAGAAAGTCAACTTTTTTCTTTTTTTTAAAAAAATGTTTTTTTTTTTAAAAACCTAAGAAAAAATTGAAATGCCTGAAACAATTGATTGAGAAAATGCCAGAAGAAACGCACACAAAAAAAAGGAAGAAAAATGATTTTAGGAACAAATTTGAGTTTTTTTTTTTTTGTATTACTTAAATTATTTAGACTATTGTCCTCATCTTTATTATTATATACAAACCGTTTCAGCTGATGTGCTCTCTGGCCTTCTTCAGGTTTTTCGTGTCGAACTTGGGAGCCTTTACAGAACTTCACACTGAACCCTTTTATCCAATTCATGAGGGTAGACTGTACACATTCTGTTAACCATGACTGGGTACAAGTGTTAAGCTATGTTAAGTATTCTATGTTATTATCACCCATGGTCAGGATTGAACCTGCAACGTACAGATGATTGTCACTTAGAATTGTATTAACTCAACTGTTATATTCGTTGCACCATATGTCCAACTGGACAAGGGCAATAACATAAAATACTCAACATAGCTTAACACTTGTACCCAGTCATGGTTAACAGAATGAGAACAGGCTACCCTGGTGGATTGAATAAAAGGTTTGAAGGCTCCAGAGTTTGACAAGAAACACCTGAAGAAGAACGGAGAGCACATCGGCTGAAACGTAGTGTATATAACAATAAAGATGGGGGGAAATAATCCAAATTATCAAGCCTCATTTCAAAAATTCAGAGAAAGAAGTATTGAGATTTTTGTTTCTTTTCTTTGAAAAAAAAATTTAAAAAAATAAAAAGACAAGTTATTTGAAAATGTTACTTGTACCATAGATGAATGCAGATATTCAAAACATTTATAACTAGAGATAAAACCAGATAAAATGAACACAGATTTTGTAAACATTTCTTTCACATTCTTTTTACTACAGGTTACAAGATTCTTTGACAGACACATACACACTCAACATTAGTAGTGAAGATTTTACATATCAAAAAAAAAAAAAAAAAAATTAAATAAGAAAATGTATTTAATGAACCCCACCCCCAGAAAAAACCCAAAACATTTTGATATAAAAATTAGTGCATTACAATACCAAGAGTTAATTCTACAACCAACCTCAAAAGATCTGATACTCCCTTAAAGTAAATATCAACCTGAACTGTTGATATAATAAAAATTAAAAAAAAAAAAAATTTTTTAAAAATCAGCCTGAACCCTGAGTCTCCCACCAGTGTGTATCCATGTAAAAATAAACATCCAACACCCATTTGTTTTTTTTTTAAAGATAACTTTAACATAAAATTAGCTCAAAAATACAAGTTAATTTAATTATTTTTATAATTAATAAATTATGGCACTACTGAAAATTACAATTGTACCTTCCTTGCTTTCACTGATGCAAATTAGTATATGATGTGGTCAAAGCCCCACCCCACTTCTACACTCAGTCGAACAAGATCACAGAGTCTGCCTTGACCTATGGAGGCTCTTAAATACAAAAGTATCAATTTGACTTTGTTGAATGAAATTAAAAAAAAAAGAAAGATACTTTTTTAATTTCACAGATTTTGCACAAAATTCTAGATGACCTTAGTTTATACATATGAATGGTCCTACTGCCAGTGTCTCTTTAAGTGGCATACCATAGATAGGCCACTGCTACCCACAACTACCCATGGGTCCCCCCTGGTCAGGAAAATAAAACTGAAATTGTAAAATGTAGTCATCTTTTATTTAATCCCTTTACAGGCTGTTAAATAACAGGTGACCACATTACAGAGATAATTTGAAATATATCAATTGATGATAATATTATTTCATCAATTTATTGGTAATAGCAATGCAGAAATGGAGTCCCAGGCCTAAATTCTGGCCAACTGGGTTTATAAGCTTCTAGTTAGCAGTATAAATACTAACCACTGGAATTCAAAGGGTTAAATCAAAGATTGAAATGTTTCAAGAGGAATTTTTCTGAAAATATAAATTTTATTTGATGGCCAAAAAAGAAAAGAAACAATCTTGCTTGTAGTTACATTTTGTGCTTGGCATATATATATATATATATATATATATATATATATGGGTGTGTGTGTGTGTGTGTGTATATGTATATATATATATGTATGTAAATCACCAGGTTAGTTGGTGTTAGGAATGATTCTAAACGGGCCTTTTTTAACAACAGGATTTTAAATTTGGTTTGGTCCATATCGATGTACCATAAATCAGGAATTATATACAGAGCAATATATATATATATATTATATTATATTATATAGAAGAAAAGAGGATTTCTTCATGTGAAATTTAGGGGATTAAATTTTTTTATTTCTACTTAAATGATTGCCTAAGAAAAAAGTTTGTTTGTTTTTGAGCCGCCAACTAAAAATTTGAGCTAAGCAACAAATCAAAAAAGCCAAATGTAAGTGACAGCCAAATTATTTGTTAGCTGCAATTTTAATTTGATTCAAAAAGAAATGAAAAAAAAAAAAAAAAAAAAAAAAATCTTTCATAGAATTTTTATGACAACTAAAAAAAAAAAGAGAAAAAAAAAAAAGAAAGCCACCCGTCTAAGATGGATTTTTGTTTTTGTTTTTTTAAGCAGTGACTTCCTAATTATTGATGAGTTATGAAAAACATGAGAGATAAAGATGGAAGAGTTAAAAGGTATATACACTTACCAGCGAGTGAAGATGATTATCATAATGGGGAGAGGTAGTACTGCTTTGCGTGGTTGGTCTTTGCCAATGACTAGTTGGGGCTGGAAAGGAAAAAGAATCAAAGAGTTAAAATGTGAAGAGGAAAAGATAAAAGGACACTTTCAGTTGGTCTCTTGTGTTTTTTATATATCACAATAAAGATGAGGACAACAGTCCGAAAAATGAAAAGAATTTCATTTCAATATTAAAAAAATATAGGAAAATAATTTTTAGAACTCAAAATTTTGTGAATTTGTTAAATGTTGATTTTTATAGTCACAAGATTCCATAATATTTAATGATATTTAGTTGTTGACATTTTGATACATTTAGGTTTGATTTTTCAAGTATAATTAAATTCTATTAGAAAAAAAAAAAAATTGTTAGTTTAAATTCTAATATTGTTGTTTTTCATCAAAATCAAGAGATGAAATAGAGATGGTTTCACTGAGAGAAAGAGAGAGAGAGAGAAAGAGAGAGAAAGAGAAAGAAGAGAGAGAGAGAGAGAGAGAGAGAGAGAAGAGAGAGAAGAGAGAGAGAGAGAGAGAAAGAGAGAGAGAGAGAAGAGAGAGAGAAAAGAGAGAGAAAGAGAAGAGAGAGAGAGAGAGAGAGAGAGAGAGAGAGAGAGAGAGAGAGAGAGAGAGAGAGAGAGAGAGAGTTGGTGCGCTAAGGATTTTCTAACCTGCTGAACTGTGTAGTATAAAGAGTGAGGGCAGTCTGTCACCTTTAATGTATAGCATATAAAATCTAGATGAAAAGTAGGTAATTATATGTATATGAATAAGTAGATCAACTTACCTGACATGGGTGGTGGTGATGAGACTGGAGTGGATGGGTTTGACCCATAACTGCTGTTTGTTTGGTCTGTTGAGTAAATCTGGGGAAAAAAAAATGCAGAGATTGAAACATAAGATCAAACTACATCAAGAAAGAGGGGAGGGGGGCTGCAGAGACACCAAAAAAAAAAGAAAAAGAAAGAAAAAAAAAGAATTTCCAAAAGAAAATAAACTTGTTGCCCTCAGAATAAACCAAATGAAATTGAATAATTTTAATATTTTAGACTGTTGTCCTTATCTTTTATTGTGTATAAACACAGGCCACAGTAACTCTAGGCTCTGTTCATTTGTTGTTTTTTTTTTGTTTTTTTAATGAATATATCCAAGTGAAATAAAAATGAATCTATTTATTAGGATGCAAGTTTCTATTGATGAGGCAAACAAACAAAGAAAAAAAAAGAACAGTCACTCCTCAAATGATAAACAGGGTTTATTAAATAATATCAAATTAAAAGGTTAATTAAAAACTATACACTTTATGGTCTTTAATCAAATTTATATTATATTAAACAGAGGGGGGGGGGAGACTATTTGAAGAGAAAGATCAGTGCTATGGTGAGAGGCATTTTAATGATCCATTGAATTGATTAAGAAAACAGATTTTTGTCCAATCATTTCAAGTGCAAAATTATGCGGAAAAGATCAAAGTTAGTCTGATTTAATGAAGAACAAAAAGAAAAGAGAAGAAATATAATAATGCCAGGCAAGTAAGACAAAAGTGGCAAAGGGTCATTTTAGTACAATGTCTAATTTCAACATCTGATTAACAATAAGATTTTTCTTAAATTTGGGGGGAGGGGTCTTTGGACAGAGACAATCAATTTTAAGTGCAAATAGAAAGAAAGGGAGCAGTAATATAAGTTGGCAGAATGGCCTATTGTCGGTATCAACCAGAAATCAAGGGAGTCTATCCCCTCTTCACTAGCGCTGGACCAGGGAGATAGATTTTTTCTGAGGTGGAGCACCACACTTTACACCACATATCAGATTACCCAAGCTGTGCTACTCATGCACAAAGTTTGCAGGGACCAGCATTGAACCAGGAATTGCAAGATTCCTGGCCGGGTGCTCTACCGACTGAGCTAAACCGAATAATATAAAGATGTCAGAAAACAGAAGAAAACAAGAAAAGACTATTTTCCATATTTTTACAAAAAAATAAATTTAGAATTTTAAGAAGATCTTAAACACCAATAAGGACAATTAAATTCAAAGAGTTGAGAAATATTTAGTCATTAAATTTGGTAGGAACTGTTTTTTTTTTTTTTTTTTTTAAATTCCCTTATCCAGTGAATGCTTAATACATTTGCCTTTCCTGAATTTGGTTAGCTTCTAAATTCCAACCTCCCCCCCATACCCTCCAAATCCCTGGGTGTGTCTTCCCCATGACATCTGTGAAGATGAAAGGAGGAGGAAGAAGAAGAAGAGGAGGAGGAGAGACAGTGTGCATTATTATAAATTAACAGATTTTGTCAGCAGGTTTTATTGTGTGCATTTATACACACGCAATATGCACACATATATATATACAACAACTTCAAAAACCAATTTTGTGTGTGTGTGCGTGTGCCTGCTGTTGGGGTCGCCCACAGATGGCTCACACCTGTCCGATGGATGCTGCAACATATACAGGGCCAGTATTTTGCAAAAATATTTTCAAAGTGAGAGTTATGTCAATAATCTTAGGGTCTATTTGACATTTGTGCCCAGGTCTGGCACGGAGGTGGATAAAAAGGTTTTAGATAGGGTCCATCTGGTGACCTAACAGCTGACAAGAAGGGAGAAAGATTGTTTAGAAACTATAGAGAAAGAGGAAAACAGATCATCTTTGAAGATATATATATATATATATATATATATATATATATATATATATATATATGGTAGAAATGTGAGGAGGTTATCCGACAGTATGTAGATAAAAGTAGACAAACACGGGATGTTATGGAAAGTTGATGTTTATCGACGGTGCAACGTTTCGGTCTCTTATTAGACCATCTTCAGGACTTGGATATAGTTCTTACTCCAATGATGGACATTCTCAAAAAAAAAAAAGAAGTCCTTTTCCTTTAGAACTAGTAAGAAAGTCAGAGATATCCAAATCAATTAAAATTATTATTGGCCTAATCTGAACATAAAGAGAGACCAGTAAAAATATAAGAAATTCACCAACACATTTTTTCTATACAATGCAGAGTAACATTTTTTTTATATATACATGTTTTTTAAAACGAAAATTGGATCCATGCCAGAGGGTGGGAGACAAAAATCCCATCAGTTTAAAAATGATGTTGATGGATAAGAGCTATTTAATTTTTCGGATGAATTACTCAACAATTTTTGTGTCAAGGATGCAACTTACAAGTGGTCATTAATAATAAAAAAAAAAAAAATAAAAAAAGCACTTTTTTCCCCCTTCTAAATATCAAAGTAGAAAAGAACCTTTTCAAAAGTGGAGATATCCCACTTTATTCCCAACAATCATTCTCCTCCTCCTCAAGTGGATAAATAATTAAAGGATCTATTTTAACAAAGTCCATTATCTAAAAATCCGGGAGATGGGCATTTTTGACTGGACAAAAATAACAGTGAAGGAATGTTAGGCTATAAAATTAGAAGAAAAAAAAAAAAAATTGTTTTTACAAGTTTTGCAATATTTTACTTTATGTTAAGTGGGTGATGGTGTATATATCTAGTGACCGAAGCAGTTCAAGCAGTTGGAGGTACCCTTTGTGGTATCATAGTAGCTGGTGAACGTGCAACATAGTCTAATTTGGAAACTGGGCCATAATGTTGGTGGAAGCAACCAAAGATATTTGTTGTGTGAAAAGTGAAGGCACAATTGATCACAGTAATCAGATGGCCCAAGAAATTTTGCTTGGGTTGCAAGAGCCTCGACGATCAGTCCAAGTTGGGTAGGCCTATAACTGTAGATTACAAGGCCGTGCTCCAAGCTAGAGGTAAATCCGGACAGTATCAGGTAAGCTTGGCATCTCAGTCCAGTGTGGTTTGTTACCTTCAGAACCTCGACAAAATCATCTGGGGCGGTTGGATTGTGCCTCACATTACAAAAATATTGCATAATTTTTTTTTATTATTCAATCTTAAGATTAGGATGTTACCAATTCTTGGAACACAAATTTCCAAGTCCTTTAAGATTAGGATGTTACCAATTCTTGGAACACAAATTTCCAAGTCCTTTCCAATGAGAATTTTACCCTCCCTCCATACTATTCCAAAACATAAGATATACAAACAATTTAGAGTTATATAAAAGTTTTTTTTGGAGAGGGTTTAAGTGTCATCGGAGAGGGTTAAAGAGAAATAAAAAAAGGGTAACTTACAGATGCTAGGGCTTTCCCTAACGCATCCCCTGTCTGCGAACTGCCTTGGTTTCTATTGGCCTGCATTAAATCAGAGCCATTCACTGTGGGTGAAGTGCTCGAGAAGGTTGATGATGAAACAGGTGGTAGCGTGTTGCTACTGCTTCTAAATGTGGACATAGGTGGAAGACCAGAAGGTAGCATTGCATCATGATTTGGTGACACAGCATGGTAACCCTAAATTTATGGAAAGAACAAATGGTGACATTTATAACAATTACATTATGCCAGGTTTATCTTTTTTTTTTCTTTCTTTCTTTCTTTTTCTTGTGGCATGTCCAAGAAAGCAAAAGCCAGTGGTTGGAAGACTGGTCAATCAAATGGGAGATATAGAAAAAAAAAAAAAAAAAAAAAAGAGAACCTTTTAAACTATCAAAAGGGAATTTTCAAGGTAGGGAGGGGATTGTATCAAATAAAATAGAGGTGGATGAGAGAGAGAGAAAAAAAAGTGAGAGAGAGAGAGAGAGAGAGAGAAAAGTGAGAGAGAGAGAGAGAGAGAGAGAGAGAGAGAGAGAGAGAGAGAGAAGAGAGAGAGAGAGAGAGAGAGAGAGAGAGAGAGAAAAGTGAGAGAGAGAGAGAGAGAGAGAGAGAAAAGTGAGAGAGAGAGAGAGAGAGAGAGAGAGAGAGAGAGAGAGAGAGAGAAAAAGTGAGAGAGAGAGAGAGAGAGAGAGAGAGAGAGAGAGAGAGAGAGAGAGAGAGAGAGAGAAAAGTGAGAGAGAGAGAGAAAAGTGAGAGAGAGAGAGAAAAGTGAGAGAGAGAAAAGTGAGAGAGAGAGAAAAGTGAGAGAGAGAGAGAGAGAGAGAGAGAGAGGAGAGAGAGGAGAGAGAGAGAGAAAAAAAGGGGGGTCCCTGTTGTTTAAAAAAACATATCTAAACTGTTATTTTGAACTGCTTGGTGATCTATCCCAAAAAGTGAAGGAAAAAAAAAGGGGGGGGGTGTCCTGCAAATATCCTTACTTCAGTGAACACTGGAAGACTCTCAAGTCCATAAAAATACCAACTAGTATTTCTTGTGCTAATCATATTCATCAGAAAAGACAAAAACAGGTAGAGCAGGGGCAGGGTCCTTCCACCCACAATACATGGATTTGAAACAAATAATATAGCAGAACAACAAACATGGCAGCCATGTTGAAATGCAATAATGAAAGCAAACCTGAAACTGAGCCATGAATTTTTGTCCTGTTTTATATTTCATACTTGAAATATATATTTTTTATAGAGTACAATACATTTAAGATGGGATTGTCTGGATGATAAATGGTCAATACACTACTTTGAAACCAATGGTAACAAACGCATCTTAAATGCATTGAACTCTATAACAAATAAATACAGCTCTTACACTTGTATTTGAGCAGTTTATTTTCAATTCTCCAAAACTATATATATATATATATATATATAGTGTGAACAAAAATTATTATTAAGACAATCAGGAATATTTCTTGTATGTTGTTTAATCTCAACTAGTTTCGACCTTCGGTCATCTTCAAGAGAAAATTTCTTATTTGAAGAAATTGTTGATACATTATTAGAAAGGGAGCATTATAGAAGAGTTATATATATATATATATATATATATATATATATATATATATATATATAGAATATTCAACAAAAACAAATTAACACTATTAAATAATTAGACAGGTATCTCTACCAAAAGGAACTGTTTGTAGTTTCTTCTTGAATTAACTTAACCCTCATTAAGAGTTGAAAATGCAAAAGGGAGTCTCTTCTGCTAGGCATGGGAGAGGGGGGGGCAATGTAGTGTGAGACATTCATCTTGACTAACAACAACAACAACATCAAGCCTTGTTTTCTAACTGCAGAAAACCAAGAGGATAAAAAGGCAGGGAGTTGTGAAATGTTTTGTCTTTACAATAAGGGCAGTGTGTGTGTGTGAATAAGGGGGGTAGGTCGGCAATGAATTGTGGCCTTTTGAGGAATGAAGAGGGGGGAAAATATCCAATTAGACAGCATTGGGGGAGTAAAGAAGGATGGCATTCAAGTGGTACAAAACTGCACTTATTTCCTAACAAACTTCTCTTAGTCGCCTCTAAAAGGGTAAAGGAAAGACCGTCAATGGTATGAAACGGTTTCAAGAAGTTTTATTCTAAAATTAGCAGACAAATAAAAACAACAGTATCTAGGGTTCAATTACATCAACCAAGAGGACATCTTTTTGCTCTACTTCAGGAAGAAGAAGAAGAAAAAAAAATAAAATAAATAAAAAAGTTCCGTGTTTGGAAATTGTCATAATCAATGAGGCCAATTTTTATAGGTTGCTATATTTATAAGTAAATAGGGCTCATTATCGTGGATAGAGCATTTATATTTACGTTAGGGTAGTGTGAACATGCAGTTAATGGCACTTGGTTACTGGCAATGTTTCATCTATGGGATTGTATTTGTTTTTAAATTGAAAAATCGCATAGGCAAAAAACTGTCAGTAACCAAGCACCATTGACTCCATATCCACTTACCCTAAGTCAGAGTGTATGTTTATATATATATATATATATATATATATATATATATATATATATATATATATATATATGGAGATAGGATGGATGTAGTAAAATCCGACAGTATGAGGTAGGTAGAAGGATGGTGAACAAGAAATGAAAACTCTTAGATTTGTTTTGAGTTTTCATTTCTTGTTCACCATCCTTCTACCTACCTTATATATATATATATATTTAATGGATTATTTTGGCCATGTCATTGAAAGTGAGGGATCAACATTAAAAGCAGAATTACTTACCATTTCATGAGCCGGATGATGCATGCCACTGTACGTAGGTGCTTGTGAATAATGATGGGAATTGCTATGCAATGCAGACGACGTGTATGAAGAGGTCGCTAGGCCATTGTTCTGGGACCAAGGATCAGCGGAATTATGAGGGTTATCTGTGCAAACAACAACAACAGAGTCAGGTAAGTTTTTTTGTTTTTTTTGAGGAATGATGACAGGATAGAGGAAAATCAAACAAGCAAATAGAATAAAAACTGAAAAACTGAAAAACTAAAAAACTAAACAGTATCCCAGCTTCTGCCAAAATACATTGAAAATGCAAGTTAAATATTGGGAAAGAAAAAAATATTAAATTTTTGGTCAAAAGGGTGTTGAAGCTTAAGTTTCAGACTCACATACACACACACATATATCTCATGTTCTAATTTGCAAATTGATGGTAATGATGGCATTTACCCAACCCTTCTGCCATAGGGTGTGACGTAAGGCCAATTTTTAAGAGGCTAATAAACCCAGTCAACTCTTGCTATTTATCCATAGCCCAGACATACACACAGATTCTTGCCTTTTCCAAAGGCATTTGTGCAATGTGAAATGTAAAAAGCCATGACCAGGATTTGAACTCAGATTGCAGATTCCACTTCCTATGATAGCAGAATGCCTGTTGATGAGAGATATAAGGATTGCAGATTTTTGTGCATTGGCAAAAGAGTAGGGGTCATCTCGCTTAATAAACCATTTGTTGCTTTATTGATGCTAAGCGATTATCCTTAGCATAGAACGCATCAAACGTGGCGCGAGAAGGATTCACTTGAAGAAGAAATACAGAAAGTTGCTGGTCAAAGTTACAACAGGGTAAAAACAGAAGCAACCACCAAATGTCAACAAGCAATAAACAAAGTGTTAGATTAACCCTTGTGCATACAGATTATTATTAATTCTTTTTTTTTTTTTAAATCCTTATAGATGGGGTAAATTATCTTCAAATTTGCAAACCAGTGTGTGTGTGTGTGTGTGTATATATATATATATATATATATATATGAAAAGTATAAAATAAATGGAAATAAATTCGACAATGTGATGAAAAGAGATAGAAAAATAAATGTTAATAATATGCTGACAGATATCTGTTTCGACCGGTGTGGTTTGTAAAGTATAATTTAATTGAAATCCTTTTAAATTAAAATGAAAACAATTGTAAAAGATGCTTTATAAAAACCGGTCTTCTTCAGTGCACATATATTGTTGATATTGTTGAAAGAAAGAACTAGGAAAATTTAACCGTCTGGTACGAGAGGTTCAAATAACACTCACATTCTGGGCTGGAATGTCTTAAAATTTGTATAACAAATGCGTATTTTGGATTAAAAAGAATATAAATTTTATTTTTAAACCTAAAAGTCTCATAATTTACTTGTAAAAACAAAACATGATAATTCAATCAGCAATTATGTTATAATACAATATCATGAAAACAAAGCTCTTTTAACTATTTTATATATTTATATATATATATATATATGCAAAACAACCTTTACACACTCTTACACCACAGTGTGTATGTGTGGTGGTGGGCTCCTAGAAATGTTTCCAAACATTAACATTGAATTAGTCAACAAGCAGCCAATAGGAAAATGCCTTACATTAAGCTACTGGCTCTGTATCATTGGTGACAAAAACTTTTACGCAAAATTGGCTAGGAAAGGGAATAAAACAAGACTTATCTTGACACCCCTCTTCTGACTACAGCAAAATCCACCCCCCCCCCAGTTTTTTTTCTCTTTCTTCTTTTTTTAATAAATCCAAAAATGATTTACCCAGAATTAGAGCCATTTAAAGAAATGGGAATTTATGTTGTGGTGAACAGGCATGTTAGGATACAGTATATATTCATGTATCCAGCAATTTTCTGAGACTTGAGGGGGGGGGGGGGTTCCTGTGAGATACAGACTATGACTATCCTTGACCATGTATTCACACTCACAAAGCCTGGATCTCATTTAGGGTGCAACTCTTTAATGTTAGATTAAAATTTAAGTCTCAAAAAGTAGCATGATATGTCAGCATTATATATATATATATATATATATATATATATATATATATATATATATATATATAAACATCATAGCACATCTGATAATAAAATAATCCATTCATTTTATAATAAATAAATCAAGCTGTGTAGAGATGACTTTACAAATATTGATCATGTCAAAATAAAAACTACAGCAGTATAAAACCATTTTACTCAGCATTTAAAATTACAACAATACTAAACAGACAAGAGGCTTTGTATAATTCAGTCTGTATTTGATACCAAAATTGATAATAATAATAATAAATGCAATTTCTCCCACAAGTGTGTGTGTGTGTGTAGAAGAATGCATGGGTGAGGTGATAGTTATTAAGTGATGTTAACTTCACATCTACACTAGCATAACTTAATTGTCTATCACACACATTATATATATATATATATATATATATATATATATATAATGAAAAACAGATGGAAATTAATCCGAAGGTATGAAATTTAACATTTTTTCAAATATGTTAAATTTATATATATATATATATATATATATATATATATATATATATATATATGCAGTTTGCTAATATTGGCAATAGAACATATGTATATGTATATAATAAATTAAGGTGGTGTAGACAGAACCAACAGCATTTGGTAACTGACAGTTTCTAACCTAAACAATTCCTTAGAATAAGTCTGTGTGTGTGTGTAAAGATAAAGAGAGAACAATAAACAATAATATCAAAATACTTTACAAATATTGGACATGAAAATTTCCTCCATTTAAAAAAAATCCTATTGAAGAATTTAAAAGATTACCATTTAATCGTATCATAATGAAAATAATGTAATGATGTAAACAATTCAACTTACCATACATGTACGAGTCATAGAGACCTTGTTTTGGTGAGTGGTACTGTGGAGAGTCCTGCCGATATTCATCAGGACTAGGTGAATAAACCTACAAAAGAAAGAAAAAATATGTATTTAGAAATAAATAAATAAATAAATCAAAGCTATCTTATTTTTTTTTTTAGTCAATGATACAATCGTCTTAAGATGACTTATTTTAAGATAATTTAAAAAAAACAAAAAACAAACACGTAAACATCGCCCGAGGTTACAGTGGCCCGAACATTGTGTTTATACACAATGAAGATGAGGACAACAGTCCGAAATTCAATACAAGTTATAAAGTTTAGAAAACTGATAGCATATAAAACTTTCAGTTGAAATTTTATTTTACATTGCATAATAATAACAATAATAATAAAAAAACTGGATATTATTTTGATTATCATAGTAGCTAATCTCAAAATAGAAGTTTCTTGGGGTGGGGTGGGGGGTAACAGTGTCAAAACAGCCTGGGGTGCAGGTCAGAATAATTAGATGAGACAAAAATGGAGATTCCTTGAAATGTTTATTTCCAAGAAGGACGTCTCTTTTTGATCACACACTAAATATATGAAAAAAACATTAGCAAGAAACTTTTTCAAAATGCTTTTTATTTTTAAGTCTTTATTCCTTAACAACATCAACGCCATCTTGTAATTAAAGTTATTCACTACCCCTCAAAGTTAAAACCCTCCACTCTCTCTCATATATGAGAGGGAAAGGGGATCTTGATCTTAAATTACTTAAAAAAAAAAAAATTAAGATGAGTCCACTGGGGGGAGAAAAAAATATTAAATAACCAAGAATCTACAAACATTTGGTAGTAATTAAAAATTCTAAAACAAAGACGAAATTTTCAATGCAAAATGAGGGAGGGAAAGAAAAAAAACAAACATTTTGCATAAATTTGTTCCAGGAGAAAATGACAAAAAAAAAAAAAAAGGTCAGAGATGCCCGCATTTTATCTCTTGAATGAATTTTTAAAAAAGAGAGTAGTATTGTTTTAAAACTGTAGCAACCAGTTGAATCTAAATTTGTTAAAGTAATGAAAATGAAGTCGGGGGGATGAGAGAAAGATGAGGGGTAAATTCATTCGCTCACACACAGAAATTTGTAACCCATTTCCTTAGCAACAGATTTGATTGCCTAATATTTGTTACATTAGATATTCATTCTTTTCTTTTTAAGGGTTTCACCAAACACAAAACGAGATGGACGTCTATTGCTAAAGAAAAAGGGGTAACATAAAAGCAATTACTACGATGAAACACTTCTAAGTTCTTTACTTTATACTTAGTTTAGCGACTTTTGTAAAATTCTTTTTTTTTTTTTCTTCTTTAATTTATCTATTTCCCTCTTTTAAAGAATAAAAGGAAAATAGATTAAAGAAGAAAAGAAAAAGAAAAGACAATAAATAAAACAAAATACTACCCATCCCCAAAAACAGAAGAATGCTAGAAAGGTGTTTTGAGTAAATAATTCGTAGATTTTCAGTTATAATCTAAACATCCCCACCTAGAAATTTAGATTTAATTTGAAAATCAGATATACATAAACATTTGGAGTTAATAAAATAAGGTTTAAGATTTCCCCACCTTTTTTTATGGTGATATTTAGTTTCAATTATTTTATTTATTTTTTAACCCGAATGTTGGATTGTAATGGATGGTCGATTTATAAGATATTTAATGTAACACTACTTTTTCAGACCAGGGGAAACTTTTGTAATAATGCTATTTCCCCCTTTGCTCTGAAAATAATTTTTAAAAAATTGTCTTATTTTTTTTTAATTGAAACTAATCCATTTTTGCTCAGACTCTCCTTCTAAACATTAGTTTTTCTATAGTTTTTCCTAATATGGCTACGAATAAAGCATGGATTTAAAAAAAAAAAAAAAATCTTTTTATACAACGTAAAATTTAGTGACTGTTTTGAGTCACGTTTTTCATAATTTGAAAATAATTTATATAGTAACAGAGACCATTTTCAATGTCTGTTGATGTCTTTTTTTGTTTTTTTGGTTTTTTCATTTGGAAAAAAAATATTAGAGGATTAATTAAATGCAAGAATAAATTTTCTTATAATCTTCCCAATTAAATATTAATGCTAAAGTTTTGCAATAAATAAAAAATAAACAAGATGAAAATATTTGCATCTGTGAAATGATGCTGCCCGAAGAATAAGATAAAATCACGAAAATATAAACAAAAATAAATTTGGGATTAGATTTTTAAAAAAATATATCTTAAAGAAAACTGTATTAATTTGATAATTCATTCAAAGTTCAAGCTTCTTGTTATAAATGTTTAAAATAGTCACCCAACTAAGACCATCGACAGAAATTGGGCCTTTCACCATTTTCAATAAGCCCTATTCGAAGAAAATAAAAAAAAACTTATAAAAAAAATTAAAACTGAAAAACACCGAATGAATTTAGGATTATAAAAATGTCTTACGGTAATTTGTATAATTTGAAAATTTAAATTTTAAACTTAAGTTTCAAATTATATTTTCTATATTTGGGATAAGAAGGCTGAATTGATTAAAATTAATGGTTAAAATACGGGGAGAATAGATTCCCTGCTCATAGGTCGTGTCTACTGAAAGGATTTTTAAAAATAAATAGAACGTGGTGGAAATAAAGCACGCAATACACAATTCAATATTATTACAAAACTCGTCGCTGTTTTACGAATTTATTTTTGCATACCTATGAGACATTTTTTTTTTCAACCACAACTAATATTTAATATCAAAAAGAAAATTTTTTTTTTTTTTAAATCACCAATTATTTTTTCATACACCCACGTGTCTTGGGGGAAAAATAGTTTTAATTTCGATTGAAATGTTTATTCGGTTAATAAACAGGAGAAAATGTTTCATATAAAGAGAAAACGAAAAATGTAAAATATTTTTTAGTTTTCTATTTAATGCGGAACATTTTTACAAATAGCAAAAAACAAGGAGCCTTTTTTTTTGTAAATACAAATTATTTTTCTTCGTAAATCAAGACTAATTATTAATCTAAATTTAACGTGGACAAATATGTCTGTTCGCATATATATATATATATATATATATATATATATATATATATATATAACAAGTCGACAAAACAATTCATAAAAAACAAAATTTAAAAAAAAAAGTCGTTTTCACCTGTTGATTAAATAATAATAAAAACTAAAAAAAAAACTTAAGCAAGAGGTTTGCTTAGCGGTTCTTTAAAAGAAAAATTAATAAACACCCGAAATTTCCACCATCGATTTTAGAAAAGAAAACAATTCTTATATTTACATTTTGTTTACAAACACGACAAAAAAAAAGTCTAATTTTATGAAGGAAAAATAAACATAATTCTTGTTCGTTTAGTTTTTTAAGAAACGAAAAATAAATAAGAATTAAACGTTGGTTTTAATTAAATTAAAAATTAAATTATATCATGGGCAAAATGCGTGCAAGGATTCCTATTTTAAGATTTTCCTGGCGGGGGTATGGAGATAAACACTAGGTAAATAGAAATCCTAGAAAATTAAAACGAATAAGCTGCTACAGGTACTTTGTGCGACGATCACAAAATCTTTGATAAGAGATATAGGGGAATTTTCTGTACTTCAAGAGGGAGTCAATGAATTTACTTAGAAAACTTTTACGGGGTTTTTCTTTCTTAAGATTTTCAATGGATTGAATAAAATGTTTTGAATAAAATGTGTTGAAAAGATAAAATGATTATTTAGAGAAATTGATTTCGAAATTACAGAAAAGTAAAAAGGAACAAGAGTATAAGAAAAAATACCATAAAAATACAAACACGTGTGAAAATATGAAGATGAGAAGGAAAAAAAAAAAAAATTGTTTTAAACTCACATAGTTAAATGGGTTGTTATTATTGTAATGGGCTGGATAGTTTGAGGGTAAATCATCGGTGAAATAAGTTTTCTCTTCGGGAAAATACATTTTTTCAATAAATAGAAAAAAGTAAATTGACGGAAGAAAAAAAAATTGCAACGAAACGTTGAAGATTTTTATCAAACTTCAATTTGCTTTGAGAACGCAAATTTTGTTGTGATAAGCTAGGAATTCAGTAACTTAACTAAATATTTCGACTGGACAACGAAAGGTTATAAACGTGTCATATAGTGTTGGTCCGGAAATTAATACAGGACCCTAAAGGTTTATTGGCTAAACCCTATTTGAATGGTCAAGCCTTTCTTGTCCCTTACCCCCTAAAAACACCTTATGGGTGTGGAAGGAAATAGGGGAAGTGGGGGCAGTCACTCGGCTACCCGATCAAATGAAGCGTTAAGAAATACACGGAGAAAAGCATTAATGTTATCTTTTTGTTCCCACCCACTTTTTTTTTGTTTTTTTTCTTCTTTTTCCTTTGCCCCTTTTTTTTTTAAATAAAATAATTATAATCATTCATTTGAAAGTTTTAAGCAAGTGAAGCAAGTTTTAAAGAGAAGAGAGAAATTCCCGCTCGAAAAAAATTATTCAACAACCGAACGAGAAAAAAACAAAACATCTTTCTTTTTTTACATTCCTTACAACAAACCTGACTTAAAAAGGAAAAAAAAAGCATTTAATTTAGATCAACTTTTAACGACACGTAGGTAAACTTTTTTTTTAAAATTATTAATTAATTGTTTAAAATCCTTAATTTCCCACTTTTTTTTCTTCAGCATGATAATTTCTTTGAATATTCCCTCTTTAATATAGATATTTTTAATAATTTTACTTTTTAATCAATCCATTTAAAAAGCCCAATTTAAACAAAAATGTTTTTTAACTTTTAAACAATTCCTGTCTAAGGAACAATGCTAAAAATATAGAAATAGAAGAATTTACAGTCCTTCAACCACATAAAAGAAATTTTCATTTCAATGATTCTATAGGTTTTTTTTCTCTCCAAATAAATAAATCCTCAATTATCTACAATTCTATCATCCAGTATATTTCATTAGACTTTCCTCTCGACCACTGCGAAGGGGTTGACTTAGGGCGAATTGTAGATAAATTTAAACATTTAATTTAACTTTAGATAAAGAAAAGATAATGACTGAAACTTACTTTTATTTCGATGGTAAATGTAAATATTATATTTATATATTTCTAAAGTCTTTATATATATTACCGCAAAATTAACTTTTCTTTGTTGAGCTATAATAGCAATTTTTTAAAACTTTAAAAAAAAATTATTTTTGTTCCATGTTGTATTTGTTTCTACTAAAGCGGTCACCCAAACATGCTCGTCATTGCTTAACTTTGGTCATCTTGGGAGAGACTCGCTGCTTTCAGCATGGTTTGACCGTAAATATAGATTAATTACTGCTATGTGCATTATGGGGTTTCAACACCCTTTATCTATTATTTAAATTAAAAAAAAAACAAAAACAAAAAAAAAACAGTACTAATGTTATCAACTAATAAAACCTTTGCTTTTTTATTGTTTTTTCTTACAGGAATATTATCTCATAAGTCGTAATAATAACTAAACCTATTAATAAAACTATTACGGAAGATTGGTTGGTCTGTTGGATTTTACGGCATGTTAACCCTTGTTGGATTATTTTATGCCGAAGACGTTTTGTTTTATTCATTCTTGATGAGTATTCAATTTTTAACACTTTTTAAAAACTCCCCCCCCCCTTCTGTTTAGCCTATAGATGGGACCCTACAACCATTCCTGGTCAGAGCGGTGATGAAGGGATACTCGGCATTCCCCAGAGCTCCAGAAGTAGAACTTCACCATCAGATAGAGTAATTAAGACCCTTGGCCACCGCATATATATGATAAAAAGGGTCGGGATCTTGCCATAACGACAATATAGAGGATTACGGAAGAAGAAAAACCTTAAGTTTTAAGAATGATATAAAAATGGGATTTCATTGTTCTTAACAACTAATTACGATGAAGAAGATGAAAAGTCCCTTCATCATGGGGTTACTCATGGGAGGATGGACAGAAAATACAGCAAATAATATAGACCAATGGAGTCGTTACTTGAGGTAGAACTTTGAAAAATTAAAACTACTCGATGGAAATATGAGAAAAATAGAAAATAACGACGATGTGAATGAATATGAAAAGAGGAAAAAAATATTCTGATCATTCTTTTAATATTATATTCCAATGTTTTGTTTTCCCTCCCCCTTTTTTTCAACCATCATATAAAAGATGTTAATTGTTTCATCTGAAAACATCTAGTATTATTTATTTTATTATTTAAGAAAATAACTTTTTTCTTTTTTCATACTTTGTTTATTTCATGTTTTTCTTGAGTCTATTGTGACCGTAAACAATTAGGTGCGAGTGAACTAAGATTTAAGAAAAGAACGGAAGTATTGTAATTATATTTTGGGTAGAAATGCAGAATAGCGCGCAAGAGATAATAGAATTAAAATCGCATTTTGCGCATAAATGAAACTCCCGAAGTAGCCAAACATTAGCGTCTCAAAGGTTTCGGGTATTTCCGTGAAATGTAATGCTTTTTATACGTAATCTAATATTATCCCCTTTGCGCCATTCTGCATTGATACCAATTTTTGATATAAAAAAAAATCCTAAATACTTTTTTTAAAAACTTTTTTAAGCCATTTATTTTGTTTTACTTTTTAAAGACTTTCAACAATTATTTTTACAGAAAAAAGATTCGCTTTACGATGCCACCATAATTTCAAGATAAAAAATATCAGTCATAAATCTAAAATTATTATCGTTGACAATTTCACAACAACAATAATAACAGATTTTATTTACTAAGTTTGTTTGGTTAAGTCTGGTATTCACCTGGCTTACATTACTGTAGGTACCACCAATTTTCCCTGTGATATTTACCCCCACCCCTATTTAACATAATGAAATTTGCATAAATGTTAATATTATCGTGAAAATTTATTTTTCCATTCGAAAGAAGAAACATTTAAAAAAAACAAAAAAACTCATGATTTAAAAAAAAAAATCAGCTTACGGAAATAATATAAACGAAAAACAATGTTTACATTTTTGCACCGTTAAATCAATTGAAACTTAACGTAGCCAAAAACAAGTTATGACTAGAGGCCCTTTAAAAAATTCAATTAATGGTCCTATTTTCACGAAAATTTCCATAATTACTTACCTTTTAATGAAAATGTCTGAAATACTTTTTTCCTAAAATATATTGGGGGAAATATTTTTTTTACGCGGTCTACATTTTATTCTATGAAAAAATGAACCGATGAATAACGATTTTTACTTTTTTATCTATTAAGATAAGAGTCTGAATAATTATATCAGACGATTTTTATAATTTCAACGCCAAAGTTTGTTTTTTTTTAGTAAAAAAAAAAAAAAAAAAACATGAATACAAAATGCCAGCTAAAAAAAATATCAATAAAGAAACTGACCGTGTCGTAAAAAAAACTCGGACCGTTTTACTTATTTTTCAAGATAACGGTGAGTAATTTTTCCATAATCGGATAATTTGATCTTTGTTTATCTTTGTAACAACTCTTTATTTCTTTTTTGCGAGATTAAAAAAAATGAAGTTAAAAAATATTTACGTTTCTTTCTTCAAACTGATCACGTGACCTATTTTGGTGGTACCTACATTACTGTCTAGATATTGAGGGGAGTGATTTGAGATATTGATTTTATTTTTTATTTTTAAGGTGGCCCCCAACTCCGGAAAAAGTTGGGAAAGTTATTCATTTTTAGGAAGCAGGGTTTCTGTGGGTTCTGGTTAAAATCGAGTTTTTTGGGTTTTTTTTTTCTTTCTTCTCCGGATCCCATTGAAGAAACAAGTGAAGATTGTTTAGAAATGATAAAACTTTCCGAAAATGGAAATGTAAAAAATCCTACAAAGATTTTTTTATCAGAGAGAAAAGTTTCATCTAAAACAAAAAATTCTCCAACATAAGAAAAGGCAAAAGTTTTTGGGGCCCCATTTTAAGAGAAAGACAAATTTAGTCAGAAAGTCAAGTATTGCCAACAACAACAACAAAACCCCCTAAACTTTTTATTTCTCGAAAAAAAAAAAAATTGTTATTCTATCTACGGCTTTTGAGATGTGAAAACATTGCACCAAGGTGTGGTCATTATTACTACACACACACACAGATTGTCATCATAATACTTACATTTCCTTTGGGTGGGAGATACATGAGGGGTCTATAGAAAGGGTAGGTCGTACAATACATGGTGACCAATTCCACAGTAAAAACGCCCTAAGAATAAAGTGTGTGTGTTGCCCTCTCTCTTTTTAGAGATTAATTTTTTTTTTTTTAGAAAAAGAAAGGGTAGCAACGACAACAACAAAGATGAAATGAAAAGATTTTTTTAAGTCATCCTTTGGGTAGTAAAAAAATGTTTTATCCAATATTTTGATGTTTCCCTTGTTAAATCCTTTTTGAGGCCCAAATGAATAATAATAATGTTTTAAAATCCACTATTAGTGTGATCCAAGAAAAAGGCGGACGTCGAAGTAGAAGAAGGAGTCCAACTTTTGTTGTTGGTGTTTGGATCCCTTCTTTCTGAATAAGTTTTCCTTTTCTTTCTTTTCTTTTTAAAATTGTTCGAAGTTCCAATAAAGAATTCAATTTAACCAAATATCCATCTCCAAAGGAACGATGACATGTTTTTACCTCCTCAATAGATTTATTTCTGTTTATGTTATGTGAGTGTGTGTGCAAGAAAGTAAAACTTTTTTGGAGCAAGGAAAAAAAAGAGCCGTCAGGTCGGTCGACAACGACAACGCTTTCTATCCTCTTGGGGCGGCGGAGGAAGAAGAAGAAGAGAAGGCAGCGGCGGTAACATGGTTATTACGGGTGCGCAGAGGGGCTAAAAAAGAGCGAGTAGTCGGCTCTCTTTCTCTGCTTCTGAATGACTTGAGGTATTTCTACATGCAGTGCATCGCGAGAAAAAGAAAAGGAAAGGAAAAGAAGAAAAAAAAAGTAGTCAGGGTGAAGGCAGCCAACCCACAAAACTCCTGACCAACACCACACACACACACACTCCGTAGCAGTAGTGGCGGATGCTCAGTCTTCGTGGAGGAGGAGGAGGAGGAGGCTGATTATTTAGTTCTGAAACCAGATGCTAAAAACAAGTAGAGCACCTTCTCTGTCAATGTCTCTCTCTCTTTCTCTCTCTCTCTCTCTCTCTCACACACACACACTCTTCAACTGGTGGAGTAGTGAGTAGTCAAATAACTAGCTGTTTTTTTTTTGTGAAAGGATGTCGAAAGGGTGGGAGAGGGGAATGAGTTAGGAAGAATGTGGATTTTGACACCTCGGAAACCAAAATATTACACGAGAAAGACTGAAGTTTCTAGCAGGAAATTAAGGGCCTCAACAAATGAATCCAATTTTAAACTCTAAACTTGTTGAGTTCGTTTTGTTGTATAAAAAAGTCGGATATTTCTTCCTTAAGTAAACTGAATAGGATATCCATTACTTTTAGTTGGAAGTTAATTAAAATTAAATTCTTAAGTAAAACTAACCCGTCCTTTAATGAATGTAGGTTGCAATTAAAAAGGAGTTTCTAGTTCATTAAAAAAATAAAAAATAAATAAATAAATAAATAATTTACATAACTATTAGAAATTCAACTGTTTTAACTTTTTATTTCTTCTGACTAAAAAAATAAGCTACAACTTTATAAAGTTTTATTTAACTTTTAAATTAAAAAAAAAAATTTTTTTAGCACTATTCGTGATTTGAAATAAAAAGTTATTTTGAAGATATTTGGTAGAGTGTAGTGTGGAATTCTGGAAATTTTTGGAAGAGAAAGAAAAAGTTTTTACTTTAAAATTAATTATTCAAAGAAAACCAATTCTATATCAAAAAGTAAAAATGGAATTTCTTTTTTTAAAACAATTATTCCTCGGTTCCAAAATTATGTTCAAGAACCAATTTGTTTGAAAACTGAAACAATATTTCCCATAAATAATGTAAAGCGGACTTATGCATTCTTGCCAATCAGGTAAATGCCTATTTATATGCTTACAGTTATATAATATGGAAAGACGTGTATTTAAACAACAGATAACACATAAAAATGTAAATACAAAAAAGAAAAGAATAATAAAAGTAATATTTAACATAATTCTTTATCATTAGCACAATTTCTGTTTTCATTGGCTTGACTCGTGTTCAAAGTCTGAAAATTTGTTCGACAACTGGGTCCTTTTTTTACTAAAAAAATTTTTTAAAACCCTCAATTGTTTGACTTCAGAGTTATTTGAGAATTGAGGTTCCACTATAAGTTTAAATATGAAAAGATGATTTCTAAATCAACATGAACACACCAATATTTTAACTGAAAATAATGAAAAAGAAACTGACGTGTTCCCCCATAAATAAACCTACAAGAAGTAGAATTTACTACTAAGTTACTTAACTTAGTTGTGGCACAAGGCCAGAAGTATAAGGCACTCAATGAGAATCAAACTCACTAACAATGGTCTCTGCTAATCTAGCTTGCTAACCATTACACCACCCTAGCTGTCCAAAAATAGAATTGTAATCTTTAAAAAAAGAAAAAAAGAAAGAAAAACAAAACAATGCTTTGTTTGCTCAGGCATGATCTTTTCAAGACAAGATGATAAATAAATATGTTGCATAATTATTGGCGTTGCTATGACAACCTCATAGACAGTTCTAATGTTCCTCAATATCTTATAAGCATTTTTTTTTTTTTTTTTTCAGAATCATTATCTGATTAAGTCTATAAAGGGCGAAATGTCATAATAAATATATACCCTCTAATCATTTTTTTTTGTTTACATTTTTTCTTTTCTTTGATTCTACTGAATATTTTAACAAGCCAAAATAAAATAATAATCTAATGGAGATTTTCTTTTTCAATCTGGTTTTGTTACGGTTGGACTTTATCTGATTGTGGTAACATCTTCAACAAAAAAGAAATAATGAAAAAGAAAAGAGACTTTATCTTTGTTTGATACTGATGGTTATTAGCTCATGAATAAAGGAAAGTGTGTGTGTGTGTGTGTGTGTGAAGAATGAAAGATTTCACATTTTTAAACATGTCAATAATTCAGACTCCACAGAGATGTTCATCCTCACCATACATCAGATTCTGGGACTACACTATTATCATCATCATCATTTGATACACTCCAAACTTTTAGTAAGAAAAAGTTTAGGAAAACACTCAATAACAAGATGAGCTCGTTCATTTTACTTGGAGTCTTTTTATTTGAGTTAGAAATGGGTTATCTCCCTTCCTTTATGTACAAGGGATACAATGAAAGGCATCTAAACAGTTACAAAGGAAATGCAGAGAATTGAAATAATTGATCCCTTTAAAGTAATTTATAGATTAGAAGAGATGCAGTAAGAGAATTTAGTTCAATATATGTGAGAAAGCTTATCAGTTTGAACTTAGGTATATGTGAGATTTGTATGAAAATCAAAGAGTCATTCAGAGACTGTGAGATGCTAATTGCTAAATTCGTTGTCAGAGAGGAACAGTTTAAAAAGAATAAATTTAAATACAGTTTTTTTTCTGAGGATTTTATTTATTGTCATCAATTTAGTTATGAAAAAAAAAAAAAAAATAATAAGGACATATTTAATTGATGTACACACAGCAAAACAAAAATTTAAAAAAAAAAAAAATATTAGGTTGAAAATAATTTTGAAAATTGAAAATATTATGATTATTTTGTTACAAACAGTCAAATTCAATTTTTTCCAACTTAGATGGTCAGGTTATTTAAAGAAACTTAAAACAAAACAAAAGTCACATATACACCATTTTTTATTTTTTTTAAGTGTGTGTGGAGTGATAGCCGTGACTAAGATAGTAATGAAACAATGTGTTTTAAATTAAATAGTAGGATGAAATAAGATAATTGTTAAGAGAAAGGATCTATGTAAGAAAGAAAATGAGATGATTGATTTTAATGGTATGTCAACCAATCTAGGGTTATTTTATGCCGAGATGTTAGGGAATTATGTTTATTGTACATTCATATTTACATTTTTTGTGTAATTGTTTCTTTAGAGTTTTTTTTTTTTGTTGCACAGTTATATAATATCAAGTAGGGTACCCCACGTGGTGTAATAATTAACAAGCTAGTTTCGCAGACCATTGTTAGTGAGTTTGATTCTCATTGGGCACCCCATACTTCTGGCCTTGTGCCACATCTAAGCTAAGCTTAGTAAATAACTATGATATCAAATATTCCTATATAAAACAAATAATTTGCACAGTTGTGTGGTTTCAAGTATTCCTATCTAATACAAATAATTCTATGATTTTAAGTAATGACAATGAAGGGGTTCAATCACATTCCCTAGAAAAGATGCAGTTTACTCTTATACCCAGGATACCCCCCCTCTTTTTCGAGGGGTGTTAACCCTCTGCAGGGGATACAGTCAATGTATTCTAAACCCGGGCCAACAGGCCAAAGAAAATGTGATATAAACTTGGGTTATGCATAGACTTAGAAAAAGAAAAATGCTATTAAATGGTTCATTGATAAAAATGCATTTCCTCCTTCACAGACAAGTGCAAACTATCCACAACCGACAGCCGCCAATAGTTGTGCCTATTGGATTAAACATAAAATATATGACTCCAAAGAAGGAGTGGAGGAAGCCATGTTAATGTTAGCCTAGATTTTGTGTAAAAAAAGTTTTTAGTAGGTTGTTGAAGCTGGAAGAAATGAAAATCTCCAGAGAATATTCTGATTTTGGTTAAAGTGACAAATTTACTCAGGGAGAGGGAAGGGTGCAATGGTAACACATTTCCTTCTCAACTCAAAATGACATATTCTTAGAGGCTAAAAGTCATAAAAGAGCTTTCATTGCAATCAATTTGGCCAATAAAGCTTTCAGTGTGTGTGTGTGTGTGTGTATATATATATATATATATATATATATATATATAAATAAAACACACACTAAAGCTGGGTGAATCAATGATTGTTTGCTAAAGACTTTATTCCTATTTAGTTTAATGACAAAATTCATATCAAAATATTCCTTGGTTCTAGGATTGAGTTATGTTTGAAAAAAAAAAAAATAAATAACCATTTTAATGCGTTCTAGTTAGTCTACATCAGAAAAAGTCTAAAAAAATAAAATAAAAGAGTTTTGTTTCCAGTTTAAAAGTGAAGTATGGGCAACCCAAAGGCAAACTTTTTAAAATACCTTTTCTGATTGGGGAACACTAAACTTTTCTCATTCTCAATAATACCTGCATCAGAGAAAAAAAAGGGGGGTGGGGGTACTTTAGATTTAATGTTACCGCATTCTTAAACTGGACTATAAATTCTGAAAAATGAATTCATTATATTCATAGCACATCATTCATTATCATTAATAATCTTTAAAGGAAGGATTACCACTATATCATATTTTAATTTTATCAACTAAATAATGCCATTCTATGTGGGGGGGGGGGAGAGAGAGAGAGAGAGAGAGAGAGAGAGAGAGAGAGAGAGAGAGAGAGAGAGAGAAAAATTCTGGTCTCAGAATATTGTTTCTTAGCCTTGAAGTTTACCATAAAACAGGTAATGTAAAAACTTCTTTTTTTTTTTTTTTTTTTTTTTTCAAGAGTGGAAAGACGAAAAAGAAAAACCACCTCGGCAGTAAGTAAGGACAGTATTGAGGCCATGTGTTTTTTTGAAAAAAAAAAAAAAAAAAAAAAGTCTTGTGTGTATGAGGTCGGTCTAGAGAAAAAGAGAAAGGGGTAGATCTGATTTTTTTAAGAAGAAGAAGAAGAAAAAGAAGAAGAAGCTGCTGCCTCCTCCTTCCTCCTCCCACAAAAGATGAGATCCAGCTGTAGAGGGGAGATAAGGTACCCCCCCCCCCCCACAAACACTAGCCTAATTCTGGCTTTCAGATTCTGAACTTTTAGAAAAACTTTCCAACTTAAAGAGATCAGCAGCTTCTGAAGAAAACGAAGAATAAAGAAATGCTTTTAATATTTAGCCAGTCAAAGCAAAGATGGAATCTGGGCGGAGGGGAGACACACGCACACACAAGAAGAGAGTTAAGATCTACAAGGTCAATTAGAATTAACTATCAGATTCACCCCCCCCCCATATAATTTTAAATGGACACAGTTTTAATCTTATTCAACACTCAACTAGTTTCTCAATGAGAAAAAGATAATATATATTCACCAAGCCCTCCTCACAAGCAGGATGTGACACAAGGTCAATTTCATAAGCAGAGTTCAACAGGTTTAAATTCAGAGTTTTCCTTTTACTAGACTGGTTACCCAGCCATGGCTAAAGAGCCCAGTCTGCCCTGCTATTTGCCCATAGCTGGAGGCATACCTTTCCCAACGGTATTAGCGCTAAGTGAAATGCAAACAGACTAGTCCAAGATTTGAACTCTGATTAACGAGTCCATTTCCTTGGACTCTAACCATTACACCACGTATCTCCACAAGAAAAAGATAAGTACCAGTAAGAAAACTGAGGGGGGGGGGAGATCCCTTTATTACTTATATCATTATTATTGTTATTGGCAATTAAAGACTATGACGTTGAGTCCACTTTTTTATTTCTTTTTTTATCTACAGCTTTAAAAAATTTTTTTAATCTCCAGCTACATGGGTGGCTGAACAGACCAATTTTTGAATGGCAGTCTCTGGTACAGTGATTGCAAATAAAAGGTATTATTGTCTTTATTTCATATATAGTCTTCAAGGAATCACTCGTGTAATGGTTATAGTCCTAGAAAATGGACACAGTGACCAGAGTTGAAATCCTGGACAAGATTGTTTGCATTTCATATAGCATAAATACTGTTGAAAAAGGTGTGAATTTAACTATTCTCTCTCTCGAGCTATGGGTAAATAATAGGGCAGACTGGGTTCTTTAATCCTGGTATGCCAACCAGTCTAGGAGAAGGAAAACTCTGAAGTAAACTCTCCTTAAGAAATAAAATTGACCTTGTGTCACATCATGCTACTTGGCAGATAAGGTTGGGGAAAACAGAACAGGAAATAACCAAAAAAATTGTCTTATATTTACAGAAGAAATGTCAGCATTATTCCACTAATAATGTCAGATTCTTACCATTTCACCTCCACCCCCGATCTGTGAAGTGTTCTTAAAAGGAGGAGGAGGAAGAGATAGTAAAATAACCGAGATTACCAGCAACCAACTTTGCCAGCGGACTGTGGTGTAGGATTAGAATGTAGCATTTGTTCACCTCTCCCTATACACACACGGACACCAGCTATGTCGTCCTTGGTAAAGAAACAATAATGAACCTGATCCCAGGGATTTTAATCCTGCAGCAACACCTCCCCCATTGCATCAAAGGTGAGAGTTGGAGTAGTGTGACAATTACAGGGCATAGGTAATTTTTACTCTTGCCCACATGCATACATGTGTGCCCTCATGTCAAAACTTCCTGTGGGGAGAGCTAGTTAAATAACCAATGACCCAGTGCTTTCAGTTAGGAACTGCGAGTTGACAAGAGGAAGTACTGTTTACAGTTGCACTTTTTTCAAGGAAATCAATTGTGATTGGTTCTTTCATCTTCCAGAACACTGTCAGCATAACCTTCTTTACTGACTACTGCAACCAGAAGTTTTTTCTTTATTGGAGAGTGTGTTTCTACTCCATGGACTCTTGTAGTAGCAAACTCATGTTTAGTCCATTTACAAGGGTCATTCAATAAATAAAGTGAATATTGCCTAAGGAGTTGGCAATAGGAAGCAGTGTTTATAGTTACACCTTTTTCAAGACCTTATTTACAGACAGCTGTGGCTAGAACTTTTTGTTTACCTGATAGTCCATAGAGTGGAAACTTTAACTATCTTTTCAGCTCGGACCCAGAGTAACAAACCCAAGTTACTATTATTTGGGTTGGTTTGTTTTACGGCATATTAACCTCGGTGGGTCATTTAATGCCGACAAAGTTGTGAAATAAATACATTCTTAATGCATAATACAATTTTGTTTATAAACTCATGTTTTTCTATTCGACCCATAGATAGGACCCTAACAGGTACTACCACTCTGGGTCAGAGTGAACCAGGGAGCAATGGTAATGAAGGAGTGCTCCACATTCCCCAAACCTCCAGAACTGGAACCTCACCATCAGATAGAGTTTAACCCAAGTTACTATTAGTAATTTTTTATTCTATTTTAGAGAATATCAAGACAAAAGTTATTTCTTTAAAACAATGTAAAGTAGAAAGATTCCTAAACATGATAAAATTTTTTTTGAAAAAACAAAAAAACAAAAAGCAATGTAAATAAGGATTGATTTTTGTTTTGTTTTGTTTTTAATCCCAACTTTGTCCGCCTGTTATTCTGAATGAGTTTTTAAAAAATGAAAAGTAATAGCGTAATCAAATTCCAATTTAAAGTTGTTCAAATACAATATTAATCAGGCAATATTGGCACTAGTTTCTTTTTGGATTTTATTTTTCTTGCTTTGTTTTTTATCTTTTTTTATTTGTTTATTTTTTTTAAACACTGGCCAAAGTGATTACACAGCTTCCGAGAGAGAGAGAGAGAGAGAGAGAGAGAAATGTCAACAGAGGTTGGTTTGAGGAAATTGCCACATGGCATTTTCTTGGAGAAGAAGAAGGATGTGATTTGGGAATTTAAAAAAAAAAGTCTTTGCATCTACAAAAAAGGTGGCTGGTAGTGATATTACAGCTGGCAGTAGTAAGCTTAGAATTATAGAAGAGGCCTAAGAATTTACCTCATCGCTTGACTAAATATTATTAGTTGGAAGTGGCCCAGACTAAATAAGGTTCACTCAAAAAAATGCAATCACTGCCAACAAGTTATGAGTATATATATATATATATATATATATATATATATATATATATATATATAGAGAGAGAGAGAGAGAGAGAGAGAGATAGAGAGAGAGAGAGAGAGCTCTGGAAACATTAAATGCTTGATATGGGTCCTCACCAACTGAGGTTGGGTAATCTGATCTGTGTGATAAAGTGGGGAGCTGAGGATAGGTGTAGCAGTCCACCTCAGCAAAAACAATCCCCTTGTAGTGCCAGCAAAAAGGGGATAGAATCCCTTGTTGTCTAGTTGATAGACCACACTAAAAAGTCAGTGCGTATTATACATGAGAATTCCCCCCCCCCAGAATTTCATAGTATAATGTTATGGGTACATATACACAAATAATAAATTTAAGTTTGTAGAGTGGCCTATTGTCAGTATCAACAAGGGAGTCTATCCCTTTTACACAAGTGCTAGACAAAGGAGATTGTTTTTGCAGAGGTGGTGTGCCACACCTACCGTAAGCGTGCCACAAATTTGTAGTAGCAGTAACCTTTGTTGTTAGTTTAATTATCATTATAAATCAATACATTTGTTCCTTAATCTTCTGGTCGTTATCACCCTGCAACACTCTGATAAATGAGACCGTCCAAATCATCCAAGATAAAAATGAAAAATGTAAATCCTGATTATCAGGTGTTGCTTATCCGCCGAAATCTCATTTCTTATGAGTGTTGTGACCTCAGTTAAATAATGGACCATTCCGTTTTTATTACAAAGAAAGGGAAGGAAAAGGGCATGCTAGACAGAAAACATAAGAAAGAGAGCAGGAGAAAGATAGGTGTGAGTGCACGGAAGCGATAACGCTAATCTGTTTTAACCAAATATAATGAAAAGGAAAGAGAAAGAGAGAGTTAAATCAAGATTACTATACTTTTTACACATTGAACAATTTTGCAATAGCTCTCAAGTATACATCACAAACGTTGTAATAATTACATTATCATACTGTGGTATATCTACAGGTCCTGCTAGTTATTATTATCATTATTTAAAAAAATAAGGTTGAAGAAAAGGCAGTGAAAATCTATAGTTTTTCATGAACAAATATTAGCTTGAAATAATAATCTAGTTTTCAAATAGAATAATTACCCCCCCCCCCGATTTATTGATTTGTGGACTATCTTTTTCCATTAAACAAACATTATCAGTGTTGAGAACTCATCTGACTTTTCTGTTAGTGACACACATTTTCCAGATGGAGAGAATATTTATGTTGTGGACACACACACACAAAATATAGGGCAAGTGGTAAAAGAAGTCCAAACCACCACTTCACTCAGATACACATGGAACCAACTAGAAAATTAGATTAGAAACGAAATAAAAAAATTGGGGGTGGGGAACTGGGTTCATTCCCACTGATAAGTTAAAAAAAAAATGGGGACTAATTTTCTAGGAAGAAGTTTAAAAAGTTTGGAGTCGTTTTTAAAAGATAAGGAAAGACAGAAATAAAGAAAAGCTAAGAATTTTAAAAGAGAGTTTGTAGGTATAAAACTATTAGGAGTAGTAGAAGTCTTATTGAAATTACGAAAGAGGCACACCTGTAAATCTGGCTGCAAAGGAAGAAGGAGGAGGAGAAGGAAGAGTAGTAGTAGTAGTAGTATATAGACTAACAGTTTTTTGTTTGTTAACCAGTTGCAATAGTCTGTTGTCTCTGCAAATGTAGGATTTACAAGAAAATACTTGCATGGTTAGGGTTTGGTAAAGGAGAAAATATCCCTGGAAAAAAAGAATTTAATAAATTCCCTACAAGAAATTTTTTTTCTTTTCTTTTTCTTTATTTATTTAAATATGTATATAATTTTGCAGTAGTAGGAGTCTTAGTAGGGTGAAATGTAGATGAATAAAACTTGAAACTTTTCATCAGCAGGAAAGTTTTACAAGTAATGGGGGAAAGAAAAGAGACAAAATGGAGGGAGGAAAATAAAAAAAAAGAGGATAAAAAAAAAGTTGGTAGAAACCAGAAGGCCTTTAAGAATGAATTAAGAATGTTAAGAAAATCAAAAGATATGTGGGGAGGGGGGGGTCAATTTATTCAAGGACCAACAGGAAATGGACCCACACCTGAAATGTTTGATAAAAAAAGAAAAAAGGACCCAGTTTTTAAGGTTTTGTATTATCAAAATATATGCAATACTCCTGTTGGGCCGTTTATTTTAAGTGGGAGAAATTTAAAAGAAGAATCAATCAAACTTTATAAAATTTAATAATTTCTCTTTTTTCAACTTGCTTACTTATTTGAAAAAGTGGTAATTTATGAGGAAGTGCGTCCCGGTCTCCTGCCTCAAAAATTGCTACCCGGTGACTATTAAAATAACGACCCAGCTCAGTCTATTCAAAACTATCCATCTTTATATCTATCTATCTATCTCAATTTGTTCATATTTATCTATATTACTTTAAATACTAAGATTTTCTTTTATTCATGTTTGTTTAATGTCTTGTTTTTAGTTTAAATAAACAAGAATTACGACAAAAAAAGATGCGACCCCCCCCCAAATACATTTACTTGTCGAAAATATCTATCTATCTATCTCCATTTGTTCATATCTCTCTATATTATTTTGTTTGTTTATCTATCTCAGTTTATTCCAAACTATATATCCATCTTCATATCTAAACAAGAATTACAACAAATTACGACAAATAAACTTGAATAGACTGAGCTGGGTCGTTATTTTGATAGTCACCGGGCAGCAATTTTTGAGGCAGGAGACCGGGACGCACTTCCTCATAAATTACCGAAAAAGTTTGCATTAAGCTAGGAAATGCATACAAACACACAAGCCATGTGATGTCTATCTAATGGAAGGTTCTTTTTTTGTCTTTCTTCTTTTTAAATTTAAAGTTTGGAAAGAAAGTCATTTAAGTTCCTTGTCTACCAACCAAGTCTGTAGTGGTTTACTGATTTGAGAGATGTGAGGCAGGAGGTGGGGGGTGTCCCTCTTACCCCACTCCCCACCCCCCGTAACTACCCAATGGTAATGGGGTTTTCTTTGAGAGAAAGGCAGGGTAAGGGTTAGTTGAGTCAATGATTTAGACCATATGGAAATCATTCAGAAAAGGCAAGGGAGGTAGATGTAGAGAAAGACGGGTCGAGGTAGTAAGCAGTGGATTTGGTAAAAGCTCAGGTTTGTTATGGGGCGGAGGAGGAGGGGGGGGGGTTATAGCATGGGAAATAGGAAGTTGGGGTGAGTTGGAGGAGAGGATGGGTACAGTTGAGAGAGGGAGAGAAAAAAAATGAAAAGCCATATGGGGAAAAAAAAGAAAAGAGAGGAAAAAAAAACAGGAATGGAAGTAAACTGAGAAATAGTAGAGTCTACATTCATTCAGATTTAAAAGTAAAAAAGAAATTGTGAGTGAATGTGTAGAGACATTTTGACAGAAATAAATTAGATCATTGTGATGTGATACATAATCATATATATATATATATATATATATATATATATATATATATATATATATATATGTGTGTGTTTGGTGGAGTGGTCTCGTGTCGGTATCAGCCGGACAGCGAGCGAGTTTATCTCCATTTCACTAGTGCTAGACGAGGGGGGTAGGTGGAGCGCTACGCCTACCGTCAGCTCCCCAACTTTACCACACAAATCAGATTACTCAATCTGTGCTATTCATGTGCTAAGTTGGCAGGGAATGGTATTAAACTGGGAACCTTGCGATTCAGAGGCAGGTACTCTACCAACTGAGCCAAATCGGGTCTATAAAACCTGAATTATAGAAAAACACAATCCTTCTTTCTAATACATAGGGGGGGGGGTGTCAATTTGATAAATTCAACTTTGTTCAATACAGTTGGTTTAAGAAAATTGTTTAGATTTATAAAAACACAAGAGTCGCATTAAGAGTAATTGTTGCTTTTTTTCTTCTTCAAACAATAAAATAAACATTAAGTAAAACATCAAAATGTAATTCTAGTCACAAAAATTGAAATCTTTCAATGAAAGCAAAACATAAAAAATTAACATTGGTCATAATTATAGGTAATCTAGATTGAGTTTGATGGGAATTAAAATTTAATTCACAGAATCACGGAAGTATTTGCTTTGGCAGTGGATTATACTAAAATTCTATACCGTTGACGCCATTTTAAGTGTAAATTTTCCACTATGGTATAAGGGAGGTAACTCCAAAAGACATCCAAACTTAATTCTGGTTATCTTCCCTTGATTAGTCGTTATTTTCAAGTAATTTTGAAATAAACTCAGATTTAGACACAAACATCGAATCATAAAAGTGCATCTTTTATTCTTTCTTTCCTTCTTTTTTTTTTAAGGAAGAACGATGAAAATCCCTGATTCATTGAGACAGGGTAACATATAGAAATGGTTGAAATTTCAATAAGAGAGTGGGGAGTTAATGGGTGATCAAAACAATTGTTAAAAAACAACAAAATGATTGAATTTGGATGATTTCAGAAATAATGGTAAGAAAAAATAATAAAATTAAGAGAACATTTTGGGGAACTATCCAATTACTTAATAGCATTATATATATATATATATATATATATATATATATATATATATATAACAAGAATTTTAATTTTTTTAAAGGTTGATATGAGAAAAGGAGAGATGTGCAAGGAAACAAATAAATAAAACCTTTTAATAAGGGGGGGGGGTTCATGATTAAAAGTCAACATGCTAGTGTTTGCCAATGGCTCAAGAAAATTGATAACCTAAACTTAATTTATATATATATATATATATATATATATATATATATATATATATATATATATATATATATGAAACTGACGAGTCAAAGAAATACAGAAATAAATCTATATCTACACCAAGGTATCCATTTATTCATAATACTCCAAATATGTAAAAATATACACACAAATCTTTATATGTACGTTTGTGTTCTCAAATTTGGTTGAGTCCTATCAAGGAAACACTTGATATCACATAGGGAAAGAGAGAGAACCACATTTTAAGTATTGAAGTAGACAATCAGGAAAAGAGAAATTGTGGCAAGGAGATTTCCTAGATTCAAACAATAATCTAGGATCACTAATAAAAAATAAAAATAAAATAAAATAAACTGGAAATCTCTGTATAAAGATGTTTATGAATTATTTTTTATTATTTAAGTCCTACATGTGTCAGAAATCAAATAAGAATTTTGTGTGTGTGTGTGTGTGTGTGTTTTTTGTTTTTTTGCTAAAGAAACAATTTCATCATCTATAAATGATTCTGAATTGTTTCAATAGTCAAATGTTTGTTCAACATAGATCATAATTTTGAAAGAGATCTATTTGATCCATACATGGGACCCTAACAGGTACTACCAATTGGTTTAAGAGTGGACCTGGGAGTAATGACAATGAAGGGAATACTACACACTCTCCATATTTCCTCACTATTAAATGTAGGTTAGTGTCATAGCCAGGAGGGGCCTCTGCAAGTGATGCAGTCTGCATATTCTAAACCAGAGACAGAGAGAGAGGGGGGAAAGGGGGGCGCAAAGCTTAAAAACAAAAACTAACAAAGAACTACTTGTCTGCATTTATGAGATGATGCTTGATGTGAATAATATTACATTTAACAAAGGCTATCAATTTGGAGTAGATTAGAAAAATGAATGTGACTTCCAGCCGGGTAGAATGAGGCGGTATAGGGCATTAAGAGTTAAAGTACTTAAATAAAATAAAAATTTAAAAAAAATTTTTTTTTTTTGTCTTTTTCCAGCTCCTACTTTCTGGTAGATCCCTTAGCCCTCTTACTCAAGAAAAACAAGCTTATTTGCTCTTAATCAATAACAATTCACTTTTTGCCGCTGACCAACTGAAAATTTCTTAAGTGGATTTCTTTATAATAATAAAAAACAAAAAAACACATCTGTGAATAAAACAAAGCATAGATGTAGAAAACTTGTTTCACAATTTAAAAAAAAACAACAACTTACCTCATGAAACAATTGAAGAGGTTTGAGTTCAATGTAATCCATTTTAAGCTCTGTTTTCTTAAGCGGATATACAACAATAATAAAGACTCTTTTTTGCCATGTGTTGGTTACAGACGGATATATAGATCAACAAGAGAGACACACACACACATGTACATAAATCTAATTTACATGTGTGTCATTAGATGATTTAATTTGATAAAACTCATTTTGAAAATCTTTGATTGTTGCCTTTTTTTTTTTTTTTTAGTTCTTCAAAATATTTCCATTTTATAATAAATCCAATTTCAAGTGAAATGTTAATCCACCATTTGTAAGAGTTTCTTTTTTTTTCCTTCTAATTTTTCTAATGGCCGCTTCTGATGTAATGAGACAGAGAGCATTGGACTGATAGAAGAAAGGCCAACCACCACCACCCAATCAGGTAGAAAGAAAATTGGATGAAAAGTGGTCAACATTAGCGGAGTAGGATTATTAAAACAAAAAGTAATCCAAGGTCAATTCAAAATATTATTGATTGGCAGACGGGGTGGCGAAAAAAAAAAAAAAAAAAAAAGAAAGTCTACCTGGATTTTTTTAAAAAGTCCCTCATTAAACAAAGCAGAAATGAAACCCCAAAAGAAATCCGAAAGGCTTGTTAAGACTTTGTATTTCAGCTTCTTTCAAATAATGTTGATGGGGTGGGGGAGTATAGAGAGAAAGAGAGAGAGGGTGATAAACCCTTCTTTTTTTTTTTTTCAGTTATTTGTTACAGAGTATAAGGGAATTGTAATTTTTATGTCAGGTCTAATTTATCACAAGTGAATTCAAAGAAGTTGTGTGTGTGTGTGTGTTTAGGTGTGTGTGTGCATGCAAGTGTGTGTGTTTTAGGTGTGTGTGTGTGTGTGCAGTGTGGTGTGTGTTTAGGTGTGTGTGTGTGTGCATGCAAGTGTGTGTGTGTTGGGTTGAAAATGATGTTCAATAATATGATGGCCAGCTGTTGCATGTTGTCTGATTTTACAAACAGCAGCCATGCGGGAATGTCACAGCTGGGACCTTGTTTATTGGTCAGGGCAGGGTTAGCCATACAACACAGTTTGGAACAGTTGAAAAAAAGAAAAAAGAAAGAAAAAGAAAAAAACGAGAATCCAAAGCAGCAACCACCCAGTTCGAACAAAAAAAAACAAACATCAGCAGCAGCAAAGGAGAGAGAGAGAGAGAGAGAGAGAGAACAATAAAATAAGGAGAGAGAGAGAGAGAGAGAGAGAGAGAGAGAGAGAGAGAGAAGAAAGAACCTGCAATGTCTGATAAAGAATAATGTCGTTGAGTCAGAAAATAATCCATGAGGGAAATTTCTGTGTGGACACACATCAATATTGAACATCAATAAGCCACTCCTTTTGTCAAGAAAAAAAAATCCAATAATACTTATATGTTAAGAATACTATCATTCTAATACCTACCTTTGAAATAAGAGGGGGGGGGAGACAACAAAATAATCCATATAAGAGGTGGATGGTTATAATCTTGAAAAAAAAAAAAAAAATATCCTAGTCAACAGAAATCTGCTAAAATGATGTTGACTTAAAATTAGATTGTGATTTAGGAAAAGGTATAACGTTTTATAAAATTGTATTTTACACTTTTAAGAGAAAAAAGAAATCATTTTCAAATCCTTTTTAAAATAAAGACAGAATCAATATTAATAGAATAAGATATTAAATTCATTAAGTTGAAGGCATTTCAGGAAGAATTCTTAAGCCAATTTCAGAAGAGAAAAAGAAGAAAAACAAATCAAAATTATATAGAGAATCCTCTCAGACATTTTTACAAAATTTTGAGAGCTATTTATGTTTTTAAAATAAAAGATCAAAATCCAAGAGAAGAATTGCAAAACTATCAAATCAATGTTAAAATCTCTTCAATATTTCCATCACTTATAAGATTTAAATAAAAAAAAAAAAAATCATTATTAATAATAAAAGAAAAAGAAATAAAATCATAAATAATGCATAAAACTCTTTATATTCCATAATAAACCAACTCTTGTAATTGTTTTGAATGAATATTTCAAGATCTGAACCGACTAAAGAAAATTTATTGAGAATAAGAATAATCAAAATAGCCCTGAAATAATTTTATCAACAGTACACACACACATTGAGATATATCTAATAGTAATCTGTATGATTCTGGTTAGGTTTTAGTAGACCCTGGGGCAGGGGTACTTGACCAAAAACACCCCAGTTTGATACTCCGATTTTCTAATGATTCCCAGAATTAAAGGCATTTAAGAAATGATTAAATATTGACTCAAGTCAAAATAATATTAAAACATGAATAAATATACAAGAATGAATGAATCCTCAACTGTATATCAAAAGAAAAGAAAAAAAAAGAAAGATAATGAAGACAGTTAATGTGAGAATAAGATTTGAGACAGTTAATGTTTAGAATAAGATTGGGGGGGGGGGAAACGGATAGTGATGTTGTGCACAATAAAATTTGCATTAAAAAAGAATAAAAATGAAAAGCTCTATTGTCACTAGTTTGAAAGTAAATCTCAAGAAATGCTAAATTGACATCAAAACCTGGGGGACACCAGCAAAAGACAAAACACACTGGAAAACCACTATCAGAGATGGCACCGGTGCTTCCGAATGCAAATGAACTGCAGAGCTAAAAGGTAAGGGGACGACTATTGATGGAGCAAAGACAGCAATCTTGACCAGCACAACCCCAAGGAATAACATGTTCACACTGTAGCCAAAGTTGCAGGACTAAAATCAGCCTCATTAGGACAAGATTGAGACTAGAAGAACCTCAACCTCATGTTCACCAATCATTGTATCACGAATTACAGTCACTTTTTAAATAAAAGACTTACAATGTTTAAGTCTTGTATTCAGTTTATAAATGGCTGATTGTATTTATTGAAATAAACAGTTAATAGTGATAAATTAGAGGTAGAACTTATAAAGTGGAATTCATTGAATGTTACACTACTGTTATTATACTGCCTCATGTTATTGTAGAACTTTATATTCTTAACTTTTAAACTATCTAAATTATAATTCATAACACCAAAAGACAAACTTTGAGAGTAATTTAAATGTTAGTAGAAATCATACTAAGTTTTTATTGTCTCATAAATCATATTGACCTGTACCATTATTAGGAATGTTGTAGTTTGTAAACCAACGTGTAAACCGAAAGCAAGTTAACCAATACAGATTGACTATGAGGTCAGATACATTGGTAGTTACAGTTAGTTGCATGTTTGGATTAAATGGTATATCTAGCCCAGAATTTGAGATCCAAATCTAAATGTTGTTGTTTTTTTTTTAATATTCCATTTTAATATGGAAAGTATGGTATTTACGAACAATTTTAAAGGAAAAGGGAAAAGAAATCAGGTTATTTTTTAATAGTTATGCTAATGATGTTTCAAATCTCAGTTTAATAATTATTAGCTGAATAATACCGAGTCTAATTTGTATGTTTGGCTATGGAAATTTAATTTGGAATCAAATTAGTTTTTGTCTGAAAGAGGTCAAGTTGAAAATAAAGATTTTTTTTTTTTTTTTAATAATTCGTGTGAGTGTGTGTGTGTGTCTACTTTGATGATATTCATCCCACATGGAACTAATGAAAAGAATTACTAAGTCCTACTTACTGAACCACTTTTCCTTCGTTTCTGTGCTGCAGGATTTGGAGGTGTGTATTTTCCCGTTCTAGCACCTAAACAAACAAAAAAGAAAAGATAAATATTTAAATACAATTATAATTACATAAACTTTCAACTTACAAAAAAAAAAAAAAAAAAAAAAAAAATTTTTAAATACTCAACACATTAAGCAAGGGGGATAACTATTAAGCAAACTATTTGTCAGTAGAGGGAAAAAGAGAAAAATATTTTTTTATATCAAGATTTTTAGTTAATTAATAAATATTATAAGAATATATATTAGCATATTTATTCGTTCGTATAATTCTAAAATTATGTAAAATTATTTATTTCCAGTAACATACTTTATCTAAGTGTATTTGACTACTTGAACTAATATCTTATATTCAGTGTGAATCTTGGGAGTACATGAGTTACTCCCCTTGCATCATAAACTTCCTTCTCAAACTTTAATGCAAAATGGATTTTAAAAACATTGTTGCTTGTTTTTTTTCCCTTTAAATATCAGATCTTCCTTGACCAATTTATTAAGACCTAATGTGTTAAAAACTTTTTTTCTCTTCATTTGGATGTAAGAGAAAAATGCCCCAATATAAATATGTTCCAAATAGTTATTTAAAAAAAATGAAAGAAAAAAGTTGATGAAATTTGAGAGGCAATTAAGAAAATGAAGTGACTTACCTCGTTCATCTATTCCTCTTTTGTTAGTGAATGCATAATAAGGTGAGCCTGGTTTGTTGGCAGGAGAGAGAGGGTCTGGAGACATTGGCATATTGTTACCCAACATGCCCTACAAAGCAGAAAAAGAAAAAAAGAAAAATTACATTTGAAATACACAACTGAAATGCTTTCATAACAACAAGTGGTAAGAATTGAGAAATAATAAAATATGTTTACTCTTAAAGTGCTATACCACCTCATTCCACCCGGCTGGAAGTCACAATCGTTTTAACTAATCAGCCCAAACAATAGCCTTTGTTTAAATTTGATATTAAACATATTTAGAAATCTTTGATTTAAGGGAAATAATAGGTAACTTTAGATGCAAAGGTCATTTTTAGCCATTTTTTTTATACATCCTTATAGGAATGCTCTGGACTTAGAAAAATCTCAACAGGATGTTAAGAGTTTTAAAACCGATTTTCCAAATTTGTTAATACTTCCTTTTAGAATTTGAGTTCTGAATAAAAGATAAAAATTATCAAAAGATGCTATTTGTAAATATGGATAGGAAATTAGAAGAAAAAAACTTGACCATTCCATTTTTTGTCTCTCTCTCTCTCTCTCTCTAAGTGATATATCAATACTTGTGTTCCTTACTTGTATGACCGTTATCATCTTGCAAACACCCTCTGGTTAAAAATGGCCAAATCAGCCAAGATAAAATGTATAAACTGATTATCTAGTATTGCTTATACTCCTAATACTTATTCATGTGTCTTTTTTTATAAAAAATTAAAGGACAAGGACATGCTACACAGAAAAGATGAAAAAGAAAGAAAGAGTAAGGAGAGAGAGAGAGAGAGAGAGAGAGAGAGAGAGAGAGAGTGCACAGAAGCTATAACGCTAATCTGTTTCAATCTAACATAATGAAGAGATGAGAATAAGGAAAGATGGAGTGGGGGAGTGGGAGAGGGTTAAATCATGATTAGTATACTTTTTACATATTGAACTAAGCAATAGCTCTTAAGTAGACATAAACATTGTAATAATTAAATTATGATACTGTGGTATATCCACAGGTCCTGCTAGTATCATAGGTTATAATATACAAAAGGGAATGTAATTTATTATTTGATTAAGTAGAAGAAATAAAATTTGGTTGATATGAATTATGTTAATCCATCTTGAATAAAATTCTAACCTCTTTTATGAGTTGATTTGACTTGATCAATAATAGATTACACAATAGGAGAGTGCAATCAAATTTCTGTTAACTGTTATGAAGTGTACAGAAGAAGTTCATGTTTTTAGTCAGTTTTGTCTTAGAAATCTGTCACCTTGTCAACTATTGAAAAATGACATTTAAATTTTAAAATTTATAATCCTAATTATTGAAAACTAATTTGAAGAATTGTCAAAATGATTTCCTCAACAAGTGGATCTACAATGGGGAAAAAAAGAACACTTTCTTTTAGGTTGAAATAAACTGGATGCTCTCACACTCATTAGATGGGCCTGCTTAATTTAAAACGACAGCTAAAATTAATTTCACTTTTTTTCAACTGTTAAAATGTAATTAAATCCTCTTTTCTTGTTGTAAATGTTTGTCATTTTATAATTCAATCATACCAAATATACTAACAGACATTAATCTTTGACCATAGCTAGAATAAAGCAGAGAGAGAGAGAGAGAGAGAGAGAGAGAGAGAGAGAGAGAGAGAGAGAGAGAGAGAGAGAGAGAGAGAGAGAGAGAGAAGTTGAATGCACACATGGTTGGTTGGTTGGTTGGTTGTTTTACAGCATATCAACCCTTTTTGATATACGGTTTATTACAGTACTTGCTATTGCTTAAATGGTTACCCATCTAAGTATTGAATAGGCTCATCATTGCTTAACTTTGGTGATCTAGTTGAAACTTTCAACATGATTTACCATAAGCAATACACACATGACGTAACAGTTATCATTGTAGGAAATGGAATTGGTAAACCAAGTTCAAATCCTGAACAAGGCTGTTTACATTCTAATGCCCTTGAAGAAGGCATCAGTCCATCTCTTTTCTTCCCATTTATGGGTAAGTAGTTGGGCAGAATGGGTTCTTTAGCCTTGATTAGGCAACTAGTCTAGGAGAAGGAAAACCGAATTCAAACCAGCTTTATTGATCTTAAAATGTCACATCCTGTTTGTGAATCTATTTGTCTGAATTTTTTAGATGAGGCTTGATAATTTGATTAGGCAACTAGGAGAAGGAAAACAGAATTCAAACCAGCTTTATTGAGCTTAAAATGGATCTTAAAATATCACATCCTGTTTGTGACAGATGGGTTGGGTAAATAGAGATACATACAGAAGAGTTTTCTTTTTCTTAATTCTGAAAAAGAAACAGAGCTAACGCAAAGAAATTCACTTTGTCTTCTTTAGGTGTTTCTTGTCCATACTTGGGACAAGAAATACCTGAAGAAGGTCAGGAGGCACATCGGCCGAAATGTTGTGTATATAACAATAAAAATGAGAACAATAATCCAAAAAATCCAAATAATCCAAATTATCAAGCCTCATCTAAAAAAATTCAGACTAATAGATTCTTTTCCTGATTTAAAACTTTATGAAGTTTGAAAACAAACATTTGAAAAGAGAAACATATCTTAACTCTTAACATCCTGTTGAGAATTTTCCAAGTCCAGAGCCCCATTCTATAAGGATTTATCAAAAATGGTTCTTTTCATTTAAAGTTACCTGTTATTTCACTTAAATCAAAGACTTCTAAATATGTTTAATATTATATTTAAACAAAGGTTATTATTTAGGGTAGATTAGTAAAAGGAATGTGACTTCTGGCTGGGCAGAATGAGGTGGTATAGGACATTAAGAGTTAAATTCATCAAAAGATTTGTAGAACCAAAATGAAGATGATCCCATTTTTAAACAATGGGAAATTAAAGTTTTACCGATATCAAAAGAAAAAATCTTATTGGTTTGCATAATTGGTTGTCACATCCTCTAAGGTTAATTGGTAATATGGAGGCTTTAATTCATTGTTGAGCTACAAGATGTGTGTGTGAAGGTGAGCTTGATTGTTGGTAGGCAGTAAAAAAAAAAAGGGTTGGGGTAATTAACTAT
>CM042157.1:82162398-82172398 GCA_023376005.1 Doryteuthis pealeii
AAACATCACTTTGTTTATCTTTTCTATAGTATTTACATAAATTATTATTTATTATAATTAATTTTAACAACATGAAAACTTGAGGTTTTCATTGAGAATTTGGACAGTTAGGTTATAAATGACAAATAGAAAATTACTTAGTGTTGCACTCATATATATACAATTTTATCAACTATATAATTTAGAAATAAGTGCAAACTTTATTGAAACTCTTAGAGTTAACAAAAATGTTGAAATTAATTACTATTATCAATCAAGTTTAATCAGATTTAAAGAGAAAAAACAGAGAGAGAGAGGAGAGAGAAGGGAGAGAGAGAGATAGGGAGAGATGAAAGAGAGAGAGAGAGAAAATCTTTGATAGATGTCCAAGCTATTTTTCTGTTTACCATTAGTTAACAAAAATTGATAACAGGATGAATGCTATTTGGAAAATAGAAAAAGCTTTATTAAGATCAATTAAACATTACTACGCAAACCAAAAATGTTCATTTTTTTTTTTTTTTTGGAACGGTTGAGCTTAAAGTACACATTCAAATGTTAAAGAATTTTTTTTTTTTAATATAAGGTAATACATTTTCTGCAAATTTTGAATTTATAACTACAACCCCCCACCCCAAAAAATAAAAATGTAAGCAATCAGAAATGAATGAAGAAAAGGTAACTTTTTTTGTAAAAGGAATTTATAGTAAAGTAGAAAAAGTTTCAGAGAACTACAAAATTAGCTGAGAAATTTCAAAGTAAAAATAATAGATTTTTGGATAATAATAAATAAATAGAATTAGAAAATTAAAAAAAAAAAAATAAATAAATTTCCTTTTTTAAAAGTCCTTTTTATTTTAAGTAATACCAAGTTATGCACGTAGAATTAAAGTGACTTCGGTTCTTTATCTCAACAGCTAATGTTAAGTTTTCTGATAGTTTGTTAAAGAGAATCATCTGATAGAAAGGGAGGTAACTCTTATAGCATACAAACAATGCTATTGAAGAACATCAGGTAGCACAAATTGACCTAATAAAATGGAGGATTATATTAGCTTATTTCTACCAAATGTCAATAATTGGATTTTAAAAAATCTTGAAAAACAGAAAAACTGAATGGTATTTAAAAAAAAAAAATAATAAAGATATGGCGGTTGTAAGTCGAAAGAAATTGAGACTTAAGAATCAGTCATAAAAGTTTGTTAAATTTTTCCCCACTTCAATTTCTGTGATTTTCTTATATGATGTCAGTAGGGATGATGTGAAGACTGTTTAGAATTGACAAATTGTAATGAAAGCTCTGTGTGTGTGTGTGTGTGTGTGTGTGTGTGTGTGTGAGAGAGGGGGGGGTCTTAATCATTAGAAACAAGAAGCAGAATCAATTGCAATTTTTTCGTTGGTTTCAATATTTTTAATACATAAAAAAAAAAAAAAAAAGTTATTTCCCTTTAGCCGTTTAAGTTTTTTTAAAAAAAGCCCAACATTCTGACTTTCTCAACTTAATTTGTTTTTTTCCACTTTTCTTTTTTAAATAATAATATAATTATTTAAAAACAATACAATAATTTAATCAAAGCTCAACTTGGTAATTTGGGTTCTGAATAAAATTTCTCAAAGAAAAATAAATTTAAAAGGGAACTTTCTTCAGGCAAACAGTAAATGATAAAAGAGAAAAAGATTTTTTTTAGAAAGATATTTTTAAAAATTCACCTGTTGCACCCTCCCCATAATATATATATATATATATATATATATATATATATATATATATATATACACACACATATATATATATATATACACACACCCTTTCAAATCTTTCCATTCAAGCAGACTTCTTTCACAATTTTTCAGGTTTTGGAATGGTAGGATATATCTACCATAAATGCTGATATTTAGCTAGTTCCTGGATTTTTAAGAGGGCAGATAAAGTCAGTAAGAGAAATATCAGTTCTCATTGTGAAGATCATTTTGAGCAAAAATAATAAAGCAATAAAAAATATCAGCCTTTACTCAAAGTACACCTAATGGATTGGGTGGATGGGTGGGGGATGTTGCTGGGGTGCAAATTGATCCAACAGGCACATAGGTGCCAAAAATCAACTTTGACGAATACCAAGAAAAAGATTTTTGGTTTAGAGAATCTTAGATCAAAGATTGTACATGTATTGAAAAGGTATTTTTTTTCTACTTACCTGAGATGATATTGAATTATCCCTGGAATAACCTGAGCGATTGTAGGGGATATCAGAGTTTTTATCTGAGTTAAAAAGAAGAAGAAAGTTAATTTTCCACATGAATTAAAACTGATTAATAATAAACCAAGTAAAAATATTTGGTGAGAAATTTGTGGATATATAATCAAGACATTTACACAAAATAAATTGAAAACGAAATGATTGATCAACAATGATATTGAGTTGAGAAGGCTTTTTTTCTTTTCTTTCTTTTCATTCATTATTTTTTCAGCGAAACAATTTACACTGTATCTATTGACTTCTGTTTAAAGCATCCATTATTAGTGCTGAATTAAATTCAGCAAATAAACACACACAAGACCCCCCCCCTCCAAACCAAAACACCTTTAAAGCACTTGACAAGATAAAGGGACTAATTATTTGCCCAATGTTTATGTCAAACATGGGCAACCTTTATCAAAAAAGGTGCACCACATCAGACAGGGCTCCTCATCAGTGCAGGTCACACTACTAAAAAAAAAAAAAAGATTCGAGGTAATCTTATGTTAAGGTACATCAACCATTTTTCACTACAGAAGACAATATCTATCTTAGAGAAAAGTTGATTTTTATTTTCTCTCTTCAGGAAAAAGAACTTTGTATATAAAAATAATTAAAGGTCTATTTAGTAAGAAGCAGAGGTCACATTTTGGCTACGATTGGTTTATATCGACTTGTAACAAATTAATTTTTTAAAACAGAAATTTGTGTTTATAAATTCAACAAGGCCTTCATCAGATGATGACTCTGGGTTCAGGTAGGGTTTCAGGGTTGAAACATCATCACTACTAAACCAAAGTACCCCAGCAGTATCTCACGATACCACCAGACTTTCTTGGTTTGTTGTCACACTGTGGGATTGCCATATCCACGCTGATGTAGTAAGAGCCTTATCCTGAATCTTTTCAATGTATTTCCTCTTGTCTGGTGGAGAAAGTCCAAGTTTAGTAAAAAATGTGAAGATTGAGTTGGTAATAAATCCTCGGCATCCGACTTCGATAGGAAATACATCCATTATCCATCCATTTCTGAACATTGTTCTCGTAGATCTTTATATTTTCCCAATTTATGCTGATGTGCCCAGTCAAGAATTTCTTCATATAAAATGGATATAATGGAATTTGGGAGACACGTTGGTATATTTTATTATTTGTAAATGATGATGAAATAGAAATACTTACGCATTATGGACATTTCATTACTCAAAAAAGAGTGCATGTCTTCATTATTTTGACCATTATATGGTGGGTTTTCATACAACTGGAAAGAAAAAATAGAAAAATGAATAAAAATGGATCAAGAAAAATTCATTGTAGAATTTTTAAGAAATAAAAAAAATAAATTTTCCCAGATAAAAAAATATATTCAGTTCTCTTTCGATATGAAAACTTTTCAGAATACAAAAATAGGAATTTACAAATATTTTTTCTTCAATGAATCCGACTTCAAGAGTAAAGAAAGAAAAATGTCACATTTCTACAAAGATAAGATGATGATGATGATGATGATGATCATCATCATCATCATCATCACTATTATACTGTTTGTATGAATGAATGATTATTTCATTTTTCTTATTGTATTATTAATAAAAAAAACATGTTTATTGTTGTTGTTTTGTTTTATCAGTAGTAGTAGTCCCTATAAAATGAAATAAATTCAAAAGATTTGAATATCTACCCTGAGGATTTATTATGTTAGGGCATCATCCTGCTATTCGAATAGAGGATGAAATTAACTTAGAAATACTATTTTCCCCCATGTTTGTAATTATCTGAATTAATCACTATATATTTTAGAATAATGTAGACACATAGTAAACAGTGACCGTCAGTTTCTTTGTTATGCTATCCTTCGATATTAAGGTAATTAAGTTAAATTGAATAAGACATTTTGATAAAATATGTTTGCTCTTTCTTTAGCTTGTATTTATTGATGATAGCCAAGAGGATGATGAAGTAAAAAATAGAATGAGATTAATTTAAAAACAAATGGAAGATTATAAAAATCAAAGTAAAGGTTCATCTACAAAACTTTCTTTGTTAGCTGTTTCAAATTCACTGAGATTTGATATATATATATATATATATATATATATATATATATTAGGAAAAAATAACAAAGGAGATTTAGATTAGAAGCCTTATAGACTATTTCAGAGGACCTAGAGGAATTATCTTTCAGTTCCTATCATCAGATGCGTCTGATGATGGGAACCGAAAGATAATTCTTCTAGATTACCTGAAATAGTCTATAATGCTTTCAACCTAAATCTTCTTTGCTATTTTTTCTGAATATAATTTTGTTCTGTGACTGACAATAAGACCACACATTGAGGTCTGCAAATTATACCTATTGGAAAACTACTATGTTGTAAGGAAGATTTCTTCACTCCACCTTTGAATATATATATATATATATATATATATATATAAACTAGGCGCAGAATAAAAGCAAATATGATGATACTGTTAAGCCTAGATGTCGGACTGTAAGCTTTTCTCTCTATTAAACCATTTGCAAATCTGTGCATTTAGATCGGATGTGCACCCCCCCCCCCCCAACAGCCGGATCCCAAATACCTGGATGATAGTTTAGGTGGTGGTCTTTTTTGTTGTTGAAGGACATGTTTGAAGTTGCAACTTGGTCAACAGAGGGAAAACTGCTAACAACATATAAGCACTTATGTAAATAATAATAATAATAAAAATAATACATTTCTTTTTCTCTTTTTTGGGGGTAAGTTCTACCATTTTCATCGTTAGTGTTGATTCTTTGAGCAGCTGTTACTTTCTAACAAGAAGCCAACACCATTTACAAGAAACAATACTAAAAAAGTAATGAGAAGATGTTGAAATAGCAAAGCTATCAAACAAAATAATGCTATCAAAGTTCACTATAAGAGTAAGAGACATTTTGCTAAATGCTTCAATGCCAAAAAGGTTATAAATAAATCTGTTCTCGACAAGAAAAGTACATTTCTCAACACAATAGAGGCACACTTGGTGTAATGGTTTCTTGTCAATAAGCAAATGGAATTGGTAACATCAGTTCAAATCCTGAATGAGGTTGTTTGTGTTACACTTCATGCTAATGCCCTTGAGAAAGGGTATGAATCTGTCTGTTCTATTGCAGCTATGGGTAAATAATAAGGCAGACTTGATTCTTTAGCATTGGAAAGGCAATCAGTCTAGAAGGAACACTTAGAATTCAAACAAGGTGTATTCGACTTAAAAATTGACCTTGTGTCATCTATGGTGGATGGATTGGGTAAATACACATGTCTCAGCACATTTATACAACATCTTATTATAATGGAGATTGTGGGTTTGACTGTCTGTAACCGAAACTATATTACTATACAAGTCACAATTCCCTTTAGTTATTTACATCACATTCTCCATGATTCTATTTTTTATTTAAACCTCAATTATTAATAAAATTGTTTTATATCATTAAGACTGTTGACCATATCTACATACTAATAACATGCAGTTGTATTTATATATACAAGAAAATAGTGGTTTACAGTGTGAATTGGAAGGCTAATTTGCATATTGATCTTAAAAATGTGATTTTAATAAATATATACTTAGTATTATTGATTTCTAATTGTTTGGTTTTATATTAATGAATATGAGCAAAAATCTCGGGGATAAATCTTAAAAGAAATCCATTAACAAGAAGAAATAACTGTAATTTTATTCTTTACTTCCTATTTTAACTAAATAGTTAAATTAGGAAAATTTACCAATGAAAGACAGGAGTAATGGAAAATGATGGAAGAGTTAGTTTCAAAGTTGTTCTATTTTTCAATCATACCTCCTCTGTTCAAAATCTTTTTATCTGCATTCTTATTTAGTTTCATTAGCCTTTCTAATTTAATACAATATTTTATTACATTAAAACTTAAATACTTGCACCCGGAGGGTGCATATATTTGCTAGTATATACAATGAATTTATTAAAATATTAGAGAAATGTGCATTTCACCAGCACCCCTGCCACTAAAAAAAATAAAAAATAGATAAATGTTGATACCTTTGATCTGATAATTAGACATTTTTAGTGACAAATGAGTGTTTGTGTGTGTGTATATATATATATATATATATATATATATATATATATATATATATACACTACAAAAGAAAACTCATTTAAAATATTACATCAGCATTTTATTATCAATCTATAAAAAAAATAACCATCTAAAACATTTCCTAAACTATTTAAGTACTTAAAAAAAATTTATTTATCTACAAACAAACTTTTTTTTTTCTCTATTTCATGATCTTTTTAGTTGCTTTATAGTAAAACAAAAAATAGACCTTAATGGTGTCATGGACAGAAACATAAACTACATAAATTATTATTTTTAGTTGATACAAACGGGATAAAAAGTTAAATAAATGTTAAATTTAGTTTAAATCTAGCACTTACAAATTCCAAAAAAGTAGTGCGTATTATACACAGGAGATTTTTTTTTCTCCAGAATTTTTTTAGCTAAAAGTTAGGGGTGCAAATAATACTTAACGAATTATGGTATTTTAAACTAAACCAATTTTTGTAACAATTCTTAGCTATCCATTATTTGTTTGTTTTTGTTGTATTCTATTCCTTTTCGCTTCTTTCTTAGTTATTGTTCTACTATTAAAATTATCAGGAATTGTTTTAGAAAGTGAATTCCAATAAATATCAACACTAAATATAATGTTAATATAGTAAAAAAAAAAAAAAAAATGATTTAAAAAAAGGGTGGGGGTGAAAAAAAATCAATTCATTTTTATCTGAGTTAATTAGTTATAATCTTAGAAATGTTTGTTTCAATTGAATCCTTGTTGACACATAACAGAGAAGAGATGTGCCAATTCCTTAGGGAAGAAGACATTTTTGTTATTCATTCAACATTTGTAATTAAAGAGTCATTTACATTTAGCCAGAAATTGGCACCCAGGATTTACTCACACTTTTTGTGTACCAATTAACATTAAAGGACATTTGATTTATTTTGATTATTATAAGGAACCAGTTTAGCTCAGTTGGTAGAGCACTCACCAAGGAAGCGCAAGGTTCCTGAATCGATACTGGTCTCCCCCAACTCAGCGCATGAGTAGCACAGATTGGGTAATCTGATCTGTGCTGTAAAGTGGGGAACTGATGGTAGGTTCTCTGCCTCAGCAAAAACAATCTGACAGGTATAGCGCTAGCAAATAGGGGATAGACTCCCTTATTGTCCGGCTGATACTGATAATAGGCCACACTGCCAACTTTACTTAGATTATTATTATTTATATCTGATAAGGGACAGACACCGATGCTCTTGCGGAAATCAGCTCCAGCTATAAGGTCCAATTGACAGGAGGTCTGGATACACATCCTCATGGAAAGAAAGGCCGATGATAGCTGTAAGAAGTTTGAGGTAAGGTGACTCGAGCCCTCCATTCTGAAGCGACACATGACGGACACCATGGAAACATTTCCTACATTGAAGTCTGACCTGTGTGGCAGCGCCTGTATGTCGAGGATTTCATATGTGTGATGGGGTACATAAAAAAAAAAACAAGCTGGATCCGTGGGCTATCTGCGTGCTCACAACTGCTCACATCTGGACTACTTGTAGAAATGGCCTTATTCTGTCAAGAAGCGGCAATCACCATTACTCTAACTTTATTTGGCTGCTTTCAATTTATGTTTTTATCTTTTCAACCAAAAATTGATTTAAATGGAATTACATAACAAGCTAAAAAATAAATAAATAAATAAATTTTTTAAAAAAAGATGAAATTATGCAAATAATTTAGTTTGATGATATGGCATGGGGGGGGGGGGAATGAGTGCAATCTCAGATAAAATGCAAATTAGGATACAAGTAGAATTCTCAAAACATTTGATAGCTTTAGTTTATTTACTTAATGACATATCAACTTCTCATGGGTTATTTAATGCCAAAATTTGATTCATTTGAAATGCTTGATTATCATAACTATTTTAAAAGGTTCCATTACATTTTTATTTAATTTCACTTTCTTTGTCTATAATTATTTGTTTGCACAGTTATATGATATCAGCTATTCCTATCTGATACAAATAGTTTGCACAAAATTATATGGTATCAAATATTCCAATCTAAACTGAATAATTTGCACACTGTTATATGATATCAAGAATTCCTATCTAATTCTACTTCATATTAATCATTTTTGCATACAGTTATATGGTTTCAAGTATTCCTATCTAACACTAATAATTTGCAAGCAATTATATAGTTTCACGTAAATATTTTAGTAAACACTTATTCAAATAACTATTATTAATAAAAAATAATTTGCACATAGTTGTAATACTACTAATAATATGGTTTCAAATAATTCACTGCTATATGGTTTCAAAGGAAGCGCATGGTGTAATGGTTAAAGTCTTGGGAAATAGACATGTCGCCCCGAGTTCAAATCCTGGACGTGGTAATTGCATTTCACTCAGCGCTAATACCCTTGGGAAAGGTATGAATCCTACTCTCCCTCCAGCTATGGGTAAATAGTAGGGTAGACTGGGCTCTTTAACCATGTCTAGGAGAAGGAAAACTCTGAATTCAAACCTGATAAACTCCGCATAAGAAATTGACCTTGTGTTGCATCCTGCCCGTGCAGAGGGGTTGGTAAATATATATATATGGTTTCAAGTAACTATGATAATCCTTAGTAAAAAAAAAAAAAATCATATCTTTAAGTGTTCCTAATACAATATTTATAATTCAATAGCATCAAATATTTCTATCAAATATAAATATTTTTTAAACAGATCTGACTCCTAGATGGAACCCTAACAGGTACTACCATTCAGAGTCAGAGTGGACCTGGGAGTATTGACAATGAAGAGGTCCTTCCCACTCCCTAGATCTCCAGAACTGGAACCTCACCATCAGATACAGTTTCATGTCATACCCAGACCCCATCACCTTGGTGGTAGTGGGAGTCTTACCCCTGTGTTGAGGATCAAATCACTGTATTCTAAGACCTGCTGACAGGGTGGTCTTTCTTTAGAAGTAATTTTCTTTGAATTTAGGGAACAATTTTTAATTGTTTCCAGTTGTTTTTGGTTTTTTTTCTTCTTTTGATAGAAACAAGATGACTATCATCTCGACGACATTTAAGGAGAACAACATAACATTTGCTAGGAAATAATAGCTTCATTCTAAAAAGGAATAGTAGACAACAATGTTAATTAAATATCGGATTCTAAACAAGTAAATAAACAGACCTAATGGCAAATTAAAAGAAGAAGAAGAAGTAACTAAAAAAGAAGCAATGATTTTAACCCTTAAACAACCATTGTTTATGTCGGTTGAGAAAGGCAACTTCTTTTTTATTCTTCTACTCAAAAAAGGTCAAAAACCATCAACAAAAGTCGCAACTTACAACTGACATCCGGCATTCAGTAAAGTCAGGATATACTTAAACACTCCCACATTTTAATGACCAACGAAGAGGGATATCACATATATATATATATATTGAAACAAATTTGGTTAAACATAACAGAATCCTTATTGTTTTCAAGATTTTTTTCTTTCAAGTTTCCAAACAATTCTTTTGATGTTATTATCTTGAAAGTTGTTAATAAGTTGTCTGAAAGAGTTATTATAAGTATACCAAGTACTTTTGGTTCTTTTCTGAACCATCATCAAGGTATTGTATCCATGTAAACTATCATTAGCAAAATTGTTTAATATTTGACTTAAACTATTGTTTTTTTTTTTTTTTTTTTTTTTTTGGGGGGGGGGA
>CM042157.1:82177398-82227169 GCA_023376005.1 Doryteuthis pealeii
GGAAATAAATATTCAACACAGAAGATTTGGTTTGTTTTGTTTTACGGCATATCAACCTCGGTGCGTCATTTAATGCCGACAAAGTTGTGAAATAAATTCATTCTTAATGCATAATACAATTTTGTTTATAAACTCATGTTTTTCTATTTAACCCATAACTGGGTCAACACAGAAGAGTTGAACATTTAAAAAATGGGTGGGGGGTAATGTACAGCACTTAAAAAAATCTTATTCTGTTGGAGCTTGGCTATATTTATAGATAAAGAGTGCTCAATATTTGTAATAGAGCAGGGTCTTGGTCTTTGTAGAGACATATACTGAAATAATTTTTCTTGCTTCTAAAATCTATAAGAACTGCCCCCTCATTTTCCATTTTGTCAAAACTGCTACTAGCTGGAATTAAGATCATCTCCAAGAGTGTACGCATATTTCAAAACCAAAGTTTTAAGGAATTACCATTTCTAATTGAATTAAAGTCAGATTAGAATAATAATCATTTTCGATGAACAAACATGAAAATTTAAAAGTTATTTTTCATATTCAAGTTAAGAGATGAAGTTTTATGAATAAATGTGTTCAAAGAAAAATCAAGTCATCTTAATAGAAACATTTTTCCTTTAATAGATTTTTTTTTTTTTTTTTAATTATCATTTTATATAAAGAAATGGGGCCTAATTCCTCCTCTCTTCTTTTGAAGAAATTTTGTTATTACAATATTTAGGGTTTTAATTAAAGTTTGTAAATTTTAACTTTAGTTTTTATTTCAAATCAAATTCAGATTTAAATATTTCTAAATTCCAAAGATTGAAGTGAACATTTTAATTGGGAAGTAGAGGAATGTTGGGTCCGGGGGACTTTTCAGTTCCAACAGAGACTAAAAGGGAGTGAAGCCTAAAAGCACCAGATGAATGTTGAGAGGCAATTCCTCACGTAGATAAAAGTGAATCATTTCTTTGACGATTGGTCTAAGATAAAATCCAAATAATAAAGCAAAGAGACAACAATACAAAATCTAGTAGCAGGTGAAAGACTGTCCTTTTATAACCTCTCTCCAAATTTGTTGTGGATTCTTGAGAAGTTCACAAAAAATGTCCTTGTTTTTACAGAAGATTGTTCTTTTAGCTATGATAGTTGAAAAATTGATACACACAATACTAATATAGTTTGCTATATTTATAGATAAAGAGTGCTCAATATTTGTAATAGAGCAGGGTTTTGGTCTAAAGAACACATAGGCAAGAAACTCAGTTACCAAGCACTATTGACTGTCTACACTATCTATATATATATATATATATATATATATATATATATATATATAATTCAAATATATTGGTTTAATCAATAATTATAAAATGATTAAAAGGAACAGTTGGAGGAAAATCTAACAAAATTAATTTTAGACCCCCCCCCCGATTATGAAGCAGTAGAGTATCCACCTAGGAACATGGTTCTGGGTTCGATATTGGTCCTCACCAACTCAGCACATGAGTAGCACAGCTTGGATATGTGCGATAACATGGAGAGTTGATGGTCAGAGTGATGTCTCACCTCAGACTCAAAAACAATCTCCCTGTTCTAGTGCTAGTGGAAAGGGGATAGACTCCCTTGCTGTCCGACCGATACCAACAATAGGCCACCCCTACTTACTTTACAATTAAAGGTCATCCCCCCTCCCCGAGTATATTATCATAAGCAATAGAATTGGATGAAGTGTCTGTTTATCTATAAACCCAGGTGAAAAGTCTGGCAAAATGTATGTATCTTATTAAGTATGGGAGACCAAAAATGAGAAAAACAAGTATTTTTTTGTTGGTACATATATGGTATATGATATAATTAACAAGTTTAAAAAGAAAAATTATATCCCCTTAATCCACCATATTATTAGTCACTTTTTGAAAGAGCATTTGTGTTAACAAATTATTTACATTAATGGCAGGTTTAATATTTGTCACTACATTGAAGGTAAAATACAAACATATGTAGTACCAAATATGATATTTAAAAAGATACTGGCAGGTATAATATATAAGTAAGGAGGCGCGTGGGCTAGTGGTTAGAGTCTTGGCAAATGGACTCGTTGATTCAAGTTTAATTCCTAGACGAAGCTGTTGGCATTTCACATAGTGCTAATACCCTTGGGAAAGGTATGAATTCATATATTCTCCCTCTAGCTATGGGTTAAATAGTAGGGCAGACTGGGCTCTTTAACCTTGGGTAGGTAACCAGTTTAGGAGAGGGATAACTCTGAATTCAAAATTCCTGAGGTCGGTCGTTGATTGGGTTTGTGGCAACCCTTGATGCACCAATTCTTTCCTATCGACTGTGCCAAAAAGTGTGGATGGTCCAACACAAGCCTTCACCACTATAAACAAATCACTGTGTGGGTGTTCATTGTGCGTGTGTGAACCCTCATGCGTCGAAAATCGACGAGAGAGTCCATAATATATAAAGTACTTTTCATGGTTTTATAAAACAAGGGAAAATATATTTTTAAAAACATAGAAAAAATAAAAATAGCTGCCAATATCTTTTAAATATATTTCATACTACATTTGTTATAAGCAATACTGCTAAATCCATTTGTTTAATTCACTTTCATCTATCATGGAATTATTTTTTCTTTTGTGTATAAAACAAGGATTTAATTTTTTTGTAGATTATCAGATTACTTCTAACATACAAAGGGATAAGCTAACAGGAGAAAATAACAAACAAACATTATAATATATTGAGGTACTTAAACTAGTATCCTTATCTTGGTTATTGTTATAGTCACAACATTTCAACTATTATATCTTCTGGTTTTCTTCAAGTATCTGTTGTAATTAGTAACTTTCTTTTGGGAATTTGGAACCAAACAGGACTTAGTTCAAATGAGGATAATAATCTTGATAATTCTTCAAAGAAATTAAAAGAAATCTTTTCAATAAACTAAGTGCCATTTTTATCTATTTATGTATATTTTTGTGGTTAAATCATATTTCTATATGAAAAAATTTGAGGTGATTCTGATAAATTACCCCCCACCCCAAAAGAGAAGAAATTGATTTATCTTTTTAATATGTAAATACCTGAGTTACAATAGATATTTATTAGGGTTCCATAAAATCAAATAAAGGTAAAATATATTTCCAAAAGTTAAATTGTTTTATTATTTAGGTTATTTTCAGATTTTTAAAATGCAAATTTATTTATTTATTACTGAAAAGAGCACAAATTTAAAACTAAATGACCCCAATTATAAAAAAAAGAAAATAATTTTATAACAAATTTTATTCCAATTCTATAAATAATATGAAAATTAATCAATTCGGATTTTTTGGATGAATTTTATAAGGGGTCAATTACTACTACTACTAGTAGTATTAGTTGCCTGGTAACATTGTGTCCTGGGTAGCAAGCTAGACTAGCAAACAATTACTAGTGAGTTTGAGTCTCATAGGGTGCCCCCATACTTCCGGCATTGTGTCACAACTAAGCAAAGCTTAATAAATAACTACTACTAGTTTTGTGGGTGTGTGGGGTGGGGCTGTCACTAATATTTTTGGCACATGACACAAAGCAAATAGAAAAATCTTTTAAAAAATCAGCCTGTGTTTATGAACCTCATTAAGGTAGACACTTAAATATTCAAATCGCATCTATTTGATCAGTCATTGCATACACACACCCTCTACTCCTCACTGATGGTGGTGGGTGGGGAAGCGCATTTAATAACGAGTGAGGGGGGGGGGGCTGCAGTTATTAAGACGATAGAAGCAGGCCTAGTTTTTTTTCTTTTTAAAGGTAAACTAGGGTCCCCAACTCAAACTCCTCTACACACAAATGCAGAGTAAGAACTTTTATATTTATTTATTTATTTTGGTGATGTGCCCGGATAAATAACACAATTCAGACCGTCACATTACAAAAAAAAAAAAAAAAAAAAAATGGTGCTAACACAAACAAAAAGAAGTTCCTAATTATCTCGATTTAAAAATGTCTTTCTATAAAGAATAAGATTTTTCAATATTTAACAGTGGCTGGGAAAGATAGTTATTCCCCGTCCCCCCATCTCAATTTGAAACTTTGGGTTGAACAAAGAGAAAAAAGGGAATTAACCTACGAATATTTAAGTGAGGTCATTTCATTTTATTGTTCAAATTTTATTTCTTTTAAAAATTAAGTATCAAAACAATTTTTTTGTTTTATTCTCCAAATGAAAAAAAAAAAAAAAAAAAAAAAAAAAATTCAATATTAATAAGGAAAATAGAAATTCTTTTGTATATAAATCCAATTTTGTTGCATTTGAAAGTTTTTTTACCCCCCCCCCGAAAATACATCCATACATTTACATTTTTTTCATGTAAGGAAAAACTAAGACGAAATAAAGTTTGAGACGATTAACTCACTTTTAGACAAAGACAGCTTTAAAGAAAAAAAAGGAGTTAAATAACTAAAAAGAAGGAACAGTCTTAAGGAGGATGGATGAGAGAAAGGGTAAACAAGATTGTCCTTTTATTTATTTTTTTATTCATTTTGCTTTCTAGCTATGATCAAAAGGACTTGTTTACCCAGAAAAACCCAGTTTATGTTTTTAAAAAAATTAAATTCAGGAAAAAAGTTAAGACTATTCAATTCATACCTCAACCTAACATCTCACAAATTAGAAAGTTAGACTATAAAAAAGGGATGAAACTAAATAATTAAAGACATTTTTTAAATTCGTATTTTTCCAGGAAGAGAAATACACCCTCGGGGGGGGGGGGCTCAACAGCTTTTGTGAGTTTGTCAATCAGAAAGAACTATGTCAAAATCAGAAAATGGAAATTTGTAACTAACTGAAATAGTGGAAAAATTTTCTTCCAATGCCAGTTTGGTATTTTTAGGGCAGATTCTTCTATCACTTAGAAGAAAAAGAAGAAAACTGCCACAATAGAAAATCAACCTAAACTCCAATTTTGGGCCTTTGTATATAGTTGTATGTAAAACTAAAAAACAAAAAAACGTGAAGGGTTTTATTTGGGTTTTTCTTATCCCTTACTCTGATTTTTGTTATAGTCATTTAGAGAAGAGAAGGGGTGAAAAATCCCTGCCTTGTAACTCCCAGCCGCAAAGTCATTTTATTTATTTATTTTTGTCTTTAAAAGAAGGATAGGTCATTGGGGAAAGAACGTGTTTACTAACTGAGGCAACGTCCTATCGAAATTATTCAACTGTTGAAGAGATCCAGACAAGGGGGATAAAAGTGGTCACAAAGTCGGGGTTTCTTTTGACCAACACATCAGGTAAACTTTAAAAGAAGAATTTACATTAGAAAAAAAATCAAGTGATTTTATTTTAATAAGAAGAGAGAAGCATATTATTCCTAAGATATTTTGTAGTGATTAGTCGAGGTTGGAAAGAAAGAGAAACAGATGGGGGGAGGGTAGATAGTGAGTGAGAGAGAGAGAGAGAGAGAGAGGAGGAGGAGCTCCAGTAGATAGAAACGAACCCTAAAGTATACTGACTCCTTTTTCATAGAGACCACTCTTCCTTTTTTTTTTTTCCTTTCTCTCTCTCCTCTTTCTCCTCTCATGCAAAATAAGAGCAGCGTCTATGCCAGACAGGCAGTGAGGGTCTGACCTCATTTTGCCAGGCTCTCCCTCTCCGCTCCGGCAAGGCAAAACCTCCCGTACCCCCCAAAACAAAGCACGGCCGCGCGCGCGATCACACACACACACGAAAGTACGCAACCCCTCACTCTCCACTCTCATAGACAGACACTGGCAAATGCTTAAAGAAAAAGAAAAAAAAAACCGAAGCTTAAGGCTACCCCCACAAAAGTAGGTGGCCTTTCCAGCTATGTCACTGCTTCTGGTAGAGAGAGAGAGAAAGCCGTGGAAGTGTAACACACACGAATCTGCAACTTAGAGAAACACTGACCCCATTCTTTTCTTTTCTCTCTCAACAAAAACTACTAAAATTGGAACCAAGAAATTGAAAGTGCCTTTTTAAAAACTAACTTATTTTCCTACTTAGACACCAATGCTTCTTTTATTTTTTTTTTCTACGGCGAAAACAACAATGAAAAAGAAACAAACAACAAAAAAAAGTTGTTTTAAACTTTGCTCACTAATAATACACACACATCTAAAAAGACTAAAATATATAAAAGTGCCTGAAGGAAAAGCAAAAAAAGAAAGACAAACTTTTACCCCCCCTTTTTTTTTATACTACTTCCTTCACCCACATTCCGCTTTTCTAGGGGTCAACCTCAATAAGTACAGAAGAAGAAACATAAATAAATAGAAAAATGTTCAGAAATTTGCTTATTTAAACCAGACCCACGTTTTTAGCAACCTCTGAAAACGATTTATAAACCTAAAATAGTTCCTGGGGGACGGAACAAAGAAAAAAAAGAAAGAAGAAAAAAAACTTTTATTAAAATGTCGTCCTCGGCACATCAGAAGCAAAAGTTAGTCGTTGTAATAAAAAAAAAATGTATTGGTTACTATTTGCCCGGGCATTCCATAATGGCCGATTCTTAGTCAAAACAAAATAAATAACTAAAATGCTTTTTTTTTTAAATAAATATTTTTTTCTTTCTTTCCTCGACTGTTATTGCCGGATAACAGAAAGAAAAAAACACTATAAAACCGTATTTAGTTTATTGAGCGAAACTTTCACGGAAATGTCGATTAAAATATTTTATCACAATGTCTGGTTTGTTGGGTGAGAAATAACATTAGATATTAGTATGAAAATAAAACTTATTAAAAAATATATATATATTGCAATAATTTAAGTACTTTTCCTGAAAAGTACTTTGATCCCGCCATGATGGTGGGGGGGGGGCATGAACAAAAAAAAATTAAACTAGGCACTGGCAAAAAAAAATCAGCTTCTACGAGTTTTAAAAGCGAATTAAAAATAATTAAATCTATTATTTAAGGTCAAATTTTGTCTAAATCGATAAGTAGTAACATAATGACCATCATTAAAAAAAAAGAAAAATATCATTACATAGGCAGTTTATTTTTAATATATTTAAAGGGATTTGTTTTGGTCAATTTCGACGCGATCCGCCATTCTGTCTCTTTTTCAGGGTTTTAAGAGCTTGTTTACAATTTTAATATAACATTCGCGATTGCAAAACATTTTACAAAAAATCATAATTCCCTGATTTTTGGTAAATTATTTTCTGTTTGGGGGGGGGGGGTAAAGTCATTTTGTCAAAAACGGATTTTAGGCTCATTTTGCCAGTGCCTAAATTAAACCCTGTTTTGTTTTTTTAAATCTTCCAAAAGTAAATTAGCGCTCAAAGAAGTAAAGATTAGAAGAAAAATAGTTAATTTAATGATTAATTAAGTTGATTTAAAAATATATAGTTAAAAATGGTTTTACAGCAAGAGTTTGGTTAGTTAAGTCAGTTCAAAAGGTCACGTGATTGTTGCGTCACTTTTTTTTACCCCGTTCCACAGATGAAATGAATGTATTGTCACATGGGTCAGTTCAAATATGAGACTAAAAATTATTAAAAAAAAAAAAAAAAAAATTTTTTCTTTTGTTTGAATGAATTGTCACCAACAATCGGTTAAGAAAAGACGAAATTAAATTATTTAACTTTACTTTCCTAAATGCTAATATCAAAAAAAATTAAAAGGGATAAAAAAAAATTAAAAAAAATTTCCTAATTGAATCTTCTCAAACTTTAAATTTTTTTGGTTCTTAATAGAATAGCAATAATTTGGAAGTAAGGAAGAATAATAGAGAATTAAAAAAAAAAAACTATCTAATCAAATAATTGAAAAACAAAGCCTTTAAAAATAGGTTTTCGGCAGATATTTTTCTAGACACAAAAGTCTACAGTATATTTGAATAAAGGGATTAAAATTAAAAATAATATCTTAATTTTATTGCAATCTCGCCCACTTTCAATTCAGGACATATTTTTACGCCTCTTGTTGAAATTTTAAATAAACTTTCAAATAAATTAATTTCTCCGAGGAACCAAATCCGATTTGAGATTTTTGCAAAATTAAATAGACCAGGGAATTTGCTTCACTTTGTAAGAAATAATTTCATAAGTACCCTTTTTTCATATTAGAAAAAACTAAACAAATATTCAAAAATGAATAACTCGCAAAAATTTAACTGATTTTTGGCATCTTTAAAAAAAATGAGTGTAGTTTTACAGACTTTTAAAGTTTAACAATTCTTTAAAGACAAAAATCTTTGGTTCTATAATACAATTGAGAAAGGTATTAACAACCTTATTCACCAGTTATGGGTTAAGTGGTACCACTACTGTTCTTCTACAAGGATGACTTTGGCATTAAACAAAGAAACTCCACCATCTATACATTGGATACAAATACTTTTGATATCAGAATTTTTTCTACTTATCCTTATTGAAAATAGAAAATTGCCAAAGGTTCCATCGTGCAAGAAATTAATAAACTACTAGCGGCACCTGGGGATATACCATAGTATGATAATTTAATCATTACAACATTTGATATGTTTACTTAAGAGCTATAGCAAAATAGTTCAATATCTAAAGAGCATAATAATCTTGATTTAACTCTCACTCGCTCTTTTTTTTTTCCTTTTCATCTTTTCATTATGTTCGATTGAAACAGATTAGCGTTATTACTTCCACGTGCTCACTTCCTCTCTCTAACTTTCTCTTTTTTCCCTCCCTTATATTTTTTTTCTGTGTAGCATGTCCCTTTTCTTCCATTTTTTTTATAATAAAAACGAAATGGTCCATTATCTAGCCGATGTGACAACACTCATAAGAAATAAGAATTCGGCAGATAAGCAACTCCAGATAATCAGGATTTACACTTTTACATTTCGGTTTGGACGGTTTCATTTTTAACCCCGGGGTGTTGCAAGATGATATCGGTCATACTTTTAAAGAACACGAGTATTACTATATAGATGACAGGACTTTCCAGTTGAATGCACCCCCCTCCCTGATGCCATAAAGAAAGAGTTTTAAATGTAAAAAAAAAGAATGAAATGTGAAGACGTAATTGGGATAGACAAGAGCGGCTTCTTTCTTTCTTCAACAGATGGAAAAGAAATCATTTGGGGATAGAAATCATAGAAAACTAATATGGCCCAAATTCTCAACTTTTTGCTATTGTTCACGGTCATCTCATTTCTTTTTACAGTCCCACTCACAAAAAAAAAAAAAAAAAAAAAAAAAAAAAAAAAGGTGTGGGGGGAAGTGATAGGAAACGGTAACCTATTAATTTTACAAATTACTGGATCAATTATATTTTTATTATTTGTACTAGCAAAATAAAAAAAACACCCTCTGGTCGACGTAAAATAAATATTACCTAAGGGAGTTGAAAATTTAATATCCCAGAGTTTGTATCATAAGTAAAGTAAAATCATCAAATTTATTAAAGGAGTAAAAAATAAAATAAATTTATTAAAAGGAGTAAAAAAAAAAATTAATAGAAACTTTGTTCTGATAACTTTAAATATATATTAAAATAAAACAAACTATATATAAATATATAATACCAGTCATGTATTTATCAAAACTTGTTTTAAAAAAAACAATGAGGATCGTCTAATGTTGCATGCTTAAATTTTGAGTGTATTTATTTATGTGATGACGATTTTGGATCATATGACGTAAGCAATGACGTAGTTTTTGTTACAGACAAAAACCAGAAGCGAATCTCCATTATTAACAGAGATGTAACTTAAAAAAAACTATCAGTTAATAGAATTTATTATAAATTTAGATTTAACCAATATATCAATCACATTTCTGTCAATAGGTCTGGTGGCATTTTATGCTGCTTGGAGCGCCTTGAACTAATGATAACGATATTTAAGCTCCAAAATCGCCTTGATGATAACTTTAGTGTAAGGTAAATAAGAAACACCTAAACAAGGTTCGAGGATACAGTGGCCTGAATTGTGTTTATACATACCACAATAAAGATGAGGACAACAGTCCAAAATATCAAAATTATCTAAATTTTCATGTTCATCATCATCATCATCACCAAATCGTGCAGACAGCACAGATTCCTTTGACACTCACTCATCATCCATCTATCAATGAATCATTGCTCCTGGCAGCAGGTCTTTAAATTGGCATCCAGTGTTTGCACATAGCTGTTGTATATAAGTTTTTGTTGGTCAGCTAACATGAGTGTGCCCATGTGTAGGAGTCCAAAGGAGAATGTCACTTAGTTATGCATAAAAAAAAGTAAAATGCGCAGTGGCCAACTGTCACTATCCCCTTTTCACTAGCCAGAGCAGGGAGATTGTTTTAGCGCCTGTGGTAGAGCGCCAAACCTACCATCAGCTCTCCACTTTACAACAGAGATCCAAGCCGTGCTACTCATGTACTGAGTTGGCAAGGAATTAAATTCTGAACAAGTCAGTTTGTGTTTTACTTTGCACCAATGTCTTTTGGAGGAAAATGGTATGAATCCATCTTTTCTCCCTCCAGCTATGGGTAAATAAGTAGGAAGATTGGGTTCTTTAGCCTTGGTAAGGAAACCAAAAGAAAACTTAACTGTACTCTGCTTTAAAAATAAAAATGACCTTGTGTCACATCCTTCTTATGGAGGGGTTGGATATAAACATACCTTGTGTTAGTCAATCCATCTCACTCTAAATGCCCTATTTTGCCATCAAAATGACCCCCGAGGTCAATCTCTTAGAGTCTGGGATGGAGTAAGTGTCCATGTAAAAAAAAAAAAAAATTCAGGGCAGTGGGACTTTTCATTTGACTGTGTGTGTCTAACACACAAGTTTGATTCTCACTAGTTACTCTTTAGTCATGACCTTGTGCCCAACTTTTTGATGTGTTTTAAGAGCACCTTGCATGCTGTAACAGTTAAAAAGCTTAGCTTACAGACCATTATGAATGACTGCTTCTAACCGAGAGCATCATACTTCTTTACTTGGACCTTGTGTCACATCCTGCCTATGACAGAGGGATTGAGTAAATAAATACTTCTCAAATTTAGAGTTCAGAATGAACAGTAAATATCAAAGAGGTCCAGAAACAATTTGACTCTTATTTGTTTTGTTTTGTTTTAAATTTTTGTTGATTATCTTTTCTTACAATTTTTTTCTTCTTTTATTTGAGTTTCTGGTTGAATTCAATTTTCATAAATCAGCAGCAAATTCTAGAAAGAAAATCATTTTTTTCTTACTTTCTACCCTTTTATCATCTCATACTATAAATGGAGATTTGGTGTCTGTAACTAAAATTATGTCACGGCTTACGGCACAAAACCCTCAGGAATTGCATAAGTTTATCAATGAATATTTAATTTATAGTCAAAATAATTAATACATAAAATAAATTATTTATTAACAATGTCTTTATGAAAATCTGAGTGAGATTTTCCTCAAAACAACCCGTTATTTAGCGTGTTTAAAATCCTGCAATGTGTCTTATATATCACTAAGAAATAAAGGTTTACATAATATATAATGTGGTTAATTTGCATACTGATTTTAACAAAATTAGGTTTAATAAAGAATTACTTTGTGTTATTGATCTCAAATATTATTGTAAATACATACTTCTCAAATTTACAGTTCAGAATGAACAGTAAATATCAAAGAGTTCCAGAAACAATTTAAATTTAACAAAAATTTAAACAAAATTTAATAAATAATTACTTGTGTTATTGATCTCAAATATTGTTTTATTCTCGAACGTATTAAAATCAATCCTATGAATGATTTTATATAGAAACCAATTAAAATATAAGCTAAATAAGTGTTTTTATACGACTAGGTTAGCTCAGTCGGTAGAGCGTTCGGCTAGAAACCACAAGGTTCCTAGTTCGATACTGGCCTCTCGCCAACTCAGCGTATGAGTAGCACAGGGATCTGTGCGGTAAAGTAAGGAGCTGACGGTAGGTGTGGCGCTCCACCTCAGACACTAAAATAATCTCCTTGGTCTAGCGCAAGTGAAAAGGGGATAAACTCCCTCACTGATTGGCTGATACCGACTTTAAGCCGCCCCGACGACTTATATGCATTCTTATTTAATTTCATTAGTCTTTCTAATTTAATATAGTTCATTACATTAAAAATTAAAGAATTATACCCAGAGGGCACATTCTTGCTAGTCTAAATAAGAAATAGCAATTTAGGAAAAAAGGAGAGAAAGAAGAAGAAAAAAAATCTAAGAGGTGCATAATTCTTGTTATTGTTAGATTGCATTGCTATCAGCTGAGAAAGTGTTTGGCAAACAGAAGTGATTTGAACCAAAATCATTGACTAACAGATTTCACATAGACACACTCATTACTCAACAACACTTCAAGGTGTGGTGCTCTGAATGAGTGTGTAAGGCAATTGTCACCATTGCTATGGAATAAAAAAAGGGGGGGAAGGGTGTCCTTACTTGATGGACAACAACAACAACAACTGACTTGGTACAGTTGTCCTTCCTTTTTCTGATTGCTATTTCATTTAAATCGGTCCTTAAGTGCAAGTTATCTGCTTACCATTTGCACAAGCCAAACCACAGACAAGGCAACAAGTATCAAGAGGCTTTTATGTCACTTTTAATGGCATATCAACCCTCGTGGGTTATCTAATTATGTCACTTATCAGACATTTTACAAACACATGCAGCACTTTTTGTTTTGTTTGTTGTAAACTAGCATTTTGTTCTTTGTAGTAATGATGATGATTATTATTATAATAATAATAATACTGATGATAATGAGACTGCTGTGTGTGTGTGTGTGTGTGTGTGTGTGTGTGTGTGTGCACCTGTCATGTCTCACTCCCAACATGTCTGCCTGCTACTTTCTGCCATTGCTCTACTTGCCACCTGTCAGCCAGCCACTTACTGCTGCTGCTGCTGCTAGCACAATAAGAAGAAGAAAAAGAAAGAAAGAGAAGAGCCAATGTTATGCCATTCACAGTCACCTATATTATCTATCTATACTAATATTCTGCTTGTTTAGATGCATGACCGTTATGCACTTCCTTTTCTTTATCATTATTATTACTATTTAAATTTTTTAAAAAGACCATGTCACTAATTATTTGTTGGTTTGGCTTTTTTTTCTTCTTCTTCGGTGGTCAGATTAAAAGAGAAATAGAAAATTAAGTCTTGAAATGATTTAAAACATCTAACCTCAAGATAAACACAGCCAAATGTGACATTAGACCACTGTTAAGTTAAGAGGGAGATGGGGGTCTTTGTTTAATTGCATATCAAACTTTGTGGGTTATTTAATGCCAAAGCCACCCTTTATAGAAGAACAGTAGTGGTACAATTGAACTAATTGGGAAGCCTAGTTTAGCTTTTAGCCCCCCCCCCCCACATTTTCCCACTGGCTATAACTTTTATAAGATACGATGAGAAAAAAATAGTTTTACAATTTCTAACTTGATTTCAAAATCTTATAATCACTAAGTCAAGAAAACCAGAAAAAGATCTGGATGAGAAAGTTTGTTGCTTTTTAACAAGTGAGTGTTAAAATATTCAAATCGTGTGACTGAAAATGTTTTTAAAATAGAATAAATCTTAAAAAAAGATCAGATTACTTTAACCTCTAGGTTTTGTGCTTTTTGGTGTGGGGCAAGGTGGTCCTAACCCTTCTGTAGGGGATACAGTCAGTATATTCTAAGCCCTGCCGATAGGGCAGAAGAAAGTAAGAGGCGATCTTTTACAATAAAAATGTCCACCTTTGGAGGAATTACTTTGGTAAATATGGAAAAACTCATTTGATTTGCCACTGAACTCAATAAGTTACAAGAAAAAATTGGTTTGCACTGGACCCTCCATCAAAAACACTTTTGCTGCCAGAAATTGAGATGGAAGGAGGTGTTGGATTATTAAAAGATGTACAAAAAATTGCCACTTATATTTATGGACTTTACCAACATCAGGAGCATGCATTGACCAATGAAAAACAACATAGGATGCATTTAAGGTAGGGAAGTGTCCTGAAATCAGTTGTTAAATGGACTTAACACCAGAAGGACTACAACTGGATTTTTTGCTACAAGGACATACACTCTTGTTCTACCTAAGATTTCAAGAATACAACAGATTTTCTATGACTGAAACTACACACTTTTCTACCATTGGATTTACCAAGAGGAGACCTAAACGAATGCAAAAGCAATTCAATCTGTGCTTGGTTGAAAGGGGAGGGGGCAGGAGAAAGCTGTTGTAATTTCATTTTGGACTCTGCAAGAACGGAGAAATATTTTATGTAGAAAATAATAGCCAAGAATCCATGAATGAAAACTATTAGAAGGGCTAAAAAAAATTTCTTCTGTTTTTGTTCTTAGATGGCATTAGGAGAGTTTAGTTTTAACAAACTTCACTAAGAGATGGCCTTTTGTAAAAATTAGCTTATTTTTGTTTATTGATTCTAGGACTTAAAATGAAATAAAATAAACAAAATATTCTGTACACAATATATTTACCTAACCCCTCCTCCATAGGCAGGATGTGACACAAGGTCAATTTTTAAGCAAAGTAAAATTCCCCTTCACTTTAGAACCAGTCTGCCCTAGTATTTACCCATAGCTGAAGAGGAGAGAACAAATGGTTTCATGCCTTTTTCCCCCAAGTAAATTAGTGCAAAGTGAAATGCAAACAGCCTCAACCAGGATTTAAACACTGGTCACTGAGTCCATTTCCAACCATGATAACTGTTACACAAGGTGTGCCTCCAAAATATGTTAAGTGGCTCTTGATTCTACAATTTTGTTTTAAATCTGGAAAGCTCTTCATTAATGCTATTAATTCTTTTACAATTGAATGTTCAGTTCAATTGGGAAGAATAGAGAAAATCTGTTTAAACTATATTCATCTAGAAATGATTCACTTCTTCAATGACAGTAATAAAATAGGTTTGTTTTGTTTTAAGGCATATCAACCTCAGTGGGTCATTTAATGCAAACAAAGTTTGAAATTGATTCATAGCAATAGTTTGGTAGAAAACACACACACACACACACACACAGTGATGCTGATAGCTTTTTGATTGAGTGCGTCCGGGGACACATATTTCCTTTGAATGAGTCCCCCGTGAAAATTTATGGGTCCCAACTAAAGCTGTCTAACACCTATCTTGTAACCTACCCTGTGTAATTTGTTTCTAAGAAACTATTGAAGTGTATTTACAGTTAGTTTGAAAGGGCGAGGGAAGAAAAAAGAAAAACACTGGGACGCATGGATATGATTTTACTGCGTCCTTTTAGATATTTGTGTGTCAGGGACGTAGGATGCATACCTATAGGCATTATATATATATATATATAGGCTGCCCCGACGACTTACTTTACTATATATATATATATATATATATATATATATATATATATATATATATATAAAGTAAGTTGTCGGGCGGCCTAAAGATGGTATCAGCCAGTCAGCGAGGGAGTGGTAGAGCAATAGGCTAGAAACCACTAGGTTCCTAGTTTGATACTGGTCCTCGCCAACTCAGCATAGAGTAGCATAGGGATCTGTGCAGTAAAGTAATCGGCTGATGGTAGTGTGGCGCTCCACCTCAGACGCCTAAACAATCTCCTTGGTCTAGCGCTATTGAAAAGGGACATATGAGAAGTAAATACACACGCAGTGTGTTTATGATATGGCTAAACTATTGTTCAATTACTTATATTTTTGAGTACAATCTCACTTCTTTTGGAGAATGTAAAATCCTGGATAATCTTATTTTCATGAAAAGTTTAATGCAAACAAAATACTACCAAGCAAATAATTTGAAAAAGATTTTCATGAAACCATCAATACCATCAACAAAGATTGGGAGAACGTGGTCAACTGTCATTTGCCAAGAGTATTGTCAACTGTTGGATTAAACCTTTTGAGTCCAGCACAAGCCAGAACAACAGTTCTCCCCTTCCCTGCCAAAAACCTTGCTACCAAATGAGATTCTCACAGATGACCAGTTGAATGAGGCTGAACCAGAGTCAATGAACCCTCCCATCATCATCATCTTGTCTCCACAGAGAATCATACAGATACCCCATCAGCTATTTCTTCAAGTGGCTCAAGTAAATACACAGAAGCACAGGACTTTGATCTAGACACTTCACCTGAAGAACCTACTCACACACAAAGGTTGGGGGGTGGGGGAAAGAAAAAAGGACTCCATTAAAAGAAGCTTATATATTTCTTTATGTGACTGTAGTAAATAAGAAAATAATTTCTTACTTATATGTAATTTTATTATATTTTCAGATCTTTTTATTTCTTATTTTTAAAGAGGTGGTAAATCATTAAAAGTGCTTACATGCGTGTGTGCGTGATGAATTTAGGTCTTAGTACTTTCAAGAACAACTCACAGAAGTCATTAATGTAAATACTGAAATTCGTTATACTTAGTCGTGTGTGTATAGTAATTTTAGTCGATGGCAGTGATGTGGCTTATTGTCGGTATCAGCTGGACTGAGAGAGTCTATCCACTTTTCACTAACGCTAGATAGGGAGATTTTTTTTTTTGTTGTTGATACGGTGGAGCGCCACACCTACCGTCAACTCCCCATTTTACCACACAGATCTGTGCTACTCATGTACAAAGTTGGCAGGGACCTGTATTGAAACAAGTACATTGTGATTCCTAGCTGGGTGCTCTACCGACAGAACTAAACTGACCCATGTAATTTTAGTGATATTAATTAATTAATTAATAATAATAAAACATAAAATGCCTTTGATTATTTGCTAAAATTTATATAAAATGATATTTGCTGTCTTTCACCCGCCATCACCAGAGGATTGGGTTTCTTGAACCCCAATAACTACATTATATAAGGGGACTAGACTATTATGCTTTTTAATATAAAGAACAGTATTTAAAAAAAGAAAAAAAAGAAAGAAAAAACACCTGAAATAATTAAAAGGAGTTTTTGGAGAAGCCACTCTGAATGATTAAATCTGTGAAAAGTGGTTCATAAAATTTTGTGTTAGAGATTACTTTTGCTGAACGACACTCCACACTCGAGTAGACAAGTGGAGGTTTGATAACAATTAAATGTAGCAGATATTACTTGAGTGTTAAGAGAGACAATTAAAATATTTAAATCTTTTACACTAACTTGGTTTTGTTAGTGGCTTTGAAATCTGACTTTCTCATAAGGTAAAGTAAAAGTCGTCGGGGTGGCCTAAAGTCAGTATCAGCCAGACAGCGAGGGAGTCTATCCCCTTTTCACTAGCGCTAGACCAATGAGATTGTTTTGGCATCTGAGGTGGGGTGCCACACCTACCATCAACTCCTTACTTTACCGCACAGATACTTGTGCTACTCGTACGCTGGGTTGGTGAGGGCCGGTATTGAACTCGGAACCTTGTGGTCCTAGGCTGATGCTCTACTGACTGAGCTAAGCCGGCCCTCATAAGGTAAGCAATAGGAAAAAAAAAAAAAAAAAACTCGCTCAATTATATTTCTATATACAATTTGCTATTTAAATCTAAACAAAAGTTATGAGTGAGGAAAAGTGGATACTTTAAAAGGTCATGTGACATACTAGAGAACTGGAGCCTCAACATCAAATGTAGTATTATACACAGGACCCCCCCCTTTTTGGAGAGAGTTTTAACCCACCTGCAGGGGTTACAGTCAACATTAAGCCCTGCTAAAAGGGTGGGGCTGGAAAAAAAAAAAAAAAAAAAAAAAAAAAAAAAAAAGACCAATGATACCAAATTCATAAACCAATGAATGTTTTAAGTTTAATGCAATGATTGTGGACAGAAAACATGATAGCAATAGGAAATATTTCACTTTGAAATTAAAGACAGTGCGTATCAATTTATACTGAATGTCACGAATGAACCAAAAAGAAACAAAAGATATAAACCGACTAAGACAATATCATTTCAAATATTTTACCCAACCTGGAAATTTTCAGGCCAGATCACTGGTGATATCTTGGCCTACATTAGTCAAGGTATCTGGAGTTTTTTTTTTTTTTATACACACATAACTGCCAATCTATATAAATTTATTAAATCTTTTTAATATAGAATTAACTGAAAGAATATACATATATATATATACACACATATATATATATATATATATATATATATATATATATATATATATATATAATGTGTGTATATATATATATATATAAAGTCGTGAAATGAAAGCCAAGTCTACAGTGCTAGTGGCAAGAGAGATAAAAAGCCAATATTTTTTTGCCAATCAATAAAGTCCAGATTCTTGGAGGAAGCTAAAGAATTCATTTTGCTTATAGGTGCAAAAATTGGAGATAATAGTAAAGAAAAACAGGAAGCAATGATCATTTTGTGAAGAAAGCTGAAAGAATTGAGAGAGAGAGAGAGAGAGAGAGAGTGAGTGAGTGAGTGAGTGAGAGAGAGAGTAATAAAAAGAATAATCTTTTGTTGATAAAAGATGGATATCAAATGAAGGAAGTATTTGCTGAAATTACAAGAACAGAAGAAGAAGAAGAAAGCAAAAGGATTTTTATGGGATAATGTACAATAAGTAATTACTGTTTAAAAGATAAATCTACAGCAGGAGAACATGGTACTAAAAATAGACAATTTATCAGTGAAGAATTCTAACTGAAGGGCATGTAAAAATGTTGTTATCAGTAGATTGGATCTCTTTGAAAAACAAAACTATTGGCTCTCTAGTAAAGAGAAGAAGAAGAAAAGGGGTAAATAGGAAATACACTTTCAGGCGAGAGAGAGAGGGGGGGAGAGAGAGAGAGAGAAAGAGAAAGAGAGAGAGCAAGTGAAATAGCTAAGAGATAATCATAAGGGTAAAAACGTAGAAAGAGAAGTTCTAATTCTGAGAGGAGGAGGAGGAGGAGAAGAAGAAGAAGAAGGAATAAAAAATTTAAAAAAACAAAACAAAAAACAACACTACAAAAATAAACTGTGCACTAAGAATATAATCAGGAGAGAAAAGAATTAATAAAAGAAAGAACAATAGATAGTGAAATAGTGCTCTTTCCAACAAAACAAATTATGATAAAATTCAGAATATATACAGATAGCAAAGAGTTAAGTAATCAAACTATCTTCTATCATCAAAAGGTTTTGACAGCAACATTTGCAAATAAGGGAGGTGCATTTAGCGTAATGGTTATGGTAAAAAATGGAAAACCTGGCAATCAGAGTTCAAATCTGGGATGAGGCTATTTGTATTTCATTTGCACTACTGTTCTTGAGAAAGGCACAAATCCAGCTCTTCTACCTCCAGCTATGGGTAAATAGTAGGACAGACTGGGTTCATTAGTCTTGGTATGGTAACAGGTTAGAGAGAAGGAAAACTGAATTAAAACCAGCTGTAGCAGAGGTTGGTTTGGTAGGATTTTAGGGCATGTCAACCCTTGTAGGGTAATTTTATGCCAAAGACATTTTGTTTTATTTATTCTTGATGGGTACTCAACTTTTTAAAAATACATTTTTTAACTCATTTTTTTTCTTCAATTTAGGTCATAGATGGAACCCTAACAGGTACTACCATTACAAGTCAGGGTGGACCAGAGAACAATGGCGATGATGGGGTACTCCACAATCCCCAAAGCTCCAAATTGGAACTTCACAATTAGATGCAGTTTAACATCATCCCCAGAACATGAGGACCCTCCGCCTTCTAGCACATATGATAAAAAAGGGTTAGGGGTTTGCCACAGTAGCAGAGGGGCTGGGTAACAGTTGCAAATAAGTAAAACTTAAATAATTGTGAATCAAATCTAAAAAGCAAAACTGAGAGGGTAAGACTATTCTATTTTCCTTTCCATTACTTATCAGACATGTGCTATTTTATAAGTGCATCTCTTTCTCCCTGTCTTAAAGAACATAGACACCCCATAGTTAAGTAGGCCCATAAAATCCAACACCCCCCCACTTAGCATTGTGGATTTTTGGAAATCTAACTGGCTAGAGATTATTCTTTGCCAAGAGATGAGAAAGACACAAAACTAAAAGAAAAATAATCGTCAGTATTATCAGTATGAGATACTAAAAAGTTTCCCATCTTTTCAAATAAGTCATACTTTTTCCTGACAGATTAATAACACTAATGAAAGCTTCACTGAAACAGTTCTCACTCTCTTAATTGTGACTATATTATTATCATCCGCATTTAAACAATACAACATGGGGGACAAAGAATAGATAAATAGAAATATAAAAGAACACACATACACACACATATATATATATTATTATTGGATCCTTTCCGTCCACTAAGGACAATGGTGTAGTGTCAAAAAAAAAAAAAAAAAAAAAAAAAAAATTATCTGCAACTGTGCAAGTGACTCTACAGGCCAATTCTTGAGTGACAGTCTTTGGTGCACTGAATGCATACAAACTGTGGTGCATACATCTGTGATTATATATATATATATATATATATATATATATATATATATATATATATATATATATATATATACACACACACACACACACACAGGGTGATTGAAAATAACTCCCTATTTTAAACTATTTATGATTCTTTTTATATACAGTTACATGTTTCTAAATTCTTTAATGTATATGGCAATATATGACAATTAAATCTGTGTTGTTTTTCTTTTCAGATTAATTATTTTGTTTCAAAATTCGAAGCCCTATAAAGATGTTTGGACGTTTAGCTTTGATTTAACTCTGCGGCTTGAGAGGCTGAAGGTGAATGCTGGTGCCCATATAGAATTTTAAATAAAACTCCATATAATGTGTTCTCATATTCATTTTTTTGTAAAAATAAGGATTCAGAAATAAATTATGAGATTTTTAAAATAGGGAAGGGAGTCACTTTACAATCATGCAGTGTGTGTGTGTGTGTGTATATATATATATATATATATATATATATATGACCAATTGACAATTAGAACAGAATTCCAACAGCCTTTTAAAAATGAGCAAAGATGGTGTGGAGGGATTGGGGTTGAATGAAGAACTATAAACATCTGGCTCTGATTGTTGTCAGCAAAGAGAAAAAAAAGAAAAAGTGTAAAGATGAAGAGATAAAAAAGAAAAGTTGTCTTCATTCTTTAATGGTTATTTAAATAGGAGATAATATCACACAGAATTATAAATATCCTATACAACAAAGTTAATTCACGGCCGCCATCTTAGTTTCAAAACTTTAAAAGTCGGGCAAAAGACTCATCTGATATTCTACACACTTTTTTTATTGTTTTTTTAAAGTCCCAAGAAATCCAAACTTCAAACCAAAAAGAACATGGAGGTTTGAGCAGATTCAATAACTACCCGATAGTTGCCATATTTTCAATATTAGTTGTCTAATATTATATATATAATATATATATATATATATATATATAATATATATATATATATATATATATATATACACACACACACACTATGGCGAGTCAAAAGTTTTACAATATTTTAGTAAGTGCTAGTTTGCAATACATATTTAATGTGACTGAAGCAGGTCAGGCTGTGGTAGGTATCCACTGTGGTTGGTCGTATCATGGTAGTTGGTGCGCTGACAGGTTGTGCACAGTTTTACTCCATGTGATTTGAAAGCTGCACAGATAAACATGCAATGTAATCTAATTTGGGAACTTATACTTTAACGCTGCATAAGCAATCAAAAACATTTGTTGTATAAAAAGGTGAAGGCACAGTTGATCACGGTGAAGCAATCAGTAATTAATAAATTATGGTAGTTTAAATTTGGAGGTAGGCAAGTAACAATATTTTGGGATCAGGATTTTCTATTAAGTATTTATAAGGAGAGGATGGACAAATTCTTCCACTAAAAATAAATGAATAAATAAATCTTATAAAAAAAATAAAAAAATTATTCTATATGTTATAGTGAAAAAATTTATTGTTTATGTCATTAAAGTATTTTTGTAAATAAAATTCTAGACTCTTCCCTTACACAGCTCTAAAACATTATGATATTACTAACAGTTTTCATAAAAATGGGATTCTTCATTACCTCAATTAAACTTTGAATGTAAACAGAAAATACATATTATTAAAAACAAAACTTAAAGGGCGTCCCACAGTGGTGTAATGGTTAGCAACATAGTCTCACAGATCCATTATTACTGAAAAATGAATTCGATCCTTATTAGATGCCACATAAAACAAAACAAAAAAAATCCCCATGTTTAAAAGACATTGTGCTAATCCAGCCTGGTTGAAGAAGAGGATTTTTTTTTTTAAATTAAGAATGATTTGTTTGGTTTGGTTTGTTTTACAACATATCTACCTCAGTGGGTCATTTAATGCCGACAAAGTTGTGAAATAAATTCATTCTTAATAGATACTCAATTTTTTAATGAATCCATGTTTTTCTATTTAACCCATAGATGGGACAAAATTAAGAATGAAATTTGTATAATCAATGATAACTGAACCACACTGACAGTAATTCTTAATAAATCCATTTGAATTTACCAAGTTTATTTTCAAGCACAACAAAATCTATCAATACACAAGAACTTTTTTTATAAGATTAAAAGTGGCCAATAGATTATTTTGTTTTATGGCATATCAACCTCTTTTTCAAGTCATTTCATACCAAATCAAGTCATTTTGATAAATGATTTGTTTCACTTGAGATGTATTTGCTTAGATATCACACAGAGGCTTCAGATTGATTACATTGCCTGTTATTGTTTAAGTGGTCACTCAACTAAGTATTGAACATGCTTATCGCTGCTTAACTTTGGTGGTATGGCCAATAAGAAATATATTTAAAATGTCATATTGAACAGAAAACTGGTTGAAGAAAGAGAAAGTCTAAATTATGTAAAGATAATAAAAGAAGCAGTCAAGTGTGGAGCAGTGTTGTGAAGAAACTGTTCAAATATCTGAACAAAAAAATGGACTGAAAGAAAGTAAAAAAAAAAGACAGTACTAACCATTTTTGTAGCCTGTTGAATACATTGAGTCTATACCTGTTGTTCCATTCTTTATTCCTTGATTAGCAACAGGTGGTGAGAACATCTGAAAGGTAAATAAAGAAAATATTGATAACAATATTCAATCACTTAGCAACGAAAACAACACAAATTAAAAAAGAGAAGAAAAATAAAATAAAATAGAAGAAAAGGCCAACCAATTTTTACATAAATATTTTTAACTCTATTCAATGTGTGCCAAGGAAGAAGTTCTGTTGACAATAAGACAGCATTAGGATCCGTTTTGTATCAGAACTTCTCATGAATTTAGAGGAGATATTTTTATAAGAATTGTTTATTCAATAGTTTATTGTAATATTCTTTTTAGACATTTCATTGTATATTCTGCAATAAAAAAAAAAATAAAAAAAAAAAAAAAAAAAAGGACAGCAAAATTGTGAAGGGGAGAAAAAAAAAAGGAGAGGGTTCCATTGATGTAAAATTCAAAATAGATTGCATTCCACCCAGACAAAAAAAATTTTTTTTTCTTAAACAAGTATTTTATAATCATTTATTATGATTTACAATACAAAGTTATGAAGGTTTTGGTGAATCACCAATATTGGCTTGAACTTTTATTGAAAAAACAAAGTGTGACTCATTTATAGACCAAAGAAAAAAAAAAAGAAGAATTTCTCTTTTTCAAAGCAAACATCAAAATAATTTCATTAAATATTGACAAGATATGGAAATATTTTATATCAAAATAGGTTTTTTATATATATATATATATATATATATATATATACACACACTTTTTTTTTTTAAATCATATCTTTCTAACTTTGTTGAAACTTGACTGAAAAGGCCATTTTCACATATTGGACAGAACAATTTCTAAGAACAAATAATATAACAGTTGGATTGGGTAGAATTTTATACTAGATTAAAGGAAACAAAATGAGTCTATCCTTTCTGTTAACGTATTATCAATTAGTTCCATAATATATTATTAAAAAGATGGGGGGGGGAGCATTGGTAAATATATAACATTTTTGGAAATGTCAAGAATATCTAGAATTGATTCATGAAGAATCGCTTTCTTACAGGTAATAACAATTATGTGCAGCAATTCATATCATTGAAATAAAAGAATTTGATAATTCACTTTGCAGAAAACTTTCCCCTCTTTATATCCCAAATTATAAACAGACATATGAAAGAAGAAAAATGTAAGAAGAAAAGTAATTTAAAAAGAAATAATTGCCTTCTTTGTCTATTCCATATTATTTATTTTGATACTAATTGAAAATGCTAAAAGACAGAAGTGCAAGAACTTTTCTATTAAAATCAGATTTACAATTTTATCTGTGATATTGTAATAAAGTATTTCAAATAATGTAAGCATCTTTTCATTTCCTAACTTCACTGAAAATATGAAGGGGGGAAAAAAAAAAAGAAAGAAAGAAATCTCATTATTTAGAGCATATTGTTATAATTATCTTGGTGAGAAATTCTACAGATGTTAGAAATGATGCATTCATCAAAAGGGAGTTAAATAATGCAGTCAACTAATTGAGAAGATTAAATCTCTTTGACCTTGTGTCAAACACTGGTCGACTTTTGGAATTGTCTGTGTGTGTGTGTGTGTATATATATATATATATATATATATATATATATATATATAAAAAGTTGTCAAGGTGTCCCTAAAGTTGGTATCAGCCAGACAGCAAGGGAGTCTATCCTCTTTTCAATAGCGAGATTGTATTGGCTTCTGAGGTGGAGCGCCACACCTACCATCAGCTCCTTACTTTACCGCACAGATCCCTGGGCTACTCATATGCTGAGTTGGCGAGGGCCGGTACCGAACCAAGAACCTTGTGGTTTTTAGGCGGACTCTATACCAACTGAGCTAAACCAGCCATATATATATATATATATATATATATATATATATATATATATATATATAGGGAGAGAGGTAGAGAAGTAGAGAGAGAGAAAGACTTCCTTCTATCTCTACCACTAACTTTTATTTAGGGCAACAGACAAATGAAGTCTACAAAATTCAATCCTGTCAGCACTTTAATTAGCAGAAAGACTCCCCATAAAAATGTACATTAAAATAAACATTGCAGAAAATAGGTTCAGTTTTGAGCATTACATCAAATAGTGCGCATGGAGGTGGTGGGGGGGGGGGGGTGAAGGGATGGGGGGTGAAGGGAGGAGATGGAAGAATCCAGTCAGATTAAGTTTCCTTTCCCAACAGAATACTTCAAAGCAAAATTCACACACTTAAGGTATTTAGACACACATCTATTTCCATATATTTAATTGAAATATCACATTATATTTACTTACTGAATATATATATATATATATATATATATATATATATATATTAGTAATAGTGGAAAAGAGTTAAGATCTACCATGCTTTCAAAATTGAGCACTTTTGGATGATTTACCAATGCCACTGCAACAGAAAAGTTAAAGCAGCAATTGGATACTATATATATATACTAATATTAGTAATAGTAATAATTAAGGGTCTACTATGGTGCCGATCTCAATGATCTGATGAGGACCCTACCTTTATACTTAAGTCGATGTCATTCTTTAGTAGTACTTAATACAAAGGACAATATTACAAATTTGGGTTATTTGGTCAGTATGAATAATTTGTTCCAATACACAAGTTTGGGTCAGGATTCTGATTAACTCTTTAGATATAGAAACAAGAAAAAAATTCTAAACTGGATAGAGATCAAATCTTCCTCTTATATTATTGGCAATATTCAGATTGTTTGACAAATGAACAAGGCATTTTTTTTTTTTTTTTTTTTTTAATAATTGATTTTCAGTTTTTCTGAAGTGAGAAATAGTAATTACAATTAGCAAAGGTGGAATTAAAAAGAAAAAAAAATTGTTCTACACATTTACTGGAGATAAACAAATGGATCCCCGCCTCACACACACAAATTTCATACTATATACAAATAAATAACCAAGAATTTGGAAGCTGCTGCTTACTTTCTTTTCTTTCACAAAAGAAAATATTTAAAAAAATGATCAAATGCTATTAAACAGAATATTATATATATATATATATATATATATATATATATATATATAAATGATTAACTGCCAGATAGCAAAAGATCATTTGAAAACATTTTCTCCACTTTCTTAATTGTATATTTTTGAAAGATCAGAAAGTCTACATAGACACAATGAGAAAATAAATGTACTTTTAGAAAGATGAAAAATTGGAGAAATCTCTCATAAGAGAATGATTTCGATGACTTATGAAAATAATGATATTACTGTTTGAAAGTCAATGACTCTTCTTACTAAATATTACAATAAAATTTAAAAAATCAATAAGTTTTGCTTTTTTAAAAAATCTTACCTAAATATAAATATCAGCAGAAATTCCAATAACTATTGGATTTTTAATGTGAAATAATTTTTGATAAAAACATTAACAGAAAGTAGAATTATTTTGTAAAAACATTAACAGAAAGTAGAATTATTTTGTAAAAACATTAACAAAAGAAAGAAAAGTCATTTTTTAAATTTTATTTGAAGGTGAAAAAGAAACAGAAAAATCAGGTAGAATTAACTTTGTTTAATGACTTTTCAAATTTATTTGCTGAATCAATTTATTCTTGATTTTATAATAAATGAGTATAGCAGAAATACTATCTAAGATAAAAAGCACAAAAACATTAGCAATTGTCTGGAACAGTGATTTTCATTTAAAATATGAAATTAAAATGAATTTCTAATTTTAAATTTCATCAGCTTAAATTAAGCAAAGGTTGCCATTTTGAAATAAAAGTTGAATTTCATTTGGTCTTTTAGAAAAATTCCAACAGGTGTTTTTTTTTTTGGGGGGAGGGGGCATATAAGGGAAAAGTTTTTTAGCTCATTACAAAATTTCACAGCAGTCACAAAAAAAAAAAAAAAAAAAAAAAATTGAATAAGGTGATAAGTTTTCAAGCCAAAAATCAAAACTGTTTTTAACAATAGATAACAAAATCAGGAGAACAAGGGAAATTCAAAAACAGGATAAAGTGGACAACATTTTTCAGTTTTAGAAATGTATTTTCAATTTTTTTCCCCCTTGGCTTCCACCAAAATGAAGAATTTATAAACAGAAATCATGTTTAAAAAAGGAGTCAAAAACAACAAAGTAAAACCAAAATAAGCAAATCAGAAAAATAATTCAGATTATTTATCCCAAGGATTAAAAAAAAACAAAAAACGTTGTTGTTAGATTCATTTTTGGATGGCACCCCACCTCAAAAACAAGGGGGTGGGTATTAACATAAAATTATATAATCTTTATTTCTGTTGTTCTTTTTGATAATTTTATGGTGGCATTACCATTTTCACTTTTCACATGGAGTTCTTTAGAGTAATAACTTTTACAGACTCAGGCGAACGTTTAGTTTTATAAGTCAAACTGTAGACTAAGATTCAAAATAAAATTTTCAATTTACTTCCAGTAGAAAGAAAAACAAAAAAAAAAGGAGCAAAAAGAAATGAAAAAAAGATTCTATCAGAAAATCAGTAAACATTGTGCAATGAATTGTTTTTGTTACTCCCTCCTCCTCCAGGATTCAGTTGAAATATTCATGATATTTATTTTTAAGTTAAAAGATTTTCACTTGGGTTAAATGAAGAGAGTAACAGGTTTAAAACAGTGCCACATAATCTATGAGGCAGGGGCCCACCAAAATTGTACGAATGGAGAGCATGAAAGGAGAGGCCCCAAAGAAGCTCAAAGCCTCAGAGCCCACATCATGGATTAATCCGGCACTAGTTTGAAATCCTGACAAGTTTTTATTTCAAAAATAATTTTACTGCTCTCCCACCTCTCAGAAAATGTCAATTTTTGTTAAAAATATTTAAAATCTGTTATCAATAGAAAATAAAATTTTAGTAAACAATCTTTATTCCATTCATTCTTTGTGTGTGCTCAAATGTTTTTTTTTTAGTTTTTTCAGAAGCAGTTTGGAGATTTTAACAATTTAGAAAAGGGATTATTATTATTATTAAGCAATTTGGTTTGGGGGTTTTCAGCAAGTCAAATAGTCAGCTGAGTTGATAAAAAAACAAAACAAGAACTAAAACTGCTTGAAGAAGAAATGATTCTATAGCAGAAGTCTTTTAGATTATCAAAGAGAAGAAGGCAAAGAAGAAGAAGAAGAAGAAGAAGAATATACTTGTTAATACTTGAGGTTGGATAAGTATAAAAGCATAATAATAGGAGGCATGATGTGCACCAAGAGTTAATTCCTGGCAAGAAAACAATCTTATCAGAAAGAATAAGACACTGGCTAGGGAAGGATGAAAAAAACAAATCTAATCGGCCCATTGTTTTCTATACTTTCACACACACACATATATATTATATATATGTGTGTGTGTGTGTGTGTGTTTGTTTCATAAAAAAACACAACTGAACTTTAAAGTTATCAATCCTTTTCTTCAAGACTAAAATTCAATAAATAAATGAATAAAAAGATCTAAACTCTGGTCTGCAATTCCATTTCTATCATACCAAATGTGTCTCTTGTACATTAAGTGAAAGGAGGATTGTCTAGTGCTAAGAAAAAAAAAAAAAAAGAAACCAAGTCTACAAACAGGTACAGGTTTGCAATAAACTGTCTGATGTTACAAAGTCTAAATAGTCAAGCAGAATTTTAATTTTTTTTTTTTTTTTTTTGAAAAATAAAACTATTCAAAATATTATCCTTCATTCATCAGTAGAGATTATTTAAAAATATCAATTTCCAGGTTAATCAACTGAAACGTTTGAGAATCACAAAATTTGTGTCCCTTTGAATCATTTTATAAATTCTTTCTCTTTGTAAGGCAAAGAAGAAGAAAAAAGCATTCGGCCTATATAGGAGAAAAAAAACAAAACCAAGTGATGAATCTAAGTAATTTTTATAGACATCTTAATAAGATGAGACTTAAGACTTCTCCCTGGTTTAGTTCAGGGAGGGGGTACTATTCATGTAGCATGTCTTGATAGGAAATAGCTCGACAGAGCCCATCCCACTCCAAGTCTACAAGAAAAGGATTATCAAATATTAACACTATTCTTTATCAAATGACACATTATTTTAATCAATTGGCTGAGATTTTTAAGCACCCTGGCAATGATCACACACACACACACAGTCTTAGAGGTAGATATTTATTCTTTTGTTTTAATTACAAAGGGTTTTAGAAAATTTAAAAAAAAAAATAAGCAGTGGCAGTTATTTCTGGATCTGTCAATATTTTCATAATAAACAAATAAACAAGTAGTGGTTTCATAAAAAACAAATGGTAAGAATCTTTAAATGAGACGGAGAAAAGAAAAAATATAAATTTTTAAAAATTCAAAAAGGCTCTCATTAGAGAAATAATGGAATTTTCTTTTTCTTTTAAATTTTTATTTTATTTCAAATAGTTTCCTCTATAATTATCCAAAATTTTACTTGCAAATGAACAATAAAATTAATCTGTTTTACATGTCAAGTATATATCATTTCATATACCAATTAAAAGAGAGACATTGTTGCTAAAGTTTTATTGGCTTTCCATACAGTTTAAATTAGTTAATGATTATTATGTGAAAATATTAAAAACAAAACTATGAAAGTTTTTCCACAAATAGGTAAATCTTTATCAATATTGCACAATAAATTAGAAAAGCCATCTACATTGAATTGATAACATTACTATTGAATTCAATCCTTGATACATTATAATAATCTTGTCATACATGAAGCAAAGTTTGTTTTTACTGTTGGAATGAAAAATTTTTGAAAAATCTCCAAAATGAAGTCAAATCCCAAGAAAATATATAAGACATTTTTATGGTAGAAAGTAACATCTATAATGTTACTATTAAAAATGGTTGTGATAATTATAGAATTTCTTAGGTCATTTTCTAAGTTGAAGAAAACTGAGTAAACATATTAGAAATTCTATTTCCTTCAAATGACTTAAAAGAAAAGCATAATCCCCTTTCCACCCCCTACTCTGAGACTTCAAGAGGATTTTGTTCAAGTTGATACAAGAGGCTGACTAAACAGACTAAAGAAGAAACTACTTTTAGTGTCAGTGAATAATGGCTTCTTTAGTTTCTTAGTTTAATGGCATATCAACTTTGGTAGGTTATCTAATGCCAAAGCCATCCTTGTAGAAGAACAGTAGTGGTACTATATAGCCCATAGCTGGGACGGTGGGGGTAATGAAGGGGTTTATACCTAGCATGGCTGTTTGAATTTGCATACTACGATATCACAGTTCAACATGTTAGCCTCAATGAATAATGAATTGTTCAACTGATAAGTCTGACTGACTGATTTGATTCATGGGGTTTTTACAGTTAATCAGTTTGGGTTGAAGTTAGAAGTTAAAGCTCATCAAAAATCTTACACAACACACATCTACAACAGTGATTAGTTTGAGGGAAAGCTAGATTAGCAGAACATTGTTAGTGAGTTTGGTTCTCACTAGTTGTCCCATACTTCTGGCCTTACACCACAACTAAGCTTAGTAAATATTAACAGTGATTAGTTTGCAGGCCTAATTGGCAAAAATTTCTCTATGGAAAGGAACAAAAAGAACAACTATAATAAAACTGCTAAAAATCATGAAAGGAAAAAAAAGACTCAAATCAATAAGTGCTGTTAAAGTAATTTAAAAGAGAAGGATTAAGACTACCATTTTCTTGAAACAAGAAATGATTCCGAGATCTTTGTAGATAATTGAGCAAAAAAAGGGGTTTATCCTGTTCACTGCGATATGACCCACTGGTGGGTCATGCTATATTTCTTGGAATAGACACATCGCACTAACAAAAAAAAAATATATAGCATGATCCATTAATAGTCATATTGCATTGAAAAAGAGATGCTGTTGGTCAAAGTGGAAATGGTGGAGAAAAGCATTTTATTTGTTATTTTATTTGAAACCAAAAAAAAAGTAAAGTAAATTGTAAATTCAAAAGGGAACAAAAATGTTAAAGAGATAAAAATTCTTTGGATGGAATTATCAATTCATTTCTGATTACAAGATTAAAAAGTATTTACTGATATCTCACCATGTCAAGTTAAACACAAGGATCATTATAATGGAAAACCACACACAAACCAAAGCTCATGTGTGGCTAGTGCATAAACATTGTGAGTATCCCTGCGGCATTCCTCTTTTGAGGCACCTCAGGCAGCCCTGCCCCTTTAAATCAAGGGAGCAGGTGTTGTGTGGGGGAATGGCCCCCCTGGGATCACACTGATATTAATATCTTACCATTACAATGGCTGAAGCCACTGGACAGGTTTCCGAAGAAACGAGGTAAGAATGTACATTTATTAACGATTACAATATCAAAATGTTGTCTATGTTTGGTGTGGAATAGAAAAACAAGACTTTTCTGTATTCATAGTTGATGCAATATCACAAAGAAAGCAACAAAACCAAACATTAGATTTGATGACTGGTTAAGAAATATGCAATAATAATTGTTTTTTTTTGAGGAATGCTACAGAAATTCATTCAATCAGCAAATTGTTGGTATTGGCTTGTGTCAGTATTGAACCAATAAAATTGTTTGTTTTTGTTTTTTTAAATTTAAAAAAAAAGTTAAATTCAGTTCAATTGTCTTTTGTGAATGACAAAGAATCGGCTTTTTTTTTTTTAAGGAGGCTTTTCAGATTAATATTAATCTAATTAATTTCCAAAAACCATTTTTCTGTTTCTGCTTTAAGGCTTTTTGCTTACATCGGTGTGCTGCCTAATTGGAAATTGACAACTGATGCCAGGAGTGACTAATTAAGAAAATAGTTTCCAATTGAAAACATCTCAAATACAAATAAGCAACAACCTAAATTAGCTAAAGAAAAAAAAAAAAAAAAATCCTCCCATATACACACATTTTATATATATATAATATATATATATTATATATATATATAAACAAACACATATGAGTAATACACACACACACACACACACACACACAAAATGTTCCTGTCGATCGAGCTTGATGAAGAATCAATCGATTGATCAAATTATGTTTCTAAAAAGAATCTATCTGAAAATGCCACAACAACAAAGGAAAATAGATCATCACTTCAAGGCCTATATTTAGTAAGAAAATCGTTTATAAACGATTGCAAGCACTTGCAGAAAAAAAAGAGTCAAGGGAATCGGCAAATCTAAACCCACAGCCAGTAAAAGAAGAAATAACGTGCAGCAAATGGCACACACACACACGCACGCACCCCCACATACACGGAAGCAGGTCTCAAATATATATTACAATTTCTTTAGTAATAGTTGCACATTAAAAAATTTTTTAAAAATCAAACAAAAAACAAACAAAAAAAATAATATATATGTATGTATGTATGAACAGGCACTTATATATATTATTGTGTTGCAAACTTTACATATAAAAATCATTATAATAAACTAAATTGAGGAGTAGGAGAAGATTTTTGTCCAAACCCGGGCAAAAGATAACTTACAAAGTTAAAGTCATTAAAAGATGAATACATTTTTCTCACACGTCAATTTCCAAACTTGCAATTCTCAAATGGCCAGACATTCAATGTTGCTTCACTTTGGTGATCTCAGGACAACTGCTATTTCTGACTGGCTACAGCTGGAAGCTGAAGATTATTTTTACCAAAACTAGAAAACAAGAAAAATAAGTTCACTGCAAGAAAACGTTAGAAAACGAAATGATTAACAAATCTTACAGCCTAGAAGTGGTGAAAAAAAGAGAGACCAAAGTAGAAACAAGTTCCAATTGGAATTATACATAAATTATTCACCTGCAACCAAATGACAAAAACTATTTTGTCAATGACTTGGCCAACATAGCTGTATGGTATTCAATTGGTTGCTCAATTAGGAAGAGGAAAGTTATTTTATAGACTAATACTTTCCTTTTTATTTAAGGCAACCAAAAAAAAACACTTTTAGAAATAGTGATTTTAAAAGGTTCAATAAGCAGTAAAATATAAAGCAACTACTTTATTAGTCCTTAAAAAACTTAATCATATCTATACAAATTATACAGCATCTAAGTTTTGGATTAAATTTATTTGACGTGAACGGATCAGCAAGGAACAGTGACGTTCTCATTACTATATTCACCAGCTGTTTACGAAAATCGTGCCTTGAAAAAAATGTAAAACTCTCGACAATAGTTGCAAAAATGGAAAAAAAAAAAAAATTAATTTTCCACCCCTACTGAAGAATAGAACATTTTCAAAACAATATTTTCTAGAAAGTGCCAACAGAGAAAAGAAAGTTTATAACAATTTTCGTGATTCTGTTGAATGAACAAAAAAGGGGTCAGCTGAAAGAAGTTTTTAAATTATCAGATATTTTCAAGATAGGTAAACTATTTTTTAAATTTTTTTAAATTTTTTTACTTTTTTTAAATACAAAATCAATTTTGATATAAAAATATAAAAATCTACTGCATTTGCTGGTAATGAAGTTCAATGACACAGGGAACTAAACTGTCAACTTCTGCTTTGAAAAGAGTTAAGCATATTTATTAAATGCTTATTTCCTCCTCAATGTTACCAACTCTCATATGATACACACACATGATTGAAAATTATTTTGTTGCCTTCAGTCATTCAAGAGGGGGGAAATTACACACACACACACACACACACACACAAGGATTCAAGTCTATTCTAAAGGAACTGATATTAAAAAAAAGGGGGGGAGGGGTTGTTGGGGTGCTGATAGATGGGTGCTGGAGGGTGGGGGAGTCTGAAGAAAGTCCTTTATCAATCAGTAAAAGGGTCCAGCTGTGAAACTGAAGATCCCAATTTAGAGAGAAGAGTTTGTGAAGGTCACACCTAAGCAATGATTGATCTTTTGCTCAGTCATATAAAAGGTGAAAGGTCATTGGAAGATGCACAAATCATTGCAAGTGATTTGTGATTTTGGCCAAACTCTGCACCATCCATCTGGAGCCTGTTCCTACTCTTCTTTTTATTCTGACTCCAGGCTTTTGGACACTTCATTTGTCATTTTTTGGTACAAGTTGATTTCTATTTGCAAACAGTAGAGAGGTGAGGGAAAGGGGAGCCGAGCAAGAAGAAGAAGAAGAAAAAAAAAACCCGTACAAATTCTTCCAATGAACCAAATTTACTAAACTGGTTTTTTGCCTTGTTATTTATTTATTTATTTATTCATTTTTTTTAACAGTCAAAGACCATTTGGAATTATTGATATTTATCATTTCTATAAAAAAAATAACAAGTTTGCTTATTGGTTAATTTGGATGCACTAATTATAAAGGGAGGGGGAGAAGAGGAGGAAGAGATAAAGAGAGAGGAAGAGATTTCTATAAGAAAAATGATGCTTTTGTAGCTCTGAATTTAGCATGTAGAATTGACAATTAAACAAATTCAGATATTCAGTTTGATTTAACTAATTACATACTGATGATATAGCCACAAAAGATGAGACTCCTGATCCTATTGAGTAGAAAGAAATAAGAATTTTAGAACCAATACAGCAAGAAAATATCCACCTCACTAAATAGCATTTTACAAGATATAGGAATAAGGGATTTATATAAAACCAACTTAATATATTTAGGAGATTCAGCTTATTGTTTGATATAAGAGTCTAATGTTATATATAACCAGAAGAAAAAAACTCAAGACCAAAACTTGAGAAACAAAGAAAAAACAATTTGATAAGAATAATAGGTGTTATGTGGGGGGAGGTATTTAAATAAAACAGGTTATACACTTTTCTTCATGGATTTTTATCAACATTTTATTAAATAGGAAAAATAGCAGAACTGCCAAGAAAATGAAAAGCATTGAAAATCAATATGACCAAAAAGACACAATTTCAATAGACGATGCTAACAATATGCCAATAAAAATTATGGAAGCTTCAAATGTAAAATTAAGACTGAAAATTCCAACCTTGAAAAATAAAATCGTAAACTGAGAAGATATTCAGTTGTCTAATAGAAGTCTGGACATGTTTAGAGTAAAAAGTCAAATGAGACGAATAGAAGAAGAAATAAGAGAAAAAAAACTATTATCAACAGAATTAATACCTTTAGAAATTCCAGGAGAAATATACACACACATATATATATATATATATATATATATATATATATAAACTCTGAAATAAGGAATCTTGGAGCTGAAAAGCAAAACACTAAGGAGTTAAATCCTGCAACATCAAGCCTTTCCATATGAAATGAGATCATTTCAATATAATGATTAAGAAAATAAAACTAAAAAAAATTTTTTTAAATGGCTTACTGAAATCTGGCTTTCATGAGAGAATTGCAGGCCCAACCCATGAAATTACCCTTTTCTTTTTTTTTTTTTGTCTTTTTTAAGGAATTCAACAGGTAAAATACTTTAAGTTTTATAGAATCAAGTGAATTTTCAATCAATCTTTCATATCAACTTGTGTTTACTGCAGGTAACAATTAATTTCTTCAATTCACATCCATACAATACTTACATGCATTAAAGTAAATTCCATAGAAATCTGTTGAAAATTAAAACATACAAACTTAAATTATTTTATTATTATTGCCAATGTTTTGAGAAAAGAAGGGAAAGTGATTTGGATTGTTGTTTTTTCTTCTCTCAATAATAAGTGCCACCTTATAGAAAATCACAGGGCAGATATAAGATTAAATCCCCAGTTAAATCAACATTATCATAAATACAGACTTTTTATAAGAATTACTTACATCATATTCGATTCTAAAAAGGTTAAACACAACTCCTAAATGATTACATATTAACTTTGTGCCATGGAATCTTGATGTATTCTATAACCTGGACATTTCACAGCCAACACCTCTTGTTGAAATTACAGAAAAGAGTTAGAGTATTCTCTGATGTCTGTAGCTTGATCATAGTGTAAAAATACACATAAAACAACAAACCTACTGTCACATTTTGTATTGGTAGGCTTGCAAATATTAGAAAAAAAAGTATTTTTTTATTCATTTAAGGGGTAATCAGCAGTTCTAATGAAATGGTTTTAGAAAATCAGAATATTTCATAAATATATATCAGGTTGATAAATATAAGATAAAGATATCGATATAATTAAAAAGAAAAGAAAAAAAAAAAAAAAGGTCACTTTTATGAAATTGAGATATTTCATAAAAGCAACTCATACAATATGAGTAAAGATAAAAACAAACAATAGTAATTGGAGGCGAAAATGTTTGTTCAGTTTATTGAATAAAAATAAACATTTTTTTTTTTTTCTTTTTTTCTTTTTTTATCTTTATTCAAAAACATTTACCAATTTGTTCTATAATCTTGCAGAGATTCTATCTCCCCCCAGACAGAACCATATTTCTAAGTAAAGAATTACTCTCGGTATCATTTGCAGTCTTTTAGGAAATTGAATTTTTTACATTTTTATTAAGAGATTCTGTAAAGAATGGAATAATGAATGGTTATCCAAAAGGTGTAAATATCTTGTGGATACATGACAAAAGTGAATATTTGCCAGTCAAGCTGTAACCATTTTTTGTCTTGTTGTCTAATATTATCTCAATGGAATTATTACGTCTTTTTCTCCTCAGAATGCTTTTTGTTCATTGCTGTCTTCAATTGGTCAAAACAGCTGCGATATTTGCCCAAATTGCGTCTCCAGAAGGAGTTCATAGCATAATACTTTCTTCCAAATCCCATTATATATATATATTATATATATATATATATATATATATATATATATAATATACACACACCCTATCATCTTCTAGGATGAACACTTCTATTTCTTTTTGTTTCTTCTACAATCTTAGTTTTCATAAAGTATCTCATTTTCATCAGTCAGGCAATTTCTTATAAAAATAAGACATTTTGTTACATTTAAGTAGCAAATTGAATATGGAAATGAGATCCAGTATTTTTTTAATTTTTTTTTTTTCTTGGTGGATTGAATGCAAATAATTTCTAGCTGATATTTGAATATACTCTAACTCCCATACATAATGTGGAGTACTCTCAAGTAATGTCTTGATTCATAATCCAAACATGTCTTTTTGACCATGGCATATCATGCCAAAAAAAAAAAAAAAAAATGCATTACTCCCAAAAATTTCACAAACCACTTGATATATTTCATAACTTACATTACCTTCTTCATAAATTGCACAATTATTTTCTGCATTTGAATTGTATTTTTACCTTTCTTAATATGAAAAAAAAATGTGTTGAAAATGTTGCTTTATTTTCTTTCATCTTTACAGCTAGAATCCTTAAACAAAAATATACCAATTTTAACAATTAAAAAAATGAATAATAAATTAAAAAATAATACTGTCTGATAGAACAGCTGTTACAATCCAATCAAAGCAATTACAAGAGAAATTCATTTTTTAATTGTTAAAATGGTATATTCTTTGTTAAGGATTCTGCTGTACAGAATGAAAGAAATAAGCAACATTTTCACACACATTTTTTTTTTTCATATTAAGAAGGTAAAAATACAATTCAATAAATGCAGAAAATAATTGCTGCAATTTATGAGAAGGTAATGTAAGTTATCGACACACACTCACTATGCAGATAGGTTTGTGAGAGTTTTGTGGGGAGTAATGCATTTTTTTTTTTTTTTTTTTTTGTGCATGAATATGCCATGGTCAAAGACATGTTTGGATTTATGAAATCAAGACATTAATTGAGAGTACTCCACATTATGGTAGTGGGAGTTAGCACCAGTATACTTCAATATCCTTCACGAAAGGATTGCATCAATCCAACACAAGAAAAAAAAAATTAAAAAATACTGGATCTCATTTCATATTCAATTGCTAACTTAAATGTAACTGTCTTTTTTTATAAGAAAATTGTGCTGACTGAATGAAAATGAGAAGTACTTATGATAACTAGAGATGTGGAGATAACAAAAAGAAAATACGAAGTGTTCATCACTAAGTAAGATGGATAGGGTGTGTGTTAATATATATATATATATATATATATATATTATATATATATATCTAGAGAATAGGAGGGAAGAAAGTATTATGCTATGAGCCTTTGGGAGACTTCAATTTGGGGCAAAATATCGCAGCTGTTTTGACCAATTGAAGACAGCAATGAACACAAGCATCTCTGAGGAGGGAGAAAGAACGTAATAAAATTCATTTGTGTATAATATTGGACAACAGAGACATAATGGTTACACGCTGACCTAGGCACAATAATTCACTTTGTCATGTATCCAACAAGATATTTACACTTTTGATAACCATTCATTATTCCATTCTTTACAGAATTCTCTTATAAAAATGGTAAAATTCATTTCTAAAGCTGCAAATGATACCGAGAGTATTCTTTACTTAGAATAGTGGTTTCTGTCTGGGGTGGGAGATAAGAATCTCTTGCAAGATTATAAACAATTGGTAAAATGTTTTTGATAAAAGATAATAATATAAAGAAATAAAGAAAAAGAAAAAAAAATGTTTTTTTTATTCAATGACTGGACAAACATTTTCGCCTCCAATTCTATGTTTGTTTTTATCTTTACTATATTGTTGGTTGCTTTTATGAAATATCTCATTTCATAAAGTGGACCTTTTTTTTTTTTTCTTTTTCTTTTTTAATTATATCGATATCTTTTATCTTACTATTATGCACCTGGATATATATTATTGACTCGCAATATTTTGATTTTCTAAACACCATTTCATTAGCAACTGCTGATTACCACCTTAAATGAATATCAAATACGTCTTTTTTTCTAATATTTGCAAGCCTAGAGAGTACAATATATTATGTTGACAGTAGGTTTGTTTGTTTTATGTGTATTTTTACCTATGATAAGCTAGCAGACATCAGAGAATACTCTAACTCTTTTCTGTACTTTCAACAAGAGGTGTTGGCTGTGAAATGTCCAGTTATAGAATACATCAAGATTCATGGCACAAAGTTATATATGTAGATGCATTTAGGAGTTGTGTTTAGACGAGAGATGCGAATATGATGGAGTGCACAGTAGGTCTTATAGAAAGTCTGTATTTTTGATAATGTGTCTGCTTTAACCCGGGGTTTAATCCTTTATCTGCCTGTGACTTTTCTATAAAGGTGGCACTTATTTTGAGAGAGAAAAACAACAATCAATCCTTTCCCTTCTTTTTCTCAAAAACATTGGCAATTAATAATAAAATATTAAGTTTCTCGTCATGTTTTAAGATATTTTCAACCAGAGATTATCTATGGAATTTTACTTTAAATGCATGTAAGTATTGTATGATGTGAATTGAAGAAATTAATTGTTTAACCTGCAGTAAACACAAGTTGATATAAAGTTGATTGAAAATTCACTTGATTCTATAAACTTAAAGTATTTTACTGTTGAATTCCCTTAAAAAGACAAAAAAAAAAAAAGAAAAGGGTAATTTCATGGTTTGGGCCTGCAATTTCTCTCATGAAAAAGCCAGAATTTTCAGTAAGCCATTTAAAAAATTTTTTTAGTTTTATTTTCTTAATCATTATATTGAATTATCTCATTCATATGGAAAGGCTTGATGTTGCAGATTTAACTCCTTAGTGTTTTGCTTTTGCAGCTCCAAGTTCCTTATTTCAGAGTTTATTATATATATATATTATATATATAATTATATATGTGTGTGTAATATTCTCCGGAATTTCTAAAGGATAATTCTGTTGATAATAGTTTTTTTTTTCTCTTATTTCTTCTTCTAAATTCGTCCTCATATTGACTTTTTAACTCTAAACATGTCAGCTTCTATTAGACAACTGATTCTTCTCAGTTTACGATTTATTTTTCAGGTTGGCATTTTCAGTCTCATTTTACATTTGAAGCTTCCATAATTTTTATTGGATATTGTTAGCATCGTTATGAAATTGTGTCTTTTTGGTCATAATTGATTTTCAATGCTTTTCAATTTTCTGGCAGTTCTGCTATTTTTCCTATTTAATAAAATGTTGATAAAATCCTATGAGAAAAGTGTATAACCTGTTATTTAAATACCTCCCCCACTAACACCTATTATTCTATCAAATTGTTTTTTCTTGTTTTCTCAAGTTTTGGTCTTGAGTTTTTTTCCTTCTGGTTTATATAACATTAGACTCTTATGATCTAAACAATAAGGCTGAATCTCCTAATATATTAAGTTTTTGGTTTTATATAATCCACTTATTCCTATACTCTATGTAAAATGCTATTTAGGTGAGGTGGATATTTTTCTTGCGTGTCTTGGTTTAAAATTCTTATTTCTTTCTACTCAATAGTGATCAGGAGTCTCATCTTTTGTGGCTATACATCAAGTATGTAGTATTAGTTATAATCAAACTGAAATATCTGAATTTGTTTAATTGTCAATTCTACATGCTAAATTCAGAGCTACAAAGCATCATTTTTCTTATAGAAATCTCTTCCTCTCTCTTTATCTCTTCGCTCCTCCTCTCCCCCTCCTTTATAATTAGTGCATCCAAATTAAAGCAATAAGTCAAACGTTGTTATTTTTTTTATAGAAATGAAATATCAATAATTCCAAATGGTCTTTGACTGTTAAAGAAAAAATGAATAAATAATAAATAATAACAAGGCAAAAAACCAGTTTAGTTAAATTTGGTTCATTGGAAGAATTTGTAACTGTGTGTTTTTTTTTCTCTTCTTCTTCTTGCTCGCTCCCCTTTCCTACCTCTGCTACTGTTTGCAATAGAAATCACTTGTTACCAAAAATGCAAATGAAGTGTCCAAAAGCCTGGAGTCCAGAATAAAAGAAGCAGTAGGAACGAGCTCCAGGATGGACATGCGTTGCAGAGTTTGGCAAAATCACAAATCATTGCATGATTTGTGCAATCTTCGCAATGACCTTTCACCTTTATATACTGAGCAAAAATAATCATGCTTAGGTGTGACCTTCACAAACTCTCTTCTAAATTGGGATCTTCAGTTTTTTCACAGCTGGTACCCTTTAGCTGATTGATAAAGGACTTTCTCAGACTCCCCCCTCCAGCACCCACTATCACACCCCAACAACCGCTCCCCCCCTTTTTTTTATAATATCAGTTCTTAGAATAGACTTGAATCCTATGTGTGTGTGTGTGTGTGTGTGTGTGTAATTTCCCCCCTCTTGAATGACTGAGGAAAAAATAATTTTCAAATGCATGTGTGTGTATCTATGAGTTTGGTAACATTGAGGAGAAATAAGCATTTTAATAAATATGCTTAACTCCTTTTCAAAGCAAGAAGTTGACAGTTAGTTACCCTGTGTATTGAAACTTCATTACCAGCAATGCAGTAGATTTTTATATTTTTATATCAAAAAATTGTTTTGTATTAAAAAAGTAAAAAAATTTAAAAATTTAAAAATAGTTACCTATTCTTGAAATACTGATAATTTAAAAAACTTCTTTCAGCTTGACCCCCTTTTTTGTTCATTCAACAGAATGCACGAAAATTGTTATAAACTTTCTTTTCTCTGTTGGCAGCTTTCTAAGAAATATTGTTTTGAAATTTCTATTCTTCCTAGGGGTGGAAAATTAATTTTTTTTTTTTCCTTTTTGCAACTATTGTGAGAGTTTTACATTTTTTCAGGAACGATTTTCGTAAACAGCTGGTGAATATAGTAATGAGAACGTCACTGTTCCTTGCTGATCCGTTCACGTCAAATAAATTTAATGCATAAGATGCTGCGTACTAATTTGTATAGATAATGATTATTTTTAGGACTAATAAAGTAGTCTGCTTTATAGTTTTACTGCCTTATTGAACTTTTAAATCACTATTCTAAAAGTGTTTTTTTTTTGTTGCCTTAATAAAAAGGAAAGTATTAGTCTATAAAATAACTTCCTCTTTCCTATTGAGCAACCAAATTTGAATACCATCACAGCTATGTGGCCAAGTCATTGACAAAATAGTTTTGTCATTTGGTTGCAGGTGAATAATTTATGTATTTCCAATTGGAACTTGTTTTTACTTTGGTCTCTCTTTTTTTCCAATCCTTCTAGGCTGTAAGATTTGTTAATCTTCGTTTTCTAAACGTTTTCTGCAGTGAACTTATTTTCTTGTTTTCTAGTTTTGGTAAAAATAATCTTCAGCTTCCAGCTTGTAGCCGTCAGAAATGCAGTTGTCCTGAGATCACCAAGTGAAGGCACATTGATGTCTGGCCATTTGAGAATTGCAAGTTTGGAAATTGACGTGTGACGAAAATTGTATTCACTTTAATGACTTTAAACTTTGTAAGTTATCTTTTGCCGGGTTTGGACAAAAATCTTCTTCCTACTCCTCAATTTAGTTTAATTATAATGATTTTTATATGTAAGTTTGCAACACATAATATATATAAGTGCCTGTTTCATACATACATACATATATTATTATTTTTTTTTGTTTGTGTTTTTTGTTTGATTTTAAAAAAAATTTTTTTAATGTGCAACTATTACTAAAGAAATTGTAATATATATTTTTGAACCTGCTTCCGTGTATGTGGGTGCGTGTGGTGTGTGTGTGGCCATTTGCTGCACGTTATTTCTCTTTTACTGGCTGGTGGGTTTAGATTTGCCGATTTCCCTTGACTCTTTTTTTTCTGCCAAGTGCTTGCATCGTTTTATAGATTTTCTTAACTAAATTAGGCTTGAAAGTGATGATCTATTTTTCCTTTGTTTGTTTGTGGTTTTCAGATAGAATTCTTTTTAGAACATAATTTGGATCAATCGATTGATTCTTCATCAAGCTCGATCGACAGGAACATTTTGTGTGTGTGTGTGTGGTGTGTGTATTACTCATATGTGTTTGTTTATATATATATATATATATAATAATATATATATATAAATGTGTGTATATGGGAGGATTTTTTTTTTTTTTTTCTTTAGCTAAATTTAGGGTGTTGCTTTTTGTTTATTTGAGATGTTTTCAATTGGAACTATTTTTTAATTAGTCATCCTGGCATCAGTTTGTCAATTTCCATTAGGCCGCACACCGATGTAGCAAAAGCCTTAAAGCAGAAACAGAAAATGGTTTTTGGAAATTAAATTAGTTAATATTAATCTGAAAAGCCTCCTTAAAAGAAAAAGCCGATTCTTTGTCATTCACAAAGCAATTGAACTGAATTTAACTTTTTTTTAAAAATTTAAAAAACAAAAACAAACAATTTTTAATTGGTTCAATCTGACACAAGCCAATCCAACAATTTGCTGCTTGAATGAATTTCGTAGCATTCCCAAAAAAAAACAATTATTATTGCATCATTTCTTAACCAGTCATCAAATCTAAATGTTTGGTTTTGTTGCTTTCCTTTGTGTATTGCATCAACTAATGAATACAGAAAAGTCTGTTTTTCTATTCCACACACATAGCACAACATTTTTGATAATTGTAATCGTTAATAAATGTACATTCTTACTCGTTTCTTCGGAAACCTGTCAGTGGCTTCAAGCCATTGTACTGGTAAGATATTTTAATATCAGTGTGATCCAGGGGGGCCATTCCCCACACAACACCTGCTTCCTTGATTTAAAGGGGCAGGGCTGCCTGAGTCCTCAAAAGAGAATGCGCAGGGATACTCACAATGTTTATGCACTACCAACATGAGCTTTTGTTTGTGTGTGTTTTCCCTTATATGATCCTTGTGTTTAACTTGACATGGTGAGATATCGTAATACTTTTTAATCTTGTAATCAGAATGAATTGATAATTCCATCCAAAAGAATTTTATATCTCTTTAACATTTTTGTCCTTTTTGAATTTACAATTTACTTTACTTTTTTTTGGTTTTCAATAATAACAATATGCTTTTCTCCAACATTTCCACTTTGATCCAAACGCATCTCTTTTTCAATGCAATTATGACTATTAATGGATCATGCTATAGTATTTTTTTTTGTTAGTGCGATGTGTCTATTCCAAAAGAAAATAGCATGCACCAGTGGGTCATATCGCAGTGAACAGGATAACCCTTTTTTTGCTCATTATTCTACAAGATCTCGGATCATTTCTTGTTTCAGAAAATGGTGTCTTAATCCTTCTCTTTTAAAATTAACTTTACAGGCACTTATTGATTTGGAAGTCCTTTTTTTTTCCTTTCATGATTTTTTTAGCAGTTTTATTATAGTTTGTTCTTTTTGTTTCCTTTCCATAGAGAAATTTTTGCCACATTAGGCCTGCAAACTAATCACTGTTAATATTTACTAAGCTAGTTTGTGGTGTAAGGCCAGAAGTATGGGACAACTAGTGAAGAACCAAACTCACTAACAATGTTCTGCTATCTAGGCTTTCCCTCAAACTAATCACTGTTGTAGATGTGTGTTGTGTAAGATTTTTGATGAGCTTTAACTTCTAACTTCAACCCAAACTGATTAACTGTAAAAACCCCATGAATCAAAATCAGTCAGTCAGACTTATCAGTTGAACAATTCATTATTCATTGCGGCTAACATGTTGAACTGTGATATCGTAGTATGCAAATTCAAACAGCCATGCTAGGTATACCCCTTCATTACCCCACCGTCCCAGCTATGGGGCTATATAGTACCACTACTGTTCTTCTACAAAGGATGGCTTTGGCATTAGATAATAACCTACCAAGTTGATATGCCATTAACTAAGAAACTAAAGAAGCCATTATTCACTGACACTAAAAGTAGTTTCTTCTTTAGTCTTTTAGTCAGCCTTCTTGTATCAACTTGAACAAAATCCTCTTTGAAAGTCTTCAGAGTAGGGGTGGAAAGGGGGATTATGCTTTTCTTTTTTAAGTCATTTGAAGGAATAGAATTTCTAATATGTTTACTTCAGTTTTCTTCAACTTAGAAAAATGACCTAAGAAATTCTATAATTATCACAACCATTTTTAATAGTAACATTATAGATGTTACTTTCTACCATAAAATGTCTTATATAATTTTCTTGGATTTGACTTCAATTTTGGAAGATTTTTCCAAAAAAATTTTTCATTCCAACAGTAAAAACAAAACTTTGCTTCATGTTGACAAGATTATTATAATGTATCAAGGATTGAATTCAATAAGTTGTTTCAATTCAATGTAGATGGCTTTTCTAATTTATTGTGCATATTGATAAAGATTTACCTATTTGTGGAAAAAACTTTCATAGTTTTGTTTTTAATATTTTCACATAATAAATCATTAACTAATTTAAACTGTATGGAAGCCAATAAAACTTTAGCAACAATGTCCTCTCTTTTAATTGGTTATATGAAAATGATATATACTGACATGTAAAACAGATTAATTTTTATCTGTTCATTTGCAAGTAAAATTTTGGATAAATTATAGAGGAAAACTATTTGAAATAAAATAAAAATTTAAAAGAAAAAGAAAATTTCTATTTCTCTAAATGAGAGCCTTTTTTGAATTTTTAAAAATTTTTATTTTTTCTTTTCTCCGTCTCATTTAAAAGATTCTTAACCATTTGTTTTTTATGAAACCTACTGTTTTATTTGTTATTATGAAATATTGACAGATCCAGAAATAACTGCCACTGCTTATTTTTTTTTTTAAATTTTCTAAAACCCTTTTGTAATTAAAAACAAAAGAATAATATCTACCTCTAAGACTGTGTGTGTTGTGTGTTGATCATTGCCAGGGTGCTTAAAAATCTCAGCCAATTGATTAAAATAATGTGTCATTTGATAAAGAATAGTGTTAATATTTGATAATCCTTTTCTTGTAGACTTGGAGTGGGATGGGCTCTGTCGAGCTATTTCCTATCAAGACATGCTACATGAATAGTACCCCCTCCCTGAACTAAAACCAGGGAGAAGTCTTAAGTCTCATCTTATTAAGATGTCTAATAAAAATTACTTAGATTCATCACTTGGTTTTGTTTTTTTCTCCTATATAGGCCGAATGCTTTTTTCTTCTTCTTTGCCTTACAAAGAGAAAGAATTTATAAAATGATTCAAAGGGACACAAATTTTGTGATTATCAACGTTTCAGTTGATTAACCTGGAAATTGTATTTTTAATAATCTCTACTGATGAATGAAGGATAATATTTGAATAGTTTTAATTTTTCAAAAAAAAAAAAAAAAATTAAAATTCTGCTTGAACTATTTGACTTTGTAACATCAGACAGTTTATTGCAAACCTGTACCTGTTTGTAGACTTGGTTTCTTTTTTTTTTTTTTTCTCTAGCACTAGACAATCCTCCTTTCACTTAATGTACAAGAGACACATTTGGGTAATGATAGAAATGGAATTGCAGACCAGAGTTTAGATCTTTTTATTCATTTATTTATTGAATTTTAGTCTTGAAGAAAAGGATTGATACTTTAAAGTTCAGTTGTGTTTTTTTATGAAACAAACAACACACACACACACACAATATAATTAAATATATATGTGTGTGTGTGAAAGTATAGAAAAACAATGGGCGATTAGATTTGTTTTTTTCATCCTTCCCTAGCCAGTTTGTCTTATTCTTTCTGATAAGATTGTTTTTCTTGCCAGGAATTAACTCTTGGTGGCACATCATGCTCCTATTTTTATGCCTTTTATACTTAATCACCTCAAGTATTTAACAGTATATTCTTCTTCTTCTTCTCCTTCTCTTGTCCTTCTTCTCTTGATAATCTAAAAGACTTCTGCTATAGAATCATTTCTTCTTCAAGCAGTTTTGTTCTTGTTTTGTTTTTTTATCAACTCAGCGACTATTTGACTTGCTGAAAACGCCCCAAAATTGCTTAATATAATAATAATCCCTTTTCTAAATTGTTAAAATCTCCAAACTGCTTATGAAAAACTAAAAAAAAACTTTGAGCACACACAAAGAATGAATGTGAATAAAGATTGTTTACAAAATTTTATTTTCTATTGATAACAAGATTTAAATATTTTTTAACAAATTGACATTTTTGAGAGGTGGGAGAGCAGTAAAAATTATTTTGAAATAAAAAACTGTCAGGATTTCAAAACTAGTGCGGATTAATCATGATGTGGGTCTGAGGCTTTGGCTTCTTTGGGGCCTCTCCTTTCATGCTCTCCATTCGTAACAATTTTTGTGGGCCCGCTATAGATTATGTGGACTGTTTTAAACCTGTTCTCTCTTCATTTAAACCCAAGTGAATCTTTACTTAAAAATAAATTATCATGAATATTCACCTGAATCCTGGAAAGGAGGAGGGGAGTAACAAAACAATTCATTGCACATGTTTACTGATTTTCTTGATAAGAATCTTTTTTTCAGTTTCTTTTTGCTTCCTATTTTTTTTTTGTTTTTCTTTCTACTGAAGTATTGAAAATTTTATTTTGAATCTAGTCTACAGTTTTGACTTATAAAAAAACTAACGTTCGCCTGAAGTCTGTAAAAGTTATTACTCTAAAGAACTCCATGTGAAAAGTGAAAATGGTAATGGCCACCATAAAATTAATCAAAAAGAACAAAATAAGATTTAATAATTTATGGTTATACCCACCCTTGTTTGAGGTGGGGTGCCATCCAAAAATGAATCTAACAACAACGTTTTTTTGTTTTTTTTTTAATCTTGGAATAAATAATTGAATTATTTTCTGATTTGCTTATTTTGGTTTTAATTTGTTTGTTTTTGACTCCTTTTTTTAAAACATGATTTCTGTTTATAAATTCTTCAATTTTGGTGGAAGCCAAGGGGGAAAAAAATTGAAAAATACAATTTCTAAAACTGAAAAATGTTGTCCACTTTCCTGTTTTTTGAATTTCCTTGTTCTCCTGATTTTTGTTATCTATTGTTAAAAACAGTTTGAATTTTTTGGCTTGAAAACCTTATCACCTTATTCATTTTTTTTTTTTTTTTTTTTTTTTTTGTGACTGCTGTGAAATTTTGTAATGAGCTAAAAAACTTTTCCTATATGCCCTCCCCCAAAAAAAAACACCTGTTGGAAATTTTTCTAAAAGAGCAAAATGAAATTAATTTATTTCAATGGCAACCTTTGCTTAATTAATGCTGATGATATTTAAATTAGAAATTCATTTTATTTCATATTTTAAAATGAAAATCACTGTTCCAGACAATTGCTAATGTTTTTGTGCTTTTTATCTAGATAGTATTTCTGCTAATACTCATTATTATAAAATCAAGAATAAATTGATTCAGCCAAATATTAATTTGAAAAGTCAGTTAACAAAGTAGATTCTCCTGATTTTATCTGTTGTCTTTTCACCTTCAAATAAAATTAAAAATGACTTTTCTTTCTTTTGGTTAATGTTTTTACAAAATATTCCTAGTTTTTTTTTCTTTCTGTTTAAATGTTTTTACAAAATAATTCTAACTTTCTGTTAATGGTTTTATCAAAAGAATATTCAACATTAAAATTCCAATAGTTATTGGAATTTTGCTGATATTTATATTTAGGTAAGATTTTTTAAAAAAGCCAAAACTTAATTGATTTTTTAATTTTTAATTGTAATATTTAGTAGAAGAGTCATTGACTTTTCAAAGTATATCATTATTTTCATAAGTCATCGAATCATTCTCTTATGAGAGATTTTTCAATTTTTCATCTTTCTAAAAGTACATTTATTTTCTCATTGTGTCTATGTAGACTTTCTGATCTTTCAAAAATATACAATAAGAAAGTGGAGAAAATGTTTCAAATATCTTTTTGCTATCTGGCAGTTAATCATTATATATATATATTAGTATATATATATATATATATATATAATATTCTGTTTAATAGCATTTTCATTTTTTTAATATTTTTCTTTTGTGAACGAAAAGAAAGTAAGCAGCAGTCCAAATTCTGGTTATTTTATTTGTATATAGTATGAAATTTGTGTGTGTGAGGGCGGGGATCCATTTGTTTTCTCCAGTAAATGTTAAGAACAATTTTTTTTTCTTTTTAAATTCCACTTTGCTAATTGTAATTACTATTTCTCATTCAGAACACTGAATAATCATTATTAAAAAAAATTAAAAAAAAAAAAAATGACTTGTTCATTTGTCAACAATCTGAATATTGCCATAATATAAGAAGGAGACTTTGATCTCTTAATCAGTTTAGAAATTTTTTTTTTTCTTGTCTATACCTAAAGAGTTAATCAAATCCTGACCGCAACTTGTGTATTGGGAACAAATTATTCTTTCTTAATACTGACCAAATAACCCAAATTTGTTAAATGTCCTTGTATTAAGTACTACTAAAGAATGACATCGACTTAAGTTATAAGGTAGGGTCTCATCAGATCATTGAGATCGGACAATAGTAGACGCCTTAATTATTACTAATTACTATATTAGTATATATATTGTATCCAATTTGCTGCCTTTAACTTTTCTGTTGCAGGTGGGCATTGGTAAATCATCCAAAAGTGCTCAATTTTGAAAAGCATGGTAGAACTCTTTACTCTTTTCCAACTATTACTAATATATATGTTCTGTATATAATAGAGTTGTATATATATTCAGTAAGTAAATATAATGTGGATATTTCAATTAATATATGGAAAATAGATGTGTGTCCTAAATACCTTAGTGTGTGAATTTTGCTTTGAAGTATTCTGTTGGAAAGGAAACTTAATTCTGACTGGATCTCATCTCCTCCTTCACACCCCCATCCCCTCACCCCCCCCCCACCACCTCCATGCGCACTATTTGATGTAATGCTCAAAACTGAACGCTATCTTATGCAATGTTTTATTTAATGTACTTTTTATGGGAGTTCTTTTTCTGCTAATTAAGTGCTGACAGGATTGATTTTGTAGTACTTCATTTGCTGTTGCCCGCTAAATAAAAGTTAGTTAGAGATAGACGCGAAGTCTTTCTCTCTTCGTGTACATCTCTACCTCTCTCACTATATATATATTTATATATAAATTATAATATATATATAATATATATAGTATATATGGCTGGTTTTAGCTCAGTTGGTATAAGTCGTTCGCCAAAAAACCCACAAGGTTCT
>CM042157.1:82227269-82337269 GCA_023376005.1 Doryteuthis pealeii
AAAACATAAGAGAAATCAGACAGTGTTATTGCAAACCCTGTACCTGTTTGTAAGATTTGGCTCTATCTTCTTTTTATAATCTCTATGCACTAGACAAACCTCCTTTCCACTTAATGTAGACACTCTCTGCTACCGCCCACCTAGACATGGTATCGAGAACCAGAGTTTAGATCTTTTATTCATTTCTTATTCGAATTTTAGTCTTGAAGAAAAGGATTGATAACTTCAAAGTTCAGTCTGTGTTTTTTTCGGATGAAAACAAAAACCACCCCACCACACAACATATATACCTTTCTAAAATATGTGTGGTGAAAGTAAGAAAACAATGGGCCGATTAGGATTGTTTTTTTTTCACTCCCTAGCCAGTGTCTTATCTTTTCTGTATATATGTTTTCTTTGCCAGAGTTTATTAACTTCTTGGTGCAGCATCATGCTCCTATTATGGATGCTTTTATAACTTATCCAACCCTAAGTATTCACAATATATTCTTCTCTTCTTCTCTTTGATAACTAGAAAGACTTCGCTATAGAATCATTTCTATCTTCAAGCACTGTTTTGTTCTTGTTTTTTGTTTTTTTATCCATCAGCTGCCTATTTGACTTGCTGAAAACCCCAAACCAAATTGCTTAATATAATAAATAATAATAATAATCCTTTTCTAAATTGTTAAAAATCTCAAACTGTTTTGAAAAAAGCTAAAAAAAACAACATTTGCAGCCACACAAGAATGAATGGAATAAGAGTTTCTAATTTATTTTTCTATTGATACAGATTTTAAACTATTTTTTTTAACAAAAATTGACATTTTCTGAGAGGTGGGAGAGTGTAAATATTTTTGAATAAAAACTTGTCAGGATTCACAACTAGTGCCTGGATAATCCAATGATGTGGGCTCTGAGGCTTTGAGCTTCTTGGGGCCTCTCCTTTAATGCTCTCCTTTGTAAATTTGGTGGCTCCCTTCCTCATAGATTATGTGGACGTTTTAAACCTGTTACTTCTCTCATTTACCAGTGACATTTTAACTAAAAAATAAATATCATTGAATATTTCAACGACTGATTCCTGGAGTGAGGAGGGAGTAACAAAAACAATTCATTGCACAATGTTTACTGATTTTCGATAGAAATCTTTTTTCATTTCTCTTTTTTTGCTACCCTTTTTTGTTTTTCCTTTCTACTGGAAGTAAATTGAAAATTTTATTGAATCTTAGTCTAACAGTTTGACTTATAAATACTAACGTTTCCTGAGTCGTAAGTTATTATCTAAAGAACTCCATGTGAAAAGTAAATGGAATGGGCGCACCATTTACGGCGACGGGATAAGGGAGGGAAATTATTATTATAGTACAGAGCGGACCCACGATTGGGAGCATTACTATGATTATACCCACTGAGGCAAAACACCTTCTCTTTGAGCAGAGGCCATCGCAGATAAATGAAACGTCTAACGTTTTTTTTTTTTTTTTAATCCTTGGGATAATGATCTGAATTATTTTTCTGATTTGCTTAGTTTTGGTTTTACTTTTGTTTGTTTTTGACTCTTTTTAAAATGATTTCTGTTTATAAATTCTCATTTTGGTGAAGCCAAGGGGAAAAAAATTGAAAATACATTTCTAAAAACTGAAAAATGTGTGTCCACTTTATCCTTTTTTGAATTTCCCCTGTTCTCCTGATTTTGGGTATCCTATTGTTAAAACAGTTTTGATTTTTTGCTTGAACAACTTATCACGCTTATTCAAATTTTTTTTTTTTTTTTTTTTTTTTGTGTACTGGCTGTGAATTTTTATGAGCTATATGAACTTTTCCCCTTATTTAAAACCCCCCCCCCCACAAAAAAAAACAGACCTGGTGGAATTTTTCTAAAAGACCAAATGAACATTCAACTTTTTATTTCAAAATGGCAACCTTGCTATTTAACTGATGAAATTAAATTAGAAAATTCAGTTTTAATTCATATTTAAATGAAAATCACTGTTTCAGACAACTGCTAGAGTTTTTGTTGCTTTTTATCTTAGATAGTATTTCTGCTATGGCTCATTTATTAATACATAAGAATAAATTGATTTCAGCAAATAATTTGAAAAGTCATTAACAAAGTTATATTCTACCTGATTTTCTGTTCTTTTCACCTTCAAAAAATTTAAAAAATGACTTTTCTTTTTGTTAATGTTTTAAAAATAATTTCTACTTTCTGTTAATGTTTTTACAAAATTAAGTTCTAGCTTTCTGTTATGTTTTACAAAATAATCTACTTTCTGTTAAGTTTATCAAAATTTTTTAAATTTCACATTAAAAATCCCAATAGTTTATTGGAATTCTGCTGATATTTATATTAGTAAGATTTTTTAAAAAAGCAAAACTTATTGATTTTTAAATTTTATTGTAATATTTAGTAATAAGAGTCATTGACTTCAAACAGTAATATCATTATTTTCATAAGTTCACGAAATCATCCTCTTATGAGAGATTTCTCAATTTCATCTTTCTAAAGTATCATTTATTTTCTCATTGTGTCTAATGTAGACACTCTGATCTTTAAAATATCAATTAAGAAAGTGGGAGAAAAATGTTTTCATGATCTTTCGGCTATCAGTCAGTTAATCGCATCTTATTTATATATATATATTATATATATATATATATAATAACTGTTTAAGCTAGCCTGTTGATCATTTTTTTTACATTTTTTCTTTTGTGAAAGGAAAGAAAGTAGCAGCCAGCTTCCAAATTCTTGGTTATTTTATTGTATATAGTATCGAAATTTTGTGTGTGTGAGGGCGGGAAGCCATTGTGTTTATCTCCAGTAATGGTAGAACCAATTTTTTTTTTTTTTTTTTTTTTTTTTTTTTTTTTTTAAAATTCCAACCTTTGCTAATTGTAATTACTATTTCTCACTCAGAAAAAACTGAAATCAATATAAAAAAAATAAAAAAAAAAAATTGCCTTGTTCATTTGTCAAACAATCTGATATTGCCAATAAATAAAGGAAGATTTGATCTCTATCAGTTAGATGTTTCTTCTTTTTCTTTCTTTTTTCTATATCCTAAAGAGTTTAATCAGAACCTGACCCACACTTGTGTATTGGAACAAATTAGTCATACTGACCAATAACCCAATTTGTAATTTGTTCTTTGGTATTAAGTACTACTAAAGAATGACATCGACTTAAGTATAGGTAGGGTCCTCATAGATCAATTGAGATCGACACCATAGTAGACCCTTAATTATACTATTACTAATATTAGTATATATATATAGTACAATTGCCACTTTAACTTTTCTGTTGCAGTGGCATTGGTATAATCATCCAAAAGTGCTCAATTTTGAAAGCATGGTAGTCTTAACTCTTTCCACTATTACTAATATATATATATATATATATTATATATATATATATTCAGTAAGTAAATATAATGTGATATTTCAATTAAATATATGGAAATAGATGTGTGTCTAAATACCTTAAGTTGTGAATTTTGCTTGAAGTATTCTGTTGGGAAAGGAAACTTAATCTGACTGGATTCTTCCATCTCTCCCCTTCACCCCCCATCCCCTTCACCCCCCCACCACCCTCCATGCGCACTATTTGATGTAATGCTCAAAACTGAACCTATTTTCTGCAATGTTTATTTTAATGTACATTTTTATGGGGAGTCTTTCTGCTAATTAAAGTGCTGACAGGATTGAATTTGTAGAACTTCATTTGTCTGTTGCCCTAAATAAAAAGTTTAGTGGTAGAGAGAAGGAAGTCTTTCTCTGTCTCTGTCTCTACTTCTCTACCTCTCTCACTATATATATATATATAATTATATATTATATACGGGCGTTTAGCTCAGTTGGTATAGAGTCCGCCTAAAACCACAAGGTTCTTGGTTCGATACCGGCCTCGCCAACTCAGCGTATGAGTAGCCCAGGGATCTGTGCGGTAAAGTAAGGAGCTGATGGTAGGTGTGGCGCTCCACCTCAGAAGCCAAAACAATCTCGCTATTGAAAAGAGGATAGACTCCCTTGCTGTCTGACTGATACCAACTTTAGGGCACCCTGACAACTTTTATATATATATATATATATATATATATATATATATATACACACACACACAGACAATTCCAAAAGTCGACCAGTGTTTGACACAAGGTCAAAGGATTTAATCTTCTCAATTAGTTGACTGCATTATTTAACTCCCTTTTGATGAATGCATCATTTCTAACATCTGTAGAATTTCTCACCAAGATAATTATAACAATATGCTCTAAATAATGAGATTTCTTTCTTTCTTTTTTTTCCCCCCTTCATATTTTCAGTGAAGTTAGGAAATGAAAAGATGCTTACATTATTTGAAATACTTTATTACAATATCACAGATAAAATTGTAAATCTGATTTTAATAGAAAAGTTTCTGCACTTCTGTCTTTTAGCATTTTCAATTAGTATCAAAATAAATAATATGGAATAGACAAAGAAGGCAATTATTTCTTTTAAATTACTTTTCTTCTTACATTTTTCTTCTTTCATATGTCTGTTTATAATTTGGGATATAAAGAGGGGAAAGTTTTCTGCAAAGTGAATTATCAAATTCTTTTATTTCAATGATATGAATTGCTGCACATAATTGTTATTACCTGTAAGAAAGCGATTCTTCATGAATCAATTCTAGATATTCTTGACATTTTCCAAAAATGTTATATATTTACCAATGCTCTCCCCCCCCCAATCTTTTTAATAATATATTATGAAACTGATTGATAATACGTTAACAGAAAGGATAGACTCATTTTGTTTCCTTTAATCTAGTATAAAATTCTACCCAATTCAACTGTTATATTATTTGTTCTTAGAAATTGTTCTGTCCAATATGTGAAAATGGCCTTTTCAGTCAAGTTTCAACAATGTTAGTAAGATATAATTTAAAAAAAAAAAAAAGAAGTGTGTGTGTGTGTGTGTGTATATATATATATATATATATATATATATATATATATATATATATATATATATATATACCTATTTTGATATAAAATATTTCCATATCTTGTCAATATTTAATGAAATTATTTTGATGTTTGCTTTGAAAAAGAGAAATTCTTTTTTTTTTTTTTTCTTTGGTCTATAAATGAGTCACACTTTGTTTTTTCAATAAAAGTTCAAGCCAATATTGGTGATTCACTAAAACCTTCATAACTTTGTATTGTAAATCATAATAAATGATTATAAAATACTTGTTTAAGAAAAAAATAATTTTTTGTCTGGGTGGAATGCAATCTATTTTGAATTTTACATCAATGGAACCCTCTCCTTTTTTTTTCTCCCCTTCACAATTTTGCTGTCCTTTTTTTTTACATTTTTTATTGCAGAATATACAATGAAATGTCTAAAAAGAATATTACAATAAACTATTGAATAAACAATTCTTATAAAAATATCTCTCTAAATTCATGAGAAGTTCTGATACAAAACGGATCCTAATGCTGTCTTATTGTCAACAGAACTTCTTCCTTGGCACACATTGAATAGAGTTAAAAATATTTATGTAAAAATTGGTTGGCCTTTTCTTCTATTTTATTTTATTTTTCTTCTCTTTTTTAATTTGTGTTGTTTTCGTTGCTAAGTGATTGAATATTGTTATCAATATTTTCTTTATTTACCTTTCAGATGTTCTCACCACCTGTTGCTAATCAAGGAATAAAGAATGGAACAACAGGTATAGACTCAATGTATTCAACAGGCTACAAAAATGGTTAGTACTGTCTTTTTTTTTTTAACTTTCTTTCAGTCCATTTTTTTCTTCAGATATTTGAACAGTTTCTTCACAACACTGCTCCACACTTGACTGCTTCTTTTATTATCTTTACATAATTTAGACTTTCTCTTTCTTCAACCAGTTTTCTGTTCAATATGACATTTTAAATATATTTCTTATTGGCCATACCACCAAAGTTAAGCAGCAATAAACATGTTCAATACTTAATTGAGTGACCACTTAAACAATAACAGGCAATGTAAGCAATCTGAAGCCTCTGTGCGATATCTAAGCAAATACATCTCAAGTGAAACAAATCATTTATCAAAATGACTTGATTTGGTATGAAATGACTTGAAAAAGGGGTTGATACGCCATAAAGCAAAACAATCTATTGGCCACTTTTAATCTTATAAAAAAAAGTTCTTGTGTATTGATAGATTTTGTTGTGCTTGAAAATAAACTTGGTAAATTCAAATGGATTTATTAAAAATTACTGTCAGTGTGGTTCAGTTATCATTGATTATACAAATTTCATTATTAATTTTGTCCCATCTATGGGTTAAATAGAAAAACATGGATTCATTAAAAAAATTGAGTATCTATTAAGAATGAATTTATTTCACAACTTTGTCGGCATTAAATGACCCACTGAGGTAGATATGCTGTAAAACAAACCAAACCAAACAAATCATTCTTAATTTAAAAAAAAAAATCCTCTTCTTCAACCAGGCTGGATTAACACAATGTCTTTTAAACAGATTTTTTTTTTTTTTGGTTTTATGGGGCATCCAATAAGGACCGAATTCATTTTTCAGTAATAATGGATCTGTGAGACTATGTTGCTAACCATTACACCACTGTGGGACGCCCTTTAAGTTTTGTTTTTAATAATATGTATTTTCTGTTTACATTCAAAGTTTAATTGAGGTAATGAAGAATCCCATTTTTATGGAAACTGTTAGTAATATCATAATATGTTTTAGAGCTGTGTAAGGGAAGGGTCTAGAATTTTATTTACAAAAATACTTTAATGGCATAAACAATAAATTTTTTCACTATAACATATAGAATAATTTTTTTATAAGATTTATTTATTAATTTATTTTTAGTGGAAGAATTTGTCCATCCTCTCCTTATAAATACTTAATAGAAAATCCTGATCCCCAAATATTGTTACTTGCCTACCTCCAAATTTAAACTACCATAATTTATTAATTACTGATTGCTTCACCGTGATCAACTGTGCCTTCACCTTTTTATACAACAAATGTTTTTGATTGCTTATGCAGCGTTAAAGTATAAGTTCCCAAATTAGATTACATTGCATGTTTATCTGTGCAGCTTTCAAATCACATGGAGTAAAACTGTGCACAACCTGTCAGTGCACCAACTACCAGGATACGACCAACCACAGTGGATACCTACCACAGCCTGACCTGCTTCAGTCACATTAAATATGCATCGCAAACTAGCACTTACTAAAATATTGTAAAACTTTTGACTCGCCATAGTGTGTGTGTGTGTGTGTGTGTATATATATATATAATAATTCCTTGCTACTACTCGTTCTCGTTAAAAACGAGACACGAAACCATACCATCGTTTCCTACCTGATGATGGCAAACTGTATTGCTGAAAGCGCTCATTTTGAAACCTTTGGTGGACTGTTACACCAGTTACACCCCGACACCAAAAAGATGTCCCGAAAATTAGAAAGGATCAACCAAAAACTTGTCCGACAAGAATTGTCTGTACAGTTCAACAAAACTTGTATGAAAGAAAAAATGCTGCCAAAATACACTTTTATATATAATATTAGTCAACTAATATTGAAAATATGGCAACTATCGGGTAGATATTGAATCTGCTCAAACCTCCATGTTCTTTTTGGTTTGAAGTTTGGATTTCTTGGGACTTTACAAAAACAATTAAAACTAAAATCTTAAACAAAAAAAGTGTGTAAAATATCAGATGAATCTTTTGCCCGACTTTTAAAGTTTTGAAACTAAGATGGCGGCCGTGAATTAACTTTGTTGTATAGGATATTTATAATTCTGTGTGATATTATCTCCTATTTAAATAACCATTAAAGAATGAAGACAACTTTTCTTTTTTATCTCTTCATCTTTACACTTTTTCTTTTTTTTTCTCTTTGCTGACAACAATCAGAGCCAGATGTTTATAGTTCTCATTCAATCCCGATCCCTCCACATCATCTTTGCTCATTTTTAAAAGGCTGTTGGAATTCTGTTCTAATTGTCAATTGGTCATATATATATATATATATATACACACACACACACACACACACACACACACACTGCATGATTGTAAAGTGACTCCCTTCCCTATTTTAAAAATCTCATAATTTATTTCTGAATCCTTATTTTTACAAAAAAATGAATATGAGAACACATTATATGGAGTTTTATTTAAAATTCTATACGGGCACCAGCATTCACCTTCAGCCTCTCAAGCCGCAGAGTTAAATCAAAGCTAAACGTCCAAACATCTTTATAGGGCTTCGAATTTTGAAACAAAATGATTAATCTGAAAAGAAAAACAACACAGATTTAATTGTCATATATTGCCATATACATTAAAGAATTTAGAAACATGTAACTGTATATAAAAAGAATCATAAATAGTTTAAAAATAGGGGTTATTTTCAATCACCCTGTGTGTGTGTGTGTGTGTGTGTGTGTGTATATATATATATATATATATATATATATATATAATATATATAATCACAGATGTATGCACCACAGTTTGTATGCATTCAGTGCACCAAAGACTGTCACCCAAGAATTGGCCTGTAGAGTCACTTGCACAGTTGCAGATAAAAAAAATTTTTTTTTTTTTTTTGACACTACGCCATTGTCCTTAGTGGACAGAAAGGATCCAATAATAATATATTATATGTGTGTGTGTGTGTGTGTGTTCTTTTATATTTCTATTTATCTATTCTTTGTCCCCCATGTTGTATTGTTTAAATGTGGATGATAATAATATAGTCACCATTGAGAGAGTGAGAACTGTTTCATTGAAGCTTTCATTAGTGTTATTAATCTGTCAGGAAAAAGTATGACTTATTTGAAAAGATGGGAAACTTTTTAGTATCTCATACTGATAATACTGACGATTATTTTTCTTTTAGTTTTGTGTCTTTCTCATCTCTTGGCAAAGAATAATCTCTAGCCAGTTAGATTTCCAAAAATCCACAATGCTAGGGGGGGGGGATTTTATGGGCCTACTTAACTATGGGGTGTCTATGTTCTGTAAGACAGGGAGGAAGAGATGCACTTATAAAATAGCTCATGTCTGATAAGCAACGGAAAGGAAAATAGAATAGTCTTACCCTCTCAGTTTTGCTTTTTAGATTTGATTCACAATTATTTAAGTTTTACTTATTTGCAACTGTTACCCAGCCCCTCTGCTACTGTGGCAAACCCCTAACCCTTTTTTATCATATTTGCTAGAAGGCGGAGGGTCCCCATGTTCTGGGGATGATGTTAAACTGCATCTAATTGTGAAGTTCCAATTTGGAGCTTTGGGGATTGTGGAGTACCCCTTCATTGCCATTGTTCTCTGGTCCACCCTGACTTGGAATGGTAGTACCTGTTAGGGTTCCATCTATGACCTAAATTGAAGAAAAAAAATGAGTTAAAAAATGTATTTTTAAAAAGTTGAGTACCCATCAAGAATGAATAAAACATAATGTCTTTGGCATAAAATTACCCTACAAGGGTTGACATGCCTTAAAATCCTACCAACCAACCAACCTCTGCTACAGCTGGTTTAAATTCAGTTTTCCTTCTCTCTGACCTGTTACCTTACCAAGACTAAAGAACCCAGTCTGTCCTACTATTTACCCATAGCTGGAGGTAGAAGAGCTGGATTTGTGCCTTTCTCAAGAACAATAGTGCAAAATGAAATACAAATAGCCTCATCCCAGATTTGAACTCTGATTGCCAGTTTTCCATTTTCTACCATAACCATTACGCTAAATGCACCTCCCTTATTTGCAAATGTTGCTGTCAAAACCTTTTGATGATAGAAGATAGTTTGATTACTTAACTCTTTGCTATCTGTATATATTCTGAATTTTATCATAATTTGTTTTGTTGGAAAGAGCACTATTTCACTATCTATTGTTCTTTCTTTTATCAATTTTTTTCTCTCCTGATTATATTCTTAGTGCACAGTTTATTTGTAGTGTTGTTTTTTGTTTTTTTTTTTTTTTTTTTAAATTTTATTCTTCTTCTTCCTTCTTCTTCTCCTCCTCCTCCTCCTCTCAGAATTAGAACTTCTCTTTCTACGTTTTTACCCTTATGATTATCTCTTAGCTATTTCACTTGCTCTCTCTCTCTCTCTCTCTCTCGCCTGAAAGTGTATTTCCTATTTACCCCTTTTCTTCTTCTTCTTCTTCTCTTTACTAGAGAGCCAATAGTTTTGTTTTTCAAAGAGATCCAATCTACTGATAACAACATTTTTACATGCCCTCCAGTTAGAATTCTTCACTGATAATTGTCTATTTTTAGTACCATGTTCTCTGGTAGATTTATCTTTAAACAGTAATTACTTATTGTACATTATCCATAAAAATCCTTTTGCTTTCTTCTTCTTCTTCTGTTCTTGTAATTCAGCAAATACTTCCTTCATTTGATATCCATCTTTTATCAACAAAAGATTATTCTTTTATTACTCTCTCTCTCTCTCTCTCTCTCTCTCTCTCTCTCACTCACTCACTCACTGACTCTCTCTTCTCTCTCTTGCTCATTCTTCAGCTTTTCCTCACAAAATGATCATTGCTTCCTGTTTTCTTTACTATTATCTCCAATTTTTGCACCTATAAGCAAAATGAATTCTTTAGCTTCCTCCAAGAATCTGGACTTTATTGATTGGCAAAAAAATATTGGCTTTTTTATCTCTCTCTTGCCACTAGCACTGTAGACTTGGCTTCATTTCACGACATTATATATAATATATATGTGTGTGTGTGTTATATATATATATGTATATACTTTCAGTTAATTCTATATTAAAAAGATTTAATAAATTTATATAGATTGGCAGTTATGTGTGTATAAAAAAAAAAAAAAAAACTCCAGATACATTGACTAATGTAGGCCAAGATATCACCAGTGATCTGGCCTGAAAATTTCCAGGTTGGGTAAAATATTTGAAATGATATTGTCTTAGTCGGTTTATATCTTTTGTTCTTTTTGGTTCATTCGTGACATTCAGTATAAATTGATACGCACTGTCTTTAATTTCAAAGTGAAATATTTTCCTATTGCTATCATGTTTCTGTCCACAATCATTACATTAAACTTTAAAACATTCATTGGTTTATGAATTTGGTATCATTGGTCTTTTTTTTTTTTTTTTTTTTTTTTTTTTTTTTTTTTTCTTTTTTCCAACCCCACCCTTTTAGCAGGCTTAGATTATATTGACTGTAACCCCTGCAGGTGGGTTAAAACTCTCTCCAAAAGGGGGGGGGGTCCTGTGTATAATACTACATTTGATGTTGAGGCTCCAGTTCTCTAGTATGTCACATGACCTTTTAAAGTATCCACTTTTGCTCACTTCATAACTTTTTGTTAGATTTAAATAGCAAATTGTATATAGAAATAATTGAGCGAGTTTTTTTTTTTTTTTTTTTTTTTTTTTTTTTTCTTTTTTCTATTGCTTACCTTATGAGGGCCGGCTTAGCTCAGTCGGTAGAGCATCAGCCTAGGACACAAGGTTCCGAGTTCAATACCGGCCCTCACCAACCCAGCGTATGAGTAGCACAAGTATCTGTGCGGTAAAGTAAGGAGTTGATGGTAGGTGTGGCGCCCCACCTCAGATGCCAAAACAATCTCCTTGGTCTAGCGCTAGTGAAAACGAGATAGACTCCCTCGCTGTCTGGCTGATACTGACTTTAGGCCACCCCGACAACTTTTACTTTACCTTATGAGAAAGTCAGATTTCAAAGCCACTAACAAACCAAGTTAGTGTAAAGATTTTAAATATTTTGATTGTCTCTCTTAACACTCAAGTAATATCTACTAAATTTAATTGTTATCAAACCTCCACTTGTCTACTCGAGTGTGGAGTGTCGTTCAGCAAAAGTAATCTCTAACACAAAATTTTATGAACCACTTTTCACAGATTTAATCATTCAGAGTGGCTTCTCCAAAAACTCCTTTTAATTATTTCAGGTGTTTTTTTTTCTTTCTTTTTTTCTTTTTTTAAATACTGTTCTTTATATTAAAAAGCATAATAGTCTAGTCCCCTTATATAATGTAGTTATTGGGGTTCAAGAAACCCAATCCTCTGGTGATGGCGGGTGAAAGACAGCAAATATCATTTTATATAAATTTTAGCAAATAATCATAAGCATTTTATGTTTTATTATTATTAATTAATTAATTAATTAATATCACTAAAATTACATGGGTCAGTTTAGTTCTGTCGGTAGAGCACCCAGCTAGGAATCACAATGTACATGGTTCAAAACAGGTCCCTGCCAACTTTGTACATGAGTAGCACAGATCTGTGTGGTAAAATGGGGAGTTGACGGTAGGTGTGGCGCTCCACCCTATCAACAACAAAAAAAAAAATCTCCCTGTCTAGCGTTAGTGAAAAGTGGATAGACTCTCTCAGTCCAGCTGATACCGACAATAAGCCACATCATTGACATTGACTAAAATTACTATACACACTCTACAAAGTATAACGAATTTCAGTATTTATATTAATGACTTCTGCGAGTTGTTCTTGAAAATACTAAGACCTAAATTCATCACGCACACACGCATGTAAGCACTTTTAATGATTTACCACCTCTTTAAAAATAAGAAATAAAAAGATCTGAAAATATAATAAAATTACATATAAGTAAGAAATTATTTTCTTATTTACTACAAGTCACATAAAGAAATATATAAGCTTCTTTTAATGGAGTCCTTTTTTCTTTTCCCCCCCCCCCCCCCAACCTTTGTGTGTGAGTAGGTTTCTTCAGGTGAAGTGTCTAGATCAAAGTCCTGTGCTTCTGTGTATTTACTTGAGCCACTTGAAGAAATAGCTGATGGGGTATCTGTATGATTCTCTGTGGAGACAAGATGATGATGATGGGAGGGTTCATTGACTCTGGTTCAGCCTCATTCAACTGGTCATCTGTGAGAATCTCATTTGGTAGCAAGGTTTTTGGCAGGGAAGGGGAGAACTGTTGTTCTGGCTTGTGCTGGACTCAAAAGGTTTAATCCAACAGTTGACAATACTCTTGGCAAATGACAGTTGACCACGTTCTCCCAATCTTTATTGATGTTACTGTTTCATGAAAATCTTTTTCAAATTATTTGCTTGGTAATATTTTGTTTGCATAAAACTTTTCATGAAAATAAGATTATCCAGGATTTTACATTCTCCAAAAGAAGTGGGATTGTACTCAAAAATATAAGTAATTGAACAATAGTTTAGCCATATCATAAACACACTGCGTGTGTATTTACTTCTCATATGTCCCTTTTCAATAGCGCTAGACCAAGGAGATTGTTTAGGCGTCTGAGGTGGAGCGCCACACTTACCATCAGCCAATTACTTTACCGCACATATCCCTATGTTACTCTATGCTGAGTTGGCGAGGACCGGTATCGAACTAGGAACCTTGTGGTTTCTATCCGAACGCTCTACCACTCCCTCGCTGACTGGCTGATACCGACTTTAGGCTACCCTGACAACTTACTTTACTTTATATATATATATATATATAATGCCTATAGGTATGCGTCCTACGTCCCTGACATACAAATATCTAAAAGGACGCGGTAAAATCATATCCATGCGTCCCAGTGTTTTTCTTTTTTTTCTTCCCTCGCCCTTTCAAACTAACTGTAAATACACTTCAATAGTTTCTTAGAAACAAATTACACAGGGTAGGTTACAAGATAGGTGTTAGACAGCTTTAGTTGGGACCCATAAATTTTCATGGGAGACTCAAAGGAAATATGTGTCCCCGGACGCACTCAATCAAAAAGCTATCAGCATCACTGTGTGTGTGTGTGTGTTTTCTACTAAACTATTGCTATGAATCAATTTCAAACTTTGTTTGCATTAAATGACCCACTGGGGTTGATATGCCTTAAAACAAACCTATTTTATTACTGTCATTTTCTCTATTGCAGAAGTGAATCATTTCTAGATGAATATAGTTTAAACAGATTTTCTCTATTCTTCCCAATTGAACTGAACATTCAATTGTAAAAGAATTAATAGCATTAATGAAGAGCTTTCCAGATTTAAAACAAAATTGTAGAATCAAGAGCCACTTAACATATTTTGGAGGCACACCTTGTGTAACAGTTATCATGGTTGGAAATGGACTCGGTGACCAGTGTTTAAATCCTGGTTGAGGCTGTTTGCATTTCACTTTGCACTAATTTACTTGGGGGAAAAGGCATGAAACCATTTGTTCTCTCCTCTTCAGCTATGGGTAAATAGTAGGGTAGACTGGTTTTAAAGTGATGGGGAATTTTACTTTGCTTAAAAATTGACCTTGTGTGCAGAATATTTTGTTTATTTTATTTCATCTTAAGTCTTAGAATCAATAAAGAAAAATAAGCTAATTTTTACAAAAAGCCATCTCTTAGTGAAGTTGTTAAAATTAAACACTCCTAATGCCATCTAAGAACTAAGATGAAATAAAATAACCAAGATATTCTGCACACAAGGTCAATTTTTAAGCAAAGTAAAATTCCCCATCCACTTTAAAACCAGTCTAACCTACGTATTTACCCATAGCTGAAGAGGAGAGAAACAAATGGTTTCATGCCTTTTCCCCCCAAGTAAATTATGCAAGTGAAATGCAAACAGCCTCAACCAGGATTTAAACACTGGTCACCGAGTCCATTTCAAACCATGATAACTGTTACACAAGGTGTGCCTCCAAAATATGTTAAGTGGCTCTTGATCTACAATTTTGTTTTAAATCTGGAAAGCTCTTCATTAATGCTATAATCTTTTACAATTGAATGTTCAGTTCATTGGAAGAATAGAGAAAAATCTGTTTAAACATATTCATCTAGAATGATTCACTTCCTGCAATGAGAAAATGACAGTAAATAAAATAGGTTTGTTTTAAGGCATATCAAACCAGTGGGTCATTTAATGCAAACAAAGTTTGAAATTGATTCATAGCAATAGTTTAGTAGAAACCACACACACACACAGTGATGCTGATAGCTTTTGATTGGTGCGTCCGGGGACACATATTTCCTTTGAGTCTCCCATGAAAATTTATGGTCCCAACTAAAGCTGTCTAACCCTATCTTGTAACCTACCTGTGTAATTTGTTCTAAGAAACTATTGAAGTGTATTTACAGTTAGTTTGAAAGGGCGAGGAAGAAAAAAAAGAAAAAAACACTGGGACGCATGGATATGATTTTACCGCGTCCTTTTAGATATTTGTATGTCAGGGACGTAGGACGCATACCTATAGGCATTATTATATATATATATATATATAGAAAGTAAGTTGTCAGGGTAGCCTAAAGTCGGTATCAGCCAGTCACGAGGGAGTGGTAGAGCGTTCGGATAGAAACCACAAGGTTCCTAGTTCGATACCGGTCCTCGCCAACTCAGCATAGAGTAACATAGGGATGTGCAGTAAAGTAATGGCTGATGGTAGTGTGCGCTCCACCTCAGACGCCTAAACAATCTCCTTGGTCTAGCGCTATTGGAAAGGGACATATGAGAAGTAAATACACACGCAGTGTGTTTATGATATGGCTAAACTATTGTTCAATTACTTATATTTTGAGTACAATCCACTTCTTTTGGAGAATGTAAAATCCTGGAATAATCTTTTTCATGAAAAGTTTATGCAACAAAATATTACCAAGCAATAATTTGAAAAAGATTTTCATGAACAGTAAACATCAAGAAGATTGGGAGAACGTGGTCAACTGTCATTTGCAGAGTATTTGTCAACTGTTGGATTAAACCTTTTGAGTCCAGCACAAGCCAGAACAACAGTTCTCCCCCTTCCCTGCCAAAACCTTGCTACCAAATGAGATTCTCACAGATGACCAGTGAATGAGGCTGAACCAGAGTCAATGAACCCTCCCATCATCATCATCTTGTCTCCACAGAGATCATACAGATACCCCATCAGCTATTTCTTCAAGTGGTCAAGTAAATACACAAAGCACAGGACTTTGATCTAGACACTTCACCTGAAGAACCTACTCACACACCAAGGTTGGGGGGGGGGGGGGAAAGAAAAAGGACTCCATTAAAGAAGCTTATATATTTCTTTATGTGACTGTAGTAAATAAAAAATAATTTCTTACTTATATGTAATTTTATTATATTTTCAGATCTTTTTTTCTTATTTTTAAAGAAGGTGGTAAAATCATTAAAAGTGCTTACATGCGTGTGTGCGTGATGAATTTAGGTCTTAGTATTTCAAGAACAAACTCGCAGAAGTCATTTAATAAATACTGAAATTCGTTATACTTTGTAGAAGTGTGTATAGTATTTTAGTCATTCAATGATGTGGCTTATTGTCGGTATCAGCTGGACTGAGAGAGTCTATCCACTTTTCACTAACGCTAGACAGGGAGATTTTTTTTTTTGTTGTTGATAGGGTTGAGCGCCACACCCTACCGTCAACTCCCCATTTTACCACACAGATCTGTGCTACTCATGTACAAAGTGGCAGGGACCTGTTTTGAACCATGTACATTGTGATTCCTAGCTGGGTGCTCTACCGACAGAACTAAACTGACCATGTAATTTTAGTGATATTAATAATTAATTAATTAATAATAATAAACATAAAATGCTTATGATTATTTGCTAAAATTTATATAAAATGATATTTGCTGTCTTCCCCCGCCATCACCAGAGGATTGGGTTTCTTGAACCCAATAACTACATTATATAAGGGCTAGACTATTATGCTTTTTAATATAAAGAACCAGTATTTAAAAAAGAAAAAAGAAAGAAAAAAAAACACCTGAAATAATTAAAAGGAGTTTTTGGAGAAGGCCACTCTGAATGATTAAATCTGTGAAAAGTGGTTCAAAAATTTGTGTTAGAAGATTACTTTTGCTGAACGACACTCCACACTCGAGTAGACAAGTGGAGGTTTGATAACAATTAAATTTAGCAGATATTACTTGAGTGTTAAGAGAGACAATCAAAATATTTAAATCTTTTACACTAACTTGGTTTGTTAGTGGCTTTGAAATCTGACTTTCTCATAAGGTAAAGTAAAAGTTGTCGGGGTGGCCTAAAGTCAGTATCAGCCAGACAGCGAGGGAGTCTATCTCGTTTTCACTAGCGCTAGACCAAGGAGATTGTTTTGGCATCTGAGGTGGGGCGCCACACCTACCATCAACTCCTTACTTTACCGCACAGATACTTGTGCTACTCATACGCTGGGTTGGTGAGGGCCGGTATTGAACTCGGAACCTTGTGGTCCTAGCTGATGCTCTACCGACTGAGCTAAGCCGGCCCTCATAAGGTAAGCAATAGAAAAAGAAAAAAAAAAAAAAAAAAAAAAAAAAAAACTCGCTCAATTATATTTCTATATACAATTTGCTATTTAAATCTAACAAAAAGTTATGAGTGAGCAAAGTGGATACTTTAAAAGGTCATGTGACATACTAGAGAACTGGAGCCTCAACATCAAATGTAGTATTATACACAGGACCCCCCCCCCCCCTTTGGAGAGAGTTTTAACCACCTGCAGGGGTTACAGTCAATATAATCTAAGCCTTGCTAAAAGGGTGGGGTGAAAAAAAGAAAAAAAAAAAAAAAAAAAAAAAAAAAAAAAAAAAGACCAATGATACCAAATTCATAAACCAATGAATGTTTTAAGTTTAATGTAATGATTGTGGACAGAAAACATGATAGCAATAGGAAATATTCACTTTGAAATTAAAGACAGTGCGTATCAATTTATACTGAATGTCACGAATGAACCAAAAAGAAACAAAAGATATAAACCGACTAAGACAATATCATTTCAAATATTTTACCCAACCTGGAAATTTTCAGGCCAGATCACTGGTGATATCTTGGCCTACATTAGTCAATGTATCTGGAGTTTTTTTTTTTTTTTTATACACACATAACTGCCAATCTATATAAATTATTAAAATCTTTTTAATATAGAATTAACTGAAAGTATATACATCTATATATATACACACACACACACATATATATATATATATAATGTCGTGAATGAAAGCCAAGTCTACAGTGCTAGTGGCAAGAGAGATAAAAAGCCAATATTTTTTTGCCAATCAATAAAGTCCAGATTCTTGGAGGAAGCTAAAGAATTCATTTTGCTTATAGGTGCAAAAATTGGAGATAATAGTAAAGAAAAACAGAAGCAATGATCATTTTGTGAGGAAAGCTGAAAGAATTGAGAGAGAGAGAGAGAGAGAGTCAGTGAGTGAGTGAGTGAGAGAGAGAGAGAGAGAGAGAGAGAGAGAGAGTAATAAAAGAATAATCTTTTGTTGATAAAGATGGATATCAAATGAAGGAAGTATTTGCTGAAATTACAAGAACAGAAGAAGAAGAAGAAAGCAAAAGGATTTTTGGGATAATGTACAATAAGTAATTACTGTTTAAAAGATAAATCTACAGCAGGAGAACATTGGTACTAAAAATAGACAATTTATCAGTGAAGAATTCTAACTGGAGGCATGTAAAATGTTGTTATCAGTAGATTGGATCTCTTTGAAAACAAAACTATTGGCTCTCTAGTAAAGGAAGAAGAAGAAGAAGAAAAGGGTAATAGGAAATACACTTTCAGGCGAAGAGAGAGAGGAGAGAGAGAGCAAGTGAAATAGCTAAGAGATAATCATAAGGGTAAAAACGTAGAAAGAGAAGTTCTAATTCTGAGAGGAGGAGGAGGAGGAGAAAAGAAGGAAGAAGAAGGAATAAAAATTAAAAAAAAACAAAAAAAAAAACAAAAACAACACTACCAAAATAAACTGTGCACTAAGAATATAATCAGGAGAGAAAAAAATTGATAAAAAGAAGAACAATAGATAGTGAAATAGTGCTCTTTCCAACAAAACAAATTATGATAAAATTCAGAATATATACAGATAGCAAAGAGTTAAGTAATCAAAACTATCTTCTATCATCAAAGGTTTTGACAGCAACATTTGCAATAAGGGAGGTGCATTTAGCGTAATGGTTATGGTAGAAAATGGAAAAACTGGCAATCAGAGTTCAAATCTGGGATGAGGCTATTTGTATTTCATTTTGCACTATTGTTCTTGAGAAAGGCACAAATCCAGCTCTTCTACCTCCAGCTATGGGTAAATAGTAGGACAGACTGGTTTCTTTAGTCTTGGTAGGTACAGGTCAGAGAGAAGGAAAACTGAATTTAAACCAGCTGTAGCAGAGGTTGGTTGTTTGGTAGGATTTTAAGGCATTCAACCCTTGTAGGGTAATTTTATGCCAAAGACATTATGTTTTATTCATTCTTGATGGGTACTCAACTTTTAAAATACATTTTTAACTCATTTTTTTTCTTCAATTTAGGTCATAGATGGAACCCTAACAGGTACTACCATTCCAAGTCAGGGTGGACCAGAGAACAATGCAATGAAGGGGTACTCCACAATCCCCAAAGCTCCAAATTGGAACTTCACAATTAGATGCAGTTTAACATCATCCCCAGAACATGGGACCCTCCGCCTTCTAGCAAATATGATAAAAAAGGGTTAGGGGTTTGCCACAGTAGCAGAGGGGCTGGGTAACAGTTGCAAATAAGTAAAACTTAAATAATTGTGAATCAAATCTAAAAAGCAAAACTGAGAGGGTAAGACTATTCTATTTTCCTTTCCATTACTTATCAGACATGAGCTATTTTATAAGTGCATCTCTTCTCCCTGTCTTAAAGAACATAGACCCCCATAGTTAAGTAGGCCCATAAAATCCAACCCCCCCACTAGCATTGTGGATTTTGGAAAATCTAACTGGCTAGAGATTATTCTTTGCCAAGAGATGAGAAAGACACAAAACTAAAAGAAAAATAATCGTCAGTATTATCAGTATGAGATACTAAAAAGTTTCCCATCTTTTCAAATAAGTCATACTTTTCCTGACAGATTAATAACACTAATGAAAGCTTCATGAAACAGTTCTCACTCTCTTAATTGTGACTATATTATTATCATCCGCATTTAAACAATACAACATGGGGGACAAAGAATAGATAAATAGAATATAAAAAGAACACAACACACACACACATATATATATATTATTATTGGATCCTTTCTGTCCACTAAGGACAATGGCGTAGTGTCAAAAAAAAAAAAAAAAAAAAATTTATCTGCAACTGTGCAAGTGACTCTACAGGCCAATTCTTGGTGACAGTCTTTGGTGCACTGAATGCATACAAACTGTGGTGCATACATCTGTGATATATATATAATATATATATATATATATATATATATATATATATATATATATATACACACACACACACACACACACAGGGTGATTGAAATAACCCCTATTTTAAACTATTTATGATTCTTTTTATATACAGTTACATGTTTCTAAATTCTTTAATGTATATGGCAATATATGACAATTAAATCTGTGTTGTTTTTCTTTTCAGATTAATCATTTTGTTTCAAAATTCGAAGCCCTATAAAGATGTTTGGACGTTTAGCTTTGATTTAACTCTGCGGCTTGAGAGGCTGAAGGTGAATGCTGGTGCCCATATAGAATTTTAAATAAAACTCCATATAATGTGTTCTCATATTCATTTTTTTGTAAAAATAAGGATTCAGAAATAATTATGAGATTTTTAAAATAGGAAGGGAGTCACTTTACAATCATGCAGTGTGTGTGTGTGTGTGTGGTGTGTGTGTATATAATATATATATATATATATGACCAATTGACAATTAGAACAGAATTCCAACAGCCTTTTAAAAATGAGCAAAGATGGTGTGGAGGATCGGGTTGAATGAAGAACTATAAACATCTGGCTCTGATTGTTGTCAGCAAAGAGAAAAAAAAGAAAAAGTGTAAAGATGAAGAGATAAAAAAGAAAAGTTGTCTTCATTCTTTAATGGTATTTAAATAGGAGATAATATCACACAGAATTATAAATATCCTATACAACAAAGTTAATTCACGGCCGCCATCTTAGTTTCAAAACTTTAAAAGTCGGGCAAAAGACTCATCTGATATTTACACACTTTTTTTATTTAGTGTTTTTTAAAGTCCCAAGAAATCCAAACTTCAAACCAAAAAGAACATGGAGGTTTGAGCAGATTCAATATCTACCCGATAGTTGCCATATTTTCAATATTAAGTTGTCTAATATTATATATATATATATATATATATAATATATATATTATATATATATATATATATACACACACACACACTATGGCGAGTCAAAAGTTTTACAATATTTAGTAAGTGCTAGTTTGCGATGCATATTTAATGTGACTGAAGCAGGTCAGGCTGTGGTAGGTATCCACTGTGGTTGGTCGTATCTCATGGTAGTTGGTGCACTGACAGGTTGTGCACAGTTTTACTCCATGTGATTTGAAGCTGCACAGATAAACATGCAATGTAATCTAATTTGGGAACTTATACTTTAACGCTGCATAAGCAATCAAAAACATTTGTTGTATAAAAAGGTGAAGGCACAGTTGATCACGGTGAAGCAATCAGTAAATAAATTATGGTAGTTTAAATTTGGAGGTAGGCAAGTAACAATATTTGGGATCAGGATTTTCTATTAAGTATTTATAAGGAGAGGATGGACAAATTCTTCCACTAAAAATAAATAATAAATAAATCTTATAAAAAAAAATAAAAAAATTATTCTATATGTTATAGTGAAAAAATTTATTGTTTAATCATTAAAGTATTTTGTAAATAAAATTCTAGACTCTTCCCTTACACAGCTCTAAAACATATTATGATATTACTAACAGTTTCCATAAAAATGGGATTCTTCATTACCTCAATTAAACTTTGAATGTAAACAGAAAATACATATTATTAAAACAAAACTTAAAGGGCGTCCCACAGTGGTGTAATGGTTAGCAACATAGTCTCACAGATCCATTATTACTGAAAAATGAATTCGTCCTTATTGGATGCCCCATAAAACCAAAAAAAAAAAAAATCTGTTTAAAAGACATTGTCTAATCCAGCCTGGTTGAAGAAGAGGATTTTTTTTTTTTAAATTAAGAATGATTTGTTTGGTTTGGTTTGTTTTACAACATATCTACCTCAGTGGGTCATTTAATGCCGACAAAGTTGTGAAATAAATTCATTCTTAATAGATACTCAATTTTTTTAAATGAATCCATGTTTTTCTATTTAACCCATAGATGGGACAAAATTAAAATGAAATTTGTATAATCAATGATAACTGAACCACACTGACAGTAATTTTTAATAAATCCATTTGAATTTACCAAGTTTATTTTCAAGCACAACAAAATCTATCAATACACAAGAACTTTTTTTATAAGATTAAAAGTGGCCAATAGATTATTTTGCTTTATGGCATATCAACCTCTTTTTCAAGTCATTTCATACCAAATCAAGTCATTTTGATAAATGATTGTTTCACTTGAGATGTATTTGCTTAGATATCACACAGAGGCTTCAGATTGATTACATTGCCTGTTATTGTTTAAGTGGTCACTCAACTAAGTATTGAACATGTTTATTCGCTGCTTAACTTTGGTGGTATGGCCAATAAGAAATATATTTAAAATGTCATATTGAACAGAAAAACTGGTTGAAGAAAGAGAAAGTCTAAATTATGTAAAGATAATAAAAGAAGCAGTCAAGTGTGGAGCAGTGTTGTGAAGAAACTGTTCAAATATCTGAACAAAAAAAATGGACTGAAAGAAAGTTAAAAAAAAAAGACAGTACTAACCATTTTTGTAGCCTGTTGAATACATTGAGTCTATACCTGTTGTTCCATTCTTTATTCCTTGATTAGCAACAGGTGGTGAGAACATCTGAAAGGTAAATAAAGAAAATATTGATAACAATATTCAATCACTTAGCAACGAAAACAACACAAATTAAAAAAGAGAAGAAAAATAAAATAAAATAGAAGAAAAGGCCAACCAATTTTTACATAAATATTTTTAACTCTATTCAATGTGTGCCAAGGAAGAAGTTCTGTTGACATAAGACAGCATTAGGATCCGTTTTGTATCAGAACTTCTCATGAATTTAGAGGAGATTTTTTATAAGAATTGTTTATTCAATAGTTTATTGTAATATTCTTTTTAGACATTTCATTGTATATTCTGCAATAAAAAAAAAAATTAAAAAAAAAAAAAAAAGGACAGCAAAATGTGAAGGGAGAAAAAAAAGGAGAGGGTTCCATTGATGTAAAATTCAAAATAGATTGCATTCCACCCAGACAAAAAAAAATTTTTTTTCTTAAACAAGTATTTTATAATCATTTATTATGATTTACAATACAAAGTTATGAAGGTTTTGGTGAATCACCAATATTGGCTTGAACTTTTATTGAAAAAACAAAGTGTGACTCATTTATAGACCAAAGAAAAAAAAAAAAAAAAGAATTTCTCTTTTTCAAAGCAAACATCAATAATTTCATTAAATATTGACAAGATATGGAAATATTTTATATCAAAATAGGTTTTATATATATATATATATATATATATATATATATACACACACACTTTTTTTTTTTTAAATTATATCTTTCTAACTTTGTTGAAACTTGACTGAAAAGGCCATTTTCACATATTGGACAGAACAATTTCTAAGAACAAATAATATAACAGTTGTGGGTAGAATTTATACTAGATTAAAGGAAACAAAATGAGTCTATCCTTTCTGTTAACGTATTATCAATCATTTCATAATATTATTTAAAAAGATTGGGGGGGGAGCATTGGTAAATATATAACATTTTTGGAAAATGTCAAGAATATCTAGAATTGATTCATGAAGAATCGCTTTCTTACAGGTAATAATTATGTGCAGCAATTCATATCATTGAAATAAAAGAATTTGATAATTCACTTTGCAGAAAACTTTCCCCTCTTTATATCCCAAATTATAAACAGACATATGAAAGAAGAAAAATGTAAGAAGAAAAAGTAATTTAAAAGAAATAATTGCCTTCTTTGTCTATTCCATATTATTTATTTTGATACTAATTGAAAATGCTAAAAGACAGAAGTGCAAGAACTTTTCTATTAAAATCAGATTTACAATTTTATCTGTGATATTGTAATAAAGTATTTCAAATAATGTAAGCATCTTTTCATTTCCTAACTTCACTGAAAATATGAAGGGGGAAAAAAAAGAAAGAAAGAAATCTCATTATTTAGAGCATATTGTTATAATTATCTTGGTGAGAAATTCTACAGATGTTAGAAATGATGCATTCATCAAAAGGGAGTTAAATAATGCAGTCAACTAATTGAGAAGATTAAATCCTTTGACCTTGTGTCAAACACTGGTCGACTTTTGGAATTGTCTGTGTGTGTGTGTGTGTGTATATATATATATATATATATATATATATATATATATAAAAAGTTGTCAGGGTGCCCTAAAGTTGGTATCAGTCAGACAGCAAGGGAGTCTATCCTCTTTTCAATAGCGAGATTGTTTTGGCTTCTGAGGTGGAGCGCCACACCTACCATCAGCTCCTTACTTTACCGCACAGATCCCTGGGCTACTCATACGCTGAGTTGGCGAGGGCCGGTATCGAACCAAGAACCTTGTGGTTTTTAGGCGGACTCTATACCAACTGAGCTAATATATATATATATATATATATATATATATAGGAGAGAGGTAGAATAGAGAGAGAGAAAAGACTTCCTTCTATCTCTACCACTAACTTTTTATTTAGGGCAACAGACAAATGAAGTCTACAAAATTCAATCCTGTCAGCACTTTAATTAGCAGAAAGACTCCCCATAAAAATGTACATTAAAATAAACATTGCAGAAAATAGGTTCAGTTTTGAGCATTACATCAAATAGTGCGCATGGAGGGTGGTGGGGGGGGTGAAGGGGATGGGGGGGTGAAGGGGAGGAGATGGAAGAATCCAGTCAGATTAAGTTTCCTTTCCCAACAGAATACTTCAAAGCAAAATTCACACACTTAAGGTATTTAGACACACATCTATTTCCATATATTTAATTGAAATATCACATTATATTTACTTACTGAATATATATATATATATATATATATATATATATATTAGTAATAGTGGAAAAGAGTTAAGATCTACCATGCTTTCAAAATTGAGCACTTTTGGATGATTTACCAATGCCACTGCAACAGAAAAGTTAAAGCAGCAATTGGATACTATATATATATACTAATATTAGTAATAGTAATAATTAAGGGTCTACTATGGTGTCGATCTCAATGATCTGATGAGGACCCTACCTTTATACTTAAGTCGATGTCATTCTTTAGTAGTACTTAATACAAAGGACAATATTACAAAATTGGGTTATTTGGTCAGTATGAATAATTTGTTCCAATACACAAGTTTGGGTCAGGATTCTGATTAACTCTTTAGATATAGAACAAGAAAAAAAAATTCTAAACTGGATAGAGATCAAATCTTCCTCTTATATTATTGGCAATATTCAGATTGTTTGACAAATGAACAAGGCATTTTTTTTTTTTTTTTTTTTTTTAAATAATTGATTTTCAGTTTTTCTGAAGTGAGAAATAGTAATTACAATTAGCAAAGGTGGAATTAAAAAGAAAAAAAAATTGTTCTACACATTTACTGGAGATAAACAAATGGATCCCCGCCTCACACACACAAATTTCATACTATATACAAATAAATAACCAAGAATTTGGAAGCTGCTGCTTACTTTCTTTCCTTTCACAAAAGAAATATTTAAAAAAAATGATCAAATGCTATTAAACAGAATATTATATATATATATATATATATATATATATATATAAAATAAATGATTAACTGCCTGATAGCAAAAGATCATTTGAAAACATTTTCTCCACTTTCTTAATTGTATATTTTTGAAAGATCAGAGTGTCTACATAGACACAATGAGAAAATAAATGTACTTTTAGAAAGATGAAAAATTGGAGAAATCTCTCATAAGAGAATGATTTCGATGACTTATGAAAATAATGATATTACTGTTTGAAAGTCAATGACTCTTCTTACTAAATATTACAATAAAATTTAAAAAATCAATAAGTTTTGTTTTTTAAAAAATCTTACCTAAATATAAATATCAGCAGAAATTCCAATAACTATTGGATTTTTAATGTGAAATAATTTTTGATAAAAACATTAACAGAAAGTAGAATTATTTTTGTAAAAACATTAACAGAAAGTAGAATTATTTTGTAAAAACATTAACAAAGAAAGAAAAGTCATTTTTTAAATTTTATTTGAAGGTGAAAAAGAAACAGAAAAATCAGGTAGAATTAACTTTGTTTAATGACTTTTCAAATTTATTTGCTGAATCAATTTATTCTTGATTTTATAATAAATGAGCATAGCAGAAATACTATCTAAGATAAAAAGCACAAAAAACATTAGCAGTTGTCTGGAACAGTGATTTTCATTTAAAATATGAAATTAAAATGAATTTCTAATTTTAAATTTCATCAGCTTAAATTAAGCAAAGGTTGCCATTTTGAAATAAAAGTTGAATTTCATTTGGTCTTTTAGAAAAATTCCAACAGGTGTTTTTTTTTTTTGGGGGGGGGGCAATAAGGGAAAAGTTTTTAGCTCATTACAAAATTTCACAGCAGTCACAAAAAAAAAAAAAAAAAAAAAAAAATTGAATAAGGTGATAAGTTTTCAAGCCAAAAATCAAAACTGTTTTTAACAATAGATAACAAAATCAGGAGAACAAGGGAAATTCAAAAACAGGATAAAGTGGACAACATTTTTCAGTTTTAGAAATGTATTTTCAATTTTTTTCCCCCTTGGCTTCCACCAAAATGAAGAATTTATAAACAGAAATCATTTTTAAAAAAGAAGTCAAAAACAACAAAGTAAAACCAAAATAAGCAAATCAGAAAAATAATTCAGATCATTTATCCCAAGGATTAAAAAAAAAAAAAAACGTTGTTGTTAGATTCATTTTTGGATGGCACCCCCCCTCAAAAACAAGGGGGTGGGTATTAACATAGAATTATATAATCTTTATTTCTGTTGTTCTTTTTGATAATTTTATGGTGGCATTACCATTTTCACTTTTCACATGGAGTTCTTTAGAGTAATAACTTTTACAGACTCAGGTAAACGTTTAGTTTTATAAGTCAAACTGTAGACTAAGATTCAAAATAAAATTTTCAATTTACTTCCAGTAGAAAGAAAAACAAAAAAAAGGAGCAAAAAGAAATGAAAAAAAGATTCTATCAGAAAATCAGTAAACATTGTGCAATGAATTGTTTTTGTTACTCCCTCCTCCTCCAGGAATCAGTTGAAATATTCATGATATTTATTTTTAAGTTAAAAGATGTTCACTTGGGTTAAATGAAGAGAGTAACAGGTTTAAAACAGTGCCACATAATCTATGAGGAAGGGGCCCACCAAAATTGTACAAATGGAGAGCATGAAAGGAGAGGCCCCAAAGAAGCTCAAAGCCTCAGAGCCCACATCATGGATTAATCCGGCACTAGTTTGAAATCCTGACAAGTTTTTATTTCAAAAATAATTTTACTACTCTCCCACCTCTCAGAAAATGTCAATTTTTGTTAAAAATATTTAAAATCTGTTATCAATAGAAAATAAAATTTTAGTAAACAATCTTTATTCCATTCATTCTTTGTGTGTGCTCAAATGTTGTTTTTTTTTAGTTTTTTCAAAAGCAGTTTGGAGATTTTAACAATTTAGAAAAGGGATTATTATTATTATTATTATTATTAAGCAATTTGGTTTGGGGGTTTTCAGCAAGTCAAATAGTCAGCTGAGTTGATAAAAAAAACAAAAACAAGAACTAAAACTGCTTGAAGAAGAAATGATTCTATAGCAGAAGTCTTTTAGATTATCAAAGAGAAGAAGAAGAAGAATATACTTGTTAATACTTGAGGTTGGATAAGTATAAAAGCATCATAATAGGAGGCATGATGTGCACCAAGAGTTAATTCCTGGCAAGAAAACAATCTTATCAGAAAGAATAAGACACTGGCTAGGGAAGGATGAAAAAAAAAACAAATCTAATCGGCCCATTGTTTTCTATACTTTCACACACACATATATATTATATATATATGTGTGTGTGTGTGTGTGTGTTTGTTTGTTTCATAAAAAAACACAACTGAACTTTGAAGTTATCAATCCTTTTCTTCAAGACTAAAATTCAATAAATAAATGAATAAAAAGATCTAAACTCTGGTCTGCAATTCCATTTCTATCATACCAAATGTGTCTCTTGTACATTAAGTGAAAGGAGGATTGTCTAGTGCTAAGAGAAAAAAAAAAAAAAAAGAAACCAATCTACAAACAGGTACAGGTTTGCAATAAACTGTCTGATGTTACAAAGTCTAAATAGTCAAGCAGAATTTTAATTTTTTTTTTTTTTTTTTTGAAAAATAAAACTATTCAAAATATTATCCTTCATTCATCAGTAGAGATTATTTAAAAATATCAATTTCCAGATTAATCAACTGAAACGTTTGAGAATCACAAAATTTGTGTCCCTTTGAATCATTTTATAAATTCTTTCTCTTTGTAAGGCAAAGAAGAAGAAAAAAGCATTCGGCCTATATAGGAGAAAAAAAACAAAAACAAAGTGATGAATCTAAGTAATTTTTATAGACATCTTAATAAGATGAGACTTAAGGCTTCTCCCTGGTTTAGTTCAGGGAGGGGGTACTACTCATGTATCATGTCTTGATAGGAAATAGCTCAACAGAGCCCATCCCACTCCAAGTCTACAAGAAAAGTATTATCAAATGACACATTATTTTAATCAATTTGCTGAGATTTTGATGCACACTGGTAATGATCACACACACACACACACACACACACACAGCTTAGAGGTAGATATTTATTCTTTTGTTTTAATTACAAAGGGTTTTAGAAATTTTTTTTTTAAATAAGCAGTGGCCGTCATTTCTGGATCTGTCAATATTTTCATAATAAACAAAAAAACAAGTAGTGGTTTCATAAAAAACAAATGGTAAGAATCTTTAAATGAGACGGAGAAAAGAAAAAATATAAATTTTTAAAAATTCAAAAAGGCTCTCATTAGAGAAATAATGGAATTTTCTTTTTCTTTTAAATTTTTTTTATTTATTTCAAATAGTTTCCTCTATAATTATCCAAAATTTTACTTGCAAATGAACAATAAAATTAATCTGTTTTACATGTCAAGTATATATCGTTTCATATACCAATTAAAAGAGAGACATTGTTGATAAAGTTTTATTGGCTTTCCATACAGTTTAAATTAGTTAATGACTATTATGTGAAAATATTAAAAACAAAACTATGAAAGTTTTTCCACAAATAGGTAAATCTTTATCAATATTGCACAATAAATTAGAAAAGCCATCTACATTGAATTGATAACATTACTATTGAATTCAATCCTTGATACATAATAATAATCTTGTCATACATGAAGCAAAGTTTGTTTTTACTGTTGGAATGAACAATTTTTGAAAAATCTCCCAAATGAAGTCAAATCCCAAGAAAATATATAAGACATTTTTATGGTAGAAAGTAACATCTATAATGTTACTATTAAAAATGGTTGTGATAATTATAGAATTTCTTAGGTCATTTTGTAAGTTGAAGAAAACTGAGTAAACATATTAGAAATTCTATTTCCTTCAAATGACTTAAAAGAAAAGCATAACCCCCTTTCCACCCCCCTACTCTGAGACTTCAAGAGGATTTTGTTCAAGTTGATACAAGAGGCTGACTAAACAGAGTAAAGAAGAAAATACTTTTAGTGTCAGTGAATAATGGCTTCTTTAGTTTCTTTGTTTAATGGCATATCAACTTTGGTAGGTTATCTAATGCCAAAGCCATCCTTGTAGAAGAACAGTAGTGGTACTATATATCCCATAGCTGTGGTGGTGGGGGTAATGAAGGGGTTTATACCTAGCATGGCTGTTTGAATTTGCATACTACGATATCACAGTTCAACATGTTAGCCTTAATGAATAATGAATTGTTCAACTGATAAGTCTGACTGACTGATTTGATTCATGGGGTTTTTACAGTTAATCAGTTTGGGTTGAAGTTAGAAGTTAAAGCTCATCAAAAATCTTGCACAACACACATCTACAACAGTGATTAGTTTGAGGGAAACCTAGATTAGCAGAACATTGTTAGTGAGTTTGGTTCTCACTAGTTGTCCCATACTTCTGGCCTTACACCACAACTAAACTTAGTAAATATTAACAGTGATTAGTTTGCAGGCCTAATTGGCAAAAATTTCTCTATGGAAAGGAACAAAAAGAACAACTATAATAAAACTGCTAAAAATCATGACAGGAAAAAAAAGACTCAAATCAATAAGTGCTGTTAAAGTAATTTAAAAGAGAAGGATTAAGACTACCATTTTCTTGAAACAAGAAATGATTCTGAGATCTTTGTAGAATGATTGAGCAAAAAAAGGGGTTTATCCTGTTCACTGCGATATGACCCACTGGTGGGTCATGCTATATTTCTTGGAATAGACCCACCGCACTAACAAAAAAAATTATATAGCATGATCCATTAATAGTCATATTGCATTGAAAAAGAGAAGCTGTTGGTCAAAGTGGAAATGATGGAGAAAAGCATTTTATTTGTTATTTTATTTGAAACCAAAAAAAGTAAAGTAAATTGTAAATTCAAAAGGGAACAAAATGTTAAAGAGATAAAAAAATTCTTTGGATGGAATTATCAATTCATTTCTGATTACAAGATTAAAAAGTATTTACTGATATCTCACCATGTCAAGTTGAACACAAGGATCATTATAATGGAAAACCACACACAAATCAAAGCTCATGTGTGGCTAGTGCATAAACATTGTGAGTATCCCTTCGGCATTCCTCTTTTGAGGCACCTCAGGCAGCCCTGCCCCTTTAAATCAAGGGAGCAGGTGTTGAGTGGGGGAATGGCCCCCCTGGGATCACACTGATATTAATATCTTACCATTACAATGGCTGAAGCCACTGGACAGGTTTCCGAAGAAACGAGGTAAGAATGTACATTTATTAACGATTACAATATCAAAATGTTGTCTATGTTTGGTGTGGAATAGAAAAACAAGACTTTTCTGTATTCATAGTTGATGCAATATCACAAAGAAAGCAACAAAACCAAACATTAGATTTGATGACTGGTTAAGAAATATGCAATAATAATTGTTTTTTTTTGAGGAATGCTACAGAAATTCATTCAATCAGCAAATTGTTGGTATTGGCTTGTGTCAGTATTGAACCAATAAAATTGTTTGTTTTTGTTTTTTTAAATTTAAAAAAAAAAGTTAAATTCAGTTCAATTGTCTTTTGTGAATGACAAAGAATCGGCTTTTTCTTTTAAGGAGGCTTTTCAGATTAATATTAATCTAATTAATTTCCAAAAACCATTTTTCTGTTTCTGCTTTAAGGCTTTTTGCTTACATCGGTGTGCTGCCTAATTGGAAATTGACAACTGATGCCAGGAGTGACTAATTAAGAAAATAGTTTCCAATTGAAAACATCTCAAATACAAATAAGCAACAACCTAAATTAGCTAAAGAAAAAAAAAAAAAAAAAAAAAAAAAATCCTCCCATATACACATTATATATATATATATATATATATATATATATATATATAAAAACAAACGCACATATGAGTAATACACACACACACACACACACACACACAAAATGTTCCTGTCGATCGAGCTGGATGAAGAATCAATCGATTGATCAAATTATGTTTCTAAAAAGAATCTATCTGAAAATGCCACAAACAACAAAGGAAAAATAGATCATCACTTCAAGGCCTATATTTAGTAAGAAAATCGTTTATAAACGATTGCAAGCACTTGCAGAAAAAAAAGAGTCAAGGGAATCGGCAAATCTAAACCCACAGCCAGTAAAAGAAGAAATAACGTGCAGCAAATGGCACACACACACACACGCACGCACCCCCACATACACGGAAGCAGGTCTCAAATATATATTACAATTTCTTTAGTAATAGTTGCACATTAAAAAAATTTTTTAAAAATCAAACAAAAAACACAAACAAAAAAAAAATAATATATATGTATGTATGTATGAACAGGCACTTATATATATTATTGTGTTGCAAACTTTACATATAAAAATCATTATAATAAACTAAATTGAGGAGTAGGAGAAGATTTTTGTCCAAACCCGGGCAAAAGATAACTTACAAAGTTAAAGTCATTAAAAGATGAATACATTTTTCTCACACGTCAATTTCCAAACTTGCAATTCTCAAATGGCCAGACATTCAATGTTGCTTCACTTTGGTGATCTCAGGACAACTGCTATTTCTGACTGGCTACAGCTGGAAGCTGAAGATTATTTTTACCAAAACTAGAAAACAAGAAAAATAAGTTCACTGCAAGAAAACGTTAGAAAACGAAATGATTAACAAATCTTACAGCCTAGAAGTGGTGAAAAAAAGAGAGACCAAAGTAGAAACAAGTTCCAATTGGAATTATACATAAATTATTCACCTGCAACCAAATGACAAAAACTATTTTGTCAATGACTTGGCCAACATAGCTGTATGGTATTCAATTGGTTGCTTTATTTTATAGACTAATACTTTCCTTTTTATTTAAGGCAACCAAAAAAAAACACTTTTAGAAATAGTGATTTTAAAAGGTTCAATAAGCAGTAAAATATAAAGCAACTACTTTATTAGTCCTTAAAAAACTTAATCATATCTATACAAATTATACAGCATCTAAGTTTTGGATTAAATTTATTTGACGTGAACGGATCAGCAAGGAACAGTGACGTTCTCATTACTATATTCACCAGCTGTTTACGAAAATCGTGCCTTGAAAAAAATGTAAAACTCTCGACAATAGTTTCAAAAATGGAAAAAAAAAAAAATTAATTTTCCACCCCTACTGAAGAATAGAACATTTTCAAAACAATATTTTCTAGAAAGTGCCAACAGAGAAAAGAAAGTTTATAACAATTTTCGTGATTCTGTTGAACGAACAAAAAAGGGGTCAGCTGAAAGAAGTTTTTAAATTATCAGATATTTTCAAGATAGGTAAACTATTTTTTAAATTTTTTTAATTATTTTTTACTTTTTTAAATACAAAATCAATTTTGAGATAAAAATATAAAAATCTACTGCATTTGCTGGTAATGAAGTTCAATGACACAGGGAACTAAACTGTCAACTTCTGCTTTGAAAAGAGTTAAGCATATTTATTAAATGCTTATTTCCTCCTCAATGTTACCAACTCTCATATGATACACACACATGATTGAAAATTATTTTGTTGCCTTCAGTCATTCAAGAGGGGGGAAATTATACACACACACACACACACACACACACAAGGATTCAAGTCTATTCTAAAGGAACTGATATTATAAAAAAAAGGGGGGGAGGGGTTGTTGGGGTGCTGATAGATGGGTGCTGGAGGGTGGGGGGAGTCTGAAGAAAGTCCTTTATCAATCAGTAAAAGGGTCCAGCTGTGAAACTGAAGATCCCAATTTAGAGAGAAGAGTTTGTGAAGGTCACACCTAAGCAATGATTGATCTTTTGCTCAGTCATATAAAAGGTGAAAGGTCATTGGAAGATGCACAAATCATTGCAAGTGATTTGTGATTTTGGCCAAACTCTGCACCATCCATCTGGAGCCTGTTCCTACTCTTCTTTTTATTCTGACTCCAGGCTTTTGGACACTTCATTTGTCATTTTTGGTACAAGTTGATTTCTATTTGCAAACAGTAGAGAGGTGAGGGAAAGGGGAGCCGAGCAAGAAGAAGAAGAAGAAAAAAAACGTACAAATTCTTCCAATGAACCAAATTTACTAAACTGGTTTTTTGCCTTGTTATTTATTTATTTATTTATTTATTCATTTTTTTTTAACAGTCAAAGACCATTTGGAATTATTGATATTTATCATTTCTATAAAAAAATAAGTTTGCTTATTGGTTAATTTGGATGCACTAATTATAAAGGGCGGGGAGGAAGAGATAAAGAGAGAGGAAGAGATCTCTATAAGAAAATGATGCTTTTGTAGCTCTGAATTTAGCATGTAGAATTGACAATTAAACAAATTCAGATATTCAGTTTGATTTAACTAATTACATACTGATGATATAGCCACAAAGGATGAGACTCCTGATCCTATTGAGTAGAAAGAAATAAGAATTTTAGAACCAATACAGCAAGAAAATATCCACCTCACTAAATAGCATTTTACAAGATATAGGAATAAGGGATTTATATAAAACCAACTTAATATATTTAGGAGATTCAGCTTATTGTTTGATATAAGAGTCTAATGTTATATATAACCAGAAGAAAAAAACTCAAGACCAAAACTTGAGAAACAAAGAAAAAAACAAACAATCTGATAAGAATAATAGGTGTTGTGTGGGGGGAGGTATTTAAATGAAACAGGTTATACACTTTTCTTCATGGATTTTTATCAACATTTTATTAAATAGGAAAAATAGCAGAACTGCCAAGAAAATGAAAAGCATTGAAAATCAATATGACCAAAAAGATACAATTTCAATAGACGATGCTAACAATATGCCAATAAAAATTATGGAAGCTTCAAATGTAAAATTAAGACGAGTGAAAATTCCAACCTTGAAAAATAAAATCGTAAACTGAGAAGATATTCAGTTGTCTAATAGAAGTCTGGACATGTTTAGAGTAAAAAGTCAAATGAAACTAATAGAAGAAGAAATAAGAGAAAAAAAACTATTATCAATAGAATTAATACCTTTAGAAATTCCAGGAGAAATATACACACATATATATATATATATATATATATATATATATATATATATATATATATATATAAACTCTGAAATAAGGAATCTTGGAGCTGAAAAGCAAAACACTAAGGAGTTAAATCCTGCAACATCAAGCCTTTCCATATGAAATGAGATCATTTCAATATAATGATTAAGAAAATAAAACTAAAAAAATTTTTTTTAAATGGCTTACTGAAATCTGGCTTTCATGAGAGAATTGCAGGCCCAACCCATGAAATTACCCTTTTCTTTTTTTTGTTGTTGTCTTTTTTAAGGAATTCAACAGGTAAAATACTTTAAGTTTTATAGAATCAAGTGAATTTTCAATCAATCTTTCATATCAACTTGTGTTTACTGCAGGTAACAATTAATTTCTTCAATTCACATCCATACAATACTTACATGCATTAAAGTAAATTCCATAGAAATCTGTTGAAAATTAAAACATACAAACTTAAATTATTTTATTATTATTGCCAATGTTTTGAGAAAAGAAGGGAAAGTGATTTGGATTGTTGTTTTTTCTTCTCTCAATAATAAGTGCCACCTTATAGAAAATCACAGGGCAGATATAAGATTAAATCCCCAGTTAAATCAACATTATCATAAATACAGACTTTTTATAAGAATTACTTACATCATATTCTAAAAAGGTTAAACACAACTCCTAAATTATTATATATTAACTTTGTGCCATGGAATCTTGATGTATTCTATAACCTGGGCATTTCACAGCCAACACCTCTTGTTGAACTTACAGAAAAGAGTTAGAGTATTCTCTGATGTCTGTAGCTTGATCATAGTGTAAAAATACACATAAAACAACAAACCTACTGTCACATTTTGTATTGGTAGGCTTGCAAATATTAGATAAAAAGTGTTTTTTATTCATTTAAGGGGTAATCAGCAGTTCTAATGAAATGGTTTTAGAAAAATCAGAATATTTCATAAATATATATCAGGTTGATAAATATAAGATAAAGATATCGATATAATTAAAAAAGAAAAAGAAAAAAAAAAGGTCACTTTTATGAAATTGAGATATTTCATAAAAGCAACTCATACAATATGAGTAAAGATAAAAACAAACAATAGTAATTGGAGGCGAAAATGTTTGTTCAGTTTATTGAATAAAAATAAACATTTTTTTTTCTTTTTCTTTTTTTTCTTTTTTAATATTATCTTTATTCAAAAACATTTACCAATTTGTTCTATAATCTTGCAGAGATTCTATCTCCCACCCCAGACAGAACCATATTTCTAAGTAAAGAATTACTCTCGGTATCATTTGCAGTCTTTTAGGAAATTGAATTTTTACATTTTTATTAAGAGAATTCTGTAAAGAATGGAATAATGAATGGTTATCCAAAAGGTGTAAATATCTTCTGGATACATGACAAAAGTGAATATTTGCCAGTCAAGCTGTAACCATTTTTGTCTTGTTGTCTAATATTATCTCAATGGAATTATTACGTTCTTTCTCCTCAGAATGCTTTTTGTTCATTGCTGTCTTCAATTGGTCAAAACAGCTGCGATATTTGCCCAAATTGCGTCTCCAGAAGGAGTTCATAGCATAATACTTTCTTCCAATCCCATTATATATATATATATATATATATATATATATATACACACACACATACATACATACATACATACATAATATCATCTTCTTAGGATGAACACTTCTATTTTCTTTTTGTTTCTTCTACAATCTCTAGCTTTCATAAAGTATCTCATTTTCATCAGTCAGCACAATTTCTTATAAAAATAAGACAGTTTTGTTACATTTAAGTAGCAAATTGAATATGGAAATGAGATCCAGTATTTTTTAAATTTTTTTTTTTCTTGTGTGGATTGATGCAAATAATTTCTAGCTGATATTTGAATATACTGGCTAACTCCCTACTCCATAATGTGGAGTACTTTCAAGTAATGTCTTGATTTGATAAATCCAAACATGTCTTTTTGACCATGGCATATCATGCACAAAAAAAAAAAAAAAAAAAAAAAAATGCATTACTCCCACAAAATTTCACAAACCACTTGATATATTTCATAACTTACATTACCTTCTTCATAAATTGCACAATTATTTTCTGCATTTGAATTGTATTTTTACCTTTCTTAATATGAAAAAAAAATGTGTTGAAAATGTTGCTTATTTTCTTTCATCTTTACAGCTAGAATCCTTAAACAAAAATATACCAATTTTAACAATTAAAAAATGAATAAATTAAAAAAATAATACTGTCTGATAGAACAGCTGTTACAATCCAATCAAAAGCAATTACAAGAGAAATTCCAAAGGTAAGGTCTCCAAAATATTTAGAAATCACAGAATTTTTTATCTATTGTCAATGATGTTTACATCATTTTAAAATTTGAACATGTATCTATTTTTCTACATAATCATCATTCTGGTTGATGCATTTTTGTAGGTGCTGTGACAGTTTTTGTATAACTATGTCACATCAGCTCACCACCATGTCATTGAGGAAGTATTGATCCTTGTCGTCATTGAAAACTCACTACACCACTTGTTGACGTTTTTAACATCCACGCACAACTAAATATACATTTCCATTAATTGGTGATGAATTTCAATCAGTTTAATGTCTTTTGCATTCATAACCGAATAACTGCACAAACTACACTTAGTATGTCTGCTTGTGTATATCACAATAAAGATGAGGACAACTGTCTAAAAAATCCAAATAATACAAATTATCAAGCCTCATCTAAAAAAAAATTCAGACATATAAACACAAGTGTTGTGAATAGCCACAGAAACAGTTTTCCTGCATTCTCAATTCTTTGGAAACCTTACTTTTGGGATTACCCTTGTATTTTGAATGGAGTTCAAACTAAACCCCCCATCTAATTTTTATGCTAACAACAAAAACAGAACAAATGTAGGGGGCATTCCCAACAAATAAGATACCAATGTTTTTTTTTTTTTCTTTTTTTGTTCTCCTTTTATAAAATACACAGAACAGGTATTTTAATAGAAGTTTTCTTTTTAAAGTGTGAATTATTTTTAACTGTGAGAAGAAGAAAAAATTCAACTGTGTCAAGTAAATAAGAACATTTTCAAAGATTAAAAGATAACATTTCTAAATAAATATCTTTAGAGTTAATTAATAAATATATAATAAATATATAATAAATATAACTAATCATAATAATATTTTTGACACTAATATTTATTGAATAATTTTGACTCTTTGATTTCTTCAAGGTCAGTGTTATTTATAAAAATACTTTTTTTTTCTTTTTATCAAAGTGCTTTGCAGACTTTGTAATAATTTACGGAATAGATTTTGTCTTGACATATGTTGATATATATTCTGTTTGCATAAAATATCTTCAAACTAAGGGGGAAAAAAGGGGGGGGGTATTTTTACAATATGTCCAACACTGACTTTATTACAAAACAAAAAGAATTTTTATTAAATCTCAAATTTTTTGTTCAAAAGAATAAAGAGGGCAGTGAAAATTTGTTTTTCCAACTTGAGCTTTTTATTTGGGGAGCTGAGTTTTCAAAGAGGAATAAGAATGAATTAATAAAGTTTGAAACTACATGGTCTAATGGTGAGAAAAAGTGAAAGAGAGAGAGAAAAGTAATAATGATATTTAACATCAAGAGAGAGAGACAAACAAAAGATCAACACGAGAGAGAGAGAGAGAGAGGAAAGAGAGACAAACACAAGAGAGACACAGCTGCAAGTGAGTAAAGAAAAAGCGGAGTGAAAATTCTCTTTTCATTTGTTTCCTTTCGAGTTCTTATTCTTTGAGATTTTTTTAATTTTTTAATAGATTTTAGAAAATGTGAAGTAGCGCCATTCTTTCAAAAAAAAAAAAATCATCAGGCATGGTTGCTTAGGTATTTGATTTTGTGATGATAATTTTAGGGGTAGAAGTCTCCATCCCAACTTTTATGTACAAGGTGGACAAGGGGGTAAAAAAAACTTACCTCAATGATTCAACAATTTATTCTCAGTTACTGTCAATTAAATCATTAAAAATTACATTCATTATTGACAATTTGAAATTGTTCCTTCATTTTCTTTAAAATGATAGATTAAATGTTTCATTCTGAATTTAAGGGTCCAAAAAACCATTAACATTTTGGCTGCAAAGAAATGCTCTCTTCTCATTGAAGTTTCTTAAATATTGGAGAGAGAAAAAAAAAAAAAAAAAAAGCCACCAAATTTATTGAAGATGACAGACATGTGGGGTTTGTATGTCCAAGGTAAATAGAAACGGGGGGGGGGGTCTCTCACTCTGGCCGACTGTTTCTCGCTCCCATCCTTCAACACTTAAATTTTTTTTTGATTTTGCTAGGATTGTGTCTATCTTTTTCTTTTCCCTTTTTTTTTTTTTTTCAATGAGAAATCAAAAAAGAGCCAAGAGAAAAAAAATGGACAAGAATTTGTGTGTGACGAGGGGGGTGGGACGTTCTTTATGCTAAGACAAGGACATGATAAATTCATCAGTAGTTAAATAATTTTTTATTTTTCTATAAAAAAAAAAAAAAATAAAAAATAGAGTGCATGAGTGAGAGGAGGTTGTCAAAGAATAACATTTCTAAGAGTAGAAATTTGGCTGAGAGACAAAAAAACGTATTTTGTTTTGCAACAATCATCAATGAAGGCAGATTTATTAAGCTGTTGCCACAACATATGTTACCTAGAAACTTAAAATAATCATCATTATCAATTTCATGTCATTTGGTAAAGAGGGAAAAAAAAAGAAACAATACTGAAAAAGGTTTTTATAAAATTATAATAATTTGTTGGAATTGGGAATTTTAATTGTATGCAGCAGGAAAATATAAAGGATTGCTTTTGTGATAAAACAAAAAAAAAAGGTTTCCTTATCGTAAACTGAGTAAGTTGATATGTGGAATTTAGAAATAAGAAAATAATTGCTAATGAAAAAAAATAGGAAAAAGAGTAAGAAATAATCAAGACAGCCAAGATCAATACCCCCCTCCTTTCTATAAAAAGAAAGAAAAAAGTTTTTAAATGTAAAACTTTTTATCGATGATTCACAAGCTTAACAAATATTAGTCTAGTACACACATTGACATGAGTAGAAGGAAAAGTTAAAACAAGCATTCTATGTTATAAAGTAAACAAACAGGTTTGCTAGGTAGAAACAAGTGCAGCATTTCATTTTATTTATATACTAAAAGATCAAGGAGATATAGAATTTCTGTTGCTGTGTTGGAAATATGCAATACTTGCTTGAATGGATTAATTAGAATTTAGCAGAATTTATAGGGTTAGATTATATGAAAGATTCTTAAATCCACAGGAAAAAAAAATGAATGGAAAGAAATAGTTTTAATTTTCTTACTACAAATCGTTTTTTTTTTTTTCATTCATTAAATACACAAGAAAGTTTTTGAAAAAAAAAAAAAAAAAAAAAAAATGACTAGTTTCGGAGAGTCTCTATGTACATGTGCCAAAATTAATAGACTGATTCATAAATTCTTTAAATGGTAAATTTTCAAAATTTATTCAAAAATGAAAGGAGGGGGGGAGGAGAGGGGTGAAAACAGGTCAATAAAAACATTTATGAAGATTAAGTAATATTATCAGATAAATATGTATCATGACTAAATAAAAATTTAAAAAAAAAATTTAAAAAAGTCGGTTAATTGGTTTAATTTATTTAATGGCATATCAACCTTGATGGGTTATTTAATGCCAAAGCCATCCTTGTAGAAGAATAGTAGTGGTAGTTAATCTAATGAAAGACTATCAAAAAGTCTGACCATTTTTATTATTGTTCTAAAACCTAAAAAGGAACATAAGAATCATGATTGCTGTCAAATATTAAAAGTACTTTTATCAAACAAAAGATGAAAGAAAGAACTTTATTTTACAGCCATTGTAATTCACTGTAGGAAAAACAAAGTGAAGAAAAGATTTGTCTTTTTGAAATCTGGGTTCATTTTCTATAGCAACTGAATAATTTGTGTATTCATCCATGAATAGAAAAAAGAAAGAAATCTGAGTCAAATCATTGGAACCCCTTAATGAAAAGATAAAAGATGATACACATCTATATCCAAGGTTATCAGAAAATGGTGATCATTGAGATTTCTATAAGATGGGAAGTGGTGTGGTGGTGGAGGGGGAAGGAGGAGAGATTTTTTGTTATCCAACTGATATTATCATTTAATAGGTTATTTGCCAGTTTTTGAAACAAAACGATTCAATGTTTATTATTGTATATATATATATAACAGAAATGGTTAATAGAACTGTCATGAGAGAGAATAAAAGAGAAGAATGTTCTCTCTCTTTGAAACTGTTTCAATTTTCTTGGATTATCAAAGGATTTTTCTTTCTAGCTAGAAAGAATGTCAACACTATAGAAATATGAACAATATTCAGTTGATAATTTATGTTGGAAAAGGCAATCGGAAGAATATTGAAATGGTTGCTATGGAAACGGTTTCACCAAATTTTAGAGAGTAAAAGATTCTATAGAACGAGAAATGATAAAACAACTAAATTCTGCAGCTTTATTCTTAAGCCGAGAGATGAATTCTTGACTGGAATCAAAACAGGAAAATGGAAATCAGGGGAGAGGGGGGGGGGTCTTTCAGTTTTCTTCTGACTTTTTGTTTCTTGAAGGTATTTAAGAGAAAAGTCAAAATGAGAATGGTTTCATTTGGTTAAATACTAGTTCTTAGACAATTCCAATGGGACACTGTATGTGTGTGTGTGGGGGGGGGGGTGTTACTAGAGTAGCAGGAAAAATCCCTAGTTGCAAAATATGACCCATTTGTGAAGGATCAAAGAGTTGGGTCAAATGATGGTTCAATCAGAATAGAAGAGAATTTCACCCCCAAGGGCCTTGCAGATTTTGTAATAAAAATCCCATAGTATACCATAAGAAACCAAGCTCATAAAATGTCAGCAGCAGTCATTGGATGACCTAGGTATTGCTTTACTATATCACGGGGCAGGTGTATATGAATCTACATACATTATATATATATATATACACACACATATATAAGAGTATTCAAAAAATAACCCACCTCAAAGAGGTTTTTCACAGAACAGATGAACTTGCTACTACTAACACACCCTTCTATCCGGATTTTAATAGCATGTCAAACCCTCAAAAATACTCCAATTTTTATAGTTCTTCCATAATGCTCCCTTTCAAAAAATCTATAAACAATTTCTTCAAATAAGAAATTTTCTCCTGACGATGACCTAAAGGTCGAAACTAGTTGAGAATAAATAACATAAGAAATATTCCTGTTTGTCTTATTACTTTTTGTTCATTATATATATATATATATATATATATATATATACATAATTTATCAAAATAATCATATGCTATGGAGAATAGACAGGGATACACTGGAAATTGCATGAACAATTTGGTTTTTACCATGTGAACAACAATTGGCATATTAGCACAAGGCTATACTAAGTAAAAGCCTGGCAACCATATTACTAACATATAATTATTAAGAAAATGTTTAGCAAGGGATTTGTTAGGGGGTATACAATAATTAGCAACTATACTTGGTACTATGAATTATTTATTAAATATCAATGTTGGACACCTCATGTGGTGTAATATTTAGCAAACTAGGTTAGCAGACCATTGTTAGCGAGTTTGTTCCCCACTGAGTGCCTCATACATACTAAATCCTCTCATTCTTTATGGCTATATAGCAAATAAAATTAATAATGTTGGTATTGAATAAAGAAGCCAAGGAACAAATAGGCTTTACTTTAAGGTCTATTTATCACTCAAAATGAGAGAGAGAGAGAGAGAAAGAAAAAAAAGTGAATGAAATTAATTTCTAATGTACATATTTACCAACCCCTCTGCATGAGCAGGATGTTACACAAGGTCAATCCTTTTTTAGGCAGAGTTTAACAGGTTTGAATTCAGAGTCTGCCCTGCTATTTGCCCATAGCTTGAGGGAGAGTAGTTGGATTCATACCTTTCCCAAGGGTATTAGCACTATGTGAAATGTAAACAGCCTCGTCTAGGATTTGAACTTGGGTCCACAAGTCCATTTCCCATGACTCTAGCCATTACACCGTGCACCTTCATTTAACTGCTAAAAGATTAAAGCGATTCCAAGATTCTTAAAGGAATTTATGGCGCTTCATGAAGACAGCAGTACTTTTACCATTATCTGAATGAAACAATGACTTTCTAGTCAAATGTTTCATAGAGAAATAATTTGCTAAGAGAAGAAAAAGTTTTCATATTTGCAAAAGATTGCTTAGGAAATATTATGTACATGGAGGATTTTGGAAACAAGTCAAAATTTTTTCTTTGTCTAAAACAATCTTTCTTGTGTATTTAATGTCATGTTCACGTTTCTGTATCCGCAGAATTTTGCTAGAATATACAGAATTATTCAATTATAATATTTTGTCTTATCTTTTTTTTTCTTCTTTTTTTTCTTCATGAGCATCACAAGGTTTTCTTTTATAATAGTGAAATAAATTCTTGCAATTGTCAGTCTCTTTAGAATGGTTTCTTGTCACAATAAACAAACAAGAAATAAACAAAACCTTTAACTATTAAAGATGAAGTACTTTTTTTCCATATCACTTGTTTTTCATGTTTATTCCAAGATCAACACAATGTTCCAAAATCCTTCAGAAGGTATTTGCAAATAGTTTCAGTTTGATAAAAACAAAAACATGGAAAGCAAACTTTTAACAAATATAGCAGGGTTCTTTTTTTTTTCTTCCAGTGGTTGAATGACAAAGGAAAACTCATTTTGAGACTGGCTTATAGTGTACTATCAAATTGCTTACTTAAATTCAAACATGTCACAAAAATTTCTGAAATTTAATTTTCAACAAGTGACAATATGATATGTGGCCATAAAATTCAACCCTAAACGCTAATATATCCCCCTTTTGAAATATGCACTTTGTCTTCATGTTGTTCTCCAGACTGTTTTGTGTCTAAAATAAGCTTCTCTAGCATTGGCATTTAGTCTCTAAGGAGGTGTGTGTGTGTGTGTTTGTATATTTAAAAATTAAAGTTAAAGTTGGCAGAGTGGCTTATTGTCGGTATCAGCAAGGGAGTCTATTCTCTTTTCGTTACTGCTAGACCAGAGAGATGGTTTTTGCATCAGAGGTGGAGCGCCACACCCACCTTCAGCTCCCACTTTACCGTTTATATATGTAAGTCGTCGGGTGGCCTAAAGTCGGTATCAGCCAATCAGCGAGGGAGTCTATCCCCTTTTCAATAGCGCTAGACCAAGGAGATTGTTTTTGCATCTGAGGTGGAGCGCCACACCTACCATCAGCTCCTTTACCGCACAGATCCCTGTGCTACTCATAATGCTGAGTTGTCAAGGACCGGTATCGAACTAGGAACCTTGTGGTTTCTAGCCAAACGCTCTACCAACTGAGCTAACATGTATTCGTTTATAATAATTGTATTAGAGCAATGGTTATTCTGAAAACACAGGTTCCTGTCAAGTCAGTGAAGTTAAGCAATGAGCCTGTTCAGTTCTAAGAGGGGTGACCATTAGGAACAGCAAGTAATATAGGTAATCTGGTGCCTATATTCCAGAGTATGCACACTTAATAGATAAAAAGTATATTAGAACAATATTCATAATTAACACTTTTCTCTTAATAAACAATGAAATCAAAAAGATTAACGAAAAAAAAACCCAAAAAACTGATGTATTTACCCAACCCCTCCATACAAGCAGGATGTAACACAAGATCAATATTTTTTAGGCAAAGTTCAACAAGTTTGAATTCAGAGTTGCCATAGCAAGGTTAAATAGCCAAGCCTACTCTATTAATTACCCATAGCTGAAGGGAAAACAGTTTCCCAAGAGTATTAGCACTATGTGAAATGCAAATAGCCTCATCCAGTATTTGAACTTGGGCCACTATGTTCATTTCCTATGATAACCATTACACAATGAGCCCCTCCTAAAACTAATTCATGTAAAATCAGAAGAAACAGAAAAAAAAAAAAAAACCAAAAAAAACAAAACAGAAACATTGATAAAAGTTTGTTAGAAAATATTTCCTTATAATTATTTAATCATTGAAATAATCTTCTAACATCGTTACATTTATGTAGAAGAAAACTGAATAATCCTTGTTGACATATACATTTATCATTTTCAAGGTTTATAAAATGAATCCTGATTAAATCTTATAATAGAGGTTATAAGATAATCAAACCTACATCACCACCAACACCACAATTCCTTTAGTTATTTACATCACATATTTCCCATAATCTTATTTCTATTCAATTCTCAAGAATTGATTTTATATCATTAATACTATTGTTCTTATGCAATTGTATATAACTAAATAGTGGTTTACAGTGAAAGAAGGACAAAATGTTGACATTTTCAAATAGGTCCTTCATATTGTATGCATTGAGGGGCGAAAAAAGGTTGTCTAATGAGAGCTAAATCTCGGCATTCTATGAAAAGTGAATAGATTTTGGAGAGAGAGGAAGAGAGAGAGATAGAGAAGAGAGATAGATAGAGAGAGATAGATAGATAGATAGAGAGAGATAGATAGATAGATAGAGAGAGATAGAGATAAGAGAGAGAGAGAGAGAGAGAGTTGATTTCTATTTGAATAAAGTCAAAAGATAAAGACAAAGCAAATAATGAAAAAATATCTTTGACACAATTTTGAATAATAAATTTGTTCTTAGAAAGAAGAATATTTTAATTCCATAGAACCTTTTAACCTAATTTCTCTAATTGTTTTTGTCTTCAGTTTACAAAACTCCAAGATGAGTCAAATGTATCTCCATAGGTGGAACAAAAAAAAAAATAATGTTGAAAAAAAAAAAAAAAAAAAAAAATTGAAATGTTTCTGTCATTTACAGAAGACTTCAAGAATAACAAGGTTAATGTATTATAGTAAATAAAGTCTGCAGAGTGGCCTATGGTTGGTATCAGCCATAAAGCAAGGGAGTCTATCCTCTTTTCGCTAGCACTAGACTGGGGAGATTATTTTTTGATGAGGTAGAGCGCCACACTTACTGTCAGCCCCCATTTTACTGCACAGATCATATCACCCAAATTGTGCTAATCATAGGCAGAGTTGGCGGGGGACCATTATCGAACCCAGAACCTTGAGATTCCTAGGTGGATACTCTACCGACTGAGGTAAATCGTCCCCTTTGAAGGGGCCAGTTTGATGTATTATTGTAAAGTAAAATTTTATGGTTATCCAGCTTGGTTACAAAGTTTTCCAAATAGAAAAAAAAAGATAAAAATCCGATAAATGATAAATAAGAATATCAAGTGAAAATCAGAGAAATAATATTTATAATCGTTTCAACTATAAATGTTTCAGTGCTTGAGAAATGAGAAGAGTCGAAAATCAGTCATTAAATTCATTTTGAAAAGCAGCCAAAGAGACAAGCTCTTCTGATATTTTGCTCGGCGTGTATGTGAGGAAGAGGGGGGGGGAAGAGGAGGTTGTAACACAGAATGTTAGAAAAATAAATGGCCGACAAAGAAATGTGGAGATGTTAATTTGAATAAAAGAAGATCCAGTGGCAAAGGAAAGGACCAATCAGCAGAAGTAGAAGAGTCAGTTAAGTAAAACTAGCAGCAGCAGCAGCAGGAGGAGGAGGAGAAGGAGGAGAGGAGAAGGAGCCAGCTCAAAGCAAAATGGCATTAACAAAATAAGGAGTGAAAATGTGTATGAGAAACTAATGAAACAATGAAGCAAAATGAAGAGTGAATCCCCCCCCCCAAAAAAAAAAACAACAACTTTCAGACTGAAATTCCTTGCAGACACAAACAGCAACATCCAATTAAAACATTAGTTATTTTTTTTTTTTTTTTTTCTTTCTTTCTTTCTCAAAATTGTATGAAAATAAAAAAAAAAAAAAAAAAAATAAAAAAAATACAAGTGAGCAGATTAATTTTTGCTGTACTTTCAAAATTAACCTCTAATTTCTTGTGAATGTGATCTCTAATTTTTGTGGAGATGAGAAAGAGGGGGGGGGGTTGAGCCCTGGAAGACATTTGATACAAGAGAGAGAGAGAGAGAGAAAGAGTCCCCTGAGGAAGGGCTGTGAATCTGACAGATGTGACAAGAGAAAGGAAAACTTGAGGTAAACAACAATGTGAGAAATGGAGAAAGGGAAATAACAGGGTTAATATTTTTGCTGCATGTCATTCGCAAAGAGAAGAAACCAACTTTAAAAGAAAGAAATCTTCAAAATAAAACACATACTTTCTTTTTATAACTCAAATGAGAGGAGGGGGGGGGGCTCTTTTAGCTTTTATTCAGTATTTTCATAGATTATACTTGGATTTATTCTTAGAAGAAACCAATATTAAAATGGTGTGTGTGTGTATATATATATATATATATATATATATATATTCAGGGATTGACATTTCTCGATTTGTTTAGCCTTACATTTGAAGCCCGCCTAAATTCATTAATTATTAACTAATTAATTTTCAAAAATTAGGTATGACTTCAATTACGCACATATCCTCCAAAAATTGTCGGCTTAAAGAACACCTTTATTTTACATCTATTTAGGTGACAAAGGAACTTTTCACAACCATATTGGTTTCATGCGATGCATTCATCAGGTGAAGATGTTTCAAGACATTTGAAACATCTTCACCTGATGAATGTTGTGAAAAGGTCTCTACCAATTAATACGCCTTTGGAGCAAAAGCTATAGTGACCATCCCACACTACAGTATATATATATATATAATATATATATATATATATATATATATATATAGATAGAGAGAGGGAGTACCCAATTGCCGCTTTAACTTTTCCATTGCAGTGGCATTGGTAAATTATCCCAAAGGGCTCAATATATAACAAAGCAATAATAATATTAGTAATAGTGGAACCCTTAACTATTGCCAGCTCCCCATTTTACCAGACAGATCAGATTACCCAATCTGTGCTACTCATGAGCTGAGTTGGCATGGACCAGTATCAACTAATAAATGATGAAATATCACAACCTGTCACCAACAAGTTCAGTCAATGGTCTTAAAGAACCTTTAAATCTTTTGATGGTAGGAATCTGTCTATTGTTATATACCCTACTATAAACATTAATGGGGTATGTCCCAATCCTCATATACCCATTATGGGTATGTCCCAATCCTCAAATACCCATTAATGTTCATAGGTAGGGTATATGAGGATTGGGACATACCCTACCTATGGACATTAATCCTCATAAATACAAACTTTTATGCTCACTGAGTAGTCTGATACCACTAGCAATGGTTTAACTTTCTTTGTGACGCTGGCAAGTATTGTATTTGTTAATGTTATAAAGATTCCATTTCATTTCCAACCTTTGTTTTGTTTATTTTCATTTAGTAACCTTTGTTAGGTTACAGAACCTATTTGGCTTTGAACAAGGATAAATTTACAGTTTCAAGTTAAAACTTTATTTACTAATACCAAAATTTATTATGAACACTATAAAGAAAGATTTTGAGAAATAAAAAAAAAGAAAAAAAAAAAAAGAAAAGAAAGAAAAGAAAAGAAAGAGGGGGAAAGATCTTTGAGAATTTTGTGCCAATTTTTCAGAGTAGAACTATTCTTGCAATTGATTTGTAATTTAGTTGTCTAAGAAGAACTATCAATTTCTCAATGAGAAAAGGAATATGTCAGCAGGTGTCAATATCAATGTAGCAGAATGGCACTTGAAGATTCAGAAAAGAGACCAACACTTTCTATCCATTCTTTAAGTTTAATTTTAGCATCCAATTTTAGGCTATCCAAAACATTGTACAACAACTGTAATAAGAGATTCAGCTTTTTGAAAGATGCCTGCAAGTTCTTGTCATCTAAAGAGACAGGGAAAGGGGGGGGGTCGTACTAGTTACAAGAGGACTTGCATTTTCTATATACAAAACTTCTTTTTGTTTTAGAGGTGCTCATGCTGTAATGGGTATTGTCTAAAGAAATGGATATAGCAACAGGAGTTCAAATCCTGGATGAGGCTGTTTGTGTTTGACATGGTGCTGATGCCCCCCTTGGGAAAGGTATGAATACATATCTTCTCTCCCTCTAGATATGGGTAAATAGTAGGGCTGACTGGGTAAGGCAACCAGTCTAAAAGGAAAACTCTAAATCAAAAGCAGCTGTACTCTGCTTAAAAAATTAACCTTGTGTTACATCCTGATCATAGAGGAGGGGTTGGACAAATACAAACTTCTTTCTTCTTCAGTAATGTTGGAGAATAAAACAAAATATTCTTACAGCAGTTTATAGATAAAAATAATTTTATTTCAGTAAAGAAAAAAAAATGACAATTTCAACTAGGTAATGTGAATAGGGCTGGTTTAGCTCAGTCGGTAGTGTCCGCCTAGTAGCCACAAGGTTCCAGATTCGATACCGTCCCTCGCTAACTCAGCAATTGAGTAGCACAGGAATCTGTGCAAAAAAAAGTGAGAAGCTGATGGTAAGTGTGGCGCTCCACCTCAGATGCCAAAACAATCTTCTTGGTCTAACACTAGTGAAAAGGAGATAGACTTCCTCATTGTTTGGCTGATACCGACTTTAGTACACCCCAACATTTAAAAAAAAAAAAAATGAATTGCAAAGCTAATCAATGTTATATTACGTTTCAACATAATTGTGTATTATTGGAAAGTAAAATAACCATTATAGCCTGAAGATTAATGAGAAAAATCTAGATCAACAGAAGAAATTTAAACTAGGATTTATCTATCTGTACATATATAAAGGGCAGTTGGTATGCATGTATGTATGTACGGATGACACTATGAAAATAAAACAATTAACAATAAAGTGTATATATATATATATATATATATACATATATATACACACGCAATGCTCTTCTCTATAAGGAATGGAGCACTCTGTGACATCCTTTACACACAAAGCGATGTGTGTATTAAAAACAGTTAAAATCCCCTTCCCATTCTGTAAGTGAAGACAGCCTAATGGTTAAGGTGCCGGACTGACACCCAACCGAACGGAGTTCAATTCCGGCTGTAGGTAGCTTACAAAATGTCTAGCCACACTGAAGAGACTTGATAAGTCGAAAACCGTGTCTGTGGATGATATATATATATATATATATATATATATATATATATATATATATTATATATATATACACACACACACAAATTTAAAGATCAACAGTTCTTGTTTTTTGTGCAAAAATAACAAAGATTAGATTTATTTTCTAAGATATTTGAAGATTAAAATATACATAGAAATAGCATTGAAATGTTACTTAAAAATGTCCAGCATTTGTAAATCTCAAAACTAAAATCAATACAACAGGGTTACTTCCCCCTCCTCTACCTAGGCGTCAGTGGGTAGCCATTTCTTGTGTCTTTATAAAGAAAGGATCAGTTTATTAATGGAAAGAAGAAATGTCTTTTGATATTCGGATTCCTCTAATTTACCATTTTTATTCATTAACATTTTTACTAGTGTTTATAAAGTCAGAAGGCAAACATTTTCTCTCTAGCTAACAATCTAGTCAAATGTCATTGAAGTAATTTATAAGAAATACAAGATGTAAATTGTGTCTCTTTTGAATTGTCCAACATATTCTAATTTGTAGGAGTCTAAAGTGTTTTTGTAGCACTTCTAGTTGTAAGTGTATGATGACATTTTATTATGTCAACCACTACCAACCAATTTAGAAGTGACACTTTATTACATCAGTAGATGATGTCAAATTCTGATTCAGTTCATTTAAATAGTTTCACATAGAAAAGTTTACTTTTCAAAGACATTTTCAAACAACAAAAATAAAGCTCTTATACGACAGTGAAAAATATCCACTTTACGGTACAATGAACTATAAAATTTACAATATAAACATTTACAATAATTTTGATTTTTCGGACTGTTGTCCTTGTGGTATATATAAACACATTTTGGACATTCTATTCTCCGGCCTTCCTCAGGTGTTCCCTCTGTATCCTGTTTGAACAACTGTCAAACTATTAAAAATGATTTTCCAGGTTGGATCATTACTAGATGCACATGGAACATCCTAAGAAGGTCGGAGGATACAATGGCTGAAATGTGGCATTTATACACACAATAAAAATGAGGACAACAGTAAATAAATTTAATAAATAAATAAAATTCTCCTCACTAAGCCTCATCTCAAAAATACAAATAAACATTTATAAAATTTTAATTCATTATAAATAGATTGGATTATTAAACAATAACTGAAAACCAGACAGCCACTCCAGAAGTTTATAAGATGTAAAAATAAAAATAAAGAAATTTAAAAAAATCTAAAAAAGTTTTTAAATCTAAAAATTTTCACTCATAAATATGTATAATTTTATCTAATCAGAAGGAAACATTGACATAAATAGTAATTTTGAAAAGGATTTTTAAAAATTATCTTCTAATAGTTTGATACTTTAAATTCAATCATTAATCTGTCTTTATAGAAAGCTAAAAACTTAATATGATTAGTGTACTTTTTATTGCAAACAATATATTTGTTAAGCTTTCAAGATTAGAGCTTGCCAATTTCCATATAAAAAAAAAAAAAAGGTACTTATTTGCATAATAACTCCTATCTTTATCTGACTTTCCAAGATTTACTGTCAGTTATCAGAATTGATATGAAGGATTGGGGCTAGGGTGGGGGTGGTTGTTTATAGAAATTCTACAAAGAATCTTTTTTAAGACAGTATTGTTACACACACACACACACCACACACACACACACACACACTCACACACACACACACAGAGTATCCCTTTTCAACTTATAAAAAAAGGTTTGTTTTAAAATTGTTTTGGAAGTCATGAAAATTTTGATAGTGTCAAACAGTTAAATTGCAATAATTTTCATGTATTTTACACTCAGAATTTTTTAAATCATTAAGTTTTTTTTTGTTTTTGTTTTATAATCTGTATAAGATAATTTTTGGTTAGGAAAAAAAAGTCACAATTAAATTCATGGTGGCTGGTTGGGAATTAACTTTTGTAAAGAAATATGTCTTTATTTAATTAGTTTTTTTTTTTTTTTCCTTCTTTCTGTGACTTGTTTATTTTTTATTATCTGGATTTTCAATTTCATCATCTTTGTAAACTTCATAAGATGTTTGCTACATTTTCTCAAGTTTCAGAATTGATTTCATTTGTTTATTCATGTATTTTAAATTGGAAGAAGAAGAAAAAAAACAAAAAACATGAATAGTAAAATATTTCCCAAGTTATATTTGATGTTATTTATAGCCCAAGTAAGAAAGCTCATTTATTTGTAATTTAAACAAAATGGAAAAGGATGTACGAGTAGTTGTTGATAATCTACTTTTATGAAAAAAAAAAAAACATGCTAGAAAAAGGGTTAATTTCTTGTTTTCTACTTTAGTCATTAATCAATTTCTCTCTTTATTTTTTGTGCATTTGCAGCAAAAAAGTTGCATAATTTGGATAAATGACAGAAAGGAAATAAATAAAACAAGATAATTTCTCAAATATTTTGGCATCAATCCAAATTAGAAATAAAAATAAAATTAAAAAAAAAAAAATAAGTGGAGACTTGATAACATTCATCTTGTTGAGTTGGAGTCATTAAAATGGATGTGTATGAAATTTGGGTTTAGTTTTAGAACAATATTTATGAATGAAAAGAAATTTAACAAAGAGCTTGATCCACTCTAACAAGAGAGGGAGGGGAGGGGGAGAGAACTAATGTGAGATTATATATATATATATATATATATATATATATATATATATATATATATAGAAAGAGAGAGAGAGAGAGAGAGAGAGAGAGAGAGAGAGAGAGATTTAGTGTAAAATGAAAGTGTCAGGGAATTCCATCTGAAATCTAAAATGGATATCCAAGAGAAACCAGAAATTGAAGTACCCCCCACCCCTTCACATACAAGAAAATAATTGGATCATTAAAAGCACCACTTTCTTTGCTATTAAATAGATAACGGGTGATTCAAGGAGGAGATAAACGCCAGATACCTTTTCTTTTTTTTTTTTTTTTATAGAATAAAATGTTTCCTAGCCGTCATATTGAGGAACAAGGCTATAAAGAAATCTTAGTTCATTCTACAAGGGTGCATTAAAAGTTTTGCAATATTTTGGTACATGTTAGTTTGTGATGCATATGACTGAAGCAGTGGAAGGCACACGCTGTGGTTGGTAGTATCATGGTAGTTGGTGCACTAACATGTTGTGCATTACTTCACAAGTCACACGGATGAACATGCAGCATAGTCTAATTGAAGAACTTTTGCTTTATGAGTTTCAATTGGAAATAACGCTACCCAAGCAACCAAAAATATTTTTTGTGTGAAAAGTGAAGGTGCAGTTGATCACAGTAGAGTAACCAAATGGTTCAAGAAATTCCACTTTGGGTTGCAAGGTCAATTTCTGTTCTTTCTGTTTCTGTTTTGGCATTCACCCTGGGTCGATTGAGCTGGCCCCATCCAAACAAATTCAACTGTGGTGAATTCACGGAAGGAGTAACAAGCAATAAGGAGGGATTGGACTTAAGAAATAATGTGCTAGATGGCCGTTAAGCAAAGACATTCCTCCGCTCTTTCACAGGTCTTGTTTTTCATTTGCAGGGTGTCTAGCCACCCTCCTCACCAGACAAAATCTCAGGGCTACCTGTTTAGTCGGTGATGATTCGACTATGAAACAGGTAGTACTGGGTTACATAATACCAGTAGCACATTGAGCAACCCGACACAGGTAAGGTAGACCTAAAAGTGAATTCTATAAAAGTGCTCAAAGCCATAGAGTGGCAAATCCAGTGAGTAGCACTCTGAGAGTATCAGGTGAGCTTAGCATCTCACAACTTAGAGTAGTTAGTCACTCTCACCTTAACTAATGTATCCAGAGTTGCCGATTTGTGCTTCACATTACTAAAATATTGCAAAACATTTGACTTACCCTAGTCAATATTAATCTTACAGTTAGTAGTGATTGATTCTTACTACTGGTACCATGTAAACTAGTACTATCAGTCATCTGAAGAGGAGATGGGTGCTAAAATGATTCCATTGAAATGAAAACTACCAAATAAATGAAGTGACCTCACAATCATAAGGGTCACCATTGTTCTGACTATGGATTCCTTGCAACAGCTGAATAGATATCACCCTCTAAAAGGTTTTGCTTGGAAATTTAATGATGAGAGAGGGGGAAAAAGAAGAGAGAGAAAAATAAAACAGATCCTCCAAAATATTTAGACAGAAACTTAAAGAAAAAGATCAGGCAGATGGGTTGGTTGGTTGGTTGGTTGGTTGGTTGTTTTATGGCATATCAACCATTTCCGGGTCATTTAATGCTGAATCAAGTCATTACCTGCTGTTGCTTATTAGACAGAAGAGGAAAATAAACCAAGAGAAATTCTAAATGAATTTACAGATTGATTATTAATTACAGTAGGTGCAAGCATGTTGGGTTTCAACAAAGTCAATAGAATCACGATAAAAGATTGATTTAGAAACAAAAGCAGAGGGGAAAAAATATAAAAATAAATAAAAATAAAAATAATTTTTGTGTCTTAAAAATTGAACTGTACCTAGGTATTAAAAAAAAAAAAATAAATAAAAATTAGTAGCCAGGATGGGGCTAGTTTAGCTCGGTCAGTAGAGCACCTGTGCTTGGAACCTTGCAATTCCAGGTTCAATACCAGTCCCCGCCAACTCAGCGCATGAGTAGCACAGATTAGGTAATCTGATGTGCACAGTTAAGTGGGTGTGCTGATAGTAGGTGTGGCGCTCCATCTCAGCAAAATAATAATAATAATAATCTCTCTAGCGCTAGTGAAAAGGGGATAGACTCCCTTACTTTCCAGCTGATACCAACAAAAGGCTAGTAGATACCTGATTTATTAGAGTTGAAAATAGTTATTTTTATATGAGTTGTCTAAAATTAATGACTATTTCATCACCTTTCCTTGAATCGAGTTGTATTAGTGTATGTGATCACAAAGTGGAGATTTGTATTAAAAAGAAACTTTCTCATTAATAATGAATTGTTGAATTTATTAAAAACTTGATGATGATGATGATGATGATAGTAAAGCAAAACAACTGACCTGCTGGTTAGTTGATTGGTAGACAGCTGGTTGTCATATCTACCTACCTATCTTTTGAGAGAGAGAGAGACAGAGAGAGTGAGAGAAGAGAGAGAGAGAGAGAGAGAGCACAAGGAGAAGTTTGTAAAGGAGAAGGAAAGGAAGAGGTGGCTAGTGGGGGAAGGAAGGAGGAGGAGGAGGAGCAGCTGCTGTTTGTGCACCCAGTGACCTGGCAGACTGCTGGGCAAGCAAGGCCCATCAGTGTCTGGTTGTCCTGCATGACCAAATAAACAGAGCAGCTGTTAGAAGAAGAAGCAACTTAGAAGAAGATGATGAGAAACTTACACACACATCCCTACCCACCCCCGGGCACCCAGTGCACTCTTTTGGAGGAAGACGAGGAAAGAGTTTGTATGTAGTTCGGGGGAGGGGGCAGAAGATGGAAACAATTTATTGCTGACTAAGTATCTAATCTCATCAATAAGAAGAAACCAATATTTTACAAGAGAAGCAGCAAAGTCGGTTAGTCTTTGACAATTTCCACCAAGACTTTTTTTCCCCTCTCTTTATTGAAAATGGGAATTGATATTCCTTATGCAACTTTATAAATACGAGTAAATATATGCACCTTACGGGTGTAAGTTCATAAGTTTTAATATAATCAAATATTATATTAAATTAGAAAGGCTAATGAAACTAAATAAGAATGCAGATAAAAATATTTAAAACAGAGGTGGGTACAATCGAAAAATCAAACAACTGAAACTTACTCTTCCATCACTCCTGTTTTTCATTGCTGAATTTTCCTAATTTAAATATTTAGTTAAAATAGGAAGTAAAGAATAGAATTACATTTATTTCTTCTTGTTAATGGATTTCTTTTAAGATTTATCCCCAAAATTTTTGTTTATATTCATTAAGATAAAACCAAACAATTAGAAATCAATAATACTGAGCACATATTTATTAAAATCAAATTTTTAATATCAATATGCAAATTATCCTTCCCGTTCACTCTATAAACCGATATTTTGTTGTATATATAAATACAATTCTATGTTTTTAAAATGTAGATAGAGCCAATAGTATTAATAAATAAATAAATAAAAATGTTAAAAATGTCTAAATATTAAAATAATTGTTTAAATTTCTAAATGAGAAACCTGGGAGTTTTAAAACAAACATCATCAAGCCACATTCCTTATTACATTCATTTCCTTTAATTGTAAAGGGTTGTTCAGAAGAAGAAGAAGAAGTGATTTTGTTAAAAGGTTAATTTTGTCAATTTAGTGAGGAAGGGGGAAAAGGAAGACTCAATTAGTCCAATTGCTCAAAGTGAACTTGGGGGGTGGGGTGACTGTGTTTTCAATAAGTTTTCCTTCTAACCACAGAAAAATATTGACAAATCAATTCTTAACTGACTACTAAGCTCCTCCTCACCAAACTGATCGTTGTTGTTTTAATTTTCTTTCAAGTTTGTTTCCTCTTTAGTTCCTTCCTTCTCCCATCAAGTAATTAAGGCAATTTCCTCTCTTTATTTCCTATTTGAGAGGAGGGAGGGAGGTTACATAAAGTAAATGCATAGTGGGGACAGGGGTGGGGGTAGTCTTAAAAGAAAAACTTGCAATCTTTGGAGGGGAGGTGAAAGAAGTAGTGTGCAGGAAAGAGTTCCAAAAGGAAAATCCCTAACATAACAGAAACAATAAACACAAAAAGGATTTTCTGTTATTGTTGTTGTTGTTTTTATGTAAGTCTTCACACAAGATCTGACAACAGTGGAATTGTCAAAAATGTCTGCAACTAAAATGATTCCATTCACTCACGCCTAATCAAGTGGAAGAATATGTAAAAAGCAGCAAAAAACGTTGATTGGTTGGTTGGGTTTTACGGCATATCAACTCTGTTGGGTTACTTTATACCAAAGATGGTTTTGTTTCATTCATTCTTGATAGGTACTTTTTTTTTTAAACTCAATTCTCTTTTTAAACACATTTTTGCCAACTCATTTTTTGTTCTATTTAACTCGTACATGGGACCAGGCCAGAGTGGACCTGAGAGTAATGGTGATGAAGGGGTACTCCACATTCCCCAGAGCTCCAGAATTGGAACTTCACCATCAGATAGAGTTAAGACCCTCAAGTGGATCTGGGAGTAATGGTAATGAAGGGGTACTCCACATTCCTCAGAGCTCCAGAATTGGAACTTCACCATCAGATAGAGTTTAATTTAAGACCCTCAAAGTGGATCTGGGAGTAATGGTGATGAAGGGGTACTCCACATTCTCCAGAGCTCCAGAATTGGAACTTCACCATCAGATAGAGTTTAACGTCATACCCAGGACATGAACACTCTCAGCCACCGCCTTCTAGCACATATATGATAAAAAAGGGTTGGGGGGTTTGCCATAAGGTCATCTGCAAGAAGGAGTCACCTAATTCATTGCTATGAATGTTCTTAACATTAAAGAAATTTTCATATGTCAGTTTCCCTTTATTCCCCCCCTAAACTGAAATGCCTTTGCATGGAAGCTGATACTTGTTGTAAATTGTTATAATGAATAAATTAGAGTAAAACAAGACAAGAAAGTTCAACTTTAAACTGAATAGGCAATTGTGTAGAAATCTGAGAAATGTTGTCATGGGCTTATAGAATGCATTTTTTTTTTTTTTTCAAGAGGAGAATAAAAAGGAAACCTCCCAATCATTACCTGAAAGAGATACACTAACAATTAGAAGGCTTTCATCCTCTCCAGACATTGCAAAAGTAAAAATAGAAGTGAACATTATACACACTCAAAATATGTCTTCTTGATAATCAAGTAAAAAGGAATATGTACATGGAGAAATTACAATCTATATATTTATACTCATGTTCCTTAATTGTACAACCATTATCATCTTGCAACACCCTCTTGTTAAAAATGAAATCAAAAATGAAATGCAAAAATGTAAATCCTGATTATATGATGTTGCTTATCGGCCAAATTCTTATTTCTTATGAGTTAATCACCTCAGCTAAATAATGAACCATTCCATTTTTATTATAAGAAAGGGAAGAAAAAGGACATCCTACACAAGAAATATAATAATAAAAAAAAGAATGGGAAAGATAGAAAAAAAAGGGGGGGATGAGCGTGTGGAGGTGATAATGCCAATCTACATCAATCGACAAGACGAAAAGAAAAGAAAAAAAAAAGAGGGAGTAAAATAAAGATTATCATACTTTTTACATATTGAACTATTTTTCAATAGCTCTTAAGTAAACATATCAAACGTTTTTAATAATTAAATTATCTTATCATATTGTGGTATATCCACAGTCCTGCTAGTAAAGTATTATTTTTGTTCTGAATTTTTGAGATAGGGTATTATTTAGAATTTTTGTTCTGAAGTGCACATTGGCCTGAAATGTCGTGTTATAAAATATAATGAGGACAACAGTCAAAAAGATTTAAATAATACAAAATCCTGGGGATCCGTATTGAGGATTGTCTTGTATAAAGTTACAATAAAGTAGCTGATCTCATTAAGGTTGGTTTTCAACAGGATTGCTTCTACAGAGGATAAGGCACTGTTTGCTGGGTTAGATAAATGAAACATTACTTTTTATTTTAGAAAAGTTGCTCATTTAATAAAATCAAAGAGATATTCGCTTAAAAAACAAACCAGTTCTATTGTGGTTCAGGTTTATTCAAAATAAATGCATTTTACAAACTGAGTCATTTGTTTTTGGAAGACTATATGATTTACATTCTATAAAAATAAAAGGACAAATAAGGTGAAATACTATGAGAGATAGACAGAGACAGAAATAGTGAAAGAGAGAGTGAGATAGAGATTCATTCAAGGTAAGTGATTTCCATGTGTATATTCTAAACACCCTAAGGAAGAGTATAGTGTTTCAATAGTGAAGTAATCAACCCAAAATACTGAGGGTAACAATAATATCACCATGTATCCATTAAAAGTGCAAGTTCAAAATGGTAGCAAAAATAAGCTACACAACAAACTTGTAACATAATGTACCATCTTTTAAGAAATTAACATAATAGTAATTAAGATAAATATTCAATTTCTTTATAATAATAAAAAAAAATGTTTTTCCTCCAATTAGAATACCATTTAACATATGGTAGGAGATGATAGAATTTGACAAATAATAGTTCAATTTTATTAAAATTATAGCAGTCAGTTTATAATATTAATATGTAGAGCCATTCCAATTCTGGAAGCAAGTTTTTTTTTTTTTTAAATAAAGGTTTTGGGTAATTTCCCGTTTTATGATTAATGAGTATTATATATTAGTTATTAATATTAGAAAGACAAGCTCCAGTTGGTGTAAGATAGTCACTAAATAAATCTAATTATAATATATTTATAATAAAATGAACCAACTTGTTACCAAATAGTAAACAGATTTCCTTCTTTTTAATAGGATATACTTTTTTTTAAAGAATTAAACTTTAGCATAAAAATTATTTGAATGTAAAAACAGATGGGAGATTAGAGTAAGATTTTTATTAAAGCAATAAATTTAAAAGACTAACACAGAATAAAGTATATTTCCAGTCTAATTTGCAATTGAATGTTCATTTTCTAAGATATAATGAATGAATCATTATTTCATGGATAAAATATTTCAAAATTTTCAGAAACTAAAATTCCCAAAGAAACGAAAATGTTCTTGTTCATTAATCAAATGCAGATTATGCTTAAGGTTTGGTTTATCCCTTTAATGGCACATAAAATCCTGTGGGTTATTTAACACTGAAATTTGATTCATTTGCAAAATGTTTTTATAAACCCAACTATATTTCTAATGTTCCATTGTATCTTCTTCAAATTGCACTTAAAAAAAAAAAAAAAAAATATTTGTCTATAATCATTTGTTTGCAGTTATATGATATTCAATATTCCTATTTAACATGAATAATTTATATGGTTTAAAGTAACTATTTCTATTTAATGATAATCATTTGTCTGCATACAGTTATATGGTTTCAAGTAACTGATAATAATAATCCTTAGTAAACAATTATAGCTTCAAGTAGCTATTCTCAATACAAATAATTTACAGTTATGTGGTATTCCTATCTAATAATTTTTAAACAGATCTATTTGACCCATAGATAGGACATTAACAGGTTTTACCACTAGGTCAATGTAGACATTAGGATTTTTGGCAATAAAGAAATATTCTGCACTTCAAGAAACCACACATTTTTTTTTTTGGGGGGGGGGGCTTAACTCTGCAGTTGGCATATTCCAGCTTCAGAACTGATTGTACATAAGCAGCAGCCATTATTTATAAAATAATTGAAATAACAAACAGACATGTTATCTACTTTGTACTTTGATTTTGTTTATTATTTACTGTTCCTAGAATTTAATACAAGAAAAAGTTCTTGCCTGTGCTAACTTCATTGGTAAAATCAAGTTCAGAGAAGATTTTTTTTCATAATTAAAGTATCATACTGTGATATATCCACAGGTCCTGCTAGTGAAAATAAATGTTTGTTAGGAGGGATCACTCATAAACAGACATGTTTAGAGAAATCATTTGAATAAATATCATTTGTTAAATTTTCATTTTAAGCCAGTGTCTATGATGCTTTTAAGATGTTCAACACAAGAAAGAATGAAATCTTAATGTAGCCATGTTTTTTTTTTTTTTTTTTTTTATGAATCAGATAAAGTCTACAAAAAGTGAAACTGTGAATGTACCAGATTTTAAGGAGGGTTGCTCTTTTTAGAGGAAATTCTATGAAACCCAAAACTTTCAAGACAAGAATGAATGGGGAGGGGTGATAAAACTGAATGGAAAAAAAAAAAAAAAAAAAGTTGAATTTTACTTTTCAACTTTACAATACAACTTAAGCAATCTCTGACTGCTGCCAGCCTCTTAATTCCATTGGCCTTAAAGTGTTCTTTCTTAAATTAACTAAGAAAGATGCAAATAATTATTTAATGTTGCTAAGGATTCAGGACTTTTTGATTGGTTAGCTTTTTTTATAATAAAAATAAAGTTGGTGGAGTGACCTTAGTCAATATCAGCCCGAAAACAAGGGAGTTTATCCCCTTTTTGCTAGCACTAGACCAGGGAGATTGTTTTTGGTAAGGCAGAGTGCCACACGTACCTTTCCCACTTTACTGCACAGATCAGATTACCCAATTTGTGCTACTCATACGCTGAGTTAGTAGGGACTAGGGAAATCAGAACCTTACGATTCCAAGGTGGATGCTATACCAACTGAGCTAAACCGGAAGCAGAACAACAATAATATTCAATATCTACATAAAGATAAAAGATGACAGTTTAGATTTGATCAACTGAAAAACACACAACCCCAACATATTGCAAACAAATTTATTTGGTAGTTTGAACTACTTCTACTGTGATTATTTGAGACAAGTATAATTCAACAGTAACTTTCATTTCAAGAAAGGTAAAACTTTTCAACTTTACAATACAACTTAAGCAATCTCTGATTGCTGCCAGCCTCTTAATTCCATTGGCCTTAAAGTGTTCTTTCTTAAATTAACTAAGAAAGATGCAATATATTCTTTTTTTGATTGGTTAGCTTTTTTTATAAATAAATTATTTAATTCTAATTAAAAAAAAAAAAAAAAGAAAAAAAAAAAATCAATGTGTAATTGGTTTGAATCAAAATTAGAATAGAATTTCAAATGTGTCAAAGATTTCATTTAGTTGAAAAGAGCAAATAAGTCAATGAACATTTGCCCCATTAGATGACATCTGATTACATTTGACATTTTATTTTCAAAAGAATTTTAAAAAACTAAACAAATCAAGAGAAAACTAAGAGACTAACATATTTTTGTTCAATGCAACACCTATCAACCTTTATAAAGTGTCTTAGAAAAGAAAGGTTACAAATAAAATAGGTACATTTGAAATGATGTCAATTTTACAAAGAAAAGTTTTCAAAAGCAACACATTTAAATAAAAACTGCGTATTTATGAGAATCATAATCCTAAGAAATCAATTGGAAATTCATTTTCAAGTCAAGAAACATGTGTGAGAGTGCATCTGTATTTCACATACACCTGCTGCTTCTGTTGCTTCTCTGAACGTTGAATAAGGTGACTTAATTGAAGAGAAAAAAGCATTAAATATAGAAAGAACAGAAGAAGGAGGAGGAGGAGGTGGTGAATTTGTATAAAATTACCTTGAACCAAATTGTCTTGTCTCCAAATTAATCAACAATACTTTCAGATTATTTCAAGGTTAGAAATGAAGAAACAAAGTGATTAATTCAACACACTGTCATACCAGATTAGTATGATGGCTAAAATTGTCTAGTTACTGTCAATCGCTTCGGAGATAAGAATAATATTTAATGTCTTTACAATCCTCAAAGAATGTGTGTGTAGAGGGATGGGGGGGGGGAAGCAATTTATATTTCAGTTGGAAAATCAACTTTCATCCCATTATCTACTAAAAGAGGAAATCCTTATAGAAGAGAGGTTATCAAAAAGCCAACACACACACGAGCCGTGCTAGGTAGGGGAATTCTCTAACCAAGTCAGATTTGGGTCATTTAACTCTTAACATCCTATACCACCTCAACCCGTCCAGAAGTCTCCTAATCCATACAAACAATAGCCTTTGTTTCAATGTAATATTAAACATATTTAGAAGTCTTTGATTTATGGGAAATAACAAGCTAACTTTAGATGCAAAGATTATTTTAAACCATTTTTTTAATATATCCTTATAGGAATACTCTGGACTTAGAAAATTCTCAACAGGATGTTAAGAGTTAATGCCAAATCAAGTCATTTTGCTATTCGGGTTTTTACAGCACCTGCTATTGCTTAAATTGTTACCCAATTAAGAATTGAACAAGCGCATTGATGCTTAACTTCTGTAATCTAGCAGAAACAGTTTTCAACACGAGTAGACCATAAGCCCAACCAGCATTAGGGAGAAAGAAAGAAAAAAAATAAATAGACATGACATTAAAAATATGTATTTAAAGTCATACTACGTATAAGATCCTAATTCTGAAAAAAAAAAAAAAAAAAAAAAAAAAAAATTTTTTAAATTGTCTATTCAACCAAGCAAACGTAAAAATAAATAAAATAAAAACACACCATTATCAATGTTCTCCCTATTTGAAATTAGTCACTTGTAGATCCTCAAATCAAAAATTGTAGAATCTCTAAGGAGTATAATAATATTTTCATCAGAATAGAAACAGGTTTCTATGGATTAACCATTTTGTAAAATGTTTACACACCTGATATTATATATGTAATCTTCAGTCAAACAATTGAAAACACTGGAAATAATATTATCTATTAATAAAGCCTGGAAGATTTTTTTTTTAGCTTTCTTTCAAATTAAAAAAAAATAAAACTTTATAACTGGGGAATTGGAAAGATGGATTATTTTAACGTCTGTGCAAGTACACAGTAAATATATTCCAATATTTAGGTAAATAATAAAAACGCTTACATGAATGAGAATGTCAATTTAAAAAGTGACACTATTACACACACACACACACACACACACACAGAGAAAAAAAAAAAAAAAGAAAACGTAATTATTGGGACTGGTTTCTACTTTAAACTTTTCTTTTTTTCCTCTCCCCGGGGTAAACAATCATTGTTTTCGCCCGAGGCGGATCTAAGCCATTTAACACAAAATACAAAATAGCAACAAAAAAAAAAAAAAAAAAAAAAAAAAAAAAAAAAAAAAAAAAAAAAATATATATATATATATATATATATATAAAAAGAAAAATCGAGCAGAAAAAGAAAAGAAATGAATGCTAAATGCTTCCATTCAGTTGATTGTTAGCCTCTTTCATTAATTTGTTGACATGGGAAAAAAATAAAAGAAAATAAAAAATAAATAAAAATAAATAATAAAAGCAGTCGACATTACAGCAAGAATTCCTATAAAATTTATAATCTTTTTATTTTGCCAATGTGCAGTTATCTTTTTGATGTTGTTTGTAGCTGAGAAGGGAAAAGAAAATTAAGTACATCTTCTTGCTGCGACCAATTTATTCTTGTTTTTCTTATGAGAGATTACTTAGCAAAATGCTGTGAGTGAACACAAAAGATAATCAAGAAAACCTGAGAAAGTAAACAAAAACAACAACAAGAAAAAAAAGAAAGAAAAAAAAGTTCAAATGAAAAGAAGGTAGACATTTTGTTTTTCTCCTATCTCTATAATTGCAGGTGTGCAAGCAGCATTAAAGAGTTGACAAGAAGAAAAAGAAAAATATTCTTGTCTCTTTTAATAACAACCCTGATGCAATCCATTCTTCACTTATATTCAAATATTAAAGGAAGAATATATTTCTACATTAATTTATTAAATAAGATAAGTGAAATATTTTTTATCTAGAAATAAAGTGTTCATATCGTCGTCAACAGTTGGGCTAGGAAAATGAAATAGAGAAACAGAAAAGCCCCCCCCCCCCCTAAAGCATCCAATTTCAAGGGATTTTACTTTTCTACTGATACTTACTGGGATAAAATAAAATAAAAATAGGGGAAAAAATGGAACCTACGTAAATAATCCAGAAAAAATTACAGGAAATATTATTTTAAAAAAAAAAAAAACAACAAAAACGAATTGAACACAAAATCCCTTATATCTCACTTGAATTAAAATCATATTTCCTACGAAAATTAAGCCTAACTTGCCAACATAAATTAATTGTGATTTTTATTCCAAGCTCTTTTTTTCTTCTTTTTATTTTACAGGGTGGTTTTAAAGTCATGCCAGCCCTATATATTGTTTTAACCTTATTTTCATTATTTTAGCTAAAAATTTCATTTTTTTTAAATAAAAAGGTAAAATTAAACTATTTTCTAAAATTTTGGTTGTATTATGTAATTATTTTACCCCTTAAAGAGAAAGAGAAAAAAAAAAAGTCAGGGCTGACAAAACTTTTGGAGCACCCTGTAGAATATCTAAGTTAAAAAGTCCATAGAATCATTTATTTCTGCTTTAGAAAAAACAAAGTGAAACGTTTTCAGAAAATGAGGAATAACAAAGTTCTCCAAATTGTAAATTGTTTTAGGTCATATTTTAAATAAAGTCTATTTTCCCCAATTTTGTTTAGGAGTTTTTCAAGCTTTTAAGTGATAAGCAAATTAGAAGTGATAATCTAAAATTATTACAATATTGTAAAAAAACAGGGGAAAAAAACTTAACTATTATTTTTATTATTACTATCATTATTGCCACACAGTTTTAATGAAAATTCAATGGCTTAGGCACACACAGTTGTAGCAAAAAGTTAGATTTTTCTAAAAAGAAAATTCTATAAAAAAAAAAAAAAAAAAAAAAAGAATAATTTTTTTTTAAATTTTAATTTTGAGAATTTTTCTTTTAGAAATTCTACAGAAATTTAATTTGCCCCCACCCCCTCACCGGCCTATTTTGAAGAATCACAATCTGAATTCAAAGAGAAGATAAGTTTTGTATTATAATTATGATTTTAATAGAAAACTATGAATACATCAAAATGGACTAGAATAGTTTGTTGAGAAATAAACTTGTTAGAAATTCCAATGTAAAGGGTTTTTTTTTTTTCTGTTCTTTTTCATCAGTAAACAATCCGAGTAAGGCCCCCCCCCAAAAAAAAACTAATAAATTCCTGTATAAAATAAAGGCTAGAGGATAAACTGGGACACATTGAAATAATTTGATAAAAAGGTGAATTGCAACTAAGTGGATCCCGGTATATCTAGTAGGACTTAAAGAGAAGAGATTGGGTTTGAATATATTGCAAGTCAATATTGAACTTATAAGAAATATGAAAAAGGTGAACAGTTTTTGTCAAGACAAGACAACAAAATATACATCAGTTAAGAAAATAAATTGGTTGACAAAAACATTCACACTTGGAATTGAATATTCATCTATATCTATACATATATAAATGGCCGTTTGTGTGTATGTATGTATATCCGGATGAAACCACAAAAACAAAACAATTGACAAATACATATACATACATACATACATATCACCAGTTCTTGTTTTTTGTGTAAAAATATAGATTTGATTTATATTTAAAAGATATCTAAAAATTGAAATATACATAGAAATAGCATTGAAATGCTACTTGAAAATGTCCAGCATTTGTAAATCTCAAAAGTAAACAAATCAATACACCAGGGTTTCCCCTCCCCCACATACACACATGCCACTACCTAAACAATGCTGGGTAGCTGCTTCTAGTCAGTTTATATAAAGAAACAATTTGGTTTGCTGATTGTTTATAACACACATAAGAGTAAAATTCTTTAAAAAGAATTCAATTGATTTTAGATGTGAAGAATAAGGCCAGTATCCAAGAGACATTTTGACACTTTTCTCAATTCCTATTCAAGAAGAAATATATCAGGGGTTGGGAGGGGGGGGGTGAGAGCATACAACGGGCATTCATGGCAGCCAGATAATATAGCCTATCATATATTTCTTATTCAATAAAAGTTCTGTTTTTGAACAGAAAGTTGTTTTTTTTTATTTTCAGAAGTTGGTTTGGCTTGGGAGTACAATTTTAAACCTCCATATCAGCCTTAACAAAAGTGCCAGCATGTCCCTCCTCTAATAAGCAAAGCAGTAGATATGCCCTTTTTTTCCCCTTCTTTTTTTTTTCTTCCAAATCCATGGTCAGTGAAAACTGTGTGATTTGTACACAAAGCGTCTGTCTCACTTGGGGGATTGATCATTTAATTCATCAGTGATGATTTCTTTGGAAGGAACTGATACCCCCCCCCCAAAAAAACAAAAAAAAAACAAACCCAAATGCAATAAATCCAAAGAGAGAGAGAGAGAGAGAGAGATAAAGAAAAAAAAAAAAGAAGGTAAATAGGAGTTTGTCAATTTGATTTCCCAGAAAACTTACCGCACTGAAGTCAAGTAAATCACTGAGTTCTTTATCTGTACCAATATTCATTCTGTCCCCAAGAGTAAATTGTCCAGTTCTGAAAAATAAAAAACAAAAACAATCAGTTAAGAGTTAAATAACAAAATTAACAAGGATACAATCACATTAACTTTTTCTTATAATAAAGACATTTCAGAGTCTGATTATTTTAAAGTGGTTTAATTGGTTGGTGGGTTGGATTTTACGGCATGTCAACCCTTGTAGGGTATTTTATGCCAAAGACATTTTTGTTTTATTCATTATTGTTGGGTATTCAAATTTGTTTTTAAACTCACTTTTCTTGAATACATTCTTTTTAAACCCTTTTCTTTCTATTTGACCTATAGATGGACCCTAAAAGGTTGGTTTAACTGGAGAATGAGTCTCAATTTTTAGGACTGAAAAATTAGCAACTACTATGAGTCAAAAAATTTGCAATATTTTGGTAGGATTTTATGACATGTCAACCCTAGTTGGGTTATTTTATGCCGAAGCCATTTTGTTTTAACATATTTCTTTAAAACTTATTTTTTCGATCTAACAGGTATTACCACTCCAGGTAAGGGTGGACCTGGAAGTCATGGCAATGAAGGGGTACTCCACACTTCTCCAAAAGTAATATTTTGGTATGCACCAAGTTTGCAGTGCATATATCAGGTGAATGAAACAGTTCAAGCAGTGAAAAGTAGTGTCGGTGTAGTGGGTGCACTGACATGTTGTGCATCATTTCACTCCACGTGTGATTTGAAAACTGCACAGGTGAACATATAAATAGTAGCCTCATTAGGAAATTTATACCTTACGAGTTTGGATTGCAACATTGCAGAAGCAACCAAAAAGATTTGTTGTGCAAAAGTTGAAGGTACAGTTGATCACAGTACAGTAACCAGATGGTTCAAGAACAATAATCCAAATAATACAAATTATCAAGTCTCATCTCACAAACATCAAGAACAATAGTCCAAATAAATTATCAAGTCTCATCTCACAAACTCTAACCATTAAGAAAAATTCACTGATTATGTTTGTGTGCATTTATCAAGACACAGATAGATTACTTTGAAATCAGTGTAACATCAATTCGAGAATATATTATATATTTTTAAACATGACCAAATATATTAGTTGTTCAAGATTGTATTGTCTTTAACAAATCAGCTGTTACCAGTGTAGATTTATATATTTTATTAGAATCTAAAAAGAATAATCTGTAGTGAGAAATAAAACTAAAAAGCAATTCTATAAAGTTTAAAATAGCATCAAAGTTGTTTTTATAAAGATCAGCTGTTCAGTTCTTTTTAGAAAGAGAAGTCCTTTCCAAATTATTATAAATAAAGAAGTTCGGTTTTAAGGCATGTCAACCGATTGGGTTATTTTATGCTGAAGAAGTTTTTGTTTAATTCATTCTTGTTGGACTTTTTTTTTAAACTAATTTTTTTTATTCATTTAACCCATAGATGGGACCCTAACAGGTACTACAACTCTGGGTCAGGGTGGATCTAGTAGTAATGGCAATGAAGGGGTACTCCACACTGCCCAAAGCTCCAGAATTGGAACAAGCAGAGTAGTGAACTAAAATGATGATGCTTATCCCATTATATAATCTGAGAAACTGAAATCAAGATTCCTGAAAATCCTTCAGAATTTTTCCCTTTTCTTTATTAAAAAAAAAAAAAAAAAAAAATTCAGACTAAGGAATAAACTTTGAATGAAATAAAATCCCTTTACAGAAAGCAACTCCACTAAATTGGAATAGAGAGGGAAAGAGAATGTGTGAGAGTGAGAGAGAGAGAATGTGTGTGTGTGAGAGAAGGGTGAGAGGGAATGAAGAAATGAAAATACTTATCAAACATTGAATAACAACAAAAGATTTATTTAAACCTCACAGTGTAATGATCTGGCAAGCTAGATTAGCAGAGCATTGTTAGTGAATTCAGTTCTCACTGGGTGCCATGTACTCCTGGCCTTGTGCTACAATTAAGACTAAGCAAATAACTATCTAAACCCATAGTTGAGAAGGTACCTTTAATTTATCAAGTTTTCAGCTCATAATACTGTAGTAGTAGTAGTAGTAGTAGTAGTACAAGTTACATCATCATCATTATCATCATCCTCATCAAGAGTACTTGTGAGTTATGTAGTAGTCAAGACAATAAGTCTTGTAATAGCAGTGGTAATAAATGCAAGTCTTAAAAGAGCTATTTGGTGTTGTTGATATGTAAATTGAAAAGGTGCAAGTAATAATGGTGATGAGGGTATTGAAATGAACTTGGTGAGCCAAAGGAATGAGGGTTGGCAGCTGGAAGAATTGGTGCCTACTTGAAGAGAGAGAGGATTACAGCAAGCAACCTGACTAGCAAGAAAGGAAGGAAGGAAGGGGTTGTCAACAATATCAAGATAGGCATAATGTCAGCAAGAGCTAGCCATCATTCACAGAGAGAGGGGGGAGGAAAAAGAAGAAGAAGAAGAAGATAATGTGGCCAGGCGAGAAACTATGATTATTCCATTTCCTGGCTGTGTTGGTTGGTGGTGATTCATCCAACTAGAAAAGAACTAGCAATCATCAACTGACTTCCCACTACAGACGATGCTGTGGCGGCGGAGGCGGCGGTGCTGCTGCACGGCTGGTGAATGAACAGGCAAAAGAAGTAATGGTAAAAGAAAGAAAGAGGAATGATAAACAAGATGGAGAAGAAAAAGGAGGATGAGGAGGAGGAGAAACAATGTTTTATCTAATGTTTCATCTGATTGTTTTTGTCTCTCTTTCTGGCATCTGATATAGAGGTGATCTTAAAATAAATCAAAAAGCCCAAATAACTTTCTAATTAGGAGATTCATTCCACTCACACATTTCAAGAAAAGATAAATCAGATGTTTAACACAAAACAATATTCAAATAATATAAAAAGAAAATTTAAATAGGTTCATCAACATCATCCAAATAGTTAAATACTGATATATATATGATATATATATTATATATATATATATATATATATATATATATGTGTGTGTGTGTGTGTGTGTGTGTGTGTAAAGAAAAAAGGCTTAAAGACCGGTTATTAAGCGATTATGGTCCATTTCCACCCGTGGGTATCTGAGACTCTCCGAGTTTCCTCAGATCACTTTCTTTATTGAAACTTTTTTGAAATTTGTTTAAAAATAATAGAATCCTTATTGTTTTCAAGTTTGTTTTTTTTTCTTTTAAGTTTTCTAACAATTTTTTGATGTTATCTTGAAAGGTGTTAATCAGTTGTCCAAAAGAATTATTATTAACAAACCAAGTACTTTTGGTTCTTTTCTGAACCATTATCAAGACTGTTTATTATTTGACTGAAATATTTTGTTTTTGTCGCTAAGGTGACGGTAAATAACAGTGGCAGTTTGTTTTTGAATATTTCTAACGAGCTAGGCAAACATGATTACATATATATATATATATATATATATAAAAATCACGTTTGCCTAGCTCGTATATACGGCCCACCCCTTAAAATGACCTCTTATTAGATATACCCCAGCCCTAGAACTTGAAGATAAAAAATTACAATTACTCCTAAAACTTTAGTAAAAGTCATTTTTTAGAAGTATCTGTGAATTAAAAAAAAATTTCATCTTATAAACACACACACATGTGATATGACCCACTCTAGATGCCAATAGTGTAACATAGGATTGTAATTGTGCAACTCTAATAAAAAAAATTATTTTATGATCAAAAGTGCATTCTAGGTGTTAAATTTGTTGCCAAATGCACAGCACCAAAAGGGTTAAAATAGTTTGTTTTGTGTTTTGTTTTTTTTGTTGTTTTTTTTTGGGGGGGGGATAAATTAACTTTTGATTTATATGACTTTCTGTATTGTTTGGAAAGAAATTAAATAGAAAAAAGTTACAAGATTAGGTTTTTTTGTTTGTTTTGGCTTCATAACACAGAAAGAAACTATTAAATGAAAATAATTTTAGAAATGAGAAACAAATAATAATGGTATAATTGCTAAAAAAAACCCATCAAAACAGATAGGTAAATAGTTTTATTGAGTTGAATCAAAATCTATATGTAAGAAAGAACTTTTAGAATTAGACAACTAAAAAAAGCTGATGATGGAGGTGGGGGGTGAAAATATAAATATTTGATAACACTGACTCCTGTAAAATTAGTTGACAATAGAAAATTAATTCTACACAAAGAAAAAAAAATCCATTTTCAATCCATAACAGTTGTGTGGGGGGGGGGGGAGAAAACTAGTGAAAAGACAAAAAAAAAAGAAAAAGAAAAACATTGTAGAGGCTTGTCTGTTTTGATTTATGGCACATCAACCTTGGTGGGTCATCTAATGTCTACAAAGTTTTGAAATAGATTTGTCATTTTCTTTAAACTCAAATTCTTAAACTAGCGAGGAGGGGGTATCTTTTAAACCTTACAAATTAAGTTATACATTTTTCCAGTTAATAATTGCTTATCAATAAGGAGGAAACTTGTTTATTTATTTATATCATTTTTTTCTTCTTCAAACTAAATGAAGATTTAGTGAAATGAAAATCAGTCAAGAGTTAGGTCAGATGAAGGTAACTAGTGAAGATAGAAAAACAAAGTGGGTTATTTGGGTTAGCTCAGTCGGTAGAGCGTTCGGCTAGAAACCACAATTGTTCCTAGTTCGATACCGGTCCTCGCCAACTCAGTGTATGAGTAGCACCGGGATCTGTGCGGTAAAGTAAGGAGCTGATGGTAGGTGTGGCGCTCCACCCCAGATGCTAAAACAATTTCCTTGGTCTAGCGCTATTGAAAAGGGGATAGACTCCCTCGCCGACTGGCTGATACCGACTTTAGGCCGCCCGACGACTTTACTTTTTATAGAAAAGAGTGTCTTATTGTGAAGATGCACTTTAATCCAATATCTTTAAGATGGGTATTTTTTTTTTTTTTTTAAAATGTATGGAGTCATTTAGATTTCAATAGCAAAAAAAAGATGTAATTTCCGCTGTGAAGCTGATAAAGATCATCCTTTAAGACTTATCCCATAACCCGGTTTAGTGGGGAGGGGGGTACTCATGAGTCTTGGGCAAGAATAACCTAACTGAGCCCATTTCTCTTAAGGTCTACAACTGAATTGAATCCATTTTTTTTCTTTTGATTTTATGACATGTCAACCATTGTTGGGTTATTTAATGCTAAAGACGTTTTTGTTTTATTCATTCTTGATGGGTGCTTAATTTTTTTAAAAACATTTTTGTTAACTTATTTTTCGATTTAACCCATATATGGGACCCTAACAGGTACTACCAATCCGGGTCAGAGTGGACTGGGGAGCAATGGTGAAGGGTTACTCTAATTGAATTCAGTTTTCCTACTCCTAGACCAGTTACCACACCAAGATTAAGGAGCTCAGTCATATCTATTCATTTAGAATCGTTTTCTTTGTTATACTGGCACATCAACCATAATAGCATTTTAATGTCACCAACATCCTTGTAGTAAAAAAGTTGTGGTACTATTTAAGTTGTATTCCTACCATTCACATAGATATTAGCACTATGTGAAATACAAACAGCCTCATTCAGGATTTGAACCTGGGTAGCCAAGTTCACTTCTTCCTACAATAATAACAGTTACATGAGAAAATAGAGAATCTTTTTGACAAAAGCAAAGAATATAGAAAGATAATTTTATTTAGGCCAATGCTAAATATTATTTCCTTATGCTTGGACAATAGTCAGCAACTTACAAAATGTAGGATTAAATTTAATTAACATTTGGTAAGTAGAACATCCACAAATGAGAACTGATGATTTTGGTTGGATTTTATGGCATATCAACCCTTGTTGGGTTATTTTATGCCATATACTTTTTTTTAATATTCATTCTTGTTGGGTATTCAATTAAAAAAAGAAAAAAAATTTTTTTTAAATTTTGAACACATTCTTTAGAACTAATTTTTTGGTCTATCTAACCATAGATACTACCACTCCAGGTCAGGGTGGACCTGGGAGTAATGGTGATGAAGGGGTACTCCACACTCGCAGAAAGGTCCAAATTAAAATTTCACTATTAGATTCAGTTTAAGATGATTTTGGTTTATTTTATCAAATTAATGATAGGAAATTATCTAATCTGGTGGAAGAAAAGTAGTCAACTTCATTTTAGGGTGACAATTGTTGATATCAATCAAGAAAAACAGACAAGATTGGAATCTATCTTCACAGAGTCGACAAAAGGAAGATTTTATAATCCCCTTTTTTGTTTTGTTTTGTTTTATCACTAGGTTAATTAGAGTCAATAGAATGATCACAAACAACTAAGAATAAAAAGTAATTAATACTGAATAACAACACAAAGTAAATGTATTTAAAAAAAAAAAAGAATTGTTAATACTATGGTGAGTCAAAAGTTTTGCAATATTTTGGTACATGTTAGTTTGTAACATGTTCAAGTCATTGAAAGTACCAGTTGTGGTTGGTAGTATAATGATAGTTGGTGCACTAACAAGTTGAACATTGCTTCACTCCATGGGTGATTTCAATGCCAAACAGATGAACGTGCAGCATGGTCTGATTTGAGAAATTATGCTTTACAATTTTGAACTGGGTCGCAACAAAGCGGAAGTAACCAAAAACATTTGTTGTACAAAAGGTAAAGGTGCAGTTGATCACAGTACAGTAACCAAATAGTTGAAGAAAATTTTGCTTAGGTTGCAAGAACCTCGATGATCAAGCAAGATAAGTAAGTCTAAAACAGATGATCCCAAAACTGTCCTCCAAGTCAGAGACGCAAATACAGCAAGTAGCACTGGGAGAGTATCAGGTGAGTTTGGTATCTCATAGTTCAATGGGGTTCATCACTTAGTATCCAAAACTGCCGAATTGTGCCTCCTGTTACCAAAATATTGCAAAACTTTTGATTCGCCCTAGTATTAGTAAATAAGCAAAGTGGCCATTTGTTGGTGTCAGCCAAACAGCAAGGGAGTCTATTCCCTTTTTGCTAGTGCTAGTAAAGTGGGGAGCTGACGGTAGGTGTGGCACTTCACCTCCCCACTTTACCGCACAGACCAGATTACTCAATCTGTACTACTTATGCACTGAGCAGCCAGTGACCTATATCAAACCCAGAACCTTGCGATTCCGAGGCGGGTGCTCTACTAACTGAGCTAAACTGGACCCTTAGTAAATAATAATACAATATCAATCAATTGAAAACAAGTGTAGCATTTGTATTACTCGGACTATTGTCCTCATCTTTATTGTTATATACACAACATTTCAGTCAATTTGCCCTGACATGAAAGCTTCCGAGTTTGAAGAGATGGTTCCAGAGTTCGACAAGAAACACCTGAAGAAGGCCAGACGGCACATCGGCTGAAATGTTGTGTATATAACAATAAAGATGAGAACAATAGTCTGAATAATCTAAATAAAACAAATTATCAAGCTCATCTAAAAAAAAAAAAAAAAAAAAAAAATAAAAAAAAAAAATAAAAAAAAAAAATAGAAAGAATATAGCCAGCAAGAAATTTTTGTAATATGCAAGTTTAAAAAAAAAAAAAAAAAAAAAAAAAATTTTTTTAGAAATTAGTAAGAAATAAAAGGTAAAGTAATAAATGACAGGTGTGAAATTTAGAATTACAGGTGTCATATTAAATAAAGATTCAAGAGACTCTATAATGCAAATGGCTAATAATGAATTATAAACAAATACTTTGATCAATCAATGAGAGAATAGAAGAAGCAACACTAAATAGTGTAGTTGATGGTAGATATTGATGTTGGTAGTTTAGATAAAATCAATAAGAATCAGAAAATGCTAAGAGGCCAAAAAATATTAACAATCACCGATTTCCTCTACAAATAAAACCAGGTGTTTCAAAAAGAAAGAAAAAAGTTAGTAATAATAATCATAATAATAATAAAAAGAATGTCATGGTTATCATTGTGATTGTAGCAATAGCCGAGGAAAGCCCTCTAAGCTAAGGTGTTTGAGCACTTTTAATAGCTTTTCAAAAGAAGGAAGGCATGGCTGGATTGTCTAATATCACAGCCCAGCAGGCTGCCAGCTAATGATGGCAGTAGCAGCTGCAGGACACACACACACTGCATCTCCATATGTCAGACAAGCTGGATATTGCTACAGTACTTATTATTAATATTATTGTGGTCAGGGCCAGCAAAAAGAAGAGACAGATGCTGCTGCTGCTGCTATCAGAAAGAGGATCGAGTGAATGAGTTAAAATGGGGGATCCCCACACCTGTGCATTTTCCCAGTGTTTTGTATCGATTCCTCCTCGGGAATGTACTTATTCTCTATATCAACCTTAGCTTTCTACACATACACACGCAGAGCCTTAACTCATCGACATTCACGAGCAGCAGCAGCAGCTGGCAGTTGGGATGGAAAAATGATGATGATGATGATGATGAAAATACAGAGATACTTTTTAGTTTCTTTATTTTTCCTTGATGAATTACCAAATTCCTTCACTCAATTCTTCTAGAAACACACAGTCGACTACACATTGTTTTTTTTCTCTAGAAGTATAGATAAATAAGAGTAAAACTTGTTGATCTCTAAATTGTCTCAATTTTTGACAGTTGGACACATAGCGCAACAGATATAAGGGTTGAGTTAATACTGTTCTAAGTGACAATCATATCTAAGTTGCAGGTTCAATCCTTGCCAAGGGCAATAATAACAGAATACTTAAAATAGCTTAACATTTATAACCGGTCATAGTTAACTGAATGAGTATGTAGATAGAATTGGATGGTCAGAGGAACAAGAAAAGTTAGGTTCTATAATTCCCAATTACATTAGTGATAGCCACCCTAAAGTCCAATCCCTCCTCACCGTGGCAGGGTGGTGATAATGTAATAGTGCCAGAGTCGTTCCTAGTAAGGCCCCCCCCCGCCCCAAGCAAATTGATCTGTACTCAGTAACCACAACCCGGCTAAAGGGATTATGGTGAAAATCCAAAGGGTGTCTCAATTATAGTTGGCTTTTGGCGTACTTGTCACTGAGTCTGTAGAAAATTTGCAGCAAGTAAGCAGATCTCCTTCCCTAGACTGGGAAAAATGCATGCAGGGTTTGGGGATCCGCTTATGAATTTCATATTCCCTTGTTACTCTTTTCAATGGATTCACTATCTTATTCATTCGGGATCCAGTGAATTCATTGGATGGATCCGGCTAAACTGACCCAGGGTGAATGCTGTCACAACAACAACAAAGTAAGAGACAAAATCATTTTGAGTTTTATTTTAAGAGGAAATCTTTAGTCTGCCTGGTTTGGTTTAGTTTGTTTTGTTTTACGGCATATCAACTTCAGTGGGTCATTTAATGCCAACAAAGTTTTGAAATAAATCAATACTTAATGGATAATACAATTTTTTTATAAATAAATTTTTCTATTTACCCCATAGATGGGACCCTAACAGGTACTACCACTACGGGTCAGAGTGGACCAGGGAGCAATGGTGATTAAGGGGTGCTCCACATTCCCCAAACCTCCAAAACTGGAACCTCACCATCAGATAGAGTTTAACGTCATTCCCAGGACATGTAGACCCGCAGCCACCGCCTTCTAGCACCCATATGATAAAAAGGGGTTGGGGCTTGCCATAAGGGCAATAGGGTTGGGAAAATCATATAGGTGCTAGGGCTTGACGTGACCAGCCGATTGATAGTCTGCCTGGTTGACATGATTTCTTTGTGTGTGTATAAGAGGAACAGACATATATCAAAAGTTTTACCAGTTATTTTGCAATAATTGAACTTGAGTTTATATATATATATATATATATATATATATATATATATATATATATATATATATATAGTGGTTAAAGTCTTCAGAAATGGACTCGTCGATTCGAGTTCAATTCCTAGGTGAAGCTGTTGGCATTTCACATAGCGCTAATACCCTTGGGAAAGGTATGAATCCATATATTCTCCCTCCAGCTATGGGTTAAATAGTAGGGCAGACTGGGCCCTTCAGCCTTGGGTAGGCAACCAGTCTAGGAGAGGGATAACTCTGAATTCTAAATTCCTGAGGTCAGTCATTGATTGGGTTTGTGGCAACCCTTGATGCATCAATTCTTTCCTATCGACTGTGCCAAAAAGTGTGGATGGTCCAACACAAGCCTTCACCACTGTGTGGATGTTCATTGTATGAACACTCATACGTCGATCGACGGGAGAGTCCATCATTATATAATATATATATATATATATATATATATATATATATGAGAGAGAGATAGTGAGCGAGTGAACAGAGTCAAGGTATTAGAATTTTTGATATTTTAACAATAAAATTACAATGAACATAAAAGAAGCGATTAATAAAGTTTGGAATGAAAGGATCAATGAGAATTTCAAGAAGAGATTTCTTTTTTTTCCATCGAATTCTCATTGATTTTAAAATTTGTGTGAAAGTGACAAGATACAATGAAGAAGTAATTATTTGGCCTAAAAATATGCATATGCAAAAAGTTGATTATGCTTGGATGTTGTTGTTTTTTTCTTTTTTTAAATGTCAATATAAGCAGTGAAATTATCTAGCGCTTTTAAGATTTGGTTTCTTTGGTTATCAACCTTCCTGGGTTATTTAATGTCAAAAGCCATCCTTGTAGAAGAACAGTAGTTATATTACCCATAGTTGGAGAGATAAGGGGTCCATACCTTTCCCAAGGGTATTTGTCCAAAAGTGAATATAATAGCTAGAATTTAAATTTGCTTAAAACGATGTTGCAGTTCAGCATGTTAGCCACTACACCATGTGACCCCCCCCACACACACACAATTTTGCTTTTTAAATTTAAGTTATACTCTTTCTGGATTACATATACTAATATATTTTTTTTAGTGAGTTAAACAATAGAACAGTTTGACTTTACTTATGAGTAACCTGTCTGTGGTAAATATGAGTCCAGGTAAAAAATTTTTAAAAAAATATTAAAAAATGCCATAAACCCACCAAAAAGAAAATGAATTATTAAAGAGTTTACTTGATAAATCCCTTATGTCTTGAATTAAAAAAAATATTTCTATACAAAACTTAACCCTATCTGACCATCATAAATTAATTGTGACTTTTTATTTTATTTTTTTATTTTTTTTTACGAGCTCTGGTAAATAAAAAGTTTCATGATCTTTTAGACAACTAAAGTGACATTTTACCCAGTGAAGCTTAACTGAAGTTTTTAAATAGAAGACTTTCATTAAGAGTTAATCATAGCCTTTTTCTTTTTAGGAAGAAACTCATTCTTTTTCTTTTTCTTTCTTTCTTTTAAATTTGCATTTGATGAGCATCAAGAGAAAAAGATCTAAGCTTGAAAAAGAAAAAGAAAGATTGTTTTTATTTTTGACAACTCATGAAACTGCATGCTTATTTAAATGAGAAGGTAAAAAAAAATTGCACCCCCCCCAATCCAATTAAATACAAAAACAATTACTACGTTCCTAAAAGAAGACAGGATAATCTTGCTAAGGTTTATGTAGATGCATGTACACACATACAAGATAGATATCTTTGCAGAAACTAATGCATTAGTTTTTCTTCTTTCAAAAATTCCTTTATTGTTTCTCTCTTACATTCAGCAAAAGGTTTTCTACTTTGTGAATTTAAGCAGATAACTGAAAAGCACAAAGACAAGTGGAACATTTCAGCAGCATCAATGGTGATTGATGAAACAAATCTTGAAGATTTTCATCTTAAAGTTCAAGCAGCAAACAATTTTACAAAAGGTCAGAGAATTTTGGAGGAATACCAAAACTAAAATTCCACAAGATTACAATGAAAAACTTTTATTAACAAGTAACTAAAAAGAATAAATTTGGACAATTCAAGGAATTTGAAATTATTAAATAAACAGAGTGCACATAGACTGGTGATAATTTATGAGATTTCAATATAGTGAATATGCCTTGCAATTTACTAGAGCGAGTCAAATGTTTTGCAATATTTTAGTATATGCAAGAAGATAAAAAAATTGTGTGAAAGGTGAAAGTGCAGTTGATCACAGGAGAGTAAGCAGATGGTACAAGAAATTTAACTCAAGTTGCAAGAACTTTGAGAATCAGGCAAGGTCAGGTAGGCATAAAACCATTAATTCCAAGACCATACTCCGAGCCATAGAGACAGATCTGGTGAGTAGCAATCAGAGAGTATCAGGTGAGCTTAGCATCTCCCAGTCCAGTATGGTTCATCACCTTCACAACCCCAGCAAAAGCACCCGAGCCATAGAGACAGATCTGGTGAGTAGCAATCAGAGTATCAGGTGAACTTAGCATCTCCCAGTCCAGTATGGTTCATCACCTTCACAACCCCAGCAAAAGCACCCGAGCCATAGAGACAGATCTGGTGAGTAGCAATCAGAGAGTATCAGGTGAACTTAGCATCTCCCAGTCCAGTATGGTTCATCACCTTCACAACCCCAGCAAAAGCACCCGAGCCATAGAGACAGATCTGGTGAGTAGCAATCAGAGAGTATCAGGTGAACTTAGCATCTCCCAGTCCAGTATGGTTCATCACCTTCACAACCCCAGCAAAAGCACCCGAGCCATAGAGACAGATCTGGTGAGTAGCAATCAGAGAGTATCAGGTGAACTTAGCATCTCCCAGTCCAGTATGGTTCATCACCTTCACAACCCAGCAAAAGCACCCGAGCCATAGAGACAGATCTGGTGAGTAGCAATCAGAGAGTATCAGGTGAACTTAGCATCTCCCAGTCCAGTATGGTTCATCACCTTCACAACCCAGCAAAAGCACCCGAGCCATAGAGACAGATCTGGTGAGTAGCAATCAGAGAGTATCAGGTGAGCTTAGCATCTCCCAGTCCAGTATGGTTCATCACCTTCACAACCCCAGCAAAAGCACCCGAGCCATAGAGACAGATCTGAGTAGCAATCAGAGAGTATCAGGTGAACTTAGCATCTCCCAGTCCAGTATGGTTCATCACCTTCACAACCCCAGCAAAAGCACCCGAGCCATAGAGACAGATCTGGTGAGTAGCAATCAGAGAGTATCAGGTGAACTTAGCATCTCCCAGTCCAGTATGGTTCATCACCTTCACAACCCAGCAAAAGCACCCGAGCCATAGAGACAGATCTGGTGAGTAGCAATCAGAGAGTATCAGGTGAACTTAGCATCTCCCAGTCCAGTATGGTTCATCACCTTCACAACCCCAGCAAAAGCACCCGAGCCATAGAGACAGATCTGGTGAGTAGCAATCAGAGAGTATCAGGTGAGCTTAGCATCTCCAGTCCAGTATGGTTCATCACCTTCACAACCCCAGCAAAAGCACCCGAGCCATAGAGACAGATCTGGTGAGTAGCAATCAGAGAGTATCAGGTGAACTTAGCATCTCCCAGTCCAGTATGGTTCATCACCTTCACAACCCCAGCAAAAGCACCCAGAAAGGCGATTTGTGCTTCATGATACCAAAATATTGCCAAACCTTTGACTCAACCAATTAATATCAATCTTACAGTTCAAAGTCAGTTATTTATCCTTAGTAGTGGTACCATGTAAACTAGTATTATCAGTCACCTGGAAAAGAGATGGGTGCTGGAATGATTCCAATGAAATGAAAACCATCAACCAAAACAAAAATGTTCTATTATTAAAGTGACCCCCGTCCCCCCCAATTGTAAAGTCACCCTCATGACCTCGGTAAAAGCATCCCGAGTTGCCGAAGTGTGCCTCACATTACTAAAATATTGCAAAACTTCTGACTATTACCCTAGTAATATTATTCTACTCACCAGAAGAAAAAGAAGAAGAAAAAGACCACCGTTTTATTTGACAATGACACAGATAAGATTTCTCTCAAATTTTAGATATGAAATAAGTGGTCGTTATTTAGTCAAAAGATGTGTGATCCTATTTTTGGTCTAATCTAATGATGGATAGAGTAAAATAGAATTGTCTAGAGGGAAAGACTCAGAAATAATGAGAATGAAAGAAAATTAACTAAAACTTTGAAAAAGTTGAAGTGTAAACTGATTAAATGAAGACAAAAAGAGAAAACTGAGTTTAATTATTGAACTAAGTTAGCAAAAAAAAAAAAAAAAATAATAAAAAAAAAATGTTTGTGCGCTTTTGAAAATAAGGTGAAAAATCATCTAAGCCAACTAATAAGATTAAATTGCAAAACAAAAATTAGCTCTTAAGAAATCTTAACTAAATTATTAGCCAGTAAATACGAGCAGGCTGGAAGATGAATAAAATTTTCCATTCAATTAAAATAGAAAGGTGACAGTTTGAAAATAAAGTAAGTTGAAAGTAAATGATTTAACTCTTCATGAGACCAACCCACTTCTATCCAACACAAACACTATCACACACAGGTGTGTTTACCCAACAGGTGACAAGAATTAAATGTTTGCAATTGGCAATGAGAAGGTTAACCCATATATATATATATATATATATATATATACCTCCATTCCAAGACTAGATAAACATCAACAAATACATTCAAACATAGACAAACTGATTACTTTTGCATATATAATAGGATGTTTTTTTGGTTTGTTTGAAAGGATACAGGAAAATTATTTTGTGAGGATCAGCCAAAAAGTAAGGTCAAGGTCAATTGAAGAGGGGGGGAGGTGGATCTACTGAATAAGGGTCAACAAGTATTCAAAAAAAAAAAAAAAAAAAAAAAAGGTAAATATTCATTAGCATAAGAAAGAAAGAAAACTAAAAGAGTTAACATCAACAAAATATCCAAATAAAGAAATCTGTAGACAAACAGACAAACAATGTAAAGAATGGAGAAGAGTTTCTACTTTGCAGACATTCAAGTGTTCTTATTCTAACTAGCAGGACCTGTGGATATACCACAGTTTGATCATTTAATTATTTCAATGTTTGATATGTTTACTTAAAAGCTATGGCAAAAATTGTTTAATATGTAAAAAGTTTTTCTCCTACTCTTTCTTATATTTTTTGTGTATCATGTCCTTTTTCTCCCCTTTATTTTTTTATAATAAAAACAGAATGGTCCATTATTTAGCTGAGGTGATGGCACTTATAAGAAATAAGAATTTGGTAGATAAACACCACCAGATAATCAGGATTTACATTTTTGTATTTCATCTTGGACAATTTAGACAGTTTCATGAGAAAAAATAAATCTTCCATTTACTATAAGATGCTTAATTCATATCAGCCATTCAATTTGAAGTTTTGCCTACAGAAAAAAAAAACAATTTTGTGACTGTAAATGTTGAAAACTGGATATTAACTAGAGACCAACCAGTTGTGAGTTTACAAAGTTTATTCTCCTTATTGCTGCTTTGCTATGTCCAACCTATTAATAAATTTGAATTTTTTTTTTTGTATTCTTACATTTTTTTTTTTCTAAAAAGATAAATAGCCTTCTTTTACAAAACGCATAAGAACTTTAATTCTAAATTACACTTTTGTATGAAATCATTTTTCAGTTTTAATTCTTTTGGATTTTTTTTTGTATCAAAATTTAAAACTATTTAATTTTAAAGGTGAAACAAAAGGCTGACATTTCTAATATGAAAAATCAAAATAAATAGAAAAGGAATGCTTGAGATTGTTGCCTAAGTGAGAAATTCTTGATGATTTTCTTGATTTCTGAAAGATTTACATTCGAAAGAGAAATAGACTAATTCAAATCAATCAATGATCCTAAAAAGAAGAAGAAAAGAGAAATCATTGTTATTGCTTTACTTATCTCTCATTGATCTAAAAAGGAAGTTGGCAAGAGTGAAAAGACCCACCTGTCACAGATTATTAAAAGCTAACCAAAATGGGAGAGAGGGCTCAAAATTACTTGGTTGTTGCAGTGAAAGACAAGCAAAATGAGGGTGGGGTATGAGGGGTGAAAGAAGGAATTAATAAAAGCAAGAAAAATAAAAGACAAGAGAAAGTCTCTTTGCATTATGCCTAATCAAAAGAGCAAATTTTTAGAAATCTTCAAGTTTTATGTAAAAGACATTTAAAAAAAGTCAATGAAAAAGTTCTTTAAACCGAGACAAATAAAAATAGCAAGAAAAATGAAGAGTGTCCACATAAAATGGATGGAGCAATTGATAAATATTGAGTTTCATGTCCAAAGCATATCTAACAAAATCAAATTATTGCAGGTAAGATGAAAAGATAGAAACTTAAAAAAGACTTCTTAATAGGATTGACTGAATGATTTAAATGGCAGATCAACCTTTCTAGGGTTATGTCATATCTAGAAGGTAGAGAATTGCATTCATTGTATGTTTAGAATTAGATTTTTTATAGTTATTTCTTAAGAGTCCTTTTTGTTGTTGTTGCACACTGCTTCATTGAATACAAATGATTTTAGAACAGATCTATTTGATCCATAGATGGGACCCTAAAAGGTACTACTACACCAGTTCAGAGTGGATCAGAGAGTAATGGCAATGAAAGGGTACTCCAAACTTCTTAAAGTTCCAGAACTTGGGGGGGGGGTCTTAAATCTAGAGGGGGGATTCTAAGCCCAGTCTAGAGAGTGGACCCTTCTTAAGTGAAAGTAAACTGACTATGCCAGCTAATTGTAATTAGTCAAAGAGTGGAGACATTAGTGAGCAAAGTTATTTCAAGATGATGAAAAGAAACATTATAAGATTATGTGTATAAACTATAAAACAAATTCTGATAAACACCTAGTAAAGAGAGATAGATAGATAGAGATAGATATATAGATATAGATAGATATAGAGATATAGATAGAGATCAGTCAAAATATACAGTTACAAAAAGGTGAATCAATATGTAATGGAGTTAATTAAAACAAAAATATTATCATTAATTCAACAAATTAATGATTTTTTTTTCATTTTAAATATTTCCCAAGAAAAATGCTGTGAGCATGCTGGGGAGGGAGGGGAACTATTATACTAAGAGTTGGGGGATCAAATATGTTTTCTAACTTCTAAGACTGGTCTAATATATATATATATATATATATATATATATATATATATATAGGGAAAAGACTGCATGAAAGTTAACCAGTGGATTATGACGTCAATAGGTTATTGATTTGATTTGGTCTGATTGTGATCAATTGATCAAACTATTTAAAAAGAAAAAAAAAAAAAAAAAAAAAAAAAAAAAACACATTCAAGATGAGTCATTTTAAAAAATTTCATTCTTTCTCTTCATTTTAATTTTTTTTTTCTCTCTTTTCATTTGTATTTTTTATCCTTTTTACATTTATTCTATTTAATCAAAAACTATTTGCATGCAACATTCTTCAGTTACCATTCTCAATATGAAGTTAAATAGAAATTATCGACCATTCTGTAAGTTAATAGATGTTAACTTGTAAAGAGGATGTGGTTGGTTGGTTGGATTTTACGGCATGTCAACCCTTTTGAGTTATTTTTTTGCCAAAGATGTTTTATTTTATTTTTCTCGATGTGTAATCAATTTCTTTTAAACATATCTTTAATACTCAGTTTTTATCTATTTAACCCATAGATGGGACCCTAACAGGTACTACTACCACTCTGGGCCAGAGTGGAATAATAGCAATGAAGGGGTACTCCACACACACACACCAGAGTTCCAAAATTAGAACTTCAGCATCAGATGCAGTTTAATTAAGATGCAGAGGATATGGTCTACCAGGCTATTCATGCCAAAGTCACTTGCTTCCATGACTAAACAAGATTACAGGATCAGAAAGAGAGGTCTCTTTCTTAATCACTTTGAAATACTTTTAATATATAATTTTGTTTTGAGAATAGTGAAAAAGGAAAGGCTACGATAAAATATTATTTGCTTTAACTCTTAATGTCCTATACCACCTCATTCCACCGGCCAGAAGTCACATTTCCTAATCTGCCTCAAACGATAGCCTTTATTTAAATGCAATATTAAACATATTTAGAAGTCTTTGATTTAAGGGAAATATCTCGGGTAACTTTAAATAAAAAAGCCGTTTTTAGACAGTTTTTGATAAATCTTTATAGGAATGAGGCTTTGTATTTGGAAAATTCTCAACAGGATGTTAAGAGTTAACCAAATAAGTTTCAAACTGTTCAATTTTCATAAATTTTCTACTCATCATATATAAATAAAATATCTCATTTTCCTCTTCTATGTCACATTCACTTTGTTGTTTTGCTCAAAAATTTTCCTTTCAAAAATCACCCTATGCATTATGAGCGTCAAGGTCATGGTTTTGGTTGGTGAGGTGACTTGTTACCCACACATCCCTGCTCACTTCAATGTTTATGGCCTAAATGGCCCACAGTTTTATTTTAAACAATTGAATAACAAGCTATCTCCACTCTACAAGCTGTTACCAAAAGCTTTGTGTTTTACAAAGTAAAAAAGAAAAAAGATCAACTTTTTTTTTTTTTATCTCAATCCTTGTGAAATGAAAGGTGAATAATGCCAACCAAAATGAAGGACGATCATCAAACCGAGAAATTGGGAATTTGTTATTATAACGAAAATGAATTATATAAAAAAAAATATAAATAAATCCTTAGCCAATAGAAACATTGGCATTTTAAGTGATAAATGAAAGCTACACAATCTTGAATTGGTATTGATTCTTGACAAGTGGCCTTCAGTTAAAACAACCTCTAAAATAAAGAACAACTAAAAGAAGAGTTTGTATTTAATTATCTCACCAATAAAGTATTATATGATATATCCATGAAAGGGTAAAAAATTGCATAGTCTCTGTGTCCAGAATCAGAGGTACAGATTACTTTTTGACTCTCCATTTTGGTGCAATGGTCTTGCCCCGGTGTCAGAACCCCTGAGACCAGGTTTAAATTTGTTTTGTTTTTGGCTATATTTTGTCCAATGATAGCATACTCTTATTTCAATCCATAGAAAAACATTTAAAAAAAAAAAAAAAAAAAAAACCCTTTTGCAAGCATGGTATCATCTTTGTCGCCATCAATACACAGGCATGTTTTTTTTTTGTTTTTTTTAATGTAATAGCTCTATGTAAGGCATTTTCTGATTGGCTGCTCATTGACCAATCCAATGTTAATGTATAAAAAACATCACTCAGAGGCCCCACTATGGAGCTGGATTGTGTAAAGGTTGTTTTGGAAAATATCATAATTAAAAGTGAGTGCTTTATCTTTTCATACCTTGTACTATGACACATAATTGCTGACCAAATTATCAGCTTTTGTGTATATATATATATATATATATATATATATATATATATATATATATATATATATATATATATATATATATATATATATATTGATTGTTTGAACAAACCCTCAATTTTGGAAATTTCTGAAAATAAGTTGCCCACCCCACAAGGATTTAAAAAATTATCTGCCCGCAAAAGGGTTGAAAAGAAATGTTACTGTCAATCAAAATATTATTCTCGCCCTTTTTAAGTATATTCCAGTGAAATATCAAAACTAAATTACACAATATATATTAGGGGCTGGTTTAGCTCAGTTGGTAGAGCACCTGTCTTGGAATCACATGTGTGATACCAGTCTGTCAACTCGGTGCATGAGTAGCACAGATTGGGTAATCTGATCTGAGCAGTGAAGTGGCGAGTTGACGGTAGGTGAGGCACTCCACCTCAGCACAAAAACAAACTCCCTGGTCTAACACTAGTAAAAAGGAGATAGAATCCCTCGCTGTCTGGTTGATACCAACCAAACGCTTTCCACTAAATTTATATACGAGAGTAAATATTTACTAGTAAAAATTAATGTGAATTAATAAATTAATCTATAGAGGAAATACGACAGCAGTAAACTTTTCTCACCCTCACCCCCACCCCCAACTACTACGCCATCTATTAATAAAAAATAGAAAATGGGTTAAAATGCACACCAACCTTCCCAAATTCAGCAGCCACCTACTATTCATAGTTTGAAGTTCTAAAAAAATGTTTTTGGTACACATCCCAGTAGCACTGAAAAATCCTCCCACACAAAAAATTAGTTTAGAATACTTCAACATGCATTAACAACTAGTATACAAGTTTTTATTGCTTCAAACTTAACTAAAAACGATTTTTTTTAAATATCAAGTTTAAATTAGACCAAAGTAAAAATTCCATTCTGAAAATCTTTCTTGCATGAATAAACTTCATTTCATGGTCTACAATCAACAGGTCTGCCTAATATTTGTTACGGATTAGTTCTCTTGGGAGGCACACTCTGTGTAATGGTTATTGTCATAGGAAATGGAATCAGAGTTCAAACCATAGTTTAACTTTGAGGAAAACTCAAAACCAGCTATACTTCACTTAAAAATTGATCTTGTGTTGCATGCTACTTGTAGCATAAGAGTTGAGTAAATGCATACTAGTCACTTGGGGACAAAGAAAATATCTTTTTTTTAACAATCTTAATAGAGTAGAGACAATAATATCCATTCTAAAAAAATGATGTGATGTATATAAAGTGAGAAAAAAATCCTCTTGATTTTACTTAGCATCTTAACAGCAATAACTTGAAGTTTTCAAAAGAATTTTATTTTCAATCTTTCCTCATGGTATCTTGAAAAAAAAAAACTTCACCCCAGGGACTTTTATATTAATAATAATCCAAATAAATAAAGGCAAGTATCATGAGCCCAGTCAGTAGAGGACCCACCTAGGAAAGGCAAGGTTCCTGGTTTGATACCGGTCCCCGTCAACTCAGCACATGAGTAGCATAGATTGGGTAATGTGATCTGTGTGTTAAAGAGGAGCTGACAAATTCCTACTGATATCATTTCGTCTCCAGCAAACCTGATCATTGTTAATTTAAAAAACAAACAAACAAAAAAAAAAGAAATCTTCTTAAGTGAGAATCAACAAAACCCAAGAAAAACTTTTAAAAAAAACAAACAAAAAAAAAAAAATCATCATTTTAAACTTCTCACATTCAATTCCATCAATAATAGATTCGCAGATATTTAGCTAAGCAATTAGCAGGTTGTTGGAAGAAAAGAAAAATCCAATATGGCATCGAGAAAAGAGTGGAATTCTTCTTCCAAAAAGAAGAAATACGGCAAATTGACAATCAACTTGTGAAAGTCTTTAGAAGAAAAAAAAAAAAAAAGAAAAAGGTTAATTCCTAATCAAGAGAAAGTAGTTATCAAGTAGTTATTTACAAGGTAAACTGCTTTTCAAAATGACAGTACTTAACTTCAACTAGTCATTAATGTTTGGGATACTCTAAAATTACAAAGCAATCAACTCTACAAGTGAAAAAGAAAAGAAAAAAAAGTACTTAGTAATAAGATTTCTTATTTATCAACTAAATAGAATACTTGACTGATTACTATATATATAAAAGAAAACTTGAAAAATTCTGATATTTTTTTTTTTTAAACATTGTTAAATATGAAATAAATAAATATGAGCACCTTTCTAAATTTAATTTTTGTCTTCTCATGCAGTTATATCAAAAACAAGTCCTCACAAAGCATTATCAAAATTTTTTTTTAAATAATCCTATACTTTCACAGATTGATTTTAATGGTATGTCACAACCCACCCACAGGTTAAAGAATTGTATTCATATTTACATTTTTTGTGTAGTTGTTTAAGAGGGGTTTTTTTTGTAGATGGTCCTATCAAATACAAATAATTTTAAACAGGTCTATTTGACCCATATATAGGACCCTAACATGTACTACCACTCAGTTAGAGTGGACCTGGAAGTAATGGCAATGAAGAGGTAACTCCGTGCTCTCCAGAGCTTCAGAACTGGAGTCTCACCATCGGATGTAGTTTAGTGTCATACCCAGGACCCCCCCTTTTTTGGTGGTTGTGTTCATATCCGTCTGCAGGGAATACAGTCAGCATATGATACGCAGTACCAACAGGGATAAAGGGCAGTTCCAGTGATAGTACAAAAATCTTTTCTGGTATTAAAACCAGGAAAAGAAAACAAAAAAAGAAACAAGGGCACTGACTGCTCCTACAGTAAACAATACAACATGTACAATGTTTGAATTAAAAAATCTAAGAGCACATAGTTGACATTTAAATAAGAAAATATAATGTGGGTGGGTATTTATTTATAGTTTTGTCACCCACACACACACACACAAACATAACCCATCTCTATCTTGAATGAATATAAGTTAGAATTAACCGGATCAAGAATGTACGACAGTATGATAATTGAACTATAACAATGTTTAATATGTACTAGCTGGACTATTGAATATACGACAGTATGATAATTTAATTATTATGTTTGATATGTTTATTTGAGAGTGATTGAAATAGTTCAATATGTAAAAAGTATAATAACCCTGATTTAACTGTCACTCTTTTCTTTCCAAAATGGTCCATTATTTATTTGAGGTGAAGACAGGCCATGACATAAACGTAGAAGCATATCAATATATAAATATTAAAGAAATTAATATCAATAATAATATTAAAGAAATTAATATCAATAATAAATTATATCAATATATAAATATTAAAGAAATTAGAGATTAAATAGGAGGAAGAAAAATTTCATTTCTCTATCATTTAAATTGAAATACTTTTAAGACACTATATTGTAATTATTTGTGGGTTTTTTTTGCACATTTAAAATAAATAAATAAATAAATAAATAAAAAATAAATTATATCTAACTAATGTGTGATAAATACTTCTGTTCTATATTGCTACAGAGAAATAACCAATGGAATGTGTGTTTGTTTATAATTTCTTTCTTCTATTGTAAACTTATTTTCACCAAAAGTTTTATATTTTCATGTAAACATCTTTGACTTTGCCCTAAATAATGTGGAAATTTGTGTTTAGAACCAAACTATATCAATTTTTATTTATAGTTGATACAAACCAGATAAAAAGTTGAACAAATGTTAAAATTAGTTTAAATTTAACTGCTACAAATTCCAAAAAGTCAATGTGAATTAAACATTAGATATTTTTTTCTCTCTCTCTCTCTCAGAATTTCATAACCAAAAACCAGGGATGCATATCATATATGAATACATGTTATGCACAGCCAATTATGATAATCATATTGATGATAGATAATATATCTACAAATTGTTCAATAAATGTTAAATTTAGCTGCTACAAATTCAAAAAAGTCAATATGTATTATACAGATTTTTACATTTTTTTTTACAGAATTTTTCCACTGAAAGTTAAGGGTGTGTATTATACAGAATTAATCACAATCAATAGAGAAGAGTCCTGTCCTAATTCTTAGATTTATGTCATTTTCCCACTTTTAAAAAAGTTTAAAACAATTAGAATGAAATAGAATGAATTAATCATTGAAAAACAATCAAAGGCTTTTGACAATGTTATCTTTAAAAAAATGAAAAAAAAAATGGTTATTTTTAGCAGTTTTATTTTAACTGGCATAACAAGCCAATGTTTAGTCATGAATTGCACAATTGGTAGGAAAACAAGTTAAATAAAAAAAATAAAAAATAAGAGTGAGTGTTAGCAAAGTTTTAAAAATCAATTCACAAAGCAGAGAAAGACAAATGAGAAAGAAGGGAACAGATTTCTCATTGGGATTAATCGGTTGCTTATACTGGGAAAAAAGAAAAAAAAAAGAGTTCTAACAGCCGAACTGATTAATTTGCTTGAATAGTTAGTGATATTCACACGGAACGAGGGATTTTTCTTTTAATTTTTTTTTTTTTTTTTTTTTTCAAGCACCAAGAATTTAAATCAAGTTATTCAATCAGGGACATTAGAAGGTTAGATGAAAAGCAAAATTCTATAAAATAAATTCTATAAAAAATAAAAAAAAAAAAAAAAAAAAAAACAATAGGCACTGCATGACAAATTTGTACCACTTGTGCATTGGTCTTTTTCTATATATACAAATCTATATCACCTTTTATATGATTAACTAGGCTATCTAAAAATTGAAGGTTGTACTTTTTTCTATCAGAAATTGTATAACATAACATGATTCCAACAGAACTTAGGCATTTTCCTGGAAGGGATAGATTGTTTATTCACATATAAAAATGGAAAAAAGGATTTGATAGTCATTTCTAAGATCAGTTGAGGATTAATATAATTTGATATGACTGAGTTAAATTGATAGGATCTTAGTCCCATGAGTCAATTGTTTGTTCGATTGGTTAAGTTTACAATTGATAATATTAAAGTCAGAGGCAGGGTTCAAATACAGCTAGGTAGCAGCAAAAGATGTAAGATAGGTGGTTAGAGGAAGTTAAATGCATTTTTGTTCAATAAACTGGGAGGCGCTCGTGGTGTAATGGTTATCATCATAGGTCAATGGACTTGGCAACCCAAGTTATATCCTGGATGAAGCTGTTTGCATTTCACATAGAGCTAATATCACTAGGAAAAGTATGCATTCAACTACTTTCCCTTCAGCTATGAGTAAATAATAGGGCAGACTGGGCTCTTTAAAAAACCTGTTTAAAAACTCTGCTTAAGAAAATGAACTTGTGTCACATCCTACTCATGTGGAGGGGGGTTGGTAAATATATAAGTTTGTATTGGCACCTTTCGTGTCTAGGGTAAGAGAGCAAAACTGGTTGTAAAGTGGTTATCAACCAATCTTGACCAAGTTAACAATTGACACTGATGTCTCTTTTGTGTTGAACAATGTCAAGATAAAAAGGAGGTCAGAAAGGAAATCAAAATAGGAGGAGGAGGAGGTGGTAGCCCCCCCCCCCCCGAAACTGATTGCCACTATGGAAGAATAGTCAGGAGTATTGGAAAAGATCAAGGTCACTTGTTTGTCACCTGAAATGAACCAAGGGGAAGTGAGTTCAAGTTGGTTGGTTTGTTGTTTGGGTTTTACGGCATGTCAACCCTTGTTGGGTCATTTTATGCTGAAGATATTTTTGCTTTATTCATGGGTACTCAATTTGTTTTAAACACATTTTTTCTATTTAACCCATAGATGGAACCCTAACAGTTACTACCACTCCAAGTCAGTGGACCAGGTATTAATGGTGATGAAGGGATACTCTACATTCCTCAGAGCTCCAGAACTGAAACTTCACCATCAGAGTTTAACGTCATGCCCAGAACATGAAGACTCTCAGCCACCGCCTTCTAGCACATATATGATAAAAAAGGTTGGGGTTTGCCATAAGGGCAATAGGGTTGGGACAATCATGTAGGTGCTAGGGTTGGATATAATCAGCTGATTGATTGGAGGGGTTCTCTATGACACAGCCTATCAAGCCTAAGTAAGGGCCAAACTCGGGAACTTTCTTGTCGTAATCGGGAACCATCACGGAACTTTGAACCTAACCCTTTATTTATTCCACGGGGGTATCCTGTTCTCATTCCGCTAACCACAGCTGGGGTAGGAGTTGTGTTAATTATTTTTCTAACTGCCTCCACTCAGGATTGAACTCGGTATCCAGAGATAACTGTCACTTAGAACTGTCTTAACCTAACCACCTTATCCACTAGGCCATGTGTCCAATTGAGTGTGAATTTTGGGAACTTATAAACCTAATGTCTTATATCTTATACCTGAAGAAGGCCGGAGGGCATATCGGCCGAAACGTTGTACAAATAACAAAGAAGATGGGACAATAGTCCAAATAACGCAGATAATACTAAGGTTCACATAATCCAAATAAACACAAACCTAAAACCGAAGAACATTTGTTGAGTCTGCAAATAAATTATTATTTTAATAAAAGATGGCAATATCACATATTTCTTAAAGACACCATAACAATTCATTGATTAAAAAAAGATCTGTTTTAAACATTCAAGTATTTAACGGTTTAGCAAACAAGCAACTTTGTATTAACATCTCTTAATATTTTTTCAAGTCTCTGCCAACCTTTCATCTATTGTAAAAAGCTACAATCATTTTTATCTTTTGACAGATATTAATGACAAACAGTTTGGGCTTTTTATTTCAAGTGTCAAACATTGAATAAATGTTTGACATCAAAACTACATCTTTTTTTTCTTCTTCTTCTGGTATGAAAGAATACTGGGTTAATGGAAAAAACAAACACAAATTACCATTGAGTCCATTAATATAGTTTCAAGTTTATTTCATACATTGCAGAGAAATTCATTTTCAAAGTAAAATAACAGTTAATTCTTTAGCAAAATAGAAATAAATCTATATTAATATATATTAATACTCGTGTTCCTTAATTGTACAACCGTTATCATCTTGCAACAACCTCTCATTAGAAATGAGACGGTCCAATTCGCTCAAGATGAAATGCAAAAATGTAAATCCTCATTATATGGTGTGGCTTATCCGCCAAATTCTTATTTCTTACAAGTGTCGCCACCTCAGCTAAATAATGGACCATTCCTTTTTTATTATAAAGAAAGGAAGAAAAAGGACATGCTACACAGAAAAAAAAAGAAGAAAGAAAACAAGAGCGTAGGGGAAAGATAGAGGGAGGAAGTGAGCACGCAGAAGCGATAACGCTAATCTGTTTCAATTGAACATAATGAAGAAAAAAAAAAAAAGTGAGAGAGTTAAATTAAGATTATTATACTTTTTACATATTGAACTATTTTATCAATAAAAGTAAACATATCAAACGTTGTAATTAAATTATCATTCTGCGGTATATCAACAGGTCCTGCTAGTTGTAAATATACCCACTTCCAAATGTGCATGATATTGTTCTTATTACCTATATATAGAATGTTGCACTGCATTCTAATATTTTTGCTCAAGGGCTTCACTGCTCAAGAAAATCCCTTAGGCTGAAAATATATTTCACTGTTGCTAAACAGTTAATAAATTATATCTTCTCTTACATTCGTTTTTAACTTGCTCTAAGATTTAAAAAAAAACCAAAAAACAAGAAATGTAATAGAAGATGAGTTTTGTCCTATAATCTAAGATTGCAATTCAAGCAATAAAACATTTCTTTATTCATTTTGTAAGCAAACATAGAAGCCATTCAAAGATTCTGCATAATCAATTTGTTGTCAAGCAATTTTAAAGAAGAAAAAAAGATAATTTGAGTAAAACCAACAAAAATGACTTTATTCAAAAAAAAAATCTGACTAGGAATGGATTTCTCCTAAAATTATGGCCCACATTTGAGCCCCTATTTTTCATTGTAAAGAAACTAGAAACCAGAAAAACAAATTCTTTAACTAAACACAACGTTGTTTGTTTTATTAAAGTTGAAATGAAACCAAAACTGACAATTTCTCTCATAAAAAAAAAAAATAAAAAAAATCTTATTTTTGGATTAGCATTGAAATCAGATTTTACAATAAAGATTTGAACAGTAAATAAAATTTTCTTCTTCACTTAAATTTTAATAGATAACAACTCAAGTGAATATCAATAATTTAATAGAGATTATATCACAGATTTAATTTCTTTGATATTTCACTTAATAGTTTGGGATTTTCTAAGATTTATTCAAAAATCTTGATTGAAACAATAATTAGACTTTGTGTAAATGAAGAGAACATTTTGTGGAAGGTGTACATACAGAGATTGACTTTTTCTCGCCTTAAATTTAAACCATTATGCACGCCTAATTCATTTAATTATAACTAATTAATTTAAAAATTAGGTATGACTTCAATTAAGCACATAATCTCCCCCCAAAAAATAATGTATATATATATATATATATATATATATATATATATACACACAACAAAGTAAGAAAAATCAAAATTAAAAAATTTAAATTTAAATTAAAAAAAAAATGATTCAAACTGGATCACTTTGAAGATTTTTTTAAATCAAATGATAGAATCAAAATAATTCAGATAAAGGAAGACAACAAAATTCAGATATAATATTTTCCTTTTGCCTGTAGTTTTGAGATGAGACTGTGAATAATCTTCATTTTTTGGTCTGTTGTGGTATGTATAACACAAAACGTGTTTTACACGCACTACAATAAAGATGAGGATAACAGTCTGAAAAATCAAAATTATTAATTAATCAGCCAATGAAGTTTATCCTCTAGCATCGAATTTTCTTTAGGTTAAAAGAGTTATTTGGTAGTGGCCATCTATCCAAGAAATGTGACAGAATGTACTGGGTTACAAGGTATCAGTAAAGAGAAGTAATACCTGACTTATTGAGGGAATTAGATTCATGCCTTTCTAAATAAAGAGCATTAGTTTAAAATGAATCCAATCTCAGCTGGAATTTCAACTCAATTTATCAATTTTCTCTTCTCTTAGACTAATTACAAAGCTTCTTAAGATAAGCAAAAACAAAAAAGAAACAATAATTGATTTATTTTAATTTGTTAACTAAATTGACTAATTTTAAAAGACTGGAGATACATCCTCAGATATGCGAAGAAGCAAACACACTTAGTATCTGACTGATTTTTACGACCTGTCAACCTGTCTAGAGTTATTTTATGCCAAGAATTGCGTTCATGTTTACATTTTTGCGCAGTTGTTTCTTAAAACTTTTTTTTGCATATGGTACTATTAAATATGACTAATAGATAAACAGATCTATATAACCCATAGATGGAACACTAACAGGTACTACCAGAGTTGACCTGGGAGTAATAGCAATGAAGGGGTACTCCATACTCCTCAGATTTCTAAAATTGGAGCCGTATCATCAGATGCAGTTAAGTATCATGTTGACAACACAACTTAGTATTTGAGAAAATGGATGTTATTCCAACAGAACAACCAAAAATTAAAGAAATAAAAAATAAAAACACCAAAAATTTATAAATTTCAGTTTGTATTGTGATGAAAAAAAAAAAATTTTTTTTTCCTTCCCTTAAATATTTTTTTCTAGGATACATTGTCTGTATAGAGGGAGAAAGTGCAGTATCCAGTCATTGTTGAAAGAGACTTCTCTCTCTCACAAACACATATACATACACACAACCTGATAAGTGCACCTTTTTTTTTGGGGGGGGCGGGGGAGTATCATATATAAACAAGAAAATACATGGATCTTGGTCTTAAATATCTTAAATGAGTTTGAGTTTTGTTTAACAGCATATCAACCTCTGTGGGTCATTTAATGCCAAAAAGGTTATTTTGGATTTCAGATTTAAAAGTAAAATTGGCCTATTGTCGGTAACAGCTGGATAGCGAGGGAGTTTATCCCCTTTTTGCTAGTGCTAGACCGGGGGCATTGTTTTGCTGAGGTAGAGCACCACACCTATGGCCAGCTTCCCACTTTACTGCACAGATCAGATTATCCAATCTGTGCTACTCAGGCACAGAGTTGGCAGGGACCAATATCAAAACAGAAACCTTGCAATTCCTAGGTAGGCAATCTACCAACTGAAATTCCAAAACAGGTAGAATCATGTGTCCATAGAGTTCTGATAATCAAAACTATCTATTTCTGACCTTTGAGAACGCAGCAGTCATTTGAGACTAAAAACAACAGATAAAGGGGGAAAGATTTTTCATACAGCAACAGGTTGAAGAGAGGAACATCACAGGTAAGAAGAAGAAGACAAGTTTTAATACAAAATACTTTCTTTTTCATTACTAAGTTAGAGGCTATCTCTCCATCTCTCTCACACACACACACACACACTTTTGAATTCTTTATAAAAAAAACAACTGAAACCACAAACAAAAAGATCTTGTTGAATGATATCTGCAAAGTTTTTTTTTTTTTTTGGGGGGGATGCTTTTAATAATGGAGACAAATTAGCAAAACCCACAAACCACAGCACAAAACATACAGAAATATTTATTTTGGTCTTTTTTATTTTTCATTATATATTTACATTAAGTTAAAAATATGTTTTTCTTTTGAATTCTATTGTCAAAAGTTAATCATTATTTTCTAAAAGAACAATTACAGAAAAGTATAAAGTAAATATGATTTTATAGCAATTTATTTTTAAGTTTGTGAATTAGCTTTTACACACAGAGGCACAAACACAGCCTAATCCCAAATATCCAAACTTTATCAATAGAAGTTAATGATAATGACATAAAAATTAAATACTTTCTGAAGAATGTTTAAAAAAACATTTTTTTATAATTGTGGAATAATTCCTTTCAACTAAAAAAACATTAACAAATAATTCCACAGATTATCAGTTTTGTAACAATCTAACAAATTTTTTAAAATGAATAAATGTTCTAAAAGGAAAAATAAAGTTTCTGTTTTAAAAGAAACAGGTTTTCCTTTACAACATTTATTCATTATTATTCCTCAAATAATTTTCATCCACAGACACCATGTTTTGAACGTTTCACGTCTCTTCAGTGTGGCTAGACACAAGAACAACTACTCTGATTTTTCATCCGCCCGATTTGTTAACCTCTCGGCCATTTGACAGCTGCCGTAAAGAAGTGGTGTTCAAACTATTAAATACATACATTTGTTCATATATTTTAAGATCACCCGAGAGATTCAGTCTGTAAACAGACGATCATTGCTTGCAGTGAAAGTTAATTTATGTCACCCCTATAGAGCTCTATTACTGCTTGGCTTCAACCCCCTACCACACACACACACACACACATTATATATAAAGTAATTGGTAATTTGTTTGAAGCATTGTTAAGTATGTTATAATATATTAATGATTTGAAGGCAATTACAATGCGTATGTTTTTTTTATACGCATTGTAATTGCCTTCAAATCATTATTATATATATATATATATATATATATATATATATATATATATATATATATGTGTGTGTGTGTGTAAGTTTTGAAGCCAAGCAAAACACTGACTTTTATCACCTGAAAAACTCAAGCCCCAAAGATGAGGGCAATAGAAGTGTAAAAGCATGAAATCTTCAACAAATCCAAAGTTTAGTATTATCTGCGTTATTCGGACTATTATCCTCATCTTCATTGTTATCTGTACAATGTTTCGGCCGATATGCCCTCCTTGTACAGATAACAATGAAGATGAGGACAATAGTCCGAATAACACAGATAATACTAACCATCAAGCCTCATCTCAAACATTCAGAGAAATCCAAAGTTTGTTTCTAATTTAAAAGAAAGTAATTAGAATCTCTTCACATGAATAACAAATTAACAAGTGCAAGAAAATATAGGACCAAACAAGAAAAAAAGATAAAGTGAGAAATTTTAAAAACAAAGAATATTAATGACAAGTATTCAAAGCAAATTAGACAAGATGACACCTGCTGGAAAATAACAAGTGTTAAATCAAAATTATAATTTATGATTAACAAAATCACATTGATAATGGATTATTATTATTATATTCTACTAAGCGTTAAACAATATTCTTTTTAATTTAGTTTTTCAGTTGGGGAATCTTAAGAACATCAAAATATCAAATAGAGAAAGAAAAATCAAAAAGGAAAACAGTAGAATACTAAAAGTGAAATAAAAGAAAACACAGTATGAACGAATCAATTGGTGCAATATTAAAAATGCATATAATTCTGATAATGCTGTTATTTACAACAGCAGAAAGAAAAAAAAAAAAAAAAGAAAAGATGATTCCTCATTTCAGATAAAATATCTTTCGCGAATATGAATAAAGAATATTGAACTTTAAAAATATTTTTATTGCAGAAAAAAGCATCAGCTAATCAATCAGTCAAAGAATCAAAGTTATTTGTTTCAAAGTTTAATTACAAAAACTTAATTCAATGAATTTTCATCACCATAATAAGTAAAGTTAGCAGAGTGGCCTGTTTTTGGTATCAGCCAAACAGCAAGGGAATCTATCCTTTTTGCTAGTGCTAGACCAGGGAGGTTGTTTTTTTGTTGAGGTGGAGTGCCATACCTCCTGTCAGCTCCCAATTACCGCATGGATTAGATTACCTAATCTGTGCTACTGATGCGCTCAGTTGGCGGGGACTGGCATTTAACCTTGTGATTCCGGGCTGGGTGGTTTACCGGCTAAGCTAAACCGGACCCTATAAGCAAAATGTCCCAAATATATAAACCAGGGAATAATAATAATAATAGCAAGAATAAATACCCCAGAAAAAAAGGCAAGAATAAATACCCCAGATTAAAAGGCAAGAATAAATATCCAGAATAAAGACCAATAAAAAGATTGGTTTGGTTTGTTTTGTGGCATATCAACCTCAGTGGGTCATTTAATGCTGATAAAGTTTTGAAATAAATCAATTCTTAATGGATAACACAATTCCTCCATAAATACATTTTTCTATTTAACCATAGATGGGCCAATAAAAAGAGTAAGAATAATGAAGAATAAAAGGTTTGAAAAAGTATTGCAAACTAAATCCTTTATTTCAATGTTAATTTCATATCAACTTCTTAAAAAAAAAAAAAAAAAAAAAAAAAAAAAAAAAAAAAAGGCTTTTCTAGAAAAGAAAGTATTTCATTGAGGTTTATATAAACTTTTTCCTTCTTTACTTTTTCTTTGTGTTATTGGTTATTACCAAAAAGAAAGCACTTTACATTTGGATGACAACATTAATCAGGTGTTTTCAATATTGTTCTTTCTCTTTCTTCTTGTATTAAGTTCAAAAGAGGCTGTAGCCTTTTAATATGAAAATTGAAAACACAAGAAAATCATAGAAAACATAGAAATACAACACAGCCTTAAATATTTAATCATAGAGATTGACAAAAGAGATTTTTAAACACTTGAAATGCAAAGAGACATTTGAAGTAAGAGAGAGGGTGAAGGAAGAAAAAAAATTGTAAAAATAAACAAAAAGGGCAAAACTGTGAATGATTGGAGTCTTGGAAATAGAAAGAAAAAAAAAAAAAAAAAGACTAATTTCCAATTAAGTTAGAAAAGACAACTGGACAGTTTTCTAGAATCTGTGAAAGCCAACTGATGATACACAATCAGCTAATAGAATGTCTATTTTTGAAAATATAGATCCTCACTAGACACCATGTGACCCATGACATTGTTTGTTTGTTTTCTCTTTGTGACTAATACAAAACAAGGGAGTTGGAGAAAAAGTATAATCAAATCTAACATTTACTCTAGACAAATTATTTAGCCACTCATTCTCACATATATATATATATATATATATATATATATATATATATATATATATATATATATATATACACACACATATTTACCCAACCCCTCCACACAAGTAGCATGTGATACAAGGTTAATTTCTTGAGCCGAGTTTAACAGGTTTGAATTCAAAGTTTTCCTTCTCCTAGACTAGTTACCTAACCTAGGTTAAAGAGCCCCGTCTGCCCTATTATTTAGCTTAAACATGCCTACCTTTCTCAACGTTACAAGCACTAGGTGAAAGGGAGTATGCAGATCTGAAAATGTCTCATCAAAAAAGGTGCCAGTGTTTAAAATCAAGGCAGGATTGAAAAAACTTCACAATGAAGAAGACAAATATGGAGTACTAGAAGCAGCTACCCAGCATCACCTGGGTAGAGGGGAGAGTAGTGTAATGGTTAGCAGGTTAGTCTTGTAGATCCATTCTTATAATGTATTTTTTTTTAAATTTTTAGATATCTTTGTGAATATAAATCAAATCTTTGTAATTTTTGCACAAAAAGCAAGAAGCAGTGATATCTAATGTGTATATATATTTACTTTGTCATTAATTGTATATATATATATATATATATATATATATATATATATATAATATGCATACATGCAGACCAACTGCCTTTTATATATGTATAGATTATCCGAGACACTTGAGTGTTTCACAATGGGAGGAAAAAAATTTATTTTCTAGGGTTTATTTACTTTTGATTATTCAATATCTCTTTAAACAAAAAATAATCTAAACTTCAAGATGGTTTAACGACAGTTTAATGTTGAAATTAATGAAATTGTAAAAGGAAATGAAAAGTTTTTAATGATTTCAACAGATTTGCATAGTTCATGCCTGTGAATTGTGTCGAAAAAGAAAAAATAATTTGACAACAAAATAAAGTTATGTTGAAGATATCAATAGAAAGGGAATAATAACCAGTTGATTCACTTAAAGTCCTTTTCCTCTTCCTCCCCGCTTCTCCCTTGTCTGAAAAGATTTATTATTAATAAGAGAAAAAGAAATGATAGACAGATTAGAAAGATGATGAAGAAGAGGAAAATTTAAAGAAGAGAAACCAGATAATTCAAGTTGATTAATAAGAAATGATAAGAATTGGATCTTCTAAGGAGGTGGCGGGGGAGACCAATGTTGGATTAAAAATTAAAACATTCTAATTGAACAACTCAAAAAGGATTAGAACATAACAATCTTACTAATACAATAAATAAATAAAAAATTCCAATACTTCCAATCTTTAAAGTATTAAACAATATTTGGTGCCATTAATCTAAGAATATCTTCAAAAAAGTATTTAGAAAATAAGTTGGTTTTCTTTCTTCATTGTCAATTATCCAGGTATCTTTAAATACAAAACCATTTTTCAAAATCACAAATCTTATTTTTGGATTAGCATCAAAATCAGATTTTACAATAAAGATTTGAACAGTAAATAAAATTTTCATCTTCACTTAAATTTTAATAGATAACAACTCAAGTGAATATCAATAATTTAATAGAGATTATATCACAGATTTAATTTCTTTGATATTTCACTTAATAGCTTGGGATTTTCTAAGATTGTTAAAAAAAAATCTTGATTGAAACAATAATTAGACATTGTGTAAATGAAGAGAATATTTTGTGGAAGGTCAACAGAAATTTTAAGAAAAACTACAAAAAAAAACAAAAAAAAAAAAAAAAACATTGGGTAAAACAAACTAAGAAGAATTTTAAGAATTTGCTAAGTCTTTTGTTATTTCTTTAGTTATAAATTTGCTCTGTGACTCTAACATTAAGAGCACACATTGAGCTCTCAAACTGCGACAGGTTTTTTTTAAAACTTGTTATAAGGAAGATTTCTTCTCTGGACTTTTGGATTATATATATATATATTAGTGTAAATTGACTTTTAAAAAAACTTGTGTCGTAAGGAAGATTTCTTCTCTGGACTTTGGATTATTAGTGTAAATTGACAGGTTTTTAAAAAAACTTGTGTCGTAAGGAAGATTTCTTCTCTGGACTTTTGGATTATATATATATATATATATATATATATATTAGTGTAAATTGTATGCAAAGAATTAAAAGGTAATTACTGATTGAACTTGACAATTCCTTAGATGGTTGATTGGTTGGATTTTACAGCATGTCATCCCTTGGATCATTTTATGCTGAAGACATTTTGTTTTATTCATTCTTGATGGGTATTCAATTTTATAAATTCAATTTTTATTTAACATATTCTTTTAAACTCATTTTTTCTATTTAATCCATAGATCAGGCTCTAACAGGTACTACCACTCCAATTCCTTACAGAGATCTATAAATGATTTGCTCTACTAAACTTTAACACAAACTTAAGTATCAATGTAAAACAATATATTGGGAGGATGGCAAAGTTTCCCTGTTTTTATTCAAGTTGTACTAAGCAGTTGCAAATTGTACAACTAATAAAAAAAATAACACGTAAAGATAAAAAGAAAAGTCATTTTGAAAGGTGGAATTCTGGAGAAAGAAAAAACAAACCCAATCTAATGGCCAATTAAATGGCAGTAAAGCATTTTAATGTCAAGATTGTGCATCTATTGCAGAGGAGTTAAGATTCATATCAGATTGGATTGTTGTAAATTGTGTTGGATGAGAAAGAAAAAAGAAATTTTGTATAACGGAAAAAGGAAAAAGGCTGTGGATCCCCCCCTCCTTCCTTACAATATGAGAACCAAACTGATATATCTCGAGACTTGGGCCTTAAAAAATTTTTTTTTTTTTAAATAAATAAAAAAAAAAAAAAAAAAAAAAAAACATGCAAGCTGATTGAGCCCATCTCAGATTTTGTTGTTAGAAAGATTAAGTTTTTAGTCAATAAAAATATTTCAAACAGGATTCAAATAGAATCTTTATTATTATTTCTTTTTATGTTCAAAAGTATAGAAAAATGCAAATTAATAAATCTTTACTTTATTTCCAAAATGATTTGGAATCAGTAAGATGTGCCATGTAAAAGATTGATATTTACTTAGTTCTAAAAAGTTTGAGTGGGAAAGGTTGTAGCAAAAGGGTAAAGAAGCAAAAGGAATTTTATAAGGGAATAACACACACACACACACACACATACTTCATATAACAGGAGAATTAAGCTTAAGAGAATCAGACTGACTGGAATAGAAAAAGAAAAAGAAAAAAAAAAAACTCCAAATACAACTCAAGTAGAAACAAAGATGAACCAATGAGACAATTTCAACAAAACTAAAAACAAAACTATTTTCACAAGAGAAGGAAAAGGAGATGTTGGTTGATTTAGAAGTGAATTGACCAAAAACAGGAAAGATTAAGAAAAAAAAAAAAAAAGTCTTTCTCATTTCATAAGATTCTTCGATCTGTAAATACAGTTTGTTTAAAAGATGTCACAGGATGTTAAGAGTTAAACATAAAATAAATAAATATTTTTTTATTAATATTATTTTAAAAATGTTAATACCATACATACTCACATAGCATGCAACTTTCTGAGACTTAAGTTTTAGGGGGGGAGGGAGGTTGCACCACACGTGAGATACAAACTAAGACTATCCTTGGCCAACTACACAGACAAAAGTTTGATCTCGCATATGGTGTAACTCCCTAATATTAGGCTAAAATTTAAGTCTCTGAAAATCCCATGCCATGGAAGTATATACAGTATTTGGGTATTAAAATCACTCATGCATCTAAAAACATTTATGTTATGTTAGAAATATATGAAAGAATCTTAAAATATTTAACTAATAGCCATATTGAATAATTCAAAATAACCCAGAAAATAATCTTGGTCAGAAAAACTAAGTAATACACACCATAAAATCGTTTAAAAAGCCGAGGTTATTTTTTTTTATTTTTTAATAATTGTTTATATTTGTTACTATAAAAGATACAGATGGTCTGATCATAAACTGTTCGTAGTCCTAATTTCTTAGTATTCAAAATGTGTCAAACACTTAATGTAAGAAAATATAACGAAGAAAGAAAGAAAGAGAAAAAAAAAAAAAAACTTGGTCAGGGTTAGGAGGTAGGCATCACAGCAAAAATTGCAGAGAATTAATACCTGGAATGAGCTCCCCCTTGGCCTTCCATCGCTTCCTTGGGACTCACCACGTAGTAGGAGTAGGAGTAGTAGTCCTGGTAACAGGAAAAAACCAACATCTTCAATCAGTTTACTTGAAAAAAAATAATCTTCTTCAAGGAGGAGAAATACTTTCTATGGACGGGATGAAATGTGTTTAAATAACAAATATGTTAATAATATGAATAAGTCCAGATTAAAAGTAAGGGTAAAACACAAAGCCTAACCCTTTTTTTTTTTTTTAGATCTTATTTTTCCAATGCAAGTATCATTGGGGAACGAGTTTTGTGAAAAATAAGGTCTAAAAAAAAAAAAAAAAAAAAAAAAAAAAGTTTGGCTTCGGGTTACTTTTACTTGGATGAGAAGCAAACAGTTTTTTTCTTCTTTAGAGAAAGAAAAAAAAAATTGACAAAAATAATTTTCTGACAAACATTTTAGCTGTTCAAATGAGAAGTGAATTTTGAGGGTAGGAGGGATGAGAAAAACCATCAACAAAATCTGTATAAGTGCCCTAAAAAGTTAATACTGTTTAGAGTACAAAGACATTACAATTGAAAAGGAGTAACAGCAACCTTTTTGCTAAAAATGAACACTTCTTGTAGTCTCATCAGATGAAAAACTAAATTGCTCAACCAAAATAAAAAATAAAAATAAATTAGAAAATAAAAAAAATATATCAAAACATCAGGTTAAGAGGAAATGAATTGATGGCAGACTTGATAGAGAAATGGAAACAAATAGATCACCGATTCTCTCCTAGTTTCTAATAAGACAAACATCACAAAAATGATCTAGAAAATCATTAATCATTTCTATCTATACATATATAAAGGGCAGTTGGTGCGTATGTATGTATGTCTGGATGAAACTATGAAAATAAAACAATTAACAACAAAGTAAATATATATGCACATTAAATATCACTGGTTCTTGTTTTTTGTACAAAGATTATGAAGATTTGATTTATATTCGAAAATATTTAAAAATTAAAATATACATAGAAATAGGTTGTTTTTTTGTTGTCCCCACCCTCTCTACCCAAACGATGCTGGGTAGCCGCTTCTAGTAAAATATATAATTCTTATTTGTTGCTGCTTTCAAAATAACTTTGGAACTTTTTTTTAAAGTAATTAAAAACTATCATATGCAGAATTTTGACACGATTGTTTTAGGGGTCAGTATATTAAGAGAGATGTTTTTAGGGGTCAGTATATTAACTCTTAACATCCTGTTGAGAATTTTCTAAATCCAGAGCCCCATTCCTCTAAGGATTTATCAAAAAATGGCTAAAAATTTCCTTTTCATTTAAAGTTACCTGTTATTTCCCGTAAATTAAAGACTTCTAAATATGTTTAATATTACATTTAAACAAACGCTATCTTTGGGGTGGATTATGAAAATGAATGTGACTTCTGGCCGGGTGGAATGAGGCGGTATAGGACGTTAACAGTTAAGAGAGAAGCTTTTAGGGGTCATGATAAAAAAAAAAAATTTTTTTTTAAATGGTTTTAGGGGAAAGGATTAAAAAAATATGTACAGAGGGATATATTGCAATGAGTGATAGGGGAAAATAATCCCTTTATTCTTTACAAAGAAACTAATTATCAGGTTTTGATGAGCAAATCAATTATTAAGATGAAAGTCGGAAATCTAAAGAGGAACGTACAATCAGCTTTTTTATCTTTACGCATCAGAGGAATTTGAATAACAAACAAAAAAAAATAAGGGCAAAAACAGTGAGTGTATTTTGGTAGAAGGGTAGAAGCATTTTGTGCTGATAGTTGTAGTGCACAGTGCTGCACTCTACTCCACCTGTTACCAACAACACAAGGAACAGCTGCACTCAAGAGGGGATGGGTAGAGGGTGAAGAGATTCATTCATCGATATTGTTACCCAGTTGTCTACAAGCAGCAGCAGTACTGCAAGCTCTCACACACACACGCATATATGTGTGTGTGCAAGCCAACAAGAGAAAGTCAATGAACTGATAGGTAAAAGGAGAAATTGATAGGATCTTTTTTTTTTTTTTTTAAATTCAGTAAAAAAAAAATTTAAGACAAATTATTTGTAATAACAAATCATGAAAAGTTAGTGAAGCCTTCATGTAGAAAATAAATAAATAAATAAATATATATATATATATATATATATATGGCACAGTAAAAAGCTTGTTTATTTTGGGATAAGAATTTTTTTAAAGTTATACTTAAAAGGTCTATGTACTTGGAGAGTTGCACACAACCGGATATTGTTGGTTGTCAAATCAAGTTATTTTTGATAACCAAAGGACTCAAGTTGATAGTACCTGCTGTTGCTTAACTCTTAACATCCTGTTGAGAATTTTCTAAGTCCAGAGCCCCACTCCTCTAAGGATCTATCAAAAAATGGTTTAAAATTTCCTTTTCATTTAAAGTTACCTGTTATTTTCCCTAAAAATAAAGACTTCTAAATATGTTTAATATTATATTTAAACAAAGGCTATCGTTTGGGGTGGATTAGGAAAATGAATGTGGCTTCCGGCCGGGCAGAATGAGGCGGTATACGATGTTAAGAGTTAAGTGGTCACCCATTGTATTGAACAAGCTTATTGCTGCTTAACTTTAGTGATCTAGCATGTTGTTTGATTGTTTGGTTTTACGGCATATCAAAGCTTTTTGGGTCATTTAATGCTGAGCTGAATCAAGTCATTTTTGATAAACAAAGGACTCAGGTTGCATACAGTACCTGCTATTGTTTAAGAGGTCACCCAATTAAGTATTGAACAGGCTCATTGTTGCTTAACTTAGGTGATCAAATGGGAAGCAGTTCTTTTTAGCATGTCTTTATCATAATCTGGAAATTGTGTTTTTGTTTTTAATCAGAATTAAACGATAAAAATTCAATGTTACAATTTATTAAGAAAACATTTTCTCTAAATTTATTCTCAATAATTTCTGAGTTGATATCAATACTGCAAAGATTTTATTTACATTCATTCTACCTTTTCAAATGTTCAAAAATTTGAAAAAAAATAATAAAATAATAAAAATAAAATAAATAATTATATATATATATATATATATATATATATATATATATATAAGGGGGAGTCCCTGTAGTGTAATGGTTAACGTGCTGAACTGCAACATCATAGTAAGCAAATTTGAACTTCATCGTCGTCCTAATATGTTGATTTTCAGACTAATACACTTGGGAAAGGTATGAACTCCCATAATCCCCCAAACTATAGGTTAGATAGTATCACTGCTGTTCTACAGAGGTGGCTTTGGCATTAAATAACCCGAAATGGTTGATATGCTATTAAACAAAGAAACCATCTAAAAAAGTAAGCAAACATTCTTTAAAATTTTCTTTAAAAAAAAAAAAAACTAGGCTGCTTAAATTGTTAGAAAGCAAAACTGATTGTTGCAAAGACAAAACAACAAATGCAGCTTTTTTTCTTTCTTTGTTTATTTCAGTTGCTAATAACAGTTTGACAAATTGACCCTTTTCAGACTGGATGTCAGATTAATTTATTCTTTGAGGCAATGAAAGATGTTTTCTTGTGTTGAAATATTCCCAAGATATAGAAGCATATAAGGTCAGGTCTTTGAGTTTATAATAAATTGACAAAAAGGCGGTAAGAATAAAGGTAAGTATTTCATTTCACTTTAAACATCAAATGAAAAAAAAAAAAAAAAAAAAAAAAAAAGTTTTATTATGGAGGCAGGTATTCACCCAAGCCATTAACCATAGGTAAGGATGGGATACAAGGTTGCTGTTATAGGATTGAACTTGCTATTCAATAGTAATGAATATGAAGGACTAGTTTACTAACCATTACACTACAACTATGTGAAGAATAATTAAAGTTCCAATTACCGTCGAACTGGGAAGACAAGGCAACAAACGGTTGTAACGGAAATACAAACCCGAATGCTACAAAGCCCACTGCAAAATGACAAAGTATATATAAGGCTCCACAATGTCATTCAAATCAAGCAGTCAAGCAGCCAATCAGAACTCAAGGAGTGGAATCACCCAAATCACCCAGATTCATGGATGGATCATTCTTGATTCCTATTTATACCAACTGTCTTGGACACTGCTTAAGTTGTACTTAGTTAGCTGCTGTTATTAAAACCAACAGTAGACAAACTGGCTTCAATACTAAGTAAATTCTAAAAGATCTAGCCTAAACATTAAGAAAGTAAAGATTGAGTTAAATTTTTTTTTTCTCTCAATTGGCTTCTCTGAGAGAGAGAACCATATTGTTTGCACAAAATTCTGTCTCATTAGAGGCAACTAGTACTGATTTAATTGTTCGGATATTGTACAAATATGGTTTCTAAAAAAAATTTTTTTGTTTTTTTTTTTAAATCAACCTTTCTGTGTCTAACATTACCTACATAATTTCCCTTGGATTTTTTTTACTCCACAAGGATGGGAGGGGAGGGAGGTTTTGAATAGCAAAATTATTTTGGCAATAAAGTTTGTTAAACTATCATTTATTTATTTCCTCTCCATCAAACATAATTGGACATATATTAACATAATCGCATTTTATTTAAAAAAAAAAAAATAACAGATGCAGTAATCATTTTATGAAATTCATTACAAGTGTAAATAGAAAGTTATTTTTTCTCATTATTCAAGCCCATTAATCTCCTAATGACATTATTATATTAGTCATAAAATCTTCAATTTGAAACACAGAATAATGGGGACATGTCATTTGAAAGTGCCATTATAAGTATCAAAGTAGGACAGTTTGCATAAGCATAAACACCTGGGAACAGATATATATATATATATATTGCTCTGTATATAATCTAAAAGGTTATTTTACATTGAGCTCTCTTCAGTGATTTAAAGATTCGCTGTATTTATACATACTGGATCATCAATATTTGTACAGTGGATCTTAGAAATCACATATAGAATCATCCCTTACTACCAAGTTTTGGATAAATCTCTATATATATATATATATATATATATATATATATATATATATATATATATTTGGCGGATATGTGCTTAATTGAAGTCATACCTAATTTTTGAAAATTAATTAGGTAATAATTAATGAATTTAGGTGGGCATATATGTTCAAATGTATGGCTAAGCAGATCGAGAAAATGTCAATCCCTAAATGTACATTTCGACCTATTAGGCCTCATCAGCAAGGAAATTGTCATATACATACACGAGGGTCATTCAATAAGTGAATTTTTTGAAAAAAGCAAATATTTTTTTTCTTCAAATGTAAATTCTGCCCTGTTTGGAATTGGTGTGTAGCAAAAATTATTTTAATCTCACAAACATATTTGTTTTGGGGCTATTCAAAATGGGGTCAAATCAAACAGAGTGCTCCAGGTTTGAACAGGTCAGCTGTCAACAAATAAGGTCATGCTGACAGTGTTCTGGGACATGAAAGGACCTATCACAATTGATTTCCTTGAAAAAGGTGCAACTGTAAACAGTTCTTCCTATTGCCAATCCCATTAACGACCCTTGTATATGATATGGATGTTTAATGGGGGTCTATTACTATAATTATTGGAACCTGATGATGGTAGACTGGAGAAATGCCAATAGAGATAGAAATATCTTTTTATGTACAAAAGAATCAAGCTTGGTTATTTGGTTAACTTGAATATATCATTTCACCAGGGACACTGCCCTGTCATCTGGGGCTGTAGAATATGCAGACTGTACCTCTGCAGAGGGGTAAGACCCCCACCCCTACCACCACCAACAAAGCTACCTATTGGTCATGCATGGCAATCCCTAATGTCTGAGGATAGGATCATGGTGAATGAATGGTCCGTGAACCAGATACTAAGCAGTCTCATGATAAGCAACATTCCACTGTGGCCATCACTCGGACTAGACGGGCAGTCGGACAGGTAAAATCCAGTCAATTGGCTGGTCATGTAAAGTCTTAGCAACTATATGATTGTCCTAACCGTATTCTTCATATTCCTCTTGTGGCAAATATCATGGTTTATCATATAGGTGCTAGAAGGTGGTGGCTGAGGGTCAACCACCAGTTTATTCCTACACATGAAGTTAATAAAAACTATTTCTGCCAATTTTATAAAAGCAAACAAAAATATTTGGAGAGAATTTCCATGGCTAATGTGCTGGATTGCAACAGCATAGTAAGTGAGTTTGAACCTCAGTCACACTATCACGTTCAACTAATACCCTTGAGAAAGGTATGAACCCACTCATCCCCCTCACATCTATGGGTTAAAATAGTACCAC